>OX596232.1:56092994-56766455 GCA_951394345.1 Salicornia ramosissima | reverse complement strand
CATTGCCAACAATTACAAGGCTCAATATTTATCTATCGGGAGGTATGCAATCTTCTTTGTTTGTGAGAGTTTCTTGAAGACGTGTTCCCAAAGCTTTTGGTAATTGTTGGACTCGATGGAAGTGTCTAGCATAGATATGATTTTTTTCCCTAATTATACTTCAAGAATCACACAAAATGTTCTATTGAGGTAAGCATGAAAGAAAACATTATCCTAAATGCATTATTGGCTTTGGGTAGCGATTAAGGAGTTATAAAAGTCAAACTAGATAAAATGAACTTGTTTATATAGGTGGTTGTAAGGAATAATGAGGAAGTAATGGTCTGATTACAAAGAGAATGAGTTAGTGATGGTGTCGCGTAATGATAGGGAAGTGAAACTCTCATTGTTGGTCAATTGTTATCCTAGTGAGTGGTGGGGTTTTGGAATCTGCTACTTTTAGTTAAGTTTAATTATTTCTCCATCTCTCTTCCTTATGCCTTATACTAGTTTATTCTCACCTAATTTTCTTTAGCACTATGTTCATTCACATTTATTTTCCTTTTTTTTGACTTCTATTACTTTATTAATCAATTATCATCAATTTATGCATGCATTAAAGGAGTGAAGACATGGAGGGACACATTTTCAGATAGAAATGGGATTGAGTTAGTGATGTTGATTTTTACTTGATAATAAAATGAGGCAACTACTACTACAATCTCTATGTTGAGTTACTTGGTTTATTTTCCCCGGTGACATAGAAGATAAGGAATTGGGGGTTTATCAAATAATAGCATTAAATTTATATGTTTGAGGTTCTTGTTGCTGCAATTGTATTTTCTATCCTTTTTCAGTTTTGTTATGTCCATTACCGCATTCCTCCTCTTTCATTTCCTTCATTCTCACCTCCTGCACCCTCTTATGGTACTCGGACTCTGCTGGAAGTATCAGACAAGGATATGTGTCCAAGTGTCGGACACGGCAATTTTATGAAAAATATGAATGTTTTTGGTTCAAAATGAAGTGTCCAAGTGTCATACTAATGTCTAAGGATCGAGTGTCTGACACTGGTACTTGGGGTGAAACAAAGAGTCCGGGTAACATACCTTTAATCCTACTACTCTTTGTTGGGATGCCTTGAGTTTGAAGCATAATATATTTGTTGGATTTGATTATTTATTTTTTTAAATCTTGCCATCATTCTGACATTCAGCATAACTCTTCTCTTTTCTCCAATACTACTCTCGTCTTCCTCATTTTGCATAATGTGCCAGAGATAATGACTGTGAAGAATTAATACAGAAGGATGGATGGCCAAGAGAGTGGCCACTTTTTTCATTTCTTTGTTCTTGGCAATTGTTTTTCATAAGCTGCAGGTGAGAAGGTGTAGACTTGCTACCCTTTAGGTTAACGCCCCTCCATCTGTTTGTGTTGCCCTTATCTTTATCATAGAATTGTACATTCTGTTTTACCATACTTGTGGGTAAGTGTAACAATGGAATTGGCGGGCTGACATGCAGTATTACACAGCCTATCACCGGAAAAGCATGACAAAGGAATGATGCTGACTTGATAGTTGATACTTCTACACATGCTGAGCTGACCCTAGGGCCTAGGGTGCATTTTTGCCCGATAAAGTACCATAAGATATGACCTTACAGAATGATTTAAATAATTATAGCAAGAGGCCAACAAAAGGGCAATTTTGTGATTTTTTTTCTCCATAATTTTATCCCAAAATATGTTGTCCAAGTGTCATACTCATGTCCGAGTATAGAGGATTTGACAGCGGTACTTGAGGTGAAAATGTGAAATGAAGAGTCTAAGCAACATAAAACAAATGTTACTTGGACTTTGGCTCCTCTATTTTATATGTTCTCCTCTCTCACTCTTACTCCCCTTTCATTTCTCTCTCCCCAATTAAACCACTTGTTCTTTTTTCCCCTTCTTTGCTTCGATCTACAATTGAATTCTCACGCAAATGTCTCCTCAACAATCTCATCGTGGCTGTTCCTCATGGTTGAATTGTCCTACAAATGTCTTCACATGAATTTGGAATGTTCTAATGGCAGTCACCGCATAACATAAATCTTTTAGTTTGTCCCTCTTTAGCAATCCACCATGAAAACACTTCAATGTGGAGTTTGTACGAAGGGTCAGAAGAGTAGAGGTGGAGGTTGCATTGAAGAGGATGAAACCTAAGAAAGAGGGTGTTTTATGGTAATCTTTACGAGTGTTAGAGCATATTGAGAATAATCAGAGACCTTAAAGTTTGATGGATGATTCCTTTGTCATTGCTTGAATCCTTTGCTTTCGTAGATGCGTGTATGCATTTATTTGTAGTTGACACAGATGGATTGAGAAAATTTTGAAAAAAGGGGTTTGGTATTAATCCTATGCCCTTGAAAAAGAAATTGCGTTTATTTATATTTCCTCGGTTGATTAAAGATGTCTTTTTTTAATTTTTAATTTTTATTTTTGGGTTTTACCTCTAAGTACCCTTCCATTTTTAATTATTTTTTTATTAATCCCCACTTCACCTTTTTGTATTTGTTGAGAGTTGAGACAAAACTTCAAAGATTTACATCTCTAGTTAGGTTTTTGTAAAAATCGTAAAAATTACTCCCTTTGTTTTTTCTAACTGTTTCACTTCTATTTTTCAAACTTGCCTAGGAAAAAGTTGGATTACTATCGCTAATAATGTATTTGTAAAATTATAAAAACAAGATATTAGAAAATTACATGTTGTAACGAGTCTACCAAGACCCCACTTGATTATGTTTTTCTTTACATATAAGTCACAAATGATGGTCAAAGTACACTCTGTGAAAAATGCCAAAAGTCAAAGATGTAACAATTAAAATAAATCTAGATGGAGTATGTATTAAAAAACGATATGCTGAGATAAATCCAACAAGATCCCAGATGACTATTTTTTCCGTCCATGTAAATCACAAACGATGCTAAAGTAAACTTTGCGAACATTGCTGTAAGTGAGAGTATGTAAACTTAAAAAAATTAGGGAGTAGTTTATTAATTTGATGCTTTGGATTATGGCATGTTAGACCTAGGAATCCAGAATTTTATTTTAAGGAACTAATCTCCTACCCACTATATGTTCTCTTAGGTGCATTGAAATCCATGCTTCCACATGTAATGCCCTTGTCATAACAAAATCTAAAAATCTGATTGTAAGGACTAAGGATAAGCATGCAACACCTTTCATTTCTCAGCAAGCCCATTCAGTTATGAGAACTTACCAAAATGGCAAAATCCCAAAATTCACCTTTCTTTGTTAGCAAAGAATATTTCAAAGATATGTTTTTTACATGACGTTGAATATCTGAGTCTAAAAGGGTTAGATTTAGATGCTCCAAAAATGCTAGAAAGAGGCCATTGCAGTTTTTAGGCTACAAAAAGTTTTAATTGATTTACTTCAACTAATTTCGGTGCCCAAACCTTAGTTTTTTGAATCGAGCAAACAACACATTCGAAGTTGCTATTTATTCCCTATCATCTATCTATCTATCTATTTATCTATGTACACACATAGTGGATGTCATTTGCTTGGTATAGGGAGCATAATTTAAGTGCAATACATTGATAAACTAGTTGTAAGCTTCTTTGTCTCTTTCATATCTCACGTCGTATATAGTAATAACTTTAAGTTGCATAATGCTATACTTTTTAACAGGCTTAACCCCCTCCCTTTTCAACTCCACAGATTTCTCAGGGCCGGACAATCCTATTCCACTTTCACCTCAGTGGCTTCTCCCTAAGCCAGCAGAGAACAAGGCTGGAGTGTCAATAGGGGTTTGTATGATTTATCTTGGCTGTGTTTGACTTTGTGAAATTGTGTATTTGTTGTTGTATTGAAGTTTATGGTGATCTTAAGCTCTAGTAACCTGTCTTTATATGCAGCATGATATTATTTATGTATGTACAGGAAAATCGTCCAAGCCCTCTCATTGGCCATGGAGATCGCCCAGATTTCATCAAGTCTCCTAGAAATGGTGAGGAAATGCATGAGGGCCATAAGAAAAAAGATATTTTTAGGCCAGAATCTGGGCGTCGTGACCGTTGGCGTGATGAAGAAAGGGAGACTAATCCTTCAGCTCGCAGGGACCGTTGGAGAGAGGGGGAAAAAGAGATTGGTGACAGTCGGAAGATTGACCGCTGGGTTGATACTTCTTCCACTAGGCAATTTGGAGAAGCACGTCGAGCTCCATCTGAAAAATGGGCTGATCCAAGCAAGGAGAACAGTTATGATCAGCGCCGTGAGAGTAAATGGAACTCACGCTGGGGTCCTGATGATAAAGAGATGGATAAGTGGATGGATGTTGGGAAACATGGTGACACGCCTCAGGATAAAGGCCCGTCTCATTTACTGAGTCATGGGAAGGATGAGAAGGAAGGGGATCATTATCGACCATGGAGACCTAGCTCTTTGCAAAACCGTGCAAAGGCAGAGCCACCACATCATCTGAATCAAACGACTATGAAAGAAGGCCCTACATTTGGCCAAGGAAGAGGACGTGGAGACTCTGCGCTAACTTTCTCAGTTGGTCGTGGAAGGGTGAATTATGGTTCTGGGAATAATAATAATAATAATTATTCTGCTCATTCTCACTCCTCAGGTTCATATTCTGACAGAGGTGATAATGTTCTTGGAGAACCTTCTCCTTTCAGATATAATAGGACAAAATTGCTTGATGTATACCGCCTGACTGATTTAAGATCTTCAAACAAGTTTTTGGATGGATTGACACAAGTTTCCCACCTCACTCAAGAAGAACCACTAGAGCCCCTGGCTCTTAGTCGACCTACTCTTGAAGAATCAGTAAGTTAATTGCATAACCAAACATCTGTATGACTTTCAGTGTCATCATTCTCATGTTTTGTGATATGTCACAGGCTATACTGAAGGGAATTGACAAAGGAGAAATAGTGAGTAGTGGTGCGCCCCAGATTTCAAAAGATGGATCTTTTGGACGAAGCTCAAATGATTTTGCTCAGTCAAGACGAATAAAACATGGTACAAACTCACTCTGTTGTGTCTTTTGAACTTCAAATTTGTTTCCATTCCTTTACTAGATTGAATTTTGAGATGCTTAAACATTTTTTCTTATCTTTTTTTTAAAATGCAACTTTGTTGTTGACAGGTAGCAGAGATGATGTCTCAATTCCTCCTGATGAAGCCAATGATAAAGCTGATCATGCTAAAGTTGCTTCTTCAAAAAGTTCAGAGTACTTACCCCAAGAAAAACAATATACGGGTAGTTCTAACTTCATGTTAGATGGCAATGAAAATCACCAGATGTCTGCTGAGAGTAAATATAGAATTCCAGGTAATGACTTCCCGAATTTGTCAATGCTTCCAAGACTTACTTTAATTTGCAGGCTAAGGCATGCTGAGTAAATTTGTAATGCAACATACTGTTTATTCTAATTTTACTGCCTTGTGAATATTTTTTTTTATGATTATTTTTATTTGATGCTATAAGCAGTATAGAAATGCTTTGTACTGCAAACTTGACTGTTTTAGATTTCAATACGAGTCATGGAGTTGTGGACATTAAATGAACCGTATATTTTGTAGAGATCTAGATACTTATATAGTGAAGGAATTAACAGTTTTTCGATGTGAATTGTTTATTTTTGTAAATATAATTTATATGTAGTTATGAAATGTTTGTGTTGGAAATACAAATGCGAGGTTTGTTAAAATTGAATATGTTAAGCCTGAAAACCTGTTGATGCTTGTCATTGGTTAATGCATGCTTCTTTTTTACTTTTTACTTTTTACTTTTTATGGTTATAGATGTTTACATTTTTCTTTATCAAGTTAAAGATCTTACTAATGCTGGTGAATTCTGGGTAATATTGTCATATCAAATAATGTATTGAGGGTTGATAAAATTATGAGTGCTTATATTAACTTTCGGTTTAAGGGTTGAAAGGTTCTAGTGACATCAATTTCTCTGGAGTTCAATGGTTTTTTTTAGTACTTGCACCTTGAATCTTTCCAGGTTTAGTTTGAGTAACTCGTTGACTGTAATGATGAGGAAAAACAAAATGTATTTGTTATAAGTGAATTTGTGCTCATGGTTTGCGACTTTGCGTTCTAACTGAATTTGTGCTTGTAGTAAGTTTGAGTTGCACGCATAAGTGTCTTCTGTACTTTGGTTGTTGGCATTAGTTAATTTATTTTTTCTTGTGTTGAAAGCAGCTGCACGGGATGATGATGCTTCCTTAAGGAAGGTTGATGAAGTAAGTGATGGTAGAGATTCTGGCAGCAATAAGGGGCATGTTTATCCTCAGTCTGGAGCTCCATGGCGGTCACCTTCTGTTGAAGAACATGCAAAACCTCACGCACGTGATTGGTTTGACACTCGGGGTGATATCCGCTCACAATCTGACATTAATTGGTCACAAGCACCAAAAGACCATTCTGATGACTGGAATATCGGTGAAGATTCTGGTCTTAGAAAACATCCTACTGTTGTAGCTGACTGGGAACAAGATTCAAGGAAGCTCTTGCACCCTTCACCAGAGGATCTTCTCCTTTATTATAAAGATCCACAAGGTCAAATTCAGGGCCCCTTTTCTGGTGGAGATATAATTGGGTGGTTTGAGGCTGGGTACTTTGGCATAGATTTATTAGTTCGTCTGGTAAATGCTCCAAATGATTCTGCATTCTCCATGCTTGGTGATGTGATGCCCCACTTGCGAGCTAAAGCCAGGCCACCACCTGGATTCAATGCAGCGAAGCAGAATGAAGTCGCTGATATTCCTAGTAAGTCAAGCTTAAGTGGATTTGGCAAGGTCTTTCCTGGTCCTAGTGGTATTGATTTACTTATGAACGAGCATAGGCGTACTCATGGGTCATCAACTGAAGCTGAGAATAGATTTCTGGAGTCATTGATGTCTGGAGATGTGGGCAGCTCTACTTTGGAGAGATTTGCCTCCTCTGAAGGTCTGCTAACATGGCCAGATGTTTGTAGAATAGGGTTGTCATTTGTTTGTGAAATTGTCTTTGATGTTTTACAATGTTTTTAATTTTTGGGGGGTGGTTGGGTTGCTGATCTCTCTTACATTGTGTATGTGTATGTGTGTGTGTTTATTTTTATTTTTTTATTAATATAATGTTTTCCTTTAATGATATACAGGTCTGCAAGGCTTTTTAGGACAAACTTCTAGTAGTTTGCCTCCGTTGGGAGCCGAAAGTGGGGATGCCCTCAGTCTTTTGGCCCAGAGGATGAACCTTGAACGACAAAATTCATTGACTCATCCTTATCAATGTTGGCCAACTAGAGATGTAGCCCCTCTTGTTCCAAGTCCAGACATTATTAGAAACTCTACTATGCCACAGGCAAATCTTCTTTCCACAGTTGGTGATATTCCTCGACAAAGTCTTCCTCAGAATGTTGACATGATGTCTATTCTACAAGGAATGTCGGATAGGTCTTCTGGTGGAATGAATATTGGATTAGGTAGTTGGCCAAATTTTGGTGTCCAAGGTGGCAATGATCAATTTAAGGAGAAACTTGATTTACATCATGGACAGAACTTTCCCCAAGTGGCATATGGAATGCAACAACATAACCTGCAGCAGCAAAATCATCCATCAATAAATAATTTACTTGCCCAAACTCTAGAAAACCCTACCATCCTGTCAGACAAGCGACTGCAATCTGGTCTTCCCCAAGATCCCCAAGCTTTAAATCTGTTACAGCAGCAGTATTTGTTGCAATTGCAATCTCAACAGTCGGTCCCAAGCCCACAGATGTCAATGCTGGATAAGATCCGATTGCTTAAGCAGAAAGAGCAGCAGCAGTTGTTGCTACAACAACAGCAATTGCTTTCTCAGGTTATGTCTGAGCAGCAGCTTGCTCAATTTCAGGCTTTTGGACAGTTTCAGGCTTCTGCATCAGCTGTTGGAAATGCATCTGTTGACAATTCTGTCCCTCAGCTCTCACCGTCATTGTTTCAAGCTAACTCTCAAATATCTGTTTCCGGTGTTCCAGATGATAGAAATGTTAATGTTACCAATATGCCTCCAAAAGTTCCCCAGGATTTGGGCCAAACAATGGTTCCTGCTGCTGGCTCATCTTTGCACTTGCCCCATCAGATGGTAGGTATTCCTCAGCAAAGTTGGCACCCTATGCCAACACATGTTGACAGCATTCAAAGCAATTTATCATCAAAATCGGAAATGATGGAAAATTTTGGCGCCTCTGAAGCAAGGGTGACGCCTCAAAATACTGCAGTAGAGCATTCTGTTTCTGAATTTGTTGCTCAATCTTCAATGGGCCAGGTGTTAGAGAGTGTTTCAAATTTAGTACCACCGACTTCGTTTCTGGACTCAGGGATGAGTGTGGCAAGTGCTGATTCTGTGCCTGTTGAATTGCCCAAATCATCTGCTGAATCACTTAATACGTGGGACAATGATCGCGAGCCTCTTCCTTCTGGTGCTATGGAGGAAACATCTGTAAAAGACCGCCAGGAAGAGGTACAGGCATCAAAAGAAACAAAGAATGCTGAAGCACGTGAGGTAAAGAAAGCTTCGGATAAGAAGTCAAAAAAGACGAAGTCTTCCAAGGCACAACCATCGTCTGATCAGGTGAAGGGATCTTCAAAAGCGTCAAGTGCACTAAAATCTAAGCGATCTGAAGCTCAAGGAGCTTTTCTTGCAGATAAGTCAGAGCTGTCTGTTGATGCTGGAGGTACATTAGATGGAAGATCTGTAGAGATAGCTCAGGAAATGTCTTATTCACCTGAATTTGATTCTTCTGACTTGCCAAATTCATCTAATGACGCATTTGGATCCATGGAGGGCAAAAGTGAACAAAAACAGAGCGATTCTAGTGCACAAAACAGTGCACAAGTAAATTCTGCACACCGAGCTTGGAAACCTGCTGTTTCTGTGAAGCCTAAGTCACTATTAGAAATACAACAGGAAGAGCAGAAAAGAGCCCAGATGGAGATTGCGGTCTCTTCTGTTAGTCCTAAGAGTTTGACTCCTTGGGCTGGATTGGTGACACACCCAGAATTGAAAGTATCTAGCGAAGTCCATCAGAATAGTAATATTAGTGAGACTAATTTGGGGAAAACAGATTCGTCAAAGAGCAAGAAGAGTGGACTACATGATCTTTTGGCTGCTGAAGTTTTGGCAAAGTCTAGTGACAAGGTCATTGAAGTCTCTGACAATTCGTTTAGTCTTCCTCCATTTCCTACTTTGTCTAATCAATTGGATATGGTTGATGATGAGAATTTTATTGAGGCTAAAGATACCAAGAAGAATCGCAAGAAAGCTGCAAAAGCTAAAGGTGCTGGAGCAAAGGTTTCAGCAGCAGTTTCCTCTACTGATGTGGCAGTTGCATCCAGTCCTATTGAGAAAGGAAAAAGTTCCAAGGTTCTGCGAGCTGAAAAGGAAGTCTTGCCTACACCACCATCTGGACCATCTTTAGGAGATTTTGTTCCTTGGAAGGGTGAATCTACTAGCCCTTCTGCTAGCCCTGCATGGTTAACAGATTCCGGAAAGGTTTCCAAACCTACGTCACTGAGGGACATCTTGAAAGAACAGCAAAAGAAGTTTACTCCTGGTCAGCAGAATCCTGTGTCAACTCCTCAAAAATCACAACCTGCTCAGACTCGTTCAGGTCAGCAGACTCCTACATCAACTCAAAAATCACAGCCAGTTCAGACTCGTCCAGTTTCGTGGTCAGTTTCTGCATTGTCACCGTCCAAAGCTGCATCTCCTGTTCAGATTCATTCCCATGTTTCCTCACAATCAAAGAACAAAGGAGAAGATGATTTGTTCTGGGGTCCACCAGATCATTCAAAGCAAGAAACCAAACAGTATGTTTTTCTCTTCCTTGAGATGGCATTGATATAATACCTGTTCTGTTGTGCATATTTGATAATTATTGCTGCAATTACCCATTTACCCATATAGTATTGAATTGCTCTATTTGGGTGAATAGTGAAGTATACAATTGACTTTTGCCTAGTTATGATTCTTACTAGGTTTTACTATAATTTTGAATGACATTGTATTGAATTTTTGATGGTAGCTAATGTTGTATGTATTCCTTTGCAAACATGATTAGTGTGAGCTAGTTAAAGATGTCAAATTCATTTCGTGTGTAGCAAAAAGGGATTCTTTGTTTTACTCCTGCTTTCTGGTTTCCTTTAAGTTGTTGAGTGCTCTAGTGGTTGAATTTCACAGTTGCTGTTATAGCTTAATGTGAGGTAATTTTTGGTTTGTTCGCTTGTACTAAATTTCGCAAGTTTAAAGTTGGGGATGATGTAGAAGTATTATGCATTATGCTAGGCGCAGTTATGAAAGCTAATATAAAGAGGAAAGAAATAAAGGATGAATGGATTTGTCGGTCATTGAATGATATGGGGATTCATGACAAACTGGCTTTTCTAGAAAGGTTTTCTTGCGGTTGTTATTGGTAACTATCCCTCTATTTTTGGGGTTTGGGCTGTTTGATGGGTGACATTTGTGGTTTTCATGTGGTTACTTTTTTTAATTATCCTCTTGGGTTTCCTGGTATGTTGATTTGTTACTAGTATTTGATTGATCAGTTTCTGAGAATACGAGCCATGTACATGTAAACAACTAAACACTGAACATGACACATGGGCCGCAACTTAAATTCACATTTGGATATGGTGGTAAAGAAAATTTTGGAAGAGAGGAGAGGTAATAAGGCATACAATAGCTGCAGAAATCTTTCAAATCTGAGTATTGCATGAATATTTAGGCATGCAATAGCCAGATCTCTGTTTCTGCCATTGAAATTCCAGTGAATGTTGATAGCTTGTGAAAAATGTTGTCTTTGAGTCCTCAGACCGGATAATTGTTTTTGTTGCCTTGGTGGTTGGCAAAAGTTGATTTGTCCTTGCTGGCGAGTGATGACCTATAATTTTTTAATTGCTCAGCGAGCCAATGAACTATATTGAACTCCTTGGTTTGCCTTCCTATTTCCACAATTTTTTTAAAAACAAAATATTTGATTTTCTTATTTTAGGGAATCGGAGTGTATATACTTTACTGGATATAAGTTTAATCCCTTGTACAATTAATATTCGAGCAGGGCAGGCTTTCCACAGCTTGGTAATCAAGGGAATTGGACAACCAAAAGCTCTGCGGTAAAAGGATCTCCTGGAGCTTCTATCAGTAGACAAAGGTCTTCTGGTGCCCGTGCTATGGAGCAGTTGTCATCTTCACCTACCTCTTCGCAGGTTTCTGCGAAAGGAAAACGCGACAGCAATACAAAGCACATGGGTGAGTAATGTATAATCTTTTTCAAACTGATGACCAGCCTGATCAACCTTTTTGCCATCTTGTAAGCATTTTCCTTTTTTTCTTTCTTTTGCATTTCTATCTACAGAGGCAATGGATTTCAGAGATTGGTGCGAGAGTGAATCGGTTCGACTTACCGGTAGCAAGGGTATGATTTGTTGCTTCTATTGCCTGTAATTATAGATTGTTAAAGATGTGTTATGGCTTTTGGTTGGTGTGGTGATGAAAATGCAATTTATTTTTTATATCAGTGGCCTGCTCATCTATCAGAGTTAGTTTGATGTTTTACTGATGTTAATGCATCTCATAATTTTTTCAGACACCAGTTTTCTGGAATTTTGCTTGAAGCAGTCCAGATCAGAGGCTGAGACACTTCTTACAGAAAATCTTGGATCTTTTGATCCAAACCATGAATTTATCGAGAAGTTTTTAAATTACAAGGAGTTGCTTCAAGCAGACGTGATCGAGCTAGCATTTCAAAGTCGGTTTGATCTGAAGGCATATAACAACGGATCCAGAGACATGAATTCTGACAATCCACGTAATGGCGGTTTTGAAAGGGAGGGTTTGCCAGGCGCCGATGAATCAGGCAAAGGAGGGAAAAAGAAGGGGAAGAAAGGGAAGAAGGTTAGCGCCGCTGTGTTGGGGTTCAATGTGGTTAGCAACCGCATCATGATGGGTGAGATCCAAAATGTTGAAGACTAGAACAAGTGCCTAGGTTTTTGTATATACATTTGTCTGGACTATTGTAAATGATATTGTATGTTTAGGCCGTCTGTTTCACCTCCTTTATTTATAGAGCAACACAAGCAGATTTTAGTTTATCAGCTTAAGCAATTTTGTACTAGTATTATCAAGGGCCCTTTTATGTTGTGGCGTTACAGGAGAAGAAAAAACTAACTAGGTTTTGTCCTAACTTACATAAACCTTCTTTATGTTTACCTCTAGGCTTTTTTTTATAGTTCTGTTGTACTCTTTTTTTTTTTCTTTTTTAATTTTTTTTTGGAGAAGATAGCAGAAGAGGTTGAGTTAGGATCCTCTTTATTTTTTTATTTTAAGATTTTGACACATAATTTAACACCAAACTAAAATTTGTAAAAATTTCCTTTATTTTCCATTTCATACATTCTTAACCATTGAATTACGAAATGGACTATTCATTTTTTTAAGAGAAAATAGAGAGGATCTTGACTTGAAGAGACTTGAAGAGGTTATTGGGGAAATTTGAAGGGTTTCACACTCCGAATGTAGTCTTTTTAGACAAGGCAAATTTGAAGTACTTTGTTTTAAGGGGTAATTTTTTTGTGAGATATAAAAAATTTCTTTGTTGCATATAATTGCAAACGTAGGAAGTAGCTTAGATACAATGTTTATAGCATCGGTCAAAACATGGGATTTCATAATAGAGCACCAACATAAATTTTCCCTTCAATAATTTAATTCAAGTGCATGTATATGTTTATCCGGGGGTAGTTCTAGGCCAGGCTAAGGTGTGGTACCGCATAGGGCTTACAAACCATAGTGTGTCAAATGTTATACGAAGTATTAGGTTATTATTTTCAATACAAATAAAAGAAATTCAATTAGAATAGTGTCAAGGGAAGGTGCCTCGAATGGTTGAAGACTTAGGTTCAAATCTCTTAAGCTAATTTTTGGAAATAAAACAAAAATTAAGATATTATATTTTAAATTGTGCATTGACAAGCGTGAAAATCCTTCATGTTGCGAGTAATATAGAACTAAGTATATGTTTTTGGTTATATGAGGGCCATAAATTCAAATCCCATCTATTTTTCACTTTAATATACTCCCTCCGTAACATAAAACTTTCAACAATTAGTTTTGCACGCATTTTGAGGAAGCGATTTAAGGGTGTAAACGAAAGAATTAGTCAATATAATTTTAATATTAGGAACTTATAATCACATTCTTGCTTGTATTAAAATCATTTTGACTAATTTCTTCATTTACACCCCTTAAATTGCTTCCTTTATATGACTATATGTGGGGTGATGACTGATGAGAATGAAACATTGCCTCAGTGGTAAAGGCATGCTTCATTGCTTTTCATCGGGGTGTTGATTTGAGTTTGATTTCTCACCATAACATCATGCTCCCGCCCCACCTGCCAAATTTATTTCCTAACATATAAAGAGGACGTATGCAGCTCCTGTATACCTTTCCTTAAAAACGTGGAGTGATAGTCTAATACCGTGGTTGTAAAGGGCGTGGGTAGTGTGGAGTGCCAAGTTTTATTTTCACCTTTTGATTTCTAGTTATTTGCTTCATTCAATTCTCTATTTGTATGTTAAAACTTTAAATTCACAAGGTAAAAGCATTTTCATATGAGATATTGTTTGATTTGTAAGAGATATACATAATTCTTAAATCTATTTTTTTATAGTCTATACTAATACATGATTAAAACTACTAATAATAAATCTTTAGTTTGTTTTTTTTAATAAAATATGTTTTATGAGAGTTTTCTCTTCCATCTATTGTGAAATTTTGTCTTCTTTTACACGACTTTGTAGCTAGGTCTCTGATTTTCCAAAGAATGAGCCACAAGAGTTATGAACTCATGATATATTGATAAATTGTTATTTGTTTCTACAACGGTTATTGATTATTTGTCTGCAGTGTGCTAAGCCAACATAAAAACTTCTTCTCAGAATATATATTAATGGACCAAGAGAACCACCTACAAAAAGTTGTATTCATGCAAGAATTAGAAAATGTACCGAATTATTTAATCAAGATTCTTAGATTTGTAATTCTGTCAAAAACAATTATTGTTTTTACCCCACTTGATCTTATTGTATCTAGATGCCCCATTATGAATAATTATTGATGTGCTTGGGACTTAAAATAAAATAAAACCAAGCACTAATGATCAAACTTTACCTCATTATTTATAAAACTAGTTTTAACCCCGTGCCTTGCACGGAATTTTGTTTGACTTATAAATTGACTATATAAGAGAAAAAAATTACAATGTTTTACCATAAATAAATAAGAAACATCTATTCATATACACCAAAATGTATATTAAAAAATAAAGAAATTGAACATGCATGTAAATAAGAGCATGTACTCCGTAAATAAGAGTTTAAAAGTATGCATTTAATATTAAATTAAGATATGAAAAAAAAAATTATGAATTAAAAGAAAACAGCCAATTTAAGGAAGTTAAAGAGATTAGAAAGATGATGATGTAATTTATCATTAAATCTCTTTATTTTTTTAGAAATTATAAATTCAATATGTTTTGAAAGAATGCTACGTGGATTAACAAATCATGTTATAAATATTTAGTATAGATTATAGATATAGATTATAGATAAATGTTAAATAATAGTAGTTTAATACAGTGTAGTGTAAAATAGGATCGAAGAACAGAACTAAGAGGATAAAGAATTTGCAATGATACGTAGGGTTGTATAAGATGATCACCAAAAATATTCAAGAGAAACCGAATGGGCGTTTGTTTGTTATATTATACATCAACTTCAACTAGTTTATAATTATTAAAATCTTCTTTTTCAGTACAAGGATAAGAAATAGACTAATGGTTTAAACCATTAGTGTGTGAAAATGAGGTTCCGAGTTCAAGGCTTGTTATACTACCTCCGTTTCTTATTATTTGCAACGATGTGGCATAAACATTTTTTTTTCATTGTAAATTACCTTAGACTGCCCCAAACTAGAGCCTACAAGGCTACAACTCAAGTTTCCGAATAAAAGGATCATAAAGATGTTCCCCACGGAATTTTTTACTATATATTTAGTATAAAAGTTATTTATGTGTTGCTTTTTTTTAATTTTTTAACTTTAATTTTGTTGTGAGCCTAATTAATTATTAATTATTCATTTTTCACTTTATTTCTCTCTTTAAATCTATTTTTGGCCTAGGAGTCCGTGTCATCTACTTATGTAGTGAGTATTGCGATACAAAGGTAGTACATGTCCACATACAATTGAGGATGTATATTTTTTTTATAATTAAAAAAGGCACATATGAGATAGAAGGCATAGTGCAGTAGGCACTACCTTCCGTCTTCTTGGGGTTGATAGGACAAGTATAGTGCATATCGTCTCATGTACCTTTTCTAAAAAAATAAAAATAAAAAAGGTACATATATAATTACATAAACAATTTTTTTATCTGTAACCCCATCCAAAACACTATTATAGACCTTAATACGTTATCCCACTATACCATTGATCATATTTATAAGAAAACAAATGAAGCAGCCGATCATCTAGCTAACTTAGGCCATCACCTCCATGCTATAACTTGTTGGTTCCACCCTTGTAACCACAAATTTTTCCTTATAATCTGTGAGGGTGTTGGTGGCTAACTCTATGAAAGAGGTTAGTCGGTTTTCATTCCTTATAAAAAACACATAAACAAGCCTTTTTTTCTTTTGGGTAATATAAAGGCATTACAACAATGGCAATGTCATAAATGATGTAAACAAAGAAAAATTCAAATTTAGACCAACATAACTTTGTAGGAATCCATGTAAGGCCAGGGCACACTATGCTAATTATTAGTGAAAGTGAGGCTTACAAGGAATAACATTGAAGGAATCCATGTAAGGGCACATCTTTGGGAGAGCAAAAAAGGCAGCACACTCCAACACTGATCTTTGTGAATTAAACCCAGCTATACAATTATTCTTTATATCCAACACACCTTTGTTAATCAACCTCCTACAAGATGGTCCAATTTGTGTAAAATAATTATCAGAGAGTGATAACTTTGACAAATTTGGAAGTTGACAAATCACATCAGGAACCATGCCATATAACAAATTTGATGATAAATCAAGCACTGAAACTTTGTCTAAACAAGCTAATGAAAATGGGATTAGGCCAGTGAGCTTGTTATGGCTGATATCGAGGACCGAAGCTTCTTTGAGAAGGCCGAGCTCGTATGGAAGACAACCTATTAATGCATTGTTCATTAATAGGACTTCGGTTAAGGATGATAGTGATTTGGCTATTGCACGGGGTATTGACCCCGTGAACTTGTTGTTGGCTAAGGTAAGGTATAGGATGTGTGTTTGTTTGAGTGATTGTGGTAATGTTGAAATGAATTGGTTGTTGTTGAGGAAGAGGACGTTAAGGTTTTGGGAAAAAATTGAGGGTGGGACCGGGCCCGTGAAGAGGTTGAACCGGAGATCGAGGAATTCTAGGGTGTCCATTCCCACCACGGCTTGTGGGAATGGACCGGTGAGGAGGTTGTTACTTAGGTCGAGCTCGTATAGGTAGCGGAGTTTGGCGATGTTGGGAGGGAGTACACCGGTGAATTTGTTGGAGTTGGCGTGGAATAGGGCTAGATCGGGGAGCTGATCTAGGAACCCGGCTAGGGTAGGGGCACTAAGTCCGTATCCGTTGAAGTCGATGGACGCGACCGCAGTTGCGGTCGCGTTGTTGGGTGGGGTGTCACAAAAGAAGCCTTTGTAGCTACAAATGTTAGAGCCCACCCATGTTTTGGTGATACCTAGAGGATCTGAGGTGATTATATTTTTGAAATTTTGGATGATGGGATAAACCACCGCCAACCGTAAGTCCGCAAACACTAGCCCGCTCGGAATCGGTGGTAGAGATGGCATCAACGGCACTGGTGGTGGGCTCAGTACGGGTGCAGGTACGGGTACATGTACAGATCTAGATTGATCACAATCATTATCGTAAGGCCAATATGGGTTGCAATATTTGTTATCGTCCCATGGCAAATGCGTAGCACGCTGAGGGTTACCTACCCTCTTCACCGCCACGAAATCAACCTGAAAACATGATGTAATGACAAGGATGATATTAAAGACTAGAATTGGATATTTGTTTAAGGCTTTCATTTTTTGATTTGTTGAATGCTTTTAATTTGTGCATTGAAATCAAGTTTTGTTGTAGTAGTATATGAAGTTTGGACTACCATTTAGTGCTGGAAAAGAAAGGGTGGTAGGCGTGTTATAGCACCAATTGTTTATTACTTTTGGAATTTGATAAGATGGCTGGAAATTTGAAGTGGAGGAAATAAGTGGGAAAAAAGATTTCAGGAAATGATCATTAGGATGTATTGCTTTCGGTGTCTTTAATTGTTGTAGAATGCTAGAATTTACTGTACTACATTTACTGCCCAAGAGCAACACTATCCACGCTTATCATAGACCAATGTTTTGAAAATGACGACACGACAAATCAATCCTAGTTTTAAAATTTCTGAAATTTATTTGTCTAATGTTGTTATGTACTTGTTATAAATCGATTCTACAAAGAGACTAAGATTTTCTCTTCAATCTAGTATTCAAATTATAGCAAGGGCTCTTGTTTATTGGTAATTAAAGGCTATATATATGTGTTCTGAAATTGCAAAGATGATCACATGACATGTAAAGGAAAATGTTAGGCTTTACAACATCCATCAGATGGTGAAAGATTTTAAATACGTTGCATCCAAAATTTGGTGAAGAAGCTTGTAATGGGAGACTTAGTTTAGTTGTTGATGGTTTCAATCCATTTCACAAAATGATCATTATTGTACATAGTACTTGGCCAGATATTCTAATAAATTGTAACTTGCTTTCATGGTTGGCTTCAAAGTTTGAGTTTTTAATATTGTCAGTGCTTATTCGCGATCCATTATATTGATGTCTAGTTGCAACCTTTAGTCAAAGATCTCAAGGATTTGCGGAATTTTGGACTTAAAACATTTGATGCATCAACAAGAACAAGGTTTAACACGCATGTATCTTTAACCCACTAAGTGATTTTTCAGCTTATATATGCAATGTTGTCTCGTTAGAGAGCAAAAAGGATATTTGCTTGCCCTATTTGTCATTATGAAGTAGATTCTGAAAGGTTGACGCATAGCAACAAGTATGGCTACTTGTCATCGTAAATCTTTGAGTTTAGTCCATCCATGGCGTTATCAAAAGAGGAATTTTGATGGAAGGTTTGAGGAAAGAAAGACATCCACTTGTTTGACAGGAACTGAGATTGAGCGATTGTTACATGAATTTTCAAATTAATGTGGATAAAAGAAAGAAAAATATATTAAGAGCAGACGAAGATGATCCTAATCCTTGCAAAAAGAAAACAAAAAATACTCTTTTAGTTGCCATTAAAAATATATTAAGATCAGACGAAGATGAAGAAAATCGCTTGTTTTTTCATGTCATGCATTAAAAATGCGAAGCCCCCATAAGGTTATGCTCAATCATTTCCCATTTTGTGAATGTTGACATAACAGTCGTCCAAAGGCTTCAATGGCTGAAGGCCGAGTTCTTAGTGAAAGAATATTCTAGATTTGTGTCTAGATTTCTAATGCAATACAAAATTCCATCATATCTTATCAGTGAGTTTAGCACCCCACAACAATTTCTTCTAGAGCTGATCAAAAGTGGCCCGGGCCGACCCGCTTTTTTGCGGGCTTTGGACATGAAAATTAGGCCCGAATTTGGGCCCGACCTATTTTTTAATTTTTTCGTGCGGGTCTTGGACATTTAAAATTAGAGTTTTTGGTTACTTTTTTAGGCCCGGCCCGAAAAAGCCCAAAAAACCCGCACTAAATTTTCGGGCTTTGGCCAAGAAATTTGGGGCCGAACTAAGCTCGGCCCAAACCCGACCCGCTTTATGGGCTTGATTTTTATGCATCGGCCCGGCCCGGCCCACGATCACCTCTTTTCTTCCTAGTGATGGTCATCCTAATAAGAGAATAGGAAATACGAATTCAAAAAAGAATAATATGGGGCTTATGATAGATCATATTTCATGGACGCAAGCACATTAGTATGTCTTGTTCAATTGTAAATTTTAGGACGTGGAGAATTAAATTAAGAGAATTTTACATATTATTATTTTTTAAAATTTTAGATCTAACTAAATGTAATGACATTATTTATTGTGTTATAGTGAGAGCACGCAAGTTGGTAGCAGAAATTGGAAAAGAAAATGGGACAATGCTCAAAGCCATAGTGGGGAACTGGGGATTTTAAAGATTTGTTCAAGGAACAACCATGTCATTCAAGGTCGATCAAGGTGGAAATGTAAAATAGCTATCAAAATAAAGGACCTTCTTTTATTGCCAAGAAGTACACGTTTTAATTTATAAATGATTTCAGTTTCATAATGTGGCGCGAGATGCAAATGATGTCACCCCAAATAGGGAACTCTAACATCTTTAACACAAAGTTTTACTAGTAGAAAATATCAAAATTCTACTACAGGAAATGTTGAATATTTTAGCGTTGTCTTATTTAGATGTGTGTGTTTTCAATTTTAAAAATTGATAATAATTTTAATTTGGTTAATAAAAATAAAACTATTTTGTGAAAGTGAGCCATTTATTTTGGCATCGGAAGCGCATCAAGATTTTTACGTTGATGATTTAACTAGAGATGGTTGGCATTATACTATACATAACCTACCGATGGAAGTAGCTGACTAGCTGCTGGTGGTAGTCATATATTTTTTTTTTACATATGTATAATAAAATTATATTATTAATTACATTAAATTATATATAACTAGTGTTTTGGCCCGGTATTGATTTTATTCTACACATTTGCTCTGTCTGTTAAGCGATAAAGAAATAGAGACATGGAGAAGCCTAAAAGGTATAGTGCATTAATAATAAATGCGCTATAATAAATAGACCTTTGGCGTGGATGATAATCGTAGACAACAACACCAAGAACAATCGAAACAAACTCGAATCAGTAAAATTACCCTCAATTTGCATCTCAAATCAAACATCAACTTGATGGGAAAATACCAACAACAAATCTAGGTATTATGATGAACAAAATAAATTGGAAATTATAAGTTGGATTGTAAATGAATTTTGTAGACGAATTGAAATTCAATTAGCAAAAAACCATTATATTGGAGCAAAGCATCGTGAGTTTTGCTACTATGAGCTATCACTTCATCGCCTTCTTCCGTTTTTATATAAATTTTTTCTCCCTTTATTTTTCCTAAGTGATAAAACAATATGGATATAAAGAAGTATAATTAAATTAACAAATAAATGTAGTTGAGTTGGTTACTATCTACTACTTTCATATAAAAGATCTCAGGTTCGAATCTTATTACAATTATTTCTTATATTTTTTTAAGTTGAGTAAATTTTAGTGATGCTGACATGGCGCTTCCATACATGTGCCACGTGGCGTAATTACGGTGATTCGCGCACCTTTTAATAATTGTTATAGATTCTTAGTATAACCTATATCATGGCTGCTTTGCTTTGATTTACAAATTATTCAAAATAAATATATTCAGCAAAGGTTGGAGAATATTAAGAGAAATGCAGAATGTATGGAGGCTCGATGCTATGGACTTGTTTCTAACAAGTTAAGATTTTCCAACAACATTCACATACACACTCAAAATATGCAAGAAAAGAAGACATAATGTCAAATGATGAGGATGATACATACAAGCCTAACTGTTACATTTACCCTAAGTTTTTTTTTTTGGGGGGGGGGGGGTGTGTGTTAGGGGTGATAATAGAGCCGAGCAGCTCGCTACCAGCTCGAGTTCTACTAGGTCAAAGCTCAACTCGAGTTGGCTCGTGCTCGCTTGAATCAGCTCGAAACTCGATAATTTTAAAGGTTAATCAATAATTTTCTATGTTAAATCTATGAAAACAAAAACTAGCCTTGACAATTAATATAATAATTTACTCAATACACTTTAAGAATAAATAATTTACATAAAGAAAAAGAGAATAAGAAAACGAGAATATAATTAATAATTTTCTTTAAAAATGTAATTCAATAGGCCAAAACATTAAACGAGGAGCTCATGATCAACTCGGCTCGACTCGAAACCTAACAAGCACGAATCGAGCAACTCCCACCTCGAGATCGACTCGTTCGATAAGCAACCCTAGCTGTTACAAATAAGCGTCCCAACAACCATGTATGGTTTACTTATTGTCTTACTGAAGTCTTCAATTATAGTGCACTAATCTATGATGTAGATACGATGGTCGAAATTAGAGAAAAGGCAAGAATATGGATGTATGCATATCATTATATAAACAAGGGGTAGAAAGAAATTTCAACAAGAATGTCAAAGCAAAGATATTCAAGCAAGACGATTGGGTCCTAAGGAAAGCATTTCAGAACACTACCAATCCAACTGATGGGAAATTGGCACCCACATGAAAAGGGCCCTACAAAAATCATTAAAGTGGTTGGAAATGGGGCATACACGTTGGAGAAGTCCAGTGGAGAGCCAATTTCTAGGAGCTGGAATGCAATGCACTTAAAGTTGTACCATTGCTAAACTCAGTCTATTTCTTACATTCTTTTAATTATCTAATTTGTTGATTGATTCTCAAAGCAATTACTGACTTAAGCATCGCAGGGTCGTTGTGCACGCCAACGACCAATGGTTTCTAAAAACGTGTTGACATGCAGTTCTCATTTCATGAAAGACGCCTAGTCGGCCTATATCAGCCTAGGGTTGTGACAGGTTGAACAAAACACAAGTCAAAAACAAAGTCAAAGGCACAACCCCTATTCAAAAAGGGTACGTGTGTGAACAGTGGCAAAATACAAAGCATAGAAAGCACAATGCACGATGCAAAATGCAAACTACAAAATACAAAACGCAAAGCAAATCAGACATATATTGCATAATCCAAGGTTGTCTAAAATTAACAAGACACTAACCTTGGGAGAAAAAACCACAAATATACAAATTCTTCAAAATCACATGCTTTTTTATTTATTTAGAAGAACAATGTGACCCTTAGCCATTCATGTCCAACAATTTGACTTCATTGTCCCTTTTCTTCTTGTACATGCAATTGGTTCAAGGGCCAAACATCCACAGTCGCAATGTTATTGAATGACATGTATCTTCTGAGATTAAATTTATGAAAAATGACAGCGACCACAATAATCTCAAACAACTACTTCCTCTTCTTCAATTTGTCTTCTTCTAAGATTTAGACCTTATCATATTTTGTTTCCTTCCTCAGTTTCATCACCTTATCCTTAGCGATCTTAAATTCCATGTTAAACCTAAACAATTGTGAATTATGCCACAAATGTCACCTACAAATAATCCAAACACCACTCAAAATTGCCTCACCCTATGTGACCCAAAAAAGTCTTAAAATACTGATCGTGTTGATACCTTGAAGACGACATAGTTGCAGTACACTGGTAGCAATCTTCCTGGTAATATCAAAGGTCTAATTGAAAAAGGGTGTTGATTATTGCTCTAATGAAGTCATAGTTTATGTATCAAATTCGAGCGTATGAGTTTCAACAGAGTAAATTCTTTTTGAATGACGTGTGATCTTCAAAATAAAATTTATGGGCAATTATTGGGCCCTAATTTTGCTAGGGTTATTTCCCGTGTTGAGTTGGTCTACAGGTTGTCGGTTGAGAGGCCCATTTATTCAAGGAAACGGTTGGAGAACAAGCTCAGTCCAAGTTTGTTGCAACAAGTCCTAATTTTTAGGTTGGTCTATTGGTTTATATATATATATATAGAAGTAGGCTTATGTGAGAAATGTAGTTTTGGTGAGAAGGGTGAGAAGCAATCACAACCCTTTGATCACCAAATGAAGGGCTAAGATTAAATTTAATTTTCCCTCCTTACTCCTTTGATAGTTTGTAGTCAATGTATGTATGGTATAAAGTCAATATATTTTTACTCAACTTATTTATAGTGTATGGTGAATGTACCTATAGTTGGTGCTCAATGTACCTCTACGTTATAGTTGATGTATTTATCTCTTCTCACATTTCTCACCATAAGAAATTTCTCACCGGAACCCAACCCTATATATATATATATATATAGGAAGAGGATCAACTAAAAATGTTTTCAACCTAAAACCCCCAACATTAGACACTTAAAAGAATATATATATATATATATATATATATATATATATATATATATTATATGTTTGTGTGTGTTATTGTGCTAAGAAACACATATGAAGACTCTCATACTATGACAACTGATCATAAGCAATAAAATCATTCTCATTTCTGTCGTCTATTCATTCTAATTCTCGAATTTCATTATTCTTTTTACATTGCACTTGCATAGTTCAACTTAGACTTGTCAAGCTAATTGCTCTACATCCGCCAAGACAACCTTAGCTAGGAAAATTTTGGCCATAACAATAATTTAAAATCTTGTAATCTTGCTTGATTTGTATTAAGTACTCCCCCCGTAATACAATAAGTACAACGATTTAACATAAACTAGAGAGAAAAAAATGTCAAATCATTGCAGTTAATATATTACAGAGAAAGTGCTCTATAAACATTAACTTTTTATAATTTTTACAAATGTGTAATTCTATATATTAATGATAAAAAATATCCACCAACAAAGGTACATAACCAATAATTAAAATGGGAACAAATGGAGTAAGTAAAATCTAATACCAACTCTAGATCTTCGAAAATTTTAGTCAACTAAATAGTTGGTATCCCCAAAACTTTCAAAGCTAATTTATTCCCTCAATGTAAAAAAAAATAAAATTAGAAAAATCAAAGCTAATTTAATATTTTTCCAAAACTACATACATCATCTCTCACCCCTTTCTTTATTTCCGAAGGGTTAGAAGTGGAAAAACCAAAAAAGTCCAAATAAAAAAAATGTATATGCTCCATAAAAAAAAATGAATATATCAAATTTTTAATGGAAAAAAAAAAAATTAGGTAGGTGACGTAAACCCACTACTACCACCCACTAAATAATTTAAAATTAATCTTCTTGGAGAAGGTGCTTTGGACTTTCTATTTAATTGACCCGTTGACAAAACGTTTACACAATAATGTATTAGTCATCATCACTTTGTTTTTGAGATCTTCTTTTTCATCATCATCTTAATATTAATCAATAATCAATAATAATACATTTTAATATATAATAATTTTCATATCACTGTCCTCTCCTCTTTTGGACGGTTCTGATCGATCCATGGCGTGGGGCCCAACCCATTTTTGTCCTAGATCAAGCAAATATTTGCCGTTGGATCTAGTAGCATTATGCACCTTTTTGTTTTTTTGCCTTTTTTGCCCTTTGAATTTAGTTGACTATCTAGGCTAGGATGATTCTAGCACTAGGGCAGCCGCCACCGTCGCGTCGGTGACGGATTGCGGGTGGCTGTGCTCGCCTTCATACGTTACGATCAACACCCCCGCATCGTCCAACGCTCGTTCCACGTGTTTACGTGCCGGGCACCCCCGTACGCTGCTACATTTATAATAGCCTCTGCACATTGTCAAAACAGGATCAACAAATAAGTACGTCATAAATAAATACTAATGTTACTTATTATTTGTAACATTCCATTTTTTACGTTTGCCGAAACATAACTTATAAACGATAAAGACACAACTAAAATTGATATAAAAACACTATCTTTCTATGCGCTCTCACAAAAGTTATTCCAATAAAATCAATTATGGAGGTATTTGACTCAACAAATAAAGGAATTAAAGTCGAATTGAAACTCTTGTTTGGACTTTTTGCAAATGACGAAAGTACCCTTGAACAAAAGAGGGGTAATTACGAAACTAACCTTGGATGAGGAGAACCTTTGATTGGTTTCTGACCGTATTTTCTCCATGAATAATCATCTGGTGGAATATCAGCCATCTTTAAACTAATTGCTGGTACCCTCACCACTCTTTTCACCCTAGATTTCCTGCAATTTAGTCAACCATCATCATTAACACCTCATCTTCAACCAAACTTCACAATTGTAGCATCATTTTCGGTACTTAATTTGTCCAATACATTTTTTACCTTCCTAATAATATCTATTCCAATTAAAATGAAACAACCCAATTAATTTTTTAATAATATTATAATAATAGCAAAGTATACTCTTCTGCTACTATTTATATTCGGACATTGCTACACCTACCACCGGGTTGACAACCCATTACTAATAAAACAATTAAACAATATTATTTATATTAAGTGATTAAGTTGTTTGGTAGTTAACTAGTAGTTGTTAGAGTTTAGCTTATTAAATTGATTGTTTTGACTAGTTGATTTGACTAGCTGATTGTATTAGCTGGTTGTGTAAAAATATTTTTACAAATGAAAAGTACCCAATAGTTGATTGGCATTTTAAGGAACGGTTAAAAAAACAATTTGATTAATAACGGTTAGCTAATCGAATCGAGGGCAATAAATATAGAAAAAAAAAAAAGAAACGAAATCATTTTTTTAAAAAAAAGAAAAAGAAAAACAAACCTTCGTTTAGGGCAATGGCAACGACCAGAAGAAGAACCACCACACTTGGAATCATCCATGGAAGTACACTTTCGTTTAAAGGAAGAAGAAAGAGGTGGTTTACCAGCAGAAGAAACTTGGGACATATTCGTAATTTGAAACCCCGATGACATCGACGGTTGAACACTCTCGCCGCCGTCACCGGTCAACGACGACATGTACGAGTTCGTCGCCGAAACCGCCTTCGAACACGAGAAATGAATCGTGGTGCTGTTGGTTGCGATGGTGGCGGCAGTTGATGACTCTTTCCGCTCCATCGGTTTTAGCTGTGCAAGGGTTTGACTCTGCTGTGACTGCTGCACACAGTTGTTACCCTGTGGAAGCGGTGGTAGCCGTTGGATCTGACTTGATGATGATGATAATGATGTTGAGCTGTATACTCTCGTGAACGCTGATCCTTGCGATGGCTTTGTGTCTAACACTAGCTGCTGAACGGGCTTCGTTTGGGCCTGGGGTTGGTTTTGGGCTTGGGCTGGGTGGGAAAGTGGGCCCCGGCGGAAGCGGGCGTGGCCCGTTCGAGTTCGGTCGAGAAGGGAGATGACTTTTTGGAACTTGTCAACTGCCATGTCAGCAACCGCTTTGTAGTCGGAGTCCAAACTCGACCCGGTGGTATCCTTATTCGGGTATGTTTGTTGTTGTTGTTGGGAGAAGGTGCTTTGAGAGGAGGAGAGGAGTTTGATGAGACGCTCGACGCTTTGGAGACCGGCGGCGGTGGCTTCACGGACGGCGTTTTCCTCCATTCTAGCGGCGAATGTCTCGCTTCCGCCGGCGCCGCTGCAACCCACCATTAGCTCCACGGCCATATGATTTGATAGTAAATACTAAAGGGAGAAAAGAAAGAAAGAGTAATTTAAGATATAGAAATAATGGGGGGAAATTAAATAAAAAAGAGGGTCAAAGGTTATATTTGATGATGATGATGAAAGGAGAGGGAAGGAGGGGTGGGATGGCATCGGACGACTCAACTGATCTTGTCATTTTAAATTTATTGGATTGTTTTAACAGTCAAACTCTTAAGCGAATCGAGATTTAGCACGTGTCATGGGGGAAGTTTGTTCAAAATTCTCAAGTCTTACATATAAAGAAATGGTCCCATACATTTGACCAAGCTTTTTTTTTTTTTTTTAATCTTTTTTTATTTCTCTTTTACCGAGTACTCCCTCTGTAACGAATTACTCCTTCTGTAACATAATTCTGGCAACAAGTTTTTTTCCACTCATTTCAAGGAAGCGATTTAAGAGTGTAAACGAATAAATTGATCATTTTTTTTAAGATTAGTAATTTATGATCTCAATCTTACTTGTATTAAAACCATTTTGATTAATTTGTTCGTTTACACCCTTAAATTGCTTCCTTGAAATGCGTGAAAAATAATTTGTTGTCAGAATTATGTTATGGATGGAGTACTAGCAACAATTGAATAAGCACGGACTCTTAGATGAAATAGGTTAATTTTGGTATTAGGTAGTATAATGATAAAAGTAAGAGAGAGAAAGGTAAGATAAAGAAAAATACATGGGGTATTATGTGGTATGATGATAAAAGTAAGTAAGAGAAAAATAAGAGTGAAAAAAGTAAGTGGGGTATTGTGTTTTTTTTTTTTTTGCCAAAAAAAGAATAAAATGAAATTAGAAAAAATTGTTGCTAGTAATTCGTTATAGAGGAGTACTCTATTTTTTATTTGTTAGTGGGAGTGGGGCCCTGGTTGCTGTGGGAGTGGTGAATGGTGGGAAATGAAAAATACTTAACCCGAGGGATGACCGTATTCACAGGCAACTGAAAATTTCTTAATATACTCCCCAATATAAAAAAACGACTTGCCAAAAAAATAAATAATAATAATAATTAAAAAACGAAAATCACTACCCTTACGAGTATTTTATTACTCGTAATTAAAATAGATCGAGTAGTACTGCATAGTTTGATGGTAGAGACTTTAACCTTTTGTACCCTCGAGAATATATCCAATTTTATTGCACGCATTTGTGAGATTTTTTTTATATTTGACTTTGTAAATGTGTGTTGGATAATTAAACCAGATGATCTGTATTAAGGACCGGTTTCAAGGTCTAATATACACACATTATCATAATACTAAAAATAATTAAACTAGGTCAGCCTGCAATGCACGATTTATTTAGTTTTTCTCATAAGTAAATGTTATATACTTTATCCGTAACAAATTAGAACAAAACTAATGCCATCCTTAGTTTTGGAAGGAAAAAAATTCTATGAAATTTTTACATGTGGCCTTAAATCCTTAATGACATCAGCAAATTTTGTTTTAATATTGTAGATTGATTTTTTTTTTTAATAATCTTTTCATTCTAATTGAATGAAAATGTAGGAATAACAAAAAAAAAAAACCAATATGGTTAAATTATTTAGAAATTATTGTTTGCATAGATATGAAAAGTAAAAAATAGTGTAGTGAAGATATGATAATAGTACTAATTATTGTTTTTAAGGTTTGCATTTAATGTAAAATAGTCAAATTTTTTTTAAAAAAATGTTGTCACTGAAAATTTTTGGCGGGATTTTTTCTTTTAGAGTGTAACTTGTGGCATTGATGACATAAGCAATGATTTATTTTAGTAATTAGTTATAGAAGTTATAGAAGATAGATATTAATTATTAATAATTGAATTGAATAGATTTTTGTTTATGCATCTATCTTTCTGTTTTGTTCATCCTATTTTTATTTATATAATAATCTAATTTGCACTTAGGTCTCTTGTTTACTTTAGCTGACTATAGTTGAACTGAACTGAATACAGCTGAAAATAATATTTTATAAGAGAAGAAAATTGAGAGCTGAACTTAACTGAACTGAACTTTATAGAGCTGAACTGAACTGAACTGAATTTAAGCTGGAGTAAACAAGCCCTTATTTTACCTTTTTTTGAGAGAAAATATAGTTGTGTTCTTTTCAACACAAGCTATGTTTGTTTCAACGGATATATGTAAAACTGATCTGATTTTATTTTATTTTTTATGATCTAAACTTATAATTGGAGGATTTTTTTTTGGATTGTAAAATTGATTTGTTATATTTCGATCTTTTAGGGTGCGTCCTCTCCAAATTATAAAACCTGATTTTATAAGAGCATACTTGAGCTGAATTGATCAAACATGGTCAAGGGTGCGTTTGATTGAACTTAAATAAGCAATCATGTGCTTATTCTAAGATTAGATAAGAAAAATTCAGTTCTATAATAGTTACAATCAGAAAATTTTAGTTCAGATAAAAAAAAATCAGATCAGATCAGAAAAGTTAAGATCATACAAAATTAGAAAATTTTAGATTAGATCAAATCAAAAATTTCAGATGAATGAAACGCATCCTAACTTTGATAAAACTGATGAAACCTGGTTGGCTCTAACTAGAACTAATTAATACTAATCGACCCTAATATGAACTTATTAATCCAATTCATTCTAATAAAACCTAATTAAAACTTATTAAAACTTTGATAATAATCCCTCATTGAACTTTAAGAACTGATAGAAACTTATTACACATAGGGTGTGCTCTCTTCAATTTTCTTTATCAGGTTTCAGAACTTATCAAGTTGAACCAGGTCAGCTCAAATAAGTTATAATCAAGTCAGTTTTATTAGGTTAGGTCGAATAAGTTGGAAAGAATGCACCCATAACTTGACATGATTAATATTAAAAACTAATGTAGTTTGATGAAGTACAATCAGCTGTGATAATGTCCAATTATCTCTATAATCTGGTCTAATTAGAAGTTATTAAAAATTATAAAATATTGGACCTAATTATTAAAAAACAATTAGAACATAACATTTTTGTGTGGACCGGACTAAGGGCTTGTTTACATCAGATTATATTCAGTTCAGTTCAATTCAGTTCAGTTCAGTTCAGTTCAGCTCATCTCTATTTAGTTCAATTAATACACTTCTATTCAGTTCAGCTCTATTCAGCTAATGTAAACGAGTAAGGCACCCTATAAAACAAGTAAGAAATGTGTTTAAAAAAAAAGTTTATTGGAGGGGTGAATGATTAAAGAAGTGTGTAAGGGAAGAGAGAGAGAGAGAGAGAGAGAAGAAACGAAAAGGAGGAATGAAGACCATTGGATTAAAAGGATCGGTGAAATCCAAGGGTTAGTTGGGGACAAGAGAGGTAAGAGTTGACCTTTTTCAATTAACAGCTTTTAATGTGGGAAGAGTCCAAGTTATAATTGAGGGGGCGTGGGGACCACTTTATTTAAATTTTCTTTTAGGATTACTGATAACCTGGACAGCATGTATTTGAGGCCCGTTTGATAGTGGATTATAAATGGAGGTAATGAGAATGGATTTATAATTAAATTTGGAAAAAGAATCAAAATTCATTCTCATGGTGGTGCTAGTTTAATTCCATTTTATTTAATTTTTTTCATAAATATAAATTTTCATCTAATACCCTAAACCCTTCCAAATGATAATGGATGATAATGGAAAATAAGAAGAAATTTCAAATTTGGGAATGAAACCTATGTTTTTCATGGGGATTTTGAAGTTTTTTCTTAACAAATTACACTTTAAATTCATTACTATTACGACAATTTATTACCAATAACCAAACGGACCGTTGGTACTCACCCTGTTTTAAAAAAATTGTTTCATTTTGACTTTGAGCATTATTCATATTGGAGCTTTGATATACTTTAATTTATATAAACAATAAAAAATATATTCATATGAGACCTCGTTTGATTTTTCTTAAAATATACTTTTTAAATATATAATTTTTTGATATATATATATATATATATATATATATAATTAAAGATATTAAATTTTAAAGTTATATTTTGAAAGATGTGAAAAAGCAAATAGAACAGTTTTTTTTGGAAACTAAGGGAGTACGTAATTTCCATTTTCATAAATAAATAAAAAAGAAAAAGGAAAGGTTTACCAAATTTTCAAATGAGAGGGAGGGAGACCTGGATTCGTTGCTTTGATTGAAATGCAACGACTTTTGAAATCCAATCTCTCCAGAAGAGTATGCCTTCTCTTGTAGGCAACTTAGAGAAAGTAAGAGTTGATTCCACGTTAAGATTTTTTGACTTTAAAGTTTGGATTGACATTTTTTTCCCAAGTTGCCTAATGGAATGAACAACCTCTAATCCTTAGCCATTGGAAATATTAAATAAAAAAAAGTTTGTTCCACAAACCATTAATGCATTCTATAGTCATGAAAAACAAAATGGTTTGCTATATTTGCCCGAGTCAATATAGTTCACTAAAATGATTCATCATATGACTAAAAAAAAAAATAAAAATAGTATTTTAAAACAATAAAATGAAATAATTTGATTGAAATTTGTTAAGTTTTTTTTGGACCTGATTAGCCTTGATTATACAAACACAAACAATTAGGCTAAGTTTGGTGTCAAGAGTGAGTTCAGGAATTGTAGCCATTCTTACTAGGATATTGTCTTTAGATTGTTGAATATTGAGTGAAATACAAGAATGAAATCAGAAAATGAAACCTTCGAGACACGAATAACGCTTTCCTAAAGATAATATTTCAACCATATTCAATGGAGCACGGGTTTACTTGAAGTGTCTTTGAGATACAACGAAAAATGAAAGAATAACAAAGTTAATGCTCTCTCAACAATGTCACAATGTATGGGAAGTATGAGAGAAAGATGATGTATATGCCTTGTGTATTGTTTCCGTGAATATCTCAAAGTTCTTTTTCTTCTCTCAACTAAAAGCCTTTTTTAATCTCAATCACACAACCGTTGGCTTTTACCAAATAACCATATGTTAAATGAGTAACCATAAAAAAGAAACTCGAGCAAATTGTACTTGATGCGGGCGCAATGCGCAACCTAGCCCATGTTACGAGCGCGACAGGCCCCGCCGTGGGCGCGACGTCCTTGAACACGGACAAAGACCAAAGCCACGCATCCACGCCAAACTCTTTGTCCGTGACACCCAACTCTACAGATACTTGAGCATATTTGATACTTGCTCATGTCAGTGTAGTTAGTGGTGTGCACCGGCCCAAAACCGGATCGGAACCGGTTGGACCGGAATCCTTTTTTTTTGTGGACCGGTTCAATTCCGGTCTGGACCTGACTGAACTGGTTTGGACAGGTTTCTAACTTTTTTTTAAAAAAAAACCGTTTTCCTCTAACTGGTCCGAGTTTGGATCGTACCAGACCGGAATTTAAATTCACTTTTTTTATTAAAAAAAATTATTTATTAATTTTTTGAGATTCCGGCCAAACCAGTCCGGACCTGAATTTATCGGGTTTGGACCGAACCGGACCGGTGGACCGGAATCACAATTTTCATGGACTGGGGACTTGACCGGTCTAAATTCCGATCCGGACCGATTTATGAACACCCTTAGTAGTCGTGCATTGTTAGTTATATGATCGTTTGTTACACCATTCCTACACAAACCAATCACATTATACTTTATACTCTAAATTGTTTCTAACAGAATCTCGTGTCTGGAATTCCGAGGTCTTGACCCCAGGCCAAGATCTCATCCTCAATTTCAAATAAATGTAATCATTTATTTACTACTCCATCCGTAACATATTACTGGTAACGATTTTGACATAAGTAGAGAGGAAAAATGTCAAATCGTTGTCATTAATATGTTACAAAGGGAATACTAATGTAGTAATAGGTATTTTTTTTCTTTGCCATTGATAACATGGTTTTATATATGTGCTTTTCCCCTTATTTTGTAATCCCATGTAAAATTGTCTTTGGACCATTCTTTATTTTCTTGCTTATGTTTTAAGGTTTAAGCTTTCTTTTCTCTCTCTTTATCTTATTACTTTCTTTAATCTTTAATTCAAGATTTATTCTTTTCGATCATATTCCATTTAGCTAGTAAATTCTTCTCCTCTTCACTTTTGTTCTTGTTTAATTTAATTATTATGTCTTTCCTTTTATTCTCTATTATTATTATTATTATTATTATTATTATTATTATTATTATTATTATTATTATTATTATTATCATCATCATCATCATCATCATCATCATCATTATCATCATTATTATTATTATATCTATTTAGATTCCTTCCCTTTAGGATTGGAACTTGTCTGAACTTATTAAAGCTGATTTTTTGAAGGTGAGGAGAACGCATACCTGAAGAGAACATGCCCGTAGTCTCTTATACATAGTAGTGTCCACTAGTTCAATATTTTTATCTTCGAAAATTTTGTTTTTTTAAATATCGTGCACCAACAACATGATTTTATTCGAGAAATTAATCAGTGTAATCACTAAATGAACGTGGATAATTAGGATTAAAATTATCCGTATCTAGACCACTCTTGATTTTAAATTGACCACAAATTCATTACAAAATTGAAATAGTTGTATTTATTAAGGAAAAAAAATATTATTTTTTTTGATATTGTGTTGTTATTGAGACTCAAGTATGTATTCTATTGATTTTATAAAATAAAAGCAATTGTAAAAAATCTTTAATTTCGAAGTTTGAACACTTTTATGAATAAAAAACTTATTCATTATCAAGGTTTGGGGTCTGTCAGTCAAGTGACGATTATAAGCTAACAAATCATGAATACAAAATAAATTTTTCTTTACATTAAAGATACGAATGTAATGTGAGCATTAAATATAATCTAATAAATGCTAAAATATTTAGGGATGTTAACTACCAATCACCACAAAATCATAATTGTGAAGATTTGAATAATAACATAATACATGTCCGTTTAGTGACTAATAACATAGGAAACAATAGAATATTATGCTATTTTTTGTTTTTTAAAAGCAATTTTATGTTGTTTAGGTTTTGCTTTCTTTATTCGATTTTTTTTAATATAAATATAAAAAATTATTTAAAAAATTAATTATCCAGATACTGTGCATGGTACTAGTTTTGAACTACTCCAGGAGTTCATACTAAGCTTCAAAATGTCGAATCTCAACTTCAACTTCAGCCCACTAATTTGCACATTCAACAACATCTCAACCGTCTCATCAAACAACGAGAACAGTTGCTTACATTTGGTCAAAAATATTGTGGCCAATATGCCTGTAAACGATGACTCACCCAGGGTGATCGTAATTCTCGCTTTTTTCATGAATCCGTCAAACAGAGACATCGAAAGTCAGCTATTCTCCGATTACAAAATGATGACAATCAATGGATAGACCAAACTTCCACTAGTGGAAAAAAGGTCTATTTTCCACTAGTAGAACCGGAGCAAATACTCATTATTTGTTCCTGTTTTTATAGAATCGGAACAAATAAGGGGTAACAAATAACAATTTTTCCACTAGTGTTCCGACATTGCCGACCTCTTTCAGCAGGATTACTTTCGTCGATTTTCCTCTGATCCCTCCTCTACCCGTTTACTTTCTCTACCTTGGATTCCCACTGTGATTACCCCAGAGGATAATATTATCCTTACGGCTCCTGTCACAGATGACGAAATGAACATGTTTTTTTTATATGTCCCAATATAAAGCCCCAGGGTCAGATGGGTTTGGTCCGAAATTTTTTCAAACATATTGGCCTATAATATCGATCATATGACCTTTGTAAGGCAATTAAAGGTTTTTTTTTCATAATGGTATTCTCCTTAGGCAAATAAACCATACTATCCTGACATTAATTCCGAAAGTCGATTCTCCATCTCTTACCTCCCATTTTCTTCCTATCAGCCTCTGTACTACAATTTATAAAGGAATTGCAAAAATTCTTGTGGGCCGCTTTCGCCCTTTCCTTAATAAGATTATCGGGCCTTTTCAAACTGCCTTTTCCCCAGATAAGGCTATTCAGGATTAGCGCTGAGCGCGGTGCGGTTTAGACGTTAAACCGCAAAAATACGGTTTGCCATTTTTTGAAACCGCACCGCACCGCAATTTATATCAAACCGCACCGCAAAATACGGTTTGGTGCGGCGCGGTTTGCGGTTTGACCCACTTTTTAATTTTTAATTTTATAATTAGTAATTGACAAGGACAAAAAAAATACTAGATTTATTTTTTGTTAGAGCCTTAAAGAGTTAGAGAAGCCTTAGAGCGTTGCGGGTTTAAACAACTAGATAAGGCCCAAGAAAAAACAAAAGGCATAATTTCAATAGGGTAGTAAGCCAAATATAAAGTATGAAATTAAATATTTTAGAACAATTAAAAAAATTACGGTTTGCGGTTTGGTGCGGTTTCAAAATTTTCGGAAACCGCACCGCATTGAAAAATTACGGTTTGGCAAAATTGGAAACTAAACCGCACTTCTCAAACCGCAAACCAAACCAAACCGAACAATTGCGGTTTGGTTTGCGGTTTGGTGCGGTTCAGACCGCACTCTACTCAGCCTTATTCAGGATAATATTCTAATAGTTCATGAAATTATGAATATGTTTTCCAAATCAAAATTTAACTAGTTGGTTGGCCCTCAAACTTGATATGGAAAAGGCTTATGATAGGCTTGAATGAGATTTTTTATGGGCTACCCTCCATAGCTTTGGGTTTAGTAACCAATGGGTGTCTTGGATTCGAGCTTGTGTTACTACAGTCTCTTTCTCTCCTTCTGTTAATGGTCAAACTTTGCAACTTCTTTTCCTAACTCGGGGTATCTGCCAGGGCGATCCCCTCTCCCCTTGTCTTTTTATTATTTGTATGGAGGTATTGGCTCGTAAACTTTCTTTACAGTCTGCTTCTCTTCGTTCCCCTATTGGTTGAAAGTGGCTCCTACTGCGCCCATTGTGCCTTGCCTTTTGTTCGCAGATGATAGCCTTTTATTCTGTAAAGCTACCCCTCCCGCCTGCAATCAGGTTAGATCTATTCTAAATGAATTCATGATTCTCTCTGGCCAACTTATATCAATTTTGATAAATTTGCAATTGTGTTCTCGAAAAAGGTTAATAACCCCCGCAAACGACAGCTTGCCAGTTATTTTAATATGACACCAAAACAATTTCTAGGCCGTTATTTATTTTCTAAGGGAATTTTAGTCACTTTCCATTGCATCAAATAATTTTCCTAGGTTAATTGCATTTTTTTTAGATTTTTTGGTAATTTTTCCATAATTTCTGAGTTTTTATCTATTTTCTATGAATTTTTGAAGCATTTTCCATTCCTAGGGGCATTTTGTAATTTTACACCTGCATCGTCCACTTTTTCTCCACTTTTCACTCATTTATATTTTTCTAGAATTTTTCCATATTTTTTGGCATTTTTAGCGTATTTTTTGAAAATAGCCCGAAAAACCCGAAAACAGTCCAGTTTAGCCCGGATTATTCCGGAACCTCGCGAAATCTCCCGGAATCTCAAATATTATGACAATATTACGTAATCATCCAATGATTCCCGTAATCATATTATAATCGCATAATATCTCGGAGAATCACGTGCAAAATAAGCAAGAAAAATCGACCCGGATACAGCCAAGACCTGCGCCTAGACGCAGGTCCATATTACAGGACCTGCGCCTAGACGTAGATCACAAATACTGACCTGCGTCTAGGCGCAAGTCATGTAACTGGACCTGCGCCTAGTCGCAGGTCTGGTGTTCTCCGAGTTCGATTTTTGTCTCTGTTTGCCAATAAATACGACCCTTGTCCGGCTTTTCAAAAACACGACAATACAACATTCTGACTTCTATTCTCTCTCTACTATTCATTCTCTCTCTCAAAATCAATTCAAAACACTGTCAAAATCAATTCAAAACTCTGTCAAAATCAATTCAAAACTCTGTCAAAATCAATTCAAAATTCTGTCAAAATCAATTCAAAACTCATTCAAAATCAATTCAAAACTCTGTCAAAATCAATTCAAAACTCTGTCACTTGACATTTGGCGTGCTAATCTCTAAGCCGTAATCGACCGCCGCACATTCTGGTACACATTTCTGAGACCCTTTTTCTATTCAATGTCAATATGCTTAATTTTCTTTTAATTCTTATTTTAATTTATGACTTGCGTTCATCATGATGACATGCGTTTTTTTTTTTTTTGCTTTTTTGTTTGTGTTAATCCGTTTTAATTCTTGTAGCCTTTTTTTAATTTTTAATCCATGTCATGTCATGTCATGTCATGTCTTTTTTTTTTTTTTTTGCATTTTCTATGTCGTTCTATTTAGCTTTTTTTATTATTTATTTTGATTTTCTATTTGCACGGGATTTGAGGTACGCTCGCATTTTCAATTTCTTTCTTTTCATGCCATCGTTGTGTTGAACCTTTTTTTTATGCGATTTGACCCTTGATTTCTCCCGGACTTTTGACTTCATTTTAGTATAATAATATTGACTAATTCCAAATTGGTTACAAAACAATTTTAGGCTAATTTGTACATTAATCTGAACCGACTTAGTAATTCGCAAATTAGGGCTAAAATTGAATTATCTCTGTTGCTCTGAAATTGAACAATGATCTTACAAAAGAGACCTAGTAGAGACTGCTTGTAGGCGGGCGGACCCAATGCACGATTGGCTCGTAACCTGTCCCCAAACCCATACTCTGGTGCACGACCGTATGGGACCGATTGCTCCTGGCTTTCGATACTTCTTCGGTGTCCGTGGACCGTATAAACGCACGATGGCGACTCCTACTAGTCCGTATTCACGTACGGCGTTAACGAGCATTCAAATCAACTCGTGACGTAGGCGACCGGGTAAAAACGACCCCTACAGTGAGGCTGTCTTAATTCAAAGCAATTTAGAGGCTCTCCCATCTTATGCTATGTCTACGACTGCTCTCCCTGTTTCGACCACCTCCACCTTAGACCATATCAATCGATCTTTTTTTTGGAAACAAAGTTCTGATTAACCCAGTCTCCCCATGGTTTCATGGGATAAAATTTGTCGCCCCAAGTCCCTAAGTGGTCTAGGCCTCTGTAAATCTGACGCGGTAAATAAAGCCTATCTTTGTAAACTGGTTTGGAAGGTCCTATCCGACCATGCCAATCTTTGGGTTCAAATTATTCACGCCAAGTATCTTCGGCGTATGTCCTTTTTTCATTATCGAGCTCAGTCTAAAAACTCCTGGATTTGGAAGCAAATTCTTGACATCCGCCCTTTTCTTCTACGGGCATTCGTTGGAAAATAGGAAATGGTGCTAATGTTCTTTTCTGGTTTGATAACTGGGTCTTTAAAGATAGCCTTATTTCACATCTTAGTATCGACCCATCTGATATTTCAAATCCAGACATGACAATTGATCATTTCATAGCCCACGACTCTTGGAACACTGATCTTCTCACTCAGTATCTTCCGCCAGAAGTTTGCCGCACTATTTTAGGTATCCCTCTTCCGTCCTCCCCAATTTTGGATGAACCTTGTTGGGGCCATTCTCCTGATAGTCATTTTACTATCAAATCAGCTACATGGATCGCCCATGACATTCCTTCTTATTCCCCTAAATGAGATTTTTATTGGCTTTGGAAATTGGATATCAACCCTAAACTACAGATCTTTACTTGACAATTCCTGTATAACGGCCTCCAGGTTCGTCAAAATTTGGCATACCGAGGCTTGCCCCTTTCCCCACTCTGCCCACTTTGCTCCACAGCTGAAGAGTCCCAAGATCAACTCTTCTTGCATTGTCCGTTGGTTCTTCCCATTTGGTCTTATATTCAAGCTATTCGCTGGATTGCCCCGCTCCTGACCTGCCCCTCCCTTCCCACTCTCCTCACTATGCTTCATGACCAGTGGTATGTCTCCATTTGCAAAATCCTTCATATCTTCTGGAGTATTTGGAAAGCTCATAACAGGTTAGTTTTTCGTAATTCCCAGTTCTCAGCAATTAGTGTCTTCACTCAGGCTCTGTCCTACTTTCAAGAATGGAAGGCCCGCCTCTCCATAGATAAGTTGCACACGATTTATGACTCTGAATTACATGCTTCCCCTCCTTCCGCTTCCTCGTTTGTCTGTTGGTCTCCTCCGCCCCCTGGAACTATTAAGCTTAATTTTGATGGTTCGTCAAACAACAATACTGCTTCCGCGGGTGTGGTACTTTGGAACCATCTTGGGGAATGTATCGCAACCCGTGCTTTTTACTTAGGCAGCACTTCTCTCCTTGTGGCGGAAGCAACTGCACTTCGGAATGGTCTTTTATTAGCTCGTCAACTATATTTTACTTCTATTCACATCGAGGGTGACAACCTAACCGTTATCAGTGTTTTGCAGGGTCGTTTTCGATGTCCGTGGAAAATCCAACTACTGGTAGATGATATTCAGACTATTCTTCGAGATTTCACTACAACCTCCTCTTCGCCATCTTCCGAGAAGCCAACTAGTCTGCTGATTATATTGCGTCGCTCGGGCATTGGACCCCTGCGCATGTCGATATTGATCCCTTTTTGCAAGCTAAATTTTCTTATTTTTTAGCTATAGATAAGTCAGATTTTTTCTTCGAGAGGAATAACTCCTGATTTCCTTATAACCTTTTCTAAAAAATAAAAAAAAAAAGTAGTTTATTAATAAAATTGACAAACTATTTGTACGCAGAAAGGTAAAAAATTGGACAGTAGAAGAGAAATGGATGGATCCAATAGTATTTGAATCGCTTTTTCAGTCGATTTATGGACCTATGGGCTTCACATCTAGTCAATAGGCTACATATTTGTGATGTAAGCCTGTAATCTAATTTGTGAATAGCTGGCCTTACAATAGCTTACCATTTTGGGCCAAATTTCATTTTTTTTTGGAATAATTACATTAATAGAGCATCCAAACTGAACTTATATCCGACATGACTAGAACCAAACATGATAGTAATCCGCTAAACATATGATACAATTCGATTTACGACTAGTCTATAACAAGTTGGACGCCACTTATGGTTAATCGACTTTATGATTGCTCTTGATTATTAATGCTTCAAACCCAATTTATTAGTCAAGAAGAGAACACAAACAGTGATGTAATTTGGTTCAAAAAAAATAAGTATTCAATTTATTAATTTTCAATCACATAGTTGATTGCTTAGTATAAAAGTAGAGATTACAATAGTAGCTCGTTTAGTATTTGGTAATAAATTGCGGTAATAGGAATAAATTTACGGCCCGTTTGGTAGCCGATTATAAATAATGGTAATGAGAATGAATTTATAACTAAATTTGAAAGGGAAATCAAAATTCATTCCCATGGTAGTGCTACCTTAGCTCCAATTTATCTAATTTTCTTCACAAATATCCATTCCCATCAAATACCACCCTCCCCAATGGTAATAGATGAAAATGAAAAATGAGAAGAAAATTGAAGCATGGGAATGAAAATTTGTTTTCTATGGAGATTATAAGGTTCCTCAACAAAATTACACTATAAATTCATTACCATTAGTCCATTACCACAATTTATTACCAACAATCAAACGGGCCGTTAATGTATAACTTAGCAAAGAAAGAAACCTTAAAATCCCAACGAAAACATATCCCACATTGCAGCTTGAATTTCCTTCATATTTCTAATACTATCTATTACCTTTGTGAAGGGTTTTGGATGAAAATGAATATTTGTGAAGAAATGAATTGGAGGTAAATTAGCACTACTATAAGAATGGATATTGTTTTTATTTCAAATTTATATATAAATTTATTCTCCTTACCATCCTTTATAACCGGTTAACAAACAGGTAATAGGTGAATTTAAAATTATTAAATAATGTTTAAATTAAATATTGTAACTGATATGATCTAAGAAATATAAACTTTGTAAACAAAGGAAACACTATAAGTTCATATTATGTGAAATCACAATTATGTTGTATAACTCATTGGAAATTGAACTGATATGAAGGTTATACGAAATTGATAAAAATAAAATAAATTTCGCTAATTGATATTATCAAATCATAATTCATCTAAAATCAATATTATCCATTTTAAAGTAAAGAAACGCCTACAACTTATAATCTTTTCTCTCTTCTCTCTCCCCTCAAAAACCTACAAATTCTAGTCCCTTTTATAGGCGTAAGTGGCTATCATCATCATCTTTTTTTTCCTTTTTTTTTATGATGGTAAGCCCCAAATCTCCTTTTAATTTTTTTTTTGTTTTCTTTATTATTATCTTTAATAAATTTTCTTCTCTCTTTGTGGGGGATGAGATTTTGGAAGAATTGACACACTATATTTTGATAAAGACACTCTTTGGGAGTATTTTGGGAGTTGAGTTTTATTCTCTTTCTTTGTGGGGGATGAGATTTTGGAAGAATTAATTTGTTGATGGAAGCTTCTACGGTATTGAATCAGTCTTAAATCTACATGTACAATCAATTATGTTAAGTTTTATTCAATTCAAAAACCACAACATATTACAGACCCCCTTGTAGAAGGCTGCAAAAGACAACGATGTGAAAAACAAGAGAATTCATCAATGTCAGATTTCATCGACGATCATAGTTTTGTCGAATTAGAATTTTACTTAATTAAATTTTATTTGTATTTATTGGATTTGATCTCTTTTATAGATGTCGTATGACTCTTTTATCAATGAATTGATCTTTATTTCAAAAAAATATTCTCCATTTTGAAGTAGATAAAGATCATATCCAAATATCATAAGAGCCTAAATGAACTCAAATATTATCTACTTCAGACATGAAATTCATTGATCCAAACATGAATTCGTTCTAACTGAAAATGGTCTGATTCGAAACTAAACATAACCCAAAAAGATAAAACCCAACGATGACTTGGACATGAAAAATACCTGAATCAGACCTGAATATGGTCAGATCATTGACCTAACTCGACACATCATGCATTTGATATAATTTAAATTGACATGACCTAACTTGAAACTCATTCGAATAACCGATTTTACAACTCTAATATAGAGGTTTGTGGTCCATATCTATCCCTAGTCGAATAAATAAATAAACCCTCATAGTTCCAGCAAAAGCAGGCCCAAATGTTCATTTAAGGCATGCCACACACATGCTGGTTCAGGGCCCAAAGTCCACTTACCTTGTGCCACTTGCCCAAAGTGTATAGACTATAAATAATACATGTCAACCACCTTCATTTTGACAAGTATTCAATTTTAAAGCCTCAATCAATTAATTTACTTTTATATTCATTATCAATATAAGATTTCTGACTTAGCTAGGCAGCAGAGAGGCGTTTTCTCAGACAACCCCCGAGCTAGTTATCGTGCGTTCATTATGTAGGCACTCAAGCCCAATCAACGATAGATTGGACCTCAACCCAACCTATAATCTCACAAAATACAAAGATCCAATCTAGTTTAGGATCATATTCTTTTTAAATGAAACAAACATGATGTGAATTGATATGAGTATTTATGTTTTTCCAGTATTTAACAGCTTATAGTATGCAAATGAATATTAAATTATGAAATGAATATTTTATGCAGTTTTGAATTATTTTGTGGGTACGAATAATTAATTAAATAAAAATGAATATTATGCTATTTCATTTAAACATAGTGCTTTTTCAATATTTATAATACGTAAATGAATATTTGCGATTAAGTGGTGAAGATTTGATAGCTTCAAATGAATATTGTTATTAAAAAATGTTATAAATATTTAAGTGAGTTTATTCATCAAAATGTTATAATACGTAAATGAATATCTCACGAAATTGTGAGTATTGTCAATCGTAAGTTACATGTAACATTCTAATACTAAGTCATGAATTTTTGTTTTTAAAGTGTAAGTCACAAAAGTTGTATTTAGTATTTGTCAACATTTCTCTATAGTTTGCGAACATTACAGCAAGTAATAATATATTATATAGTGTGATTAGTGTCTTATGTCGTGAACATTACAATATAAAGTCGTGAACATTGCAAATTCTAAGTTGTTGGTAACATTGTAACACTAAGATGAATATTTGTAACTTCAAAAAAAAAATAAAATGAATATTTGTATATAATATTGTGAACATTACTCTTATAGTGCGTGAACGTTGCTCTTACAGTGTGTGAACATTTGATACTGAAAAGTTAGGTTTTTTTTTTTTTTTTTGAAATAGACTAGTTAACACCAATAGTACAATTAGAAAACAATACCATCCTCAAATGCAAATTCAATTGTTCAAAGTAATTAATAACTTTACAATAATGATATAAAGCATCTTACAAACAATTCAAATTGGATCATCCTTGCCCTCAAGCTAGATTATTAATAATCCAATATGTACATTACCTGCATTGGATTCTGATGTACATTAATACTAATGTTACATCATAGGAGGAATATTATCTTTTTACTACAAGTTATGCACCATAATTAAGGGGACCAATCAACCTTGAAGTGAGTGTGTGTATTGATTAAGCACTGCTCTTCCCAATTCCATGGAATGCCCAGTGAGGTTTCGCAAATGTGCGCTTGAGTGCTGGTACTGATATTGGGCTGTTCTTGCTCTGCACCATCAAAACTCATAACATAAGCAACTTACTTTTCTTACAAACAATGTTTTGCCACAATTTCATATTAGGCACTAACGGCTTGTTTGGTAGCTGGTTAAGGGTGTGTTCTCTTCAACTTATTCGACCTGACCTGATCTGACCTGACCTGTTTTAACCTATTAAAGCTGACTTGATTATAACTTATTCGACCTGACCTGACCTGATTAAACCTGATAAGTTTTGAGACTTGATAAAATAAGTTGAAAAAGAATGTACCCTAAATGTATATTTTGAATGGAAATCAATGTAAATTCCCAACTTACCTCCGATTCAACAAAGTTTATGTACAAATATCTATTCCCATTTTCCAATGGTAATGGAGAGTAGTGGAAAATATGAAGAAAATTCATATCTGGAAATGAGTTAAAAGTTAAAATTACACTTTATATTCATTCATATTACCATGATTCAGTGTTACATAACTCGCCTAGCAGTTTTCTCTTCTATAATTCGCAAAATAGCCCTAAACTGGCCTTTATTCACTATTTACGGTTCACAGTTCGTAGGGAGTTTAGGTAACTATATAACACTGCCATGACTAATTACCAATACCCAAACGGGCCGTAAGATGTTGAAACATTTTCATATTCACACATGGATTTAGTGGTTGAATTGATCTCCATAACACAAAATCAGTTCAAGAAGTTTTAATCATGTTTAATAAGTTCAGGTTTAATAAGTTCAAAAAAAGAAGGGTTTGAAAAAGAACTTACCATGGAACAGGTGCCAGCATAGATATTGCAGACAGGGTAGTCATGTGGGCAACAACTGTAGTGATCTTCACAGCAAGAAGCAGCTTCAAGAGGACAACAACCCCATGAGAAGCAGTAATTACCATATTCATAGATGCAGCAGCAGGTAGTGCTTTCCGGGCAAGAGTAGTAGCTGTCACACACACTTGGTGGCTTCACTGGGGATGGAGGTGTCGGGCCTGGGTTGGGCGGGTTCTGTCCTTCCTTGATTGGGTATGAGGGTTCAATCGCGATCCCACACAAGCCCGCGGCCTTAGTGTTCCTCTCCATTCTTACATAGCCTTCTTCTCCCCAGTACTTACCCCATGAGTTCCTTACTATCCAATAGTCTAACCCATCTTCTGTTCCATACCCTACTACTGCAACACCATGGTCTAATGCTGTTCCACAACTTCCAGTGAATACTCCCTATACACATTTATTCAATATCAAATAAAAACTATATGTTAGAGTTGGATCTGGTTGCATTACATTTGCATAGCTTTTTTTTTCCCTTCATATATTAGGGCTGTAGTTGACCCACTTATGGGAATTAGGCTTTGATTGATTGATATATATTAGGGGCTTTGTGGGTGGTTCATGGTGGGCTAGGTTTCATGGGGGTGGTTAGAGAGCTGGTGATGGTGGGCTGGGTTTCGCGGGGGGGGGGTGGAGTGGGGTTCCGTGGTAGGGGATGAGGGTGGTCAAGGTGGTGATGGGTTGATCAAAGAGATCTGTTGGTCAAGGTGAGAATAGAAATGAGGGAATGATGATTTTCTGATCTTGGAGAGGCTGGGAATGGTGGTAGAGGAAAATAGTGGAATCAGAGCGTGGAAGGGAATCATTGATTTTGGCTTATCAAACATAACAAAGGAGATTAAGGCAGTTGATTACATTTCCCTTTATTGAAATCCCTCAACCAAATAGCCCCCTTAGTTTATTAGTGTAAGAATACGTTTGTTCACCTTATTTCATATACTTGTACTTATTTTAGATCAGAAAAAGTAATTTCAAATTTGACTTATTAATTTTAATTGAGTTTTTCAAACCTGAAAACTCTTTAATTCCGTAATTAAAATATTTATGAAACTTACATATTTAAATAGTACCCATTAATACAAATGAAATAACATCTCATTTGATATATTTTTCTCCTTATGGATTTGTGTATATACAAGGTCAAAATTTAGTCGAATCAAGCAATTCATATCCAAAATTATAAGTTCAGAATCTTCAGATTAAATCATATCAGAAAAAAAAAGTTCTGATCAACAAAAATGCATGGAACAAAACATAGCCTAATAGTAACTAAAATGCCATATACTCCATGTAAGAATGCCTTAGAGTAACACAATGATCATCCATGCTTAGACAATTCGCCTTGAAAAAACACAAATTTGGGATAATCTTTGAAGATCGACAAAGATGGGATTATACTGAGTTAATATAAAGTTTGATTATTTTGATAACTTAAGATGGTTCATACATATATTTGTGGTAAGAAGTTAAGGAAGAGTCATACGGATTCATATAACTGGAAGTCTCTACCACCGCCTTCAATGGCAACACTTATAGGTTGGTTTGCCACAGCCTTCTGCAATGACTTCTCATCATATACAGGAACATCTTCATAGTCATCAATACTCACAACCTTTGCATTTTTCTGCACACATGTTAATTGCAATTGCAATATAGCTTTAGTGCATATCCTTGATTATGGAGATGTTTATAATATACTAGAATGAAGTGAATTCAATTTTGTTTAAAATAAAACATGCCAATCAAGTTTCTTTTTTCGATATATATAGAAGTTATTTCACTAAGGGTGCATTTGATTCAACTATAATTCAAATTAGTTCAGATCGGATTAGAAAAGTTATAACTATAATAATAACTACAATAAGAAAAATTAATATCAAATCAGAAAATTTCAGATGAATCAAACGCACCCTAAGATTTTTTTTTTTTGGAATGAATCAATCTGAATTGAACTAAAATGAATTTGTCTGAACTAAACAGAATTAAATAAAATCCTAGACTCAACAGAGTTGAATTGTGCAATTTTAAAATTTCAAAAATTAAGTGCAAAAGAACAGGGGTTTACATCTTGTTAGACTAAATTTGTCAAATGCACATATTCTCTCCATTTCATTTTGTTAGTTACATTTGAAACCTTATTATGCGCTTATTGAGGTAAAATCACACTAGTAATTAATCTGCCAATCAAGTTTCATTTTCCATATATTGAAAAGTGTTAAGTTCAATACTTTTTTTAGTGTATCTGATCACAATAAAGATCAAATTAACCCTGACAATTATATAAATAGAAAGCTTTCAAATGCAATCAAATTACCAATAAAAGAAAACACCCGAGACAGAATACGTAACCAGGTGAAATGTAACAAAATTTGAAAGTCAAGGTTAAGGAAGAGAGTAGTAAAATTACTCGGTAAGTATCACAACGGCCATCACGGCCCGTGTAGGGATAATCTTCATCCGTGTCAATACCACCATTTTTGATGATGAATTGATAAGCATAGTCCATAAGGCCACCATTACAGCCTTCATTGTAGGAAGTATCACAATCAACCAGCTCTTGCTCTGACAGTGAGATTAAGTCTCCTGTCACTATCTGGTTTATCCCTTCTACAGCTGCTATGGTTGAAAATGCCCAACAACTACCTGTATTTTTCATCATCATTATTATTATCTTTAGTTACTATCTAGCTTATGCAATTCAATTATAATCACACATTTTCACAACCACAATCTCAAACAACCATTATCATTATCTTATATGGTGGTATGTTAATAAAAATTGTATTATTATTGTTATTGGAAATACTTGGTATTGTTATTTTTTGCTGTTTTGTTATTGGAATCACATAACAATTTCCATTGCCAATTGTCTATGTTTAACACGGGTATGTATCCAAGTGTCAGATTCGGCTATTTTGTGAACAAAATTTCAAGATTTTGTTGATCCAACACATGCACTTAAGGTTAAATGAAGAGTCTGAGTAACGTAACATAGCCCATTATTTGACATGTGATGTTGGTAAACTTTACGGAAACAAATTCATTTCACCATCAGTTTATTTTCCATTCCACTCCCTTAACAGACCAGGCAACAAATAAATGTTATTTACTAATACCCTTTCCCGTTTCAATTCGTTTTCATTCAATTCATATTCCTAAATTTATACCAAAATTTCCCTTAGCGTATCAAAGCTCACAATATCACACTAGACAATGTTTTTATTTTTATTAATGAATTATATACAACCAAAAAAAAAAAAAAAATAGCCACATTGATCTATAATTGGGGTATGGAGAACAAAGACACCTTGTGGTGTGGATAATGAGTTAATGACCATATAAACTTGGTTATGTCTATACATGTCAATTGCCAAACTACCCTTCAAAATTCTTCTTTTTCACCATTCAATATAATTAGTCCTCTGCATGTGCACCAACCTTATAGTTGGTGCTAGACTGCTACCGAACACATGCAGAAGTTCATGCTATCTACCTTCAACCAAGATAGTAAGGTTTTATTTACTTCAGCTTAAATTTAGTTTAGTTTAATTCTGTTCAGTTTTCAATTTCATTCTCTTACAAAATATTACTTTCAGCTGTATTCAATTCACTTGTATTCAGTTGAAATAAACAGGCCCATAGTTGATGTGTTTGTCCAGTGAAATAATTTAGGCACCCATAAATTGATAAGAAATTGAGGTGTAGATATCAACTTAGGAGGTGTAGAAATCACTTCTCCTTTCTCCGCCCCATTAATGTTTTTACATGTTCTCTTTTTTTTTAAAAAAAATATTATATTGGGTAAGTAGCATGTATGGTGGCAAAAATAGGGATTGGAGAGTATGTTTGGTCCACATAAAAAAAATTAATCTGATTTGAACATATTTTTTCTTATCTGATATGAACTTATTGTCTGAGTTGACCAAATTTTGACCATGTATATATGCTAATCCATACGAAAAAATAGATCAATTGAGATCTTATTTATTTGTACTAATAAATACTTTTTTAATATGTAATCTTAATAACATTTTTTGTTACGGGATTAGATATTTAAAATTTAAAAACATCAAATTAAATTATTTGATCTGATCTAAAATAGGGTGTTCAATAAGGTGAATCATACAAGGACTAAGTGTGGGTATGTGATTCTAAAAGGAAATATAGTTCGTACTTCGTATTATTCTTTTAAATACAATAAAAAAGCAATATGGCCTGGACATAAGATCTCATATGGATCTATTTTTAAAAGAGAAGGTATTGTGTCGGACTGGTCTGACAGTAAGGTTACTGTCAGACCAGTCCAACTGAATCTGGACACATTTTGTTGAACCTGGACACATATGTGTTTAACTTGGACCTGGACAGTTGAACCTGGACCTGGACAGTTAAACCTGGACAAAAAAAAACCCGGACCTGGACAGTTGAACCTGGACCAGGACTGTTGAACCTGGACAAAACCTGGACCTGGACAGTTGGACCTGGACAGTGAACCTGGACCTGGACAAAAACTTAAATTTACCTGGACAATAACCTAAATTTAACTGGACAAAACTTATCCTTCTCTCTCTTCATAACCTGACCTTCTTCCTCAAACTGGCCTGGAACCTATTCCACTAATGCTTTGCTCGAGATATCCAGCTTCGGAGATGCAATTGGAAGAAGATGAAAGTGAAGGGAGAACCACCTGAAGAGGGAAATGAAGAGGTGTGTAAACTACCTGCTCCAATTCCTAACTCTTTCTGCTTCCTCATCCATTATTGATTTTTCTAGCTACTATTGCAGAATGATTCACAATGCCAATTTAAATGGAGATTATGGTGAGCTTATTATTATATAGTATAAGAGAAAGTGGGAATTGAATTATTTTTGATGCTTTGTTTTCTACTGAAATTGAAAGGACGAGGAAAATCGAATGTTGTGCTCGATGAACGACATTAAATTACAGAGCTATTGTGCTCTTCTTCTTCCTTTATCCCTTGTAATTCTAAACTCAGATCATTTGGACAGCGAAAGCAAGGGCTCGGCAAGAGCAGCTGCTGCGTTGGAGGGTGACGGTGTCGGGATATGAGGGTTGTGGTGGCTGGCGGTAGGTGGTAGGAGTGGTGTTTGGGTTGAGACCGTCTGACAGTAACATTAGGTCAGACGATTTGACCCAATACTTTCTCTTTTTAAAAAATTACAAATCTAGATGAATCTAAAAAGATTAATTTTATGGATATCATATGGTCGATATGGATGTGTTTTCTTATGTAAAAAAGATTAATTTTATGATTTTTTTTTTTCATCACATACCCTAAATTTCAATCCTAACAAATATTTCAAAAAAGCCAAAGAATAATTTAATTTCACGTAACAATTTTTTAAACATATAAAAATAAAAAGTGTAAGAAGTTCGTTTTCACTCAATTTCTCAACATTGATTGGACGTCAACATTGACAAGTTCAGTCTGTAGTGATATTTCCACGTCATCGTTTATCTATCCAATTAGTATATTAATTAAAAATTGATGGAAACGCATGGTCTATCATTGAACCTTTACCAATATTATTATTGTCAGCTGTATCTGGCCAATAATATTGGACCATTGGTGGATCAAGTCATTTCCCCAGATTCTTTCCAACAAATTTATCATAAAAGATTCCATCCACACAAAACTGATAGCATGATTCCATCCACAAAATTATTCAAGTTTCCACTAAATTGTTTTGCAAGTAAAATCTTGTAATTTTACAAAGTTGAGAGAAATAAATTTAGCTGAATATAATTGAAATTAATAATTTGTAAGAGAAATAAATTGAGAGCTGAGCTGAACTGAGCTGAACTGAACTGAACTTGATTGAGCTGAACTGAACTGAACTTGATAGAGCTGAATTGAATTTAAACTAAAGTAAAAAAGCCCTAAGGCATTTTTCTTTTGGACTCAATTTCTGAAATATCATCTCAAACAAATTTTATTTATTTAAATCTAGCTCAACTCCTATCAAGTTTAGAATTTAATTAATTTGGTTCATTTTAGCTCAAATTAATTATGTTAAAAAAAGGCCTAAATATAACTAGTCTGAATGTCTGATACAGAGTATAATTTTAATTTATGCAAAGTCATATCAGTCTATCATGTGAACAAAGTCATGGTGGAGTACTAACTGCCACTGGTGACAAGCTCCATTCAATCACAAGCCTTTGTAGTTGTTGAGAAATCATACACATAATCATTGTATATCAATCAATCAAAACCTTATTCTCATAAATAAGGTCGGTTACATGAATTAAAGTGATTATTTGAGAGTTCGTCCATATAGATTTCCCTCATCCACCCCGCACGGTCCAGAGCCTCAGTCTCTTGTAAATTCATATATATTAATATAAAATGACTAATAATTTTTTTTAAAAAAAAAAAGAGATTAAAGAGGGATAAAAATAGAGGTAAATTTGGAACACGTATAATTCAGTCATTATAAGTAGAATTTTCAAGCAACCATTATTGATCTATAGTTTCTGGTATCAGTCACTAACTCACCAATACTTCAACCAACTAAATTATAATATCTTGACAATAAAAATAAGTATTCAATAGAAATATCCGGTCATTCAGATGTATATAAAAAATTCTACCATACTTTGAATTAGTAATAATTACTATACTTTGAATTAGTAATAATTTCTAAATAAATCTCAAAATTAGGCATAATACTTTCATTTTTCTGAACTTATACATCTGCATATATAATTTTATCATTTTTTTATAAGAATATTTGATGAAAAATTTTCATTAAAGAATTTAAAACAATTTAACATAAATTCATATATGATCATTAATACTAACTCCGTGAGGATCAATTTGTAGTATATAGGTTAGAAGGTCTTCCTTCCATCCCTATAATGATTGATTATCACCCCTTGCAATGAGATGGTATGTAAAACAAACTCGAAACCTTTAATTAATAAGTATAGAGACGGATGGTATGGAATTAAATAAACATAAGAATAAAACTTTATTATATTTTAGTAACCCAAGGAATAATCAAATTATTAATAAAAAAGTCTAAAGAGCAAAGTAAGCAAACTTTATTAATTCATCAGTTCCAAAATAAATGCAACATTTTATATTTCAGCAAGTTTCAAAATAAATACAATAATTTTAATCATTTTATTTTTTCTTAATTTTTTCCTTCTATCTCTCATATACCGTCATTCACTTTCTCAATCTATCCCATTTTAATCTAGCCATAAGTGCAAAAAAAAAAAAAAGTTACTCACAAACAACATAAGCATTGTTTGGTTGATTTAGGAAGAAAATTAACTTTTTTGGCTGGCAATGTGAAAATTTGCAATTCCCTTGAATTTTCATTAACCAACAGGGACTAAGTAATTTATTTCCTATAATTTGTAGTAAGTCACTATTTCCATAAATTTTCATTTCCCCCATTTTTATGTTTTCGTGTCAACTAAATAACATATTTAAAATGAAATTCTTGGCAATTTTGAATGCTCAAGCAATTTTTTAACAACCAAAACACAGAGTAATCATTTTGAAACAAAATTACTTGTCATTTTGCCAACACAACATAAAAAGTAAAAGATGAGCACGTTAAAAACGAGGGGATTCCATATTTATGAAAAGACAAAAAAAAAAGTAAGTACTAACCACAGCTTCCTTGATCTTTAACAGGAACGACAGCCCCTTTGACCCGCCAATCAATACTGTCGGGTACGCTATCCCCGACCCGGAAAGCATACCGATCACTCTTAGACCGGGTCAGTCGCGGTTTACTTTCAACCCGACCCAAGTACCTCGACCGGTACTCTTCGTTAGTCAAATCAGCAAACGAATTCAACCCGAGTTTAAAAGAAAGGTTTTTAGAATTATGGTCTTGAATATAACGAAGATTATCCTTAAAAATCTGGAACCTTCGTTGTTTCTCACCAAGAGCGTTGTAATTTTTAGCGTGTTTAACGAGCCATGACTCGTAACGAGCCATAACGACGTCGTCATCGGTAGGGTCTAGAGATGATGAGATCACGAAGAGTAAGGATAGTATGGTGAAGAGTATGGGGATCAGAAAGGAGGATGAAGACGCCATTGTTGTTGTTGGGTTTTTGGTGATGAGAAAAAAAGAGTGATTGGAGAGAGAGAGAAATGGGAGGAAGAGAATTTATAGAGTTGTGGACCCCGTCATGCTCTAAACTGAGGTTCTCATTGGTTTGGTATTTTTTAAAATAACTCTTTTTCTCAATATTGTTGGGGAGTTTTTTAATTCCAAAATGCACCCACTTTTATATCAATTTTTAAATTACCGTCAACGATAACATAGGTTAAAAAAATTGTGTGTTTTTTTATTCTACTTAGACTAACCGCTACTGCCAGTAGCGGTTTTTTCAGATAAAGAAACCGCTACCGTCAGTTAACGGTTTTTTCAAATAAAGAAACCGCTATTAGAAGTAGCGAGTTATATGCAGTTTTTTTTTTAAAAAGGTGAAAGCCTATATTTTTTTTAAAGGGAAAGATAAAATTTTATTAATTGAAAGTCATACGACATCTATAATAAGCATTATAATAAAGAAGTAAAATACAATCTAAATTAATCAAGTAAAAATCTTCTTTAAAGTAACTATGATGATGAGAAACTAGATCTGACGATGAAGTGCAGTCCCCAATTGTTCGCTGAATTATGCAACCTTCTATGAGGAAGTATATCTTTGTGACATAGTTTTGGGAAGAAGATTCATTACCCGACCATATAGATCGCATCATCGATTCCTACACCAATTGCAAAATTATACGACTGACAATATATTACTCTAATCTTTTAAATAAAACCCTAAAAATCTTCCATAAGGGAAGAGGAGAAAGAACAACACCATACTCCCACAAAAAGGAGAAAAGAAACCCAAAAATTGGGAGGAAAACTGTCATAAAGAAAGAGGAAGGAGCATTATCTTTCTATACTACTAATGTGAAAGCCACTAAATTCCCTCTTAAACTCTTATTTTCCCTCCTAAAGTAAATTTGTTCCCTTCTCTCTTTCCCACTCTCTTTAATATTCTAATTAATAATAAATGACTTCTTAATTTTAAAGTACATTGAAACTAGAAATAAACAAGTTGTATTAATAAAAGTTTGCTTCCATAAATAAATGACTTTTAATTTTAAACTAAAATTGTATTGAAAATACAAGCACATAAAGTAACAAACATAACACTCCGATTTATTTTAAGAATGAAGGGATTATTCTAGAATAATCAAAAGACATTATTATTTTGAAAAGATAAGTAAAAGTCGGGATTATTATAATAAAATTTTAATTAAATTTCATTATAAATAATTTTTTTATACTAAATACATCAAAATTAAAACCGAGCATTTGCTCGGGTACTATCTAGTTAATGACTAAAGCACAAAAAACAAAGAAAATATGGAAAGAAAACTCTCATAAAGAGAGGAAGGAACATTATATAGGAAAGTTGCAGTTTTTTTTAACTAGTAGGGGTTTGTCATGGAAACAAAAAAAATAATATATAAATCATTAAACTATATACATGGACGGTAATTTAGAAACTGGGAGGAAAATAACATCATTTTGAGAATTAATATTAATTTTAGCATTATTGAGAGAAATAGTTCATTTTAAAAATTAAAAACATTTTCCAAAAACAAAATATCGGGTTCGGCTACAAAAGGTGAAAAAAAAAAAAATCTACAGAATAGAGATTATTGTTGAGCAAGTGTCGTGTTAAGTGTTAACACCGGTTAACAAAATCATCCAAGCTTTTTAGGATAACCACTTGTTAGTCCCACCAGATAGCTACTTGCTTAAGACTATTCATTTTATTTGTATACTTCATTCGTTTTAATTTACTTGCTATAATTTTCTTATTCGGATGTTTTAAAATATTTGCTACTTTCCCTGTCTACAAATAATTGTTTCATTTTGACTTTTGCGTTATTCACATTGTAACTTGACCTTATTTAACTTGATATAGGTAATAAAAATATAGTCATGTGAGATCTCAAGAGTTAGGTAATTTGATATAGGCAGTTTTGGATCCTATTATGTGTTGTCGTCTGAGTTAGTGAAACTCGAGTAGCTGACTCAGGAGTAGTGGTCATGCTTAGACATAATCCCTTGCTTGGAGTGGTTACAGGAAGGACACTCGAGTTCGACCCGACATATTCTAGGAAAGTTAGGAAGTACTCGGAATTCCTTACGAGCAAATGACAGACCATGGACTAAAGTTAATGAAAGCTTAAGATGAGATTAGTTAGAGAAGTATATATTAATCAGTCTTGATTTGGATATATGATGCGTATTGATAGCTTTAATTTCGCTGCGAAAGGATGCTAGAATGCCACCTACCGACGTGTACCGACTAAAATGCCACCGACTGACGTGTACCGACCGGCGGCGGTTGGTAAACATATTTACCGACCGCTAACGGTCGGTACACATCGGTCGGCCGAACCAGATTTTCTTGTTGTGCTTTAATTTCACTACGAAAGGATGCTAGATGCATCAACTTATATGAGTTTTGTATGTTGATGTGTTACGTCTTTATATGATGCTGATTTATTATTGCTTGCTTTGATTAATCTATGTGTATTTGAGTTCCGCATTTGAGTGGGACAACCTAATTACTCGGAATTGATGGTGAACCCATATTTCAAGTGAAGCCAATGAATAGTCGTTCTATGCTCATCCGGAGTTGGGTGTGTGAGAGCTTAGTTGCCTTGAGGCTATGCTTCAGACCCGTAGTAGAATCCTGTAGTGTTTGAGTTTAGTAGAACAATTTAGTATTTGGATTTTCAGTTGGTGTAATAGTTGAATTTTTTTTAGATTATTTTCCTTTGGGTTTCTTAGACTTTGTTTAAATAATCATGTTTGAACGCTTCCGCTAATTAATCAGTTGGTTTTGGATTTATCTTAAATATTGATTAGTATTGATCTGACTCGATGTTGTTATACACAACGTCGTATATATATAAAAAAAAAGGTCGAGTCATTACAAGGTCTCTTCGGTTACAAAGCCCACAATTTTGGATTTTCAAGTTGGATTTCGTACTTGTTCTTTTCTTATAATTTCCTTTAAAAAATTACTTATAAAATACTCAACATTTAATCAGATTATACAACCAACTTATATTCGATATAATGAGCCAAAATTCTTAATCAATAAAACAAATCATCTACATCAAAAAGCTGAGTGATAACTCTTTAATTTGCTATATATTGATGATATGCATGTTGTAGCAAAAGACATGTTTGAGGTGAAAAAGATGAAATGAAAATGGAATTTGAAATGAATGATTTAGGGCCGGCTAAGAAGATTCTCGGCATGGAAATCATAAGGGATCGCAAGAGACAGAGTTTGTATTTGACCCAAGAAAAGTACATTGAAAAGGTCTTAGAGCGGTTTCGTATGTTGGGTGCCAAGCCCGTTTCCGTACCTTTGGCATCTCATTTTAATTTGTCATCCTTGGATTCTCCAAACTCTAAGGAAGACAAGGAATTCATGGCATCCATTCCTTATGCCAATGCGTTTGGGAGCATTATATATGCTATGGTTTGTACTCGGCCAGACAAAGCTCAAGCCATAAGCGTTTTGAGTAGGTACATGGCAAATCCGGGCAAGGCTCATTGGCACGCGGTCAAGTGGAATCTTAGGTATTTGCGGGGTACTACAAGCACATGTATAGAGTATGGTCGGAAAATGTATGACTTGAAGGGTTTCATAGGCTCCAGTTATATTGGTGATCTTAATGGTTGGTAGTCTACAACGGGGTATGTGTTTTGCCTCGGGGGTTCAGCTATTAGTTGGAGGTCGGCATTGCAAGATGTAACGGGATAGTCTACAATGGAAGGTGAATACATGGCTATGCCGGAAGGCTTCAAAGAAGCCCAATAGCTAGGTGGGTTTGTTGGCGAATTAAAGTCCGATAGGTGTTTTCCTATGGTGTATAGTGATAGCCAAAGTGCTATTCATTTGGCAAGAAATCAAAATGCTTTTCATAGGAGGACAAAACACATCAATCTGAGGTTTCACTACATTAGAGACATGGGTGCTAGTGGCAAAGTGTAATTTGGTAAAGTGCATACTTCGGAGAATCCAGCGACCGGACACGCTTACAAAGCCCTTGACAGTTGCAAAGTTTGAGCATTGCTCAAACTTGATTGATTGCTATTGAAGGTCATGTAGTTTGTCACCCTTCGAGGGGTGGTGAAACCTCATTTTGAGGTGGGTACATTCATTGTCTATTGAATGGTATTACTTGTTGAGATTGATTATCTCGTCAAGGTAGAGAATTGTGTATTATGACTCGTAATCATCTTGTATGAGGATTAGAGGTTCTTTGTGGTTGCAACAAAAAGAAGTACGAAGCCCAGGTCAGTGAGCCCCTCACGAGTTGTGACTGCTCCTCGCGAGTTGCAACCACTCCAGGGCATTTGGCTACTACAGGTGAAGATTGAAGAATTGAGGCAATGAAGAATCGTGGGTCGCAAGTCGTGACCGCTCCTCACAGGTCGCGACTCTAGGTCTGTTTCGACCTTGTTTGCGTGTTTTGCTTCTCTCCCTTAAGAGATATAAATACCCACTTCTTTTATTTATGTAATTATCCCGAAATACTAAACACATTTAGGCACATCGTCAAAAGTTAGGGTTTAAAGAAGTTAGTTTTCCTTGTTTAATCCTTGTGCTTGTGAGTAGAATTAGTGAGAGGTTTTCTCCTGTAAATACTAATTCAAAATCAATAATACAATTGCTCCTTGTTTGGGTGGGTTTTATAGTCTTCAAGTGATTTGATTAAAAGATTTTTTCACCTTCAAAATCTTATCTCTTTACTATCTTATTTGCTATTTCATTATTTCATTAAGTACAATAAATCAACCATTTGCACTAACAAAACAAAAGGTCAACAATTGTTGGTATTTAAGCATTAAAAAATGTGTTCTAAGATAAAACATTTGAATTTAGTGTAAACACAGTGAGTATACACAAATTGGCTCAGGATTTGTCCAACTTAAACACCCCTTTGATGTCTAATTCAGAGTCTTATATTATGAAATGTATTGTGAGAAAGTATTAGGTGAAACCGTCGTCTTAACTAATTTTACTATTAGACAGGTTGGCCCCAATAAATTCTCTTTTTTCCTATGTGAAATTGCATCAATATCTTCGATTTCCCAAAATGACAAATCAAAATTTAAATAAAAGCATGCTAATCAGCACCATCACAAATCTCCAACACACCATTGACCTCCTCCGACCTTTGACAACAACTAGCAACAATAGTACTCAAGCAACCACAACAACCTTATATTCAGCCAAGCACAACATCCGGGAGCACCCATATTCAGCCAACCAGCAACCACAATCACCTGTTAGGAATTATGGAGTGGGAAACTGGATATTCACTACAAGGCACGGTATCTTCGCTTTAGTTTAATTTCGCCCCAATAGGATCACCGGGTTACCACAAAATAAGTAATGAGATACAATGGAGATGTAGTTCACTTTTATGATCTATCAAGTAAATTCTAAAGGGTTTGCGGTTTGGTTTGTGTTTAACGCTCTATGAAAATTAACTAGAAATTCAAAGAGTAAGCAAGTGTTTAGAGGAGATAAAATCTCGTTTTTCCACACACCATAAGGAATGTGACTATTTATAGGCATAACCATAAGAAATAATGAACCAAAAGGCGAGTAAAACCCCCCATTTAAACACCATAAAATCAAAATTCGTAGTGGTTTAATTGTGTAACTTCCATTGAAAACATGCTATACACAATGTAATCCATTTGATCATGATCTGATTTTCTATCATTTTAATGCCATCTTAATGCTTTGTTGAAGTCTCATAGCAAGCATCAACCATACAAGGAATCTAAAGAAAAGACATCCAAGAAAACCGAGAAAACAGCGTCTGATCCAATGACAAATCGCAGGGAGCGACACCCCACTGGTCGCGGGGCGCGATTTGCCCTTACCTCGTTTCTCAACTTTGACTTATTTCTTCTTTCTTTGTCCACTAACTCAAGCCTATTTATGCATAAATATTTCAACACCATCTTCACTCGATCTCCTCCACCTTCGGCCAACAACCACAACAATACAACCAGCAGCAGTATCGAAGATTGTTACTATTTAGTCCGTTGAATTTGTTACAATAAGTTTTGTCACGGTAAGTCTCAATAAACGATCACTTTGGAATTGCTACAGTAAGATTTCTTGGCAATGAGAGTTTGTTACAATAAGAATTTTTACAGTAAGTCTCAATACACAGTAAGATTGTTACAAAATTAAAGGAGTAGAGGACTAATTTACAGAGGTTTTTTTTTTTTTTTTGTTCAGTCAGTTGAAATTCAGTCCAGTGAGTCTTGTTTTTAGTTGGGGAAATGATTTTGTCACTTCTCAATTTGATTTTGGCACCCTCCCCTCTCACACGAATTGTAACATTGAGGAGTGCCAAATCAGATTGGGAAGTGTTAAAATCACTACCTTTTAGTTGGCCCTTGGTGTTTTTATTTATTTTTTCTTTTTTTTATAGTCCGGGCTTGAATTTTTAATTACGGAATTATTTATTTTTAGTTCGTGGGCGTTTTATTTTAGTTGGGTCTTGTTAAGTTTTAATTGGGTGTTGTGTTTTGAGTATCTTTTGTTTTAGTGGGACATTTTTTTTTATTTCAGTTTAGATTTGTTGGACCCAATTGAAGGAAAACAAGACTCAAATGAAGGAACCAAACAAGACCAACTGATGGAAAACAAAATCCAATTGATGGAAATAAGTTTCAGTTGGGCACTGTTCTATTTCAGTTGTATTCTTTTATTTTTAGTTCATTTTTTATTTTATTTTTATTTTTTTTCAGTTGAGTTTGATTTTTTCAATGGGAATCGTCTGACCATTTGTATTATGTCAGATTGGGTTTAAAATTATATAGTAAATTATTATTTGAGGCTTTAAAATTTAATACATGCAAACACAGGTGTTTACTTGTATTTATAATAAATCCATTTTAGGCAAGTGACATCAAATGGCCTTGTGTATGTTGAGTCACCATGGGCTATTTGCCTATTTGGCATGGTACCAAGTGGTCGTTAGGCCCAGCTTGGTTTGGGTGTTTTGTTGCTTATGTATTTTCGTATTCGCGCTTCAGTAACCATATGCCATATTTTTTTTAGTGCCCAAACATTTGGGCTCCGTTTGTTTTGAACGAAAACAATTTTCATGGAAAATCATTTTCTAAGGAAAACAATTTTCAACGGAAAACAATGATGTACTTTGTTTGTTTGATTAGAGGAAAACTTGTGAAGGAAAGAAAAAATGAAATAGAAATGAAGGAAAGATGGGAAGAGTGAATGGGGGAGAAGCAAAAAGTAGGAAGGAAAATGTGACATTCCTTCTCCACAAAAGGAAAATGGTTTTCCTTTTCCAAAATGATATTTTCCACCTTAAGGAAAACTGTTTTCCATCCCTTCCAAAACAAACAAAGGAAAATAGAAAGAGGGAGAAAAATCATTTTCCTGAGAAATATTTTCCATCAAAACAAACGAAGCCTTAATGTAAGTGGCGGTGAAAGTTTCAGCTCATAAGATTGACTTCTAAAGGCCATAAGTTCAACTAATCTTGACTCAATAATTTCAATACTTGAGGTAAAATAAACCAAATGTCTTGGATTAGGCCCTATTCTTTCGGGTTCAACTGAACTACATTGAAACGAACTGAAAAATACCTCCACAAAATAGACACATATACTCATTTATATTTATCACTAGTTTTTTATACCATTTATATGTAGTACGGAGTAGTTTTTATTTTTTATATTTTGTTTTATATTTATATTTATTTTGAGTTGATTCCGAAATAACTTGAACTAAATTGAAGTGAAGTGATATGATATAATAACTAATGACGGAGTACAACATGAACTAAAGCGACCATAACCTATTTCGGACTTTCGGTTAACCCAAATCTGTACCGCTAACCCGAATTGACACCCATAGCTGGTATCGTTCGGACATTAATTTTTTATTTTTTATTAAAAAAGAAGAAGAATGAGTGATGAAAGGACTTGGAAGAAATACGTATTTTATAGTGGCACCGAACAAATGGGTGATAGCCTAACAACATCAACAATCCGTTTGTCAACATCAAAATTGGTCATGCAAGTAGGCGATAAGCTATCAAGCAAAGGCTATGCCTTATTTTATTATTATTATTATTATTATTGTTATTATTATTATTATTATTATTATTATTATTATTATTATTATTATTATTATCATGAGGGGAAAAGAATACACAAAATGTTTAGATTTACAAGAAGTTAGTGGGAAGCCGAGATACTATCTGGGCCCCCACTCCCTTAGGTATAGAGAAATCTATTCTTGTGAAGATGTGAGTAGCCGCACGCGCTCCAACATCCACAGTCCGTGAGTAAATCTGAATTCGCTTCAACAAGGCAACAATATCTCCTTCCAATTCTCCTAAGGTTGAGAAAGATAAAGGAAGGAACCCATAACCCAATGCCCGACACCTATCTGCGTAATTAGCCGGCTTACGAAAAGCTGCACCCGTCACAACACGACCTGGAACGAAGTCAGCCAACCCAGAATGAGTGAAAGGAGAAGACTCTACCAAGTCCACGCACATATTAAGCCCTTGATCCCAAGAATATAGTAAAACGTCGGCAAGCCGCAGTGCTCCATCATTACCCCCTACTAAACCAATATCCACCTCTTTCATTGCTGAAATTCCAAACCGATAGCAAACATCAAGAAGAGTATCCCGAACAACATTATGCCGATACTTAATACCCACCATACCATGACATGACCATGCCGAACAACATTATTATTATATTTTTTTTAATTTTAACTTTGACTTTTGGTATTGTTTACTCATTGGGTCAATTAACCAGATTGGTACAAAAAAGTAGGTTTAAGTCGACAATTTGGTAAAAAAATTACTCCGACGACAATTTGGAAATAAAAGTAGCATTCGGCGACGTTTAGGCCATAAAATTAGAAAAATCTTATCAGTCTTGTGTGTGTGCATCACAACCCAAATAAAACCATTTTAATGATTTTTTTAGCTGATTTGAAAATAAAGAGAGTGAAAGTCTGACAGATTTCTGCAGGCCTTGCTTGCATGCGCGTCTTTTTTCCAGTAGTGCCACGCGCGGGACCACAAAGAATGTAGGTAGTCCCGGGACTACGATATAATAATTGGTGTTGTTGAATTTAGGGCCCCTTAAGTTTTAATAGCCTCTTTAAAATAATTGCAATTGGTAATAAGAGACCAAACTTAGTGTTTATGAATATGAAGGGATAGAAGTAGTTACTAGTTAGGGATCAAGTAAAACATTTATGAATAATGTGATACATGAAAATGTCTCATGAGTTGGATGTTAGGACTTCCTCTGCTTCTAATGAGAGTGCAAAGTTCTATGTGTGGAAGAGCACTTCATCTTTTAGGGGGTCTATTGTAAATAACTTATGATGAGGAGTTTTCTAAATTTTAGTAGTTAAACACTTCTTTGAATTTGTAATTTTTAATTTTTTTAATAAGGTAAAGAGAACCGATTATCCCTTATCAAATGAGTAGCCTAAAGCATCTTTCCTTATAATGACGGAAAGAGCTAAGTCAACAGGGTGAAACCAACAAGTAAGGTTTTTATAATTATTGTTGCCTAAATGAGAAATGTAGATTTCTCGATAGCAATGAGTAATTGTTGGATTTGGCATTCTAATATCTTTTATAATATTATGGATTTCCTAAGAGATTCTCCAGTTACTTTTCAATAAATTTATAACCGCTAAATTATCTCCTTGGATTATTATGCTTCGTATTTTTAACACACATTTAATTAATTCCTTCGCTTAGAGCCATGGCTTCGGCAAATAGGATTGATGATTTTTCAGGAAGAGCTTTAGCTCTTGAAATTACAATTTTTCCTTCACTATTTCTAATAATGAAACCAAGTCATTAATTTTGGATCCATCAAACCTTACTTTAAAAAGGTTAGGCGGGGGGGGGGGGGGTGTTCAAGCAACCGAAACTTTTTTTGTTTGACAATGACGGTTTATATTATTTTTCTTTTTCTGGGGGAGGTTATTTATGTTCATTTTTAAAATAGTAAAATCTAAAATTAATTTAGGTGAATCCAAAAATATGAAAAATGAATTAATATTACAAAAAAATAAATTAAATGTATGTATGTCTTTATTTACAATAAAAGTCTAATCTAATTATCAAAATCAACTTAATTAACATAAAAAATCAACGGCCTAGATTATTTTGACTTTGGTGGTCGTTTTTTCGACGACTATAGAAGAATTTTCATCCATTACGTAAACGCACCTGAGCAAAATTTTCAAGCTCAATTAATAAACAAACTTTGCTTGAACAAGGTATACTATTGTACTCGACTTGTTAAGGCTCACAAACAGATCGAGTTCGTTCAAGTTCGTTAATTAGCTCATTTGTAATCTTTTAATATTTGTTAAAAGCTCGTAAAAAAGTCCTTTATGTACTTCGAATTTCAAAGTATATGTATTTATAGTATGTATCATCATTTATTAAACAATGTAATATTGTTATAATTGTTGGTTATCAATTTTATTTGGATCGGAATAATATCATACTTTGTATTATACTTTTAAATTTTCATATTTTATATTACTTATGATTGGCGAAAGGTTAAAATTAGAAATTAATAAAACAACATATATACATACAAAGCTCATTGTTATGATATCGGTTCAAGCTCAATTAATATTAGTCAAACCTAACTTGAACATGTACGCTCATTTAGTATTGGCATGTAAAAGGAACTCATGTTTAGTAGCTAATTAATTAATAATGCAACAAAAAAAGCTTTCACCCATTTCATACTATATTTTGTTGTTGTGCTAACATCCCAACACATAATTAAGAAGGTGGAATGTGTTGCTCGATATGGTTACGGTTGAAAATTCTTCTATAGTCGTCGAAAAAACGACCACCAAAGTCAAAATAATCTAGGCCGTTGATTTTTTATGTTAATTAAGTTGATTTTGATAATTAGATTAGACTTTTATTGTAAATAAAAATATACATACCTTTAAATTTTTTTTTGTAATATTAATTCATTTTTAATATTTTTGGATTCACCTAAATTAATTTTAGATTTTTCTATTTTAAAAATTAAATTAAAAATCTGAAATTAATTTAGATAAATCCAATAAAATTAAAAATGAATTAATGTTACATTAAAACAATATACAATGTTTTTTTTTTAAAAAAAAAGTCAAATCTAATTACTAACTAAATTATTTTTACTGATCATTTTTTCGACGACTATAGAAGAAACATCCCGTAACGGAACATGCACAAGTGGTGCGCAACAGAAATAAATCCACTAACATTAAACTTACTGAATAAGTACTTGCAACTAATTCAGAACATTAATATTAACGAGAGCCTTCCTAAGCTTATAGACTTTAATTTGTTCTCGTGACCACTAACAACAAAGCCTTCGGTTTAAGACAGAAATACTATTACTCCCTCTTCTAACTCCTCATTCAAGAATGCATATTTCACATAAAATTGATAGATTGGAAAATTAATGTTCAATGGATATATGGAATGCATTTTTACATAGTCACTTTGATAAGGAAATATACATGAAAATACCTCATGGATTCCAGAAGAATAATGATGATAAGGTTTGCAGAATGAGGAAGTCATTGAATTGTATGGCTTAAAACAGGCACATAGGTGTTAGTTTGAGAAATTGTCTACGACTTTGAAAGGATATGGCCGGGTTCAACCTATCGTACTTGGATTATTCCTTATTCACTCTCTTAAAGGGTACTCTACAATAATTAAGTGTGCTTGTTTATGTTGATGATAAGATCATCAATGATGAATTTGTTTTAAATAGTTTTAAAGCGTATATGAGTGAATGCTTTAAAATGAAAGACTTGGGTATTTTGAAATATTTTCTGGGTTTGGAAGTTGCACGCAACAAACATGGTTTTATTTTTGTCAACAAAAGTATGTCTTGGATATTATTTCAGAAACAAGGTTACGAGGGGCAAAACCTGCAGATTTTCCTATGGAGCAGAATCATAAACTTGTCTCCATATCACGCAAAATTAAATCCAATATTTCATGAGAGAACAAAGCATATCGAATCGGATTGTCATTTTATTCGAGATGCAATCAAAGAAAAGGTTATTTGTACATCGTATGTCTCAACAAAGGTTCAACTATTAGGTATTTTTACCAAAACATTGGGGAAAATGCACTTCAATTTTTTTTAGACAAAATGGGCATTCACGATCTTCATGTCCACCTTAGCTTGAGGGGGTGTTGATTAGGGGTGTTCATAACCGGGTACTCGGTACCCAAAAGAGCGGGTACCCGAAGTTTCGGGTAGTGAACCAATCGGCCCATGACCCGACCTGATAAAACACAAGATTTTACCGGATTGATCTTCATGATCTTCATGTCGGGTCTCGGGTACCCGGATTATGAAACTTTTTTATAAAACACAAGATTTTACCGGGTCGGGTCTCAGGTACCCGGGTACCTGACTACCAAATTAAAGAAATGTACTTTAAAATATATTTTTATTCCATAATTTTTTTTATTAAAAAAAAATTACGGGTCAACCAGGTACCCGACTAGTGCATTGCTCGGCCCATTACCTGACCCAACACTTATGGTTTTTAGCGGCTCGGATACCCGGTCTGAAAATTTTGAACATCTTTTAAAAAATACTTGACAATAATTAGCGGGTCGGCGGTCATCGGGTCAGGTCAAGCGGGTCGAGTTTTTTTTTAACACTCCTGGTGTTGATTGAGATATATTAGGAAACAAAATATCATGATAATATTTTGTCATATTATGTTTAGTTCTATATAAATATTCGAAGAGTTATTGTTGAGAATATCTTATGTATATGATTGTATATATATGCTTAATTTCAAAAGAAATAAGCAGGGGAGGAGTTTTTCATATAATTTGTCAATAGATTATTATGTACAAGGGTGAATCCACATGGGGGCTGGAAGGGGCCCGGCCATCGAAAGTCATATATATGACCCTTATTTTTACTATATCGCCCGGGCAAATTTTTATAAAATATATTAATTTAACTACTTTATTACTTTAGCTTAGTGATTAACAAACTCGTATTTTATAAATTTGTTCTAAGATACAATTTCCCTCTATGATTTATGATTTTTGCTAGTTTCTAAGTACGTCGGGTGCAATTAATTTTATTTTGTAGTTTTTTTGTTTTGTAGATTTTTATATAAAAATTTTTACAAAATATTAAGGATAAAAATAATTAAACTAGGAGATAAGACATGTTCGTCCTTGTTATTACTTAGTAATAAATAATTAAGTAATAAATAATTAAATCATGAGTATATGTTTTAAATTTGTAAAAATATATTTGGACCCTTAATATTCAAATTCTGATTTCGCCCATATATATATTTTAGAACTAATGCAACATACACCCTCCGGGCCTCCTTAAAATAATAATGGTAACGTGTGAAAGTAATTGTAAGAGGTAAAATATTCAATTATTGTCATTAATATGTTACAAAGGAAGTATTAATACACATTTTTTCAGCATATGTGTATATACCATTTTGTATGTAAATATGTATGCTTATAAATAGATCAGACAATCAGATCGTTCGGATCGAATGTGGATTAGACTGTTTCGGATTAGACCATTTCGGGCCGATTTACTTTCGGACCACTTTCGAATCGGACCGAACCGATTTGGATTCGGTCCAAGTTCCTACCGGCATACTATTCGGATCGCATCAGATTTCAGGTTGAAGTTTCAGACCAAGATTGGATTGGGACCATTTCGGACCGGATTGGATCGTTCTCGGATCGGACCATTACGGATTGAACCGTTTCAACCTTTTAATAATGCTTATTAGATTCTTCAAAAAGATTACTTTTGTAGTTTTTTTAGGATAAAAAGGAGCATATATTAATTAAATCTTAAAGAGCAAAGAAAAAGTAGGTAACTACAAGTATCAAGACGATAAGATGCATAAATTAAAGTAAAGAAAAATCAGAAAATCAAAGCAGCAACATAAGCTAAGTAAAACCAGTAGCATTTCGGATATGACGTGCTTGGATCGGACCTGTTCAGACTCAAATGAATTTCGGACGAAATGAGGTTCAGAACGAATTGGAATTTTAATCGGACTTGTTCGAATTCAGATGAGTTTCAAGCTAAATGAGATTCAGATCAGAATGGGATTCGGATCGGGTGTTACGATATTTCTGATCAAGTTTCGGATATTATTGGATTGTCTTTGCTAGTTCTACTTACAAATAATTATAACTCATTTCCAGTGAATGGTTGCCTAAATGCTTCCTTTGGACTGCTTTTTTGAAAATCATTTTTACAACATCATTATTATGTTCTTTTTGGTTCTACATATAGGCCCCAATTAATCCAACAAATTTTAAAAATTCACACATCAAATTGAACCACCAAAATAACTACTTCTCCATTTCCCAATGTTAAATTTCAGTACACGCATCATCAATTCATACCAATTTCAATACATCCAAACCCATTACAAAACCTAATTCTAAGGACTCACTTCATCATCATACAAATTAAAAGGACCAAATACAACATCATAATTGCCATTTTCACAATAATTTTACTCTTTCCATGAGACCCCTAGCTGCATCCTTCAATTTTCCAACATCTTCTTCAATCGCACTCCATAACAAACATAAAAGCCCTACTTAAGTCTCGTTTAATTAAAAGTAGCGGGTTATTTTTGATAATTCAAATAACTTTTTAAGGTTACTATTGATAAAGTGATCTGAAAAAAATTCAAGGTTACCATTGATAATTTAGGCATTTGATAGTGTAGTATCAGTTCCCTGGGGCAGGTTTTGGTTTGGCTAGTTCAATGATGTAATTAGTGCAGTGGGAATTTGGTTCAGTAGTTCAATGATGTGTAATTTGTTATTGGGAGTAAAAAAAATTAGAGCTTCTTCTTTGCAGGGAATTTGACACATGTCACTATACCTTTGCATGGGTAAATGACTAATTGCATGTTTAATAAAATAATAGGAAACAAGCTAAGAAAATATAATTTTTCACAAAGAATCGAACTTAAAACCTCAAATTTTCAATAGTATACAATCACTAAAACCAATGCCGTTTGAAACATTTTTGGGGCCATGAGTGAAAATTAAAAATAGGCCCTTAAACACATAGTAATGACACACTTCATCGATCAGATATTCAAATCCTTACAAATGATTTTTATTAAACACATCAGTCTTAATTGACAACATAAGGGAGAATGATTAATTAATTGAAACAATAGAATATTTAGGTAGGATTGTGAATTTAATTAGGTAGAATAAATAAGATAAAAATTATGACGTGAGCTAAAATATTTTAACACTTATAGTTTTGGGTTTTGCTAAAAATAAGTTGAGTACTAAAAAAAATGAGATAGAAAATTGATCAAGATCATGCAAATGGAAAGCTAATTTAAATTGAACAAAAAGAATATTTTACTCATTATAGAAAACCAATTATATTTATTTTAACAAAATAGGAAAAAAAATATCAAAGAGGTGGGTCCCCACGAAAAGGGGTAGCCAGTGTTAGGATTTATATATAATTTTGGATATATATGAAAGACAATAAGTGACAATATGAATGTAATAAAAAAAACTACTACTAAAAATAGATTCAATCATAAAATTGACGAAGAATGACATTTTTTTTTGTGTGTTTAGAGAGCCACAAGATTGACATGTTTCTCAGTTGTTATTCACTCATGACAATTTTAAATACAAATAAGGCGATGACACATCAAGTTTTTGTACAGTTTCAAGTTATAAGTTATTGTAAAGTTTAAAAGTAATTACAATAATTGGAACTATAGTAGAAAAATATTGATCAATTTTTTTAGTTAAAGATTTTTATAATATAACACCATATATATAATGCTTATTATTACTAACCTGGAGCATCACCCGAGCCAAAAAAACTAGTTTCTGACTTCCTATGATGAAACAAACGAGCTCAACAAAATGAGGAATTTAGGCCTAACAATTTTGCTGATGTATTGACAATGTTAGTTACTTGAGTTAGTTGGCTAGGTGTATCACACTACCACATATAGTTGTCGACAAAAGTGACATCACCATCAACAATCAACATGACAACATTTGAGTTCGTTTTTAGTCACCTTATTGGTGGCTTGTTGCCAACTTGATTTTCAAAAATCATAATGCCAAAAAGATTCCCAAAGAAGTGGAACAATGTCGTGGATGATTCTTGTGGATTCCAAGTGCGAATCCTTTTTTAGCTAGGAACTCAAAGCTCCCGTCTCTTAGGAGATCATTTGCTATTTGCTAACCTAGGAACTCAAATCCAATTTTATTCAATATGAATGACATAATCTTTGATTTCATATACACCCTCCGTAACATAAAATTTTCAACAATTGGTTTTGCACGTATTTTGAGGAAGTGATTTAACGGTGTAAACGAATGAATTAGTCAACATAATTTTAATATTAGTAATTTATAATCATATTCTTGCTTGTATTAAAATCATTTTGACTAATTACTTCATTTACACCCTCAAATTGCTTTCTCAAAATGCGTACAAAATCAATTGTTAAAAGTTTTATGTTACGGAGGGAGTACTAATAATCTTTAGTTGACTCCAAAAATCTTTTTGTATATGTATTATAGTCTATAAGTCTAGATCCTTTCATAAGATAAATATTTTTTTTAGCATTATATTTGATTTAATACAAAATTTGCAACATTGTGCAAATTTTTAAAATTGTCATCTACTTACTATTAAAATAGTACTCAAATTCATTTCATAAAATACATAAGTCACATTTACTTTAAAAAAAAAAACTACCATAAAAAACTTTCTTTTTAAACTCTTTTCTGAGAAAAATAAAATTAAAAAATGTTAAATTGGACTAGCAATTAATAATCAAAGTGCATGTGTTGGATGAATAGTGTCCAAAATCAACATGTTACATCTAAAAAAACAAAGGAAAGGGTATATAATTCATATTTACATACTTTAAATGTTTAAGCCAAATCATTTAGCTAGTGTCCAATAAAAATTGAATTTAGGTCAAATCCAATAAAGTTCTAACGAGTTAATGTTTAGCAACAACTAGTTTTGAGTTTTGAGAGGATTTCAAATCAAATTGGCCTTAGTTATATTGGGTTCATATAGAGTCGAAATCTTTCAATTCAATTATGTACTACATTTCAACTTCGGATAACCTTACATACACAACATATCTTATAACTGATTACTTAATTAGACATAAAAGACATCATTTCCCCAATATAATACAACTATCTTACTAATTAAGTAGTAAAGCATGGATCGATGGTGGACAATGCTTCTCGTATCATCCACCATGTCTTTAACCTCACTGCATACATTTCTTCATCCTTTTTAAGGTTTAAATGACTACTAATCCCAAATAGCAACCTCCATAAAACCATCTTCATTAGCACAAGCCCTAAACATAGCATTAGCATTAAACCCATAAGCAACATCCCCAAGATTAGAAACAGCAATCAACCCTCCTTTGCCACAATCATCAAGCCTCTCCTTAATCACAAAATCCACAGCTTGTTGAAGCCCTAACCCTTTATACTCCATCACCGCCGCTACGTCACGTGCGAGCGTGCCACGCATGATCGCCTCGCCTTCTCCGGTACAGGACACCGCACACACGTTACATGCGTACGTGCCACATCCTATGATGGGAGAGTCCCCTATTCTACCACTCATCTTGTTCATTAGGCCGCCTGTCGAGGTGGCGGCCGCACACCGCCCCTCCTTGTCCACCACCGCGCACCCCACTGTCTCTGGGGCGTACACGCTTAACGGTAGTCCGTTCATCGTCATCATCCGAGGGTCTGCCACCTCACCACAGCTTTGTATCGCCCTTGGTGGTATTCTATAGTCAAACTGCACAATTTTGGAACGTCATGTGTTATACAAGTATATGCATGTTACCCAACAAAAAAATTCACCTAATACATGACTCAAACTCAGTTGAAATTGACTGATTTACGACTGAATCGCAACGGGAAAAATCATTTACAACCTCCCTTTTCTACGACGCGGTCATACTTTTACAACGAGAAAAATCATTTACAACTCTTTCTTCTACGACATAATCATGTTTTCAAATGGAAATTCCCGTCGAAATAGGAAAGTAGTGTTAGTTCAGCATTACATTATGTACAAAAAATATATATATTATCACAAGCAACCCTTTACTTTACGACGTGCTGTTAAATAATCTTGTCTTTTGCAATGATATCTTAAATAAAAACATCATACACTATTTAATTAAGGAGTTAAAAAGTGACAAAAACAATGGACGCCATTAACATGTTTTTGTGCTACTGAACACGCTGAGCACCACAATATCAGGAAGATTTTCGACACAAAACACCAAGCACATCTACAAATCGCGCGAAGTCACACAAGAGGGTCTACCACACAACATTGTCAAAGGCTTGTACACACTAGGCCATCAAGCAATTACACTCTAAGTCACCATTAGCTATGTGTTGCTTGCATCATCCCGACCGAACCATCAGCTCTAATGCCACTTGTTGGGTCCCATGACACCTCCTGAACTAAGACATTAGTATGATATTGCCCACTTTAGGCCAAGCCCGACCTGCACGAATTTGTTTTTGGGCTCCTTCCCAAAAGATCTCATGCTCATTGAGTTAGTGGACATTAATAAGCAAGACAACACTTTGTTATTTTTTCGATTTGGAACTTGGATTGCAAACCCCAACATATTGAACCCGATTTAAGTAAAAAAATAAATAAAAAGGGTTATAGGGCTTCCGTTTTCATTTTTTGGTTTAAGTTTGAAATCTTGACCGTTTATTTAGACAAATAGAGAGTTATACTATCTAATTACGAAATCCAATCAATGCTTATGATAATTTGTAACATTATTTTATTCATTTGAGTCAACCATCACATAAATAATTAAAAAGATTCTAAACATAACCAACAATAGAGAACCCAAAGTTCACAATACCTAATTGACAAAGAAAGTAATTTAATCTAACCTTTTAATTTAAACTATTTATGCTAATCATTTGATTTAATAAAAGAACAATATTTTTCTTGTGAGACCGTGTGAAGGTATAACGTAACTTTTAACTAAAAAGTTGTACCTTTTTATAAGAAATCTTTAATAGTTAAGCCTTACTGCCTTAACTTATAAAAAGTCATAATTTTATACTCACAAAATACAATTTTAAGCGAAAAGTTTTTTATTAGACCATTTGACGGTCAACAAACTAGTTCATAAAAGAAGCATATATAATATATTAGGAGAAGAAATAAAGAGAGATAATAATTCCACGTACATACCACGATAGCATTAGCATCCTTAGCAGCCTTAAGCATTGTCACGTTGTCTTGAGTAACAAAATACTCCTTGTCCATCAGCTCCACGCCCTAATTCAAACATCATAAATCTCTATCATAGTATCCTAGCTAATTGATAATTTCATGACTTAATTTGATGTTATAATTAAATCATTACTAAATTTTATTTTATTTTCGATTTGTTTCTCAAAATAAAAATATATTATTTGTTGTGTTTATTTTCACTTTCTCTTTTGGTTTCTATTTGTGGAAGTATTGTTAGTTACTGGCTACTGATGATAGATTATTTTTTTTCCAGATGCTGACTAATTCTCGACTGCTTACCCTATGGGCGGGAAAAGGATGAGGCCACATTTTTATGACGGAAAAAATCACTTACGACCCTCTTTTCACATTTTCACAAAGGGACTACGCGTAGTAAATATTCTATTTTCTTTTTTTTTTTGAAAGAAAATATTCTATTTTCTAGTGTATAGTGCTTGTTATTGAAACTTTTATATTAAGTCGTTACAAATAAAAAGTTACGGAGTACATACCTGTTGTCGAGCGAATTCTTCAGCCCCGGAGAAGGCGAGATAAGAGTGCGAAGAATTGTCCATAACACGTCGGGCTAGTGAAATCGGGTTCTTGACTGTGGTCAAGCCCGATACGGCACCGTATCTTCTGTTAGGCCCGTCCATGATACTGGCTTCCATTTCCACCACTCCTTTGTCAGTTAAAACTGATCCTCGCCCAGAATTAAATGTAGGATCATTCTCCAGCTCTCTAACCTTTTTTTTTTTTTTGGCATTTAAACCCAAAACACAAACATGAAATAAAATTAAAAATTAAAATTAAAACGGGCCTGGGCCGTGCTCGTTACGGGGGAGTGCAAGTCCATTTTACAAGACAAAGGAGGTTTCACCTCATAATCATATGGTAGTAAGGGGAGTAACCCCTTAGCCATATAAAATGGGGACAACTTTATTATTATTCCTAACACTCCCACTTAATTCCAATCTTTTTCTACACTCACATGTGGGCTTTTACATAGCTCTACACTCTCCCTCGCATGTGAGTTGTGCATAATCTTGGCCCAGATCAATCCAAACACAACTTGGGCTCTGATACCAAGTTAAATTTGATTGAATATTAGAAACGGGCCTAGACAACCCAATATGAAAGAGGAGAGTTATGTCACTTACAAGCCATACTTCCTAAAACCAATTGGTGATAGGAGGAGTAACTCCTAGTTTAGTATCTCATCATCTTCTGATGTGGGACAGTCACTAGTGCACTATATGATATATGGGGTTCAACACTCCCCTCGCTAATGAGTGTCTTTAGAATTCAGAACTAACCGGAAAGGTAATTAGAAATAATCCTCTTAGGGGCTGGACATCCTATATATCGAGGCAAACCCTTTCCGAATAAAAAAAAAATCAAATTTGCCCTTGGGGCCATAAAAAAAAATCAAATTACATCTGAAAAATTACAATTATAAAAGTAAATACAATAAAAAAATTAGATCAGGTCAAATCAGAAAAGTTCATATGAGATAACATACGGAGAAAATCACATAAGATTAAATCAAGGTAAAAGTAAATACAATAAAAAAATCAGATCAGGCCAAATCAGAAAAGTTCATATGAGATAACATGCTAAGAAAATCGCATAAGATCAAATCAACGTAAAAGTTTAAAGGAATCAAACGCCAAAAGTTATTTCTCATCAAATTCGGACGCAAAAACTATGCATCAAAATTACCCGAAAGAAAAAGATTAAAAAAAAAAAAAAAAAACCTGTTACTCTTTTTGTTCCTAAGAACATGCAGAAAGCCAGAAACAGAACAAATCCAAGTTAATTCAAAAATATAAATAAACCCCACATCAAATAAAAAAAAAAAAGTTAAACAGTTTTGGAAAATTGAAACAAACAAACTCCGAAAAGTGATACAAGTTGCAACTTGAATGAACTTATAATTTTTCTTTTGAACCAAAGTAATTAATATGTAACGTAACGTAAAATAAGAAGATCAAACATAAATTAAAACCCAGAAACCTTTTAAAAATAAAAAAAAATAAAAAAAAAGAAAATGAGTAAAAAGAGAGAATTGAAAGAACATACAACAAGCTCAACAACATCAATGGCAGAAAGATTAGAGTGAAGAGCAGAAATGCCAAGTTTAAGACAATGATTCAGTAATTTTTTGGCTTCCTCTTGTTTGTTCATTGGAAGTGTGGGGTCCACACCTGCCCCTCCATGCACTGCTATTGCCCATTTTCCCATTTTTTTTTTTTTCAATTTTGTATCAAAATTACAAATTGAAAAGTTTACAAATTTGAAGGTTTTTTTAATTTGTTATAAGTGTTTTGGAAATTGGGTTTAATTTTTTGGAAGATGGAGATGATAAGTGAAATCAAGTGGTCCTTCATAACTTCCCTTATATATAGAAGATGGGAAAGAAGGGATGTGGGCGCGTTTCTCTTAAAAAAGAAGCAATTTAAAACGTGAAATTATAACTTATTTAAAATGCAATGATATTATATATTGATCCAAATTTGACCGGATCCGAACTCGACCTGACCTGATTACCCAACCATTAATATGCGTAACTTGATTATTATGCCCAAAGTTTTAGGTTTAATAATTGCAGTTCTATGTGTAATAAGTTTTAATATGTTCAGATAAGTTTAGGTCTAATAGGTTGGAAAGACACCTTGAAAAAAAGTTTAACGTTTAGGGTGTGTTCTTTTCGTCAGAAACTTTCTAATCTAATCTGATCCGATCTAAAAGATTATGACAATTGGTTAGATGAGATCTGATCTGATATAAGTTGAAGAAAACACACCCATAATAAGTTCAGTTTGAGTACCCTAACCCCCAAAAAAACCCATAAAAAATTAGGGGTTGTCATGGATGAAAAATTTAATGATAAGTCACGAATCTCCATATTAGTTTGTTGTTTATGTTTTTTTTTTGGGATTTTTCCTTAGGTACCCCTGAGATTTGGCGTAATTATCAAATTGTCCCTGTGTTTTTGAAGTTACCTCATATAACCCTAAGGTTTTAAGTTTTAGCTAAAATGCCAATACTACTGACAGAAGTGTGACAGACGTTAGTTAGTTAGCATTAAACTCAGGTCAGTGTGCATTAAAGTCAATTGCCAACTGTCATTAGGGTTTTTTTTCAATATAAATAGTTGGAACTTTACTCTTTTCAACCTAAAAAAAGCGGTCATCTCATCTCCTCTATTTTTTCACATTTCAATTGTTTGAAACTGAAGAAATGGCTCCCTCCTCCAGTCAATTGATTTCTGAAATTGTGAATTCTCTCAGCTATATATGAAGCAAAGAGGTGCAACAACTGCAGAAAGAAGATGGATTTGAAGGTTTCGGAATCCAGAGACAACCCTAATAGGCCGTATTACAAATGTGTTCCTTGTGATAATCATTATTTTTGGGCGAGAACAACAATATCTGATCGTGTTATTGTTGAGCTGAATGATAATTTGAGTGATGGTGGAAGAGACAGAGAAAGTGGTGACACTCCTAGGCAATATGCAGAAAAAAATCGATGACATGAGAAAATCCATTAGGGTAACTGGGTGGGGTTTGCTTATGTTAATCATTGTTGTACTGATGAAGATGTAAAATGGATGATGAGTTGAGTAAAGTTGTAATTTAGGCCCAGTACTATTGTAGAAATCATCTAAAAAGTAATGAAATTCAAGTTATTGGATTTAAATTTGTCATTTTTATTACAATAGAAATATAATTCACAAAAGCAGGAAAAAAAAAAAGAAGTTTTGGTATAAGCACAAAAGCAAAATGGTTATGTCATTGATTCATCAATCATCACAAAAGTGCAATGTAAGCATCTTTCCAAAATAACAAGAATTAAAACTAGAGTTATTACATCCAAAACATATTAGTCCAAAAAAACAGGGTTGCAATAACACTTTGTTTACATCATTATCACACATGAGCCCCCTAACTTGCTTTCAAGCTTGTTGTGAAGAGGTTGCAGTAGCTTTCTTGGCTTTCTTTGGCTTTCTTCCTTGGCGTTTTTTAGCATAAGGAGCCTCTGCATCCACATTCTGTGTTAAGCCCACCATATATACATGCTCTTTTGTTATGTCCTAACTCATTGCACTTGCTACATCTGACAGTAACAGACCTTTTGCCCTTCTTCTGTTCACCAGGCTCTCTTCTCCTATTTCTAGGTGGTCTGCCTGTCCTTTTGATCTCAGGGGGTGCAATGAAGGGGATCTCAGATGGGGGCCATTGTGAAGGGTCTGGCATTGGCTGAATTGTAAGCTCATATGCTGCCTTGTAATTGGCAACTGAGTAGTATTTGGAAACAAAGTGCTTTGGGTTAAGCCCATTGTTGTTTATAACCCTGCATGCATGCTTACAAGGAATCCCTGTAATCTACCACCTCCCACACATACATGTCCTGTCATTCATGTTCACAGGGAATGTTGTCCTCCCTTCAACAACTTCCCACTGACTCCTGCCTGATACATGCAATATGCAACACCTTGAGTCATCACTTGCTTTCCTCACCTCTTCCTTGGCATAGGGTGTTATGTCTTCTACAGCCCAATCTTCACATGTGGCTTGCCTTGTTGCTATTCTGACCATGCAATTTCTTCTTATAGCTTCACAAAATAATTAAAGTTATTCAACTTCACAATCAAAGTAACTTGTGGAACACAAAGAAGGTAAATTGAAGCTTTAAATAACATATATTACCTTCTAGTAACCCCAGGATTGGTCTAACTCTGTCCAATCCTAAAGTTGCATTGAATGATTCAGTAAAGTTGTTGGTGTTGTCAGCACAACAAAGGTAGGATTCAAATTTGAATCTTGCTCATAATTTCAAGTCAATGTCCATTAGATAATGATAAGCTGCTGGATCAAGGTTCCACATTTTCTCCATTGCTTTCTTAAACACATATTCATTGTAAGCATCTACAGCTTGCCAAAAGTATGCCTCAAAATATGGTCCAGAAAATTTCCCCTAAAATGTGTTAGTGTAGTTAGAGATATGGCCCACTAGCTAGCATTGACATGAATTATAAATAAGTTAGGATTGTATCTTACACTGAAGTTCTTGAACAAATGCCTGTTGCATATTCTCCTACTTGCCTTAGGGAATATGGCAGAAATTGAACCCACAACCCCCTGTAAAATAAGCCCAATTGAGTAATAAGTCAAGACACGTTTCAGGATACCTATAAACTAAATATGTCAAGCAAATTACCCTCATTCTATCATTCATGAAGGTCCAGTCCTCTCTGTCAGCTTCTGCCAAAGTGAGCTTCAAGCTTCTGAAGAAATAATCCCAGTTATCTAAACTCTCTTCACTAACAACAACATATGCTATTGGGAATATCTGTTGGTTTGCATCAAGTGCAATAGCAGACAAAAGACAACCATTGAAGTTGCCCTTGAGATGACAACCATCAATCCCAATCAAGGGCCTGCAACCGTTCAAGAAACCCTTGAACTGAGCTCCAAAACTAATGTATAACCTCCTGAAAGTGAGTGGTCTTTCAGGCCCTTCATTTAACCAACTAACAAATGCAAAGGCATCAGGATTCTTGTCTTTGATGACACAAATATAGTGAGGAAGCATCCCATAAGACTCATCATGTGCCCCTTGAATCTCCTTTACAGCTTGAGCCCTTGCTTTATACATGGTGGACAATGGAACATTCACTCCAAATCTTTCCATAACAACTTGAACCAATGACTTACATGGAGTATCAAAGTTGGCTCTAACATCATCGATCTAAGATCTTAGCAGTCAGCCACTTGATGCTAGCCATTGGATTATGCTCAAGCCTTTGACAAGTATGTGGAGACACTAGGCATTTAATTTCACATGAGACCTTATCAGGGAGCACAAAAGCATGAACTCTCCAGTGGCAATCTGCATTTGCACAAATAGTTGTAAACCTCCTTGAGTCAACCTTAACTCTAACCAGATCAGCCCCCACCTGCACTGAATAATCCCTAATAGCCTGTATGCAGTGCTCTTTATCCAGAAATATGTCCCATTGCATCAATTCTATTTCACCAAAGGGTAACTCAGTGTACAACTTACCATTCCTATATACCTTCTGTAAGTACCCTTCCTCTGTATCAAAATCTTGCAAGTGTTCCGGAAATGTGTGCAAGTTAGTTGGGTCATATGCTATGTCATCACCTTCCCCTGCCTCATCTCCATTCACAACCCTATCCTGGTTGGATGAGGACTGTCCCCTATCAACAGTATGGTAGGCTTGTCTAGGTTGTGGAATGAAAGTTCATGTTCTTTTTGCTGTTGTCTTAGGCACCCTCTTGGTGAATATGGTGGAAGGTGCAGCAATAGGGTTTTCAGTTTGTAAGGGTGCATCAGGTTGTGTAGGTTGAGAGCATTCTGGTGGGGGGATCTCTGTTTGTATAGGAGTTGAGGGTTGAGATAGGTTTTCAGTGTGGTTTGTTTGGGTTGGAGGGTCAGTATGTGGAGGATGATGTTGTGGGATTTCAGTTTGGGTTGGAGGGTTATGAGGTGAAAATTGGGCTTTGGGGTTTTTGCTTTGGCCTGTTTCAGTAGGCATTGTTTTACTCTTGATAGGAGTCAGTTTCTTTCTTGGAGCAGTTTTTTTAGGGTCAAAAGGAATCTGCTGCTTTGGTGGGGAAGCCTGTTTAGTATTTGTAGCTTTACCCTTACCTTTATCTCCCCTCCTTTTGTGTTCAGGCCCACTATCATTGGCACCACTAGGCCCAAATTTGTTTGGAGACTTGCAAATAGGTCTACCAGTGCACACATCCACTGTATAATATTCACAACCAATAACTTTTTCCCCCACAACCTCATACACAGGAACCTCTTTTGAAAGAGGAATTATATCTTCAACCACATTTTCCCACTACCTCATTTCCTCCTCTTTCTTTCTCCTCTCTGCTTCATCTCTATGTCTTTCAGCCCTTACTCTTTCCTCATCAGCCCTCCTCTTTTGCTCCCTCATTTCTTTTAGCCTATAGTAAACCTCAACACTAGCAGATGGTGTTGATGAGCTTGAGATGTATATGTCAATTTCCTTCTTCTTTTTAAACAAACTAAACATCTTAACTAAGTGCACATCACAAGATACTTGAACTAATTGCTTCATACCAGGAGGGTAATATGTAATGACAGGGTTTTTAGCAGGAATGACATTTTGTTTCTCTGCTTGTTCTTCCAGGTCTTGCAACAAACACATAAAACTGTACTCCTTAGTATCCTTCACATTAATGTCATACCCATTTTGTTCAAAATGAACAGTTAACCATATCCCATACCCCATATTTTCGAAACCCAATACACCTACAATTCAATAACACAAAAAAAAAAATTAAAATAAAAAATCAACACTTTAACCATTCACCCAACTAATATAAACCAACAAATTGCCATTACTCACAAAATAAAGATCTTTAACATATTATATAGAGAATTATGAAGTCACTTACCTCCAACTTGCTGGAAATTCCTCAAATGCCTCAAATTCGACAAATGCCTAATGCGTTTGTTGGTATTTGACTTGATTCTTCCACAAATTGCAGCAAATAACAACAATTTGTTGTTGAATTGGGTTTTAGTTTCCGACAAAACAGTCGCCCTAATTTTTGGATTTCACTCTTCCTTTTTGGTTCAATTGCTTCAATTGAATAACTAAAGTGCCGCCATTATGTTAATTTACAATCAAACTAACTAACGTCTGTCACACTTCCGTCAGTAGTAATGGTATTTTAGCTAAAACTTGAAATCTTAGGGTCATCTGAGGTAACTTCAAAAATACAAGGGCAATTTGATAATTACGTGAAACCTCAGGGGTACCTGGGGAAAAATCCCTTTTTTTTAGTTGTTTGTTGTTCTATAAGGGAATAAGTGAGTCTCTCTCTTTATGGGAGTTTTCTGTGCTCTTTTAGGGGTTCCATGTATTCTGCATTTACGTCAATTTTGTAGTAATATTTTTATTTACATGTTTAAAGTTGTGGGGAAGATGGTGATGGTCCAAAAGGGTATAATGTATGGTACTAGGGGTGCAAGTGGATTTGTAAAAGTCGAAAGTCCAATCCAATCCAAATTTAGCGGACTGGATCAAAGTTGAAAAAATTCGGACCGGATTGGACTAAAATTTTTGAGTCCACAAGTTTTTGGATTGGATTTGGACTCAGCCTAGCTATTGGAGTCCAAAGTCCAAACTATAATCCAAATTATAAATATATATACACACATTACAAAATTTTAAAATTTAAATTGATTTTTTTATATATATAATTTGGCACCAAGAGTACCGCTCAATTTGTTTATCTTGGTAGCTTTTCAAAAATCAATATGGGCCACGATGAAAAGAATTGAAGATCTTGTTGCGTACTTGTTGATTTTGATTTCAGATTATTAATTGTTGTGTTTTTTCGGTATTTTGGCACTTTGTGGAATTTAAGGAGTTGTTTTATTTTTTTAAGGACTTGTAAGTAGTAAATTGCTTTCATTTTGAACGACTAATCGAGTATTTTTATGTATAAGTGTATGAGATTTTCATTTATGATTTATTAATGATATCTATTTTGATTATAAGTTTAGTTATTTGGATTGGATTAGATTGTATTTGGACTAGAGAAATTTTATTCGGATTGGATTGGATCGGACTCGAGAACTATTTGAATCGGATCAGACTCAAATTTACAAGTCTAAAATTTTTTCGAACTGGATTTGGACTTGGCCGAGTCCAATCCAGTCCATCCAATTTACACCCCTATATGGTACAATAATTTCTCTACTCTATACAAGTATACAACTATAGCACAAGTTGTGAAGATGCCCACATATAAAGATGTACATACATATATTTCCTCTAGAAGTTGGCCTCGAGTATGCTTTTATTTAGTTGTTTTGGATGTGAATCTTGTTTCCATATTTTAGATTTTGTTGAGTTATGTATTCATATTCAATGTAGATGTTGTATACCTATTTATGAATTAATTTCATCTTTTCAGTAAAAAAAAAAAAAAAAAAGTTCAATTCACGAATAAATGGTTATGATATGTGAATAGTTACTACTTCACGAATATATGGTTATGATATGTGAATAGCTACTCCTAAATATATGGGAGCCCTCATGCTTTCCAACTAGAGGTGATAAAAGTTCAAGACGTGAAGGGCCTTAATTAAACAAGAGTGTTCAAAGCGTGAATATTTTAGACGGATTTGAATTGGCGGGTTATTTGTGAGCTTTTCGGGCAGGTCCAGGCTTTTGCACTAAAAACACACTTTTTAGTGCGTCAAAGTCCCCAAAATTTTTAGGGCGATCGGGCCGGACTAGCGGGTCGGGCTAATGGTGATCAGCTCTATTTCCAACTTTATTGTTTGGATTTTTCAATTTTGTTGTACTCTTTACCCAATCTACACCTCATTACTATCATGATTCTATCATCCATGGGTGCCGATAAACGTTTTGATGTGGAAATTTTTCCTTTTCATAATATAGAGATCAAAAGGAAAAAAGTACCATCCAAAAAGTACAAATCTGAACTTGATTCAATGCATAATGCATTAATCCCACTTGTTATTATAGCTGAGCATGGAGGGAGACGGGATGAGAGCCAACAAGGCATGGTATGAATTGGGTTCGGCCTAGCACGAGCTTGCTATTGCCACGACACAACAATAGTGGCTTGTTGATAGGTTGTGGATTGCACATGAACGACATTTTAAAAATCCGACACAAGTTCGATAGAAGTAGGAAGAGTCGCTCCGTAGGTTGATCTGTATATTATGAACAAAAACCTTAATATTGTGAATAAAATTCATAATATATAAACATTCTAAGTAATAGAAGGAAGAGTCCAAAACGATGAGACATAAAAAAAGGCCAAATTAAGGAAACAATAAATTGGATATAAACATATTTTTTTTGTGGGCTGAAAATAGCTTCAGTTGAAAACACATTTAAGTAGAAAAAAATCGGATTAAAACAGGTTTGGATTGAAAACAAGTTTGGTATAATACAAATAGGTTAAAAAATAAGTCTGTGCTTAAAACAGGTTCATTATCGGTCATATTAAGGAAGACAACCGTGGAGTTGCTTTTCCTCGTAGAATAATGACGTAGTTGTTTTATTTTTTGAGGGTACTTCCTTCTCATCTTGCATAAAAAAAAAGCTACTAAAATTTATTTTTTGAATTTACCGTCTTATATAATTCCATTATGTAAGTAGAAAACAATCGAATCTCATTTTCTCAATCACATTTAACAATCTTAGCCGAAGTGTGATACTATAAAAAACTTATGAAATACAATAAACAACAATATTACACTTTGTTTAAATTTGTTTGAATTGGACAAAAAAAGTAACTTTTTGATTATAATCTAGTCACATAATGAAATTACAAAGCTATAAACCATAGAAATTACCTATTTATTTAGTTCTAAGTTTTCTGTCGGTTTTCAAAGAGATTTGACATGAACGTTGAGATATTAGAGTGTCCACATGACTACATGAGTTTTTAAAAAATGAATGTTACATGTAGTTTTCACAAACACCAGTTTAAATTGAATTTTAGAATTTTCTCAATCTCTTGAGGTTTAAATGAAATAGTGTGAGTTTTAGATCTCCTTTTGTCAAACCCAAGCCCCACGAGGTGGGGTGAGCACCAAACAACAGATTAGGGATTACTCTCTGTCAAAATGTCAATGTCAACATCAATATCAATTTCAATTAGAGAAATACTAACATCATTACAGGAATCCTGGCATCTTTGTGGAAAACTTTAATTTCCTTAGCTACTATAAAACGGTAGTTGAGAATTTCACATCACTGTTGCCCAAATGAACATAATCAATGTGAGTAAATTACTAAAACCATTTCAAAACATATGTACATTAGCAGATTTCTGTTCAATACATTCACATATCCACACTCGGCCAACATCTAGGCATTGGAAATTTGGTGGAAATCAACAGAGAGATGGTCTTGTATCATTTTCTATCTCAACTGTCGATTTAATAGGAGCTGAAAATCGAGACTTACTACTACACTACATGGACAATGGCTATACAGGACGTATTACAGTGCTAAAAAGGGCAACTTAACAACTGACCAAATAGCATTTAGCCTCCACTGTCACATTACAACTGTTAGCGCCAAGGTGTTTTAAACAATTAGCCACTGCTGCGTTTGAAATGATCCCGTATAAATCTTTCAGCATGAGAGGGGTATTTATTCCGAATATACTCCCGCAGACACTTCTGGTATGAGAAATCAATCCATCCACCATCTGTTCGCACAACAAATAAACACCTTGATTGCCTGAATTGGGGATGCCGGTCAACCTTTTATTAAGAGAAAGTGAAAATTAGATGAAGATAGCAAGCTAACCATGAAAATTATGCACTTGCAATAACATCAGATGATCAGAATTAAGGTCCTCTATCTAAAGTCCTCTATCTACAGACTTAGGGTACCAGCCGCAGAGTAACTACAAAAACGAATACAATGAAAATAACTAAATAAAGAGGACAGCCACAGAAGTGTATTTCGATCAATCGCTATAAAGGAAAATTTTCATTTTCGACAACCTTTTTTGTTCATAGTTTCCTTTAACAAACAAAATTCATTGATGTTTCACACACTAGTGGAAAAAACCCTATCTACCACTCCATATCTACTCCGCTATTTTAAAAAAGTGGAGCAGAAAATAGCATATTTATTTTCCACTTAAAAAAAAAACAAGTATCTGCTCCGTGTTTTTGGTATAGCGGAGCAATAAGTTCAAAAAAGGTTATCTGCTCCGAGAGTATAAAACACGGAGCAGATAAGGCAAAAAAAATAAAATAAATAGCTGTACTAACCCTCTCTTTCCGGGTTTATTCCCTTGCCTTCCTTAAAACGAAAAATAAAAAAAAATGCTTCCATCTCCATCTCCATCTCCCTCTCTCTCTTTCATATGCATCCATCTCTTTAACCCTCTCTCTTTCCCAAGCAGAGCCTTCCTCCAATAAAGCAGAGCCGTAAAAATAAAAACGAACGATGATGATGATGTTGCTGTTTTTGTTGGGTTGGGCGTGGTTTTTGCGGTCCTTTCCTCCATTAAAGCAGAGCTTTTGAGGTAAGATTCACTACTAGAAATGCAAATAATTTAGACACAAAATGCTTGACACTCCACCATCTTTCAAACCCCACATTTTCAAAACCCTAAACCCATGCCAACTACCTTTCCAAGCCTTTATTCCCTATTTAAAACCCTAAATCAAAAATTATAAACCCAAAACTTTAATCGAAATCCCAAAATCACTCGAATTCGAAACCCTAAGTTGGGTTCGAGGATTCAGATGTTGATATTTCGATTTGAAGATTTTGATGTCGATTTAGGTTGAATGTAAATGGTGGTGGTGATGTTTGAAATTGAGGGGTGGGGGAGTGGGGGAGTGGGGTCGATTTCGTTTTTAATTGAAGGTTTTTATCTGATGATTTTGGGGTTATATTTACACTTAATTCTTACTTCTTTTTTTCCTTTTTTTAATTTTGTTCTTTCTAATTTCAGAAGATATGATGATAGATTCAATTGAATTTTCGTTTTGTAATCATCTTTAATTCAACGATTTTTTTGTTTTATTTCGTAATTCAGTTCTCCTTTTGCTATCATTGTTTATGATTCTATTTAATCAGATTATTATTATTAGTATGTTGGTTATTTTCAAGTTGATTTGTGATGAGAAAAGGAAAATGGGAAAGTCTTTTGAATTGGTGCAATATTTTTGTTAGAAATGATTGCTAGTTGATGAATTAAAACTAGTATTGTATAATGTGAATCATTCATTTCACAATTTTATGAGTACTGAGAGAATCTATAACTGGAAAATGTAAAATTATTTGATTTGAATTGAATTGATGTAGTTTTTACTTGATGCTTAGATTATCAGATTTAGAATAATTGTAATTTGTGAGTGATGAACTCGTGAACCCCTTGACCTTGATATAAGTTTGTTCACCTTTATTTACGAATAAAATATATATCCTTGCCTTCTCTATTTATTTTCATTTTTTCATTTACTTTGTTTAGTGTTATTTTTTAGACACACACTTATGCTGTGATCAGAAATCATTTACAGCAATCCTTCTGCTTATAACCTTGATTATACTAGGTGTAATTTCTTTTCAGTTTCCTCGATGTCAATTAGTCTTGTAAATCCTCATATTTTCAATTGACCATGGTCCTTACTTTGATGATGCTTTGGGGAGCATCATCTGTGGTTTTCTACTTGCGCAGGTGATTTTGGGTCTTTTTTAGTTCATTGTGGGATTGAGGACAAAGTAACTCAAAGTCATGGGATTCTAAAAGCATCTACATTGGTTTTTGTCAATAGATTTTAGGTATTTTTTGGTTCTCCTTCCGATATTGTAAGTTTCTGTCATTGTGTTATTTAGGTTTGATAAATTTGATTCTTATATTTCAAACTCTAACAAGATATGTAGGGTTAAAATTTGATATTTTCTTCATTTTTCTTCCTCAAATTCTATTTCCTAACAACCTAATAAAAGTAATTTTTTACTGACTTTATCCTAATTAATTTGTTTTTCCTATTAAATCAAGTCTTTTGGTGATTCAAATCTAAAAGAGCCTTTATTCTTTTTTAATCCTATGTAGGTTGTATCTTTTATATATTATTGATGCTGATCAAGGATTTGATATCATGATGGTCAGAATTCTAAATTAAGGTTTGTTTATGTGTAGAATGTAGATTCAAGTTGTCAATTGAGTTCTGCTACTGCTGGAACATCACACCATCATACAAACATGGTATATAGGATAAAAATAAGGCCCAAACTTAGAAGGTTGATGCATACTCTTGTTGGTTTCTTTTGTTGTTGGCTTCTACTGCTTGTTAGGACATGCTAATAATACGATGAATAATCTGATATGTTTCACTTTAATAGTAGCCTTTTGGATCATATTTGTAGACTTTTGGATTTTATTTTAGGGCATGTTAATAGAATGAATCATCTGATTTGTTTTGCATTAGTGATGCTAATAGGATGAATCATTGTATCATAAGAAATTTGCTGACAAATAGTACAAAATTGAAATCCTTTGATCATTCTCGTATATGATAATTACACACTGTTTTTTTTAGGACAAATTATCTTTGCTCTTAATGTTTTGGTAAGAGTATGAATTGATTAATGTGAATGTAGTGAAACACAATGCTTATTTCTTTTTGCCTTTTGAAATCATCTGTATTGTTGTACATGTTATGCTCAGATTGGTATAAGGTTACAAGTTCTTCTCTATAAGTATGTGGAATATGGGTGATGACTCTAAAACTTACGGAGTATATTGTCAGCGGTATGTATTAGTGCATGATTCATAGTTTATTTTATCATTTGGCCTTGTCTTTGTATAAACTTTAATCAGTTTATTTATTGTTTTGTATAACTATGGTAATGAAATTTATATCTTTGTCTTTATTTAATTGGACAAAGAGGTATTCTCTCTTTTAATTAAGAACAATAGTTCGCTTACTAAATGAAATATTTTACATTAAGTAGTCTTTATTCTAATCAATAGGTGATTTTGCATAGAAAGACTAATGTTCATGGTAATGATTCTTCATCCTTAAGATGCTGAAGTTGTGATGTAATCAATAATGATGTGATCGATAAAGTTAATTGAACTGATATACATTTTTCATAACCTAACTCATGTTTCTTAATTATGTTGATAGTGCCTCTAATCAGGTTCTCGACACATCAAGGACGAAGGATTCCTTCAACAATATTGAATCAAATTAAAGGAATATAGAGACAATTTTTTACAACTCCATGTCCAAAGCTGCATTTGGTAGCTAGCTTTAAATTACGTTGTTTTTTGTATTTGGTAGTTAGTATACATACTATTTAGTTATTTTATTTCTTTTTCCTTCCTTTAATTTGTAACTCAATTCCATTATAAACATATATGTAAATTCATAAATTAATATAAATTTGAGTTATTCCTACTTGTGGTTTTTGTGAATGGGATAAACTAGTTGTGTAGTTGTGGAGGGGCTGGAAGCAGCCAGCATATTTATTATTTTTAATAAAAAGTCTTACTATCTGCTCCTCTATTCCTAAAATAGAGGAGCAGAACTTGTATTATCTGCTCCGCTATTACCAGAATGGCGGAGCAGATAATACATGACTAACTGCTCCGGTCAATGCTGCTCCGGGGCAATAGCGGAGCAGATAGTACTTAAAATAGCGGAGCAGATAATTTTTTTCTACTAGTGACACTTTCATTATTGTCAATGCTTTTATTATCGGAAAATTTGATGGGAATCATCCCAACTTTACCCGATCTACTCATTTCGGTCCTAACTTTGGATATTCTCAAAATAATCCTAACTTTTGTTTGATCAGCTCAGTTTGGTACGAAGCACTTAATATTTGCTTAGGAGGTAAACTTTCTTCATTCTCTCTATTCCTTCACCTTATTTCTTTTTAATTTCAGTTTTCCTTCTCTATCTTTTTCCCATCCCATTCCACCGTCGCCGCCCACTACAATCATCTACAAGTTCAACAGCACGCCAAGTAGTTGACTGTGGTCGATCTTCTCTTCACTCTCTATTTTTTAATAAAATTTTTGTTAAATTTGATTGAATATTAGAAACGGGCCTGCGCAACCCAATATCGATGAGGAGAGTTAGGTTACTTACAAGCCATATGAGGTTCCATCCTAAAACCAATTGGTAATAGGAGGACTAACTCCTAGACTTATAAGTTTATAAGTTAGTTTAGTGTCTCATCATCTTCCGATGTGGAACACTCACTAGTGCACCATATGGGGTTCAACACTCCCCTCACTAGTGAGTGTCCTTAGAATCTAGAGCTAACTGGAAAGGCATATTAGAAATAATCCTCTTAGGGGCTGGACATCCTGTCGAGGCAAACCCTTTCCAGTCGCTTAATCAGACCCAGTTTAGAAGAGACCCACAACCTGAGCTCTGATACCATGTTAAATTTGATTGAATATTAGAAACAGGCCTAGGCAACCCAATATCGATGAGGAGAGTTAGGTTACTTAAAAGCCATAGGAGGACTAACTCCTAGACTTATAAGAGTTTAGTGTCTCCTCATCTTCCGAAGTGGAACACTCACTAGTGCACCATATGGGGTTCACCAATTTTCATGGTTTTAATGGTAGTGGTTGTAGAGTGGTTTTGATTGTGGTGATGGGTGATTGTCGGTGGTTATGTTGTGAGGTGGTTTTTTGTGGGCTAGCTTTGCTTTGTTTTGCGGATCGGGTTTGGGTAGTGGAGGGTAGTTGTGGGTGGGAGCAGTGAAGGGGCGGATTTAATGGTGGGTATACGAGTGGACCTTGTGTGGTCTAATTATGGACGGGTGGCCGTGGTAGAGTGGTGAAAGGGTGGATTCAGGGATGGTCATGGATAGGGTAGTAGACGGATGGTTTTAGTGGTGATGTGTGGATGGGGCGGTTATAGGGTGGTCATGGATGAGATGGTGGAGGGATGGTCGTGGTAAAGCAGTGGGATAAGGTTAGGGGCTGGCCTGGGTCTATGTGTGGGTCAGGTTTGGGTGGTGGTGAGTCAGGTGGTGGTGGAGGATGGGTGAGGTCAAGGTGTTGGTGGAGGGTGGGTCAGGTTAAGGAGGTAGTGGTGTATGGAGTAATTTTAGTAATAATTTTAGTTTAATTAATTTGAGTTAGATTGATTAGCATTAAAGTCCTAACTAATTACGCAATTAATCTGTTTAGCCGGTTGCTAATGGTTTTTAGCAAGCAATGGACCAAATTAAGCACATAAAGCAAAAGTTGGGATTATTGTGAGAATATTCAAAGTTGGGACCGAAATGAGAAGATTGGGAAAAGCTGGTATTATTCCTATCAAATTTTCATTTATTATCTTCATCTTTTGGAAAATTTTTATCTTTACCTCCACCTTTGTTTTTAACAGATTATATTAGTTCCATTTGCCATTTTCAATAAGATTTCATATTTATTTCAATTAATCATCCTATAAAAAAACCCACGGAGACGGACTATTTCTTGCACAAAAGTAGCCGCCACAGTTTGAGCTGAAAAGGGTGTCGAAGACCAATGAAATGTGAATATTTAGAGAGTCGATCCACCACCAACGTATCGAGCAAAAAGGGGGTCCAGCAAGCCCAGCAAATGTCTGATGTATAGCCAACTTCTACAGAGAATATTTTTGGAAATATGAGCTGTATTTCTGTTATGGTTAATTTGTCATTTTACTAGTAGTTTGTTATGGTTGTTAATTTTTTATGGATGTAGGCGAATTGTTTGTAACAACCCTATAAATAATAGAGGTATGCATGGTATCCAAAAATTAATACAAAAGGTTGTTTGTAGAGAGACCTTAACCTCTCAAAAGTCAGGGAATTGCTTGCATTATTCTTTTAGCTTAGCAATCTTATAGTGAGGATGAAATAGGGAAGGCCAAAACTTTGTGAAAGAAAAGCTTGTATTTGATGGATAGTAGGATAAGTTAGAATACAACATTGACTTCACAAGACCAATGCATGACATGATAGATTTTGTGACACCGATTAACCATGCCTTTACTTGGTGTATGAGATGTGGAATCCTATGATTGAGCAGGTGAAAATTGAAATCTATAGGAAAGAAAAACTTTCACACTCAGAGCCTTGTCTAGTGTTAAGAATCTTAATAGCTTGTTGGACAAAAAAGGTAAACTATCTAGCTCATTCATTAAATCCGAGGTATACATATATATATATATATTCATGAGGAATCCTCTAGAGTTGCACCTCATAGAGATGCGGAAATCTCATGTGAAATAATGAAGTGCTTTTGTAGAATATTTTCTAATAGAAATGATTTTGATAAAATTTATGATGCATATGCACAATTTTCACTAATGACGGGTCCTTTAGAAGAATAGAAGATCAAACTTCTCTTTCAAAGCTTCGGATCCTAGGAATTGGTGGGTTATCTTTGGTGCAGGAACTCCATTGCTACAAACTTTAGCATTTAAGTTACTAGGACAGTCTACTTCATCCTCTGATTGTGAGCAAAACTGGAGCACATTTTTGAATTACCATGGATAATACCTAGAATTATTAATTTAATATTTTTGGCAATTTTAATGGCAACAAGAAGCCATCATTAAAGTATGTTTTATGGTTTTGTAAGATTGTTGAATGCGTGAGTTAATTTGGCAGTATATATTTAAGTTTTGTATGAGAGGTTCCAACCATAATACTCAAACCATACGTTGTTTAGAGTATTTTGCATGTCATATCAATGAATGTCTAATTTCTAAGAAAATTCTCTACAAGAATAATGCATTTGATTAAATCTAATGAAAAAGGAATAAAAACTAAAACATCAAACTATCAATAAATTTTTCTGTTAGCCACTTATTAATGATATTAATTCAAATACACATAAAATACTCAAAGCATGTGTACAGCAATACAATCTTTTGTTTTGTTTCAATTCACACGATCAATGGATTTTACAATTAGTTTAATTTTACCTATTACGAAATATTATACATTCATACATTGGATAGAAAGTCTCTTGCGTTGGTTTGGCTATGTAACACGGAGACCCCAGGGAGCACCGGTACGAAGAGTGGAAGAGTGGGATCAGTGGGATTTCAAATATGGTAGGGGGAGACTGAAAATGACTTGGTGGGAAGGTGTTAGAAAAGATATGAAGCAGTTGGATGTACAAGAGATTGAGGCTCTCGACCGTGCAGGGTGGAGGAGGAAAATCTATGTGGACTACCTGCCGGAATAATCACTTTGGTTCATGTAGCCGACCCCATTTATGGGAATAAGGCTTTGTTGATTGATTGACATTGGATATAAAGCATAAATTCTTTGAACATAAACTAATGCAAATGCATGGGCTCAAAAAGTAGTTCCATTGCATTTACTAGTCATTCATTGACACAAAATTGGAGAGAAGGGAAAAAAAGGCATGCAAATGTGATAGAGAGTAATTTATAAGAGAAAGAATAAAAATGGTAGATAACAATTAAAGACAACAATAAACAATGAAAAGGTAGGGGAGCAATCAGGGGAAAGAGAGGGAGAGAGGAGATAGAATAATTCACAATTTTATGAAGGGAAATCAAAATTAGTCGTTACAAAAACTTATTTTTTAACGAATAACATAAAGGTCATGATTTGTTTGGAAAAGGTGAAAAAAAATGGTAAAATTTTTTAAAAAAATATCAAAAGGTGGTAATTTCTAAAAAGTGACAAAAAATCGTTTTTAAAAACTGAATTATATAACTATTTAATAACTTGTACCATTAGAATTTGATGGAAAAGATGATGGCACAAAAAAAATGGGGTAGGAGATTTTGACTCATATTATTGAGGTCAACTTTCTTTTCTCCATGTGAAAAGAGGCTCGCTTTTTTTTCCTTTAACTCAAAAAATACCACACTTACACTTCTCACATCTAATTTTTTACATAAAATGATATTTGATAACCAATCAACAACTTATCATCTCAAACTCCATGCACAACAAAATGTGTCGACCTTTATAAGACAGAGATGAAAAACATAGACATAAATCATTAAGAATCAAATTAATAAATAATCCAAAATTACAAAACAGCTTAAAGCTTAGCTTAGTATGGGTAGAAACATTTGGTATAAGGCAATTTCTTTGTTTATGATATTTATATGGGACATATAGGTTTACATATTTTTTTTTAAAAATAAATAATTAAAGGGCATAAAAAGCTAGACTAAAAAAAGAATGAAAATTATAAGTGGTGAACCGGATTGGATTGAATTTGAGGTTATGATAATTTATTTACTAAAACGTTTGGATCGAATTAGACTCAAATATTCCTGTCTCAAATATTCAAGTCCAAAATATTTTGGATTTAAAATGAATTTCGCAAAATCTAATATAATCTATCCAATTTACAACCCTAGTGACAACTTGCCTAACTGCATTAATTATTCTACCAATTTGATATCAAAATCAGGATACAGTGGCCAAGGATTTACTCATCGAAAGTAAAAGGAGATAACAAATTTATAATACAAAAGTGTGGTAAGGAAATTAAGCTTTACCATAATTGAGTCTAGCCCACATCCAATTTTATCTTTAGAACGAGGATGATAGGCAAGCAGCCTCTCCACGACAGCTTTTTCATCATCTGATGTAAGGCGTTGCCCATCCAAGTACCTGAAAATAAGAAATGTCAAACACGATATAATAACTTCACAGTGTTAGATCAAATGTAAAATGCCTTTAATCTCATAACAAATTTAATATTCATGAAACTTTAAAAGTGTCAGACTCTTTGGAACTTCTTTACGTGCACTTACTAGTTTTTAAGAATAACTATAGAGTAGGCAAATACATATACATTAACCCGTGAAAAGTAGAAAGTTTTCAAAAAGCATGTAATACTAAACAGGATGCCATGTCCATATTTGCATACGAAATAGTTTTTCTTCTTTGAACTCTTGGAAACATGTATAACAATGTAAGCAATACTATGTTAACTCTCTTTCTTTCCTCTTTCTATCTCAATACTTTTTAGCTCCATCTCTCTCTACACTCTATTATCACTCTTACTTTCATCTTTCTATCTCTAAAAGTCCATTAAAGGAGCTAGAGTTGGGCATGGTCCAGGCCAGCACGAGGGCCAACTCGGCACGGTACGATTTGGGCCGGGCTGGCACGAACCACCTATGAGCACGACACAGCACGAAGGCACGACTAGTAGGCCGTGGGCCACACATGAACAACATTTTAAAAGTTTGGCACGAACTCGGCACGAGTACGAAAGGCCGGCCCGCACGTTGGCACGCTCATTTTGGTTAAAATATTCATAAAATATAAAAATTAATATAAGGCACAATGGCACGACACGAGTCGGCCCGGCACGGCACGTAGGCTGGGCCGTGCATGAGCCTTATATTTTATAACTTGGCACAAGCCCGACACGGCACAAACTTTTCTTGGCCCGTTATAGGCACGACACGTTGTAGCACAAGGCAATGCACGCTTGGCACACGGGCCGGCCCGTGCCCACCTTTAAAAGGAGCTCAATCAAGCTCTAAAATGAGTAAAATCTACCGAAAGTAAAAATAAGCAAAAGCTGTTAATGAGAATGGATTTGTGAAAAAATTGTTAGGAAAGTCTCGTGTTATTCAACAGTAATGCTAGTCGACCCTCAAGCATCACTATTGAATCATAAATTGTAATTAACATTTTTATTGGGAAAATAATGAAGAAAATCAAATGTTGGGGATAAAGTTGTATTCCCATGGGGCATTATAATTTCCTTCAAAATACGCATACACATTCATCCCATTACTAGCATTTATCACCGGTGACCATACACAAGATGTTATACCCATATCCAAACATTGCGCCAAACAACAATAATTGAGGTGAATGAAGAGTCAGAACAAAATGCTCACAACAATCACACAAACCATATGTTTCTTCTTTTACACAATTAGACATGTATTGATATTGATGCAAATAATTGGTTCAAATTACATTTGCTATGTATTAATACATAGATAAATTTCTGTAAGAAAACTCTAGTAATAGAGCATCTTAATAATTAATTGTTCTGTTCTCTATTAAACATCTAATTGCAACATTCCAAGATTTGGTAAATGGGTTAGCTACTTAGCTGACTCACCTCTATCTATTTCTTTCAACTGGGTGCCATTTTCATTTCTCTCCTAGAAACATGATCATATGCATTGAAGTGGGGGAAGTACTTACAAAAAAATTCACTAATTTAGCCAATTGAGCTGTAGCATAGCATACTATATAGCAGCTAAGGCCCTTCATTGCTGTTTAGACTGAATAAATCTTAATTAAACTGAATTGAATTAGTTGACTATTGAACTGGACGATATGTACTAAGTTGGACTGAACTAAATTGTATCGAAAACAAGTTCAAAAGATAAGGAACTAAGTAGCTAGAATGACCTCTACCAAAGAGAAACGCATGTGAAAACTCCAAACAATAAGGCAACAAAATTAACACCAAAAATGAATCCATGATCTGAGCAAGTAACAGCTAAAGACAGAGAAAAGAAAAGGAAAAGGAAAAGACCTATCAGAGTGAATAATCTCTTTGGCGAGAAGAATAACAGGCTCAATATCCTTCAAAATTAGGTCTTCTTTATCTTTCCATTTTTGATAACTAAGGTCATCGATTCTTTCGAACAACTTCGGAGGTTCTTTAGCGTTCAAAAGATGAGAGGATGGTGAAAGCAAATCTTCTTCGGAACGAGTTGAACCAGATGAACAGAATGGGCGGTGGAGAGAGAAAATGGTGGCGGTGAGTGAGTGGTGGTGGTGATGGTTGTAAAGGCGGATGCGATTACGGAGGAGAGGTAAGCTTCGTAGAAGCGGTGGCGCTGCCATGGGAATGACAAGTGGAGTGGAAAGGGTGGTTTGGGTTTTTGAGAGGTACTCAGAGATAGACCGATAAGTTGTGATCGACAACGGGGATTCTCTTTTGCACTAACAACGTGTTTTAGTGTTCGGTACAATATAGCACTAAAGGGTCTTTTGACAAGGAATATGAGGTAAATCAATATAGCACTAAATCAAATTGATTTTTTTTACTCACATATCAAATGACATTTTAACGTAATTTTGACAAATTTTAGGTGCAGAGATCCAAGCACCAACCAAATAGGGGTGTTTTGGTAATATATTTTCAATAAAATTATGAAAATATCATTTGATATGTGAGTTAAAAAAAAATCAATTTGATTTATTGGGTATTTTCCGTCTTTTGATTGGCGAGGCGTAGAGATAATTACTTTAGGAATGTGAATGAGAATGAGAATGAGAACGAATGAATTTTGATTGTTAGAGGGGAAAAAGAATCACTTTAGAAATTGGAATAAAAGAGTATGAAAAACCATTTTTTTTGCGGCTAAGTAAAAGTGTTAAATATAGTTAGTTGTTTGTTTAAAAATGAATTAGTTTTGCCTCCACCATACCACACCATCAACCCAACTCAAACAAGGGTCCACCACCATCGAAACCACCCTCGTCAGCAACCCTTACACCACCCCCTCAAGCAATGCCACCCTCAAAACCTTAACCACCCAATTCGAAAAACACTACTTATTTTTCGTGCCTGGGGTTCGTGAGTGGGGCTGGGGCGAGGGTGGGTCGGTGCCAGCGAAGGGTGGGGGATGGGAGGTGTGTGGGATTTTGTGGTGTTTTTTTGTGGTTAGGGTTTCGTGGGTTTAGGGTCTGTGGAATTTTGGGGATCGTGGGTGGGCGTGGGGCTGTGGAGAGAGTGGGCGAAGGTCGGTTGGCGTCGGCAAAGGGGTAGGGGGAAGGTGTATGGGGTTTTGTGGGTTTTGTTGGTGGTTTTGTAAGTTTAGGGTTTGTTGTTGGGTGGTTCGTGTGTGGGTGGGGCGAGGCTAGGTGGGCAAGTTGGTTGGGTGAGGCGAGGCTGGGTTGTTGTGTGGCTGGGTGGAAGGTGGGGGAAATGGAATGCAAAAGATAGAGGGTTGGGTTTGGCAAAGTGTTAGAATAGGGGAATAGGAATGACAAGAGTGGTCTAACAAAGACAATCAAAAGGAATGGGCCAGTTGATTTCCAGTCCCTTTGATTAATACCCCCAACCAAACACACCCTAAAGGTGTTAGAGTTAGGTAATTGTTTGTTTAAAAAAAAGATTGGGTTTTTGTTGCAACCACACCACCACAACACCACATCACCACCCCAACAGGCCAACACCATCTCAACCACCTTAACCCCTCAACCCCCTCAACCACCGACTGACCCCTCAACCCCCTTAACCACCCATTGTAACCCTAAAACAAAATAAACTCTCTTATCGTGGTTGAGGCTGGGGTTGGGGTGAGAGTGGGCGAGGGTGTGTCGGCGCCTATGAGGGGTGGAGGGGAGGTGGGTAGGGTTTGTGGGTTTTTTAAAATAAATATTAATGACAATTACTTTCCATTGTTATCATTATTCATATGCGCAACTCATTTCACCCTTTCCTGACTGCGGTATTATATTTTCACCACATACCACAGTTCAATTGTGAAATATACATAATAAAATCCCATATTGTGGTGCATTGATGAAAGAGATTTGAGGTGCCCTCTACGTGAATTTGAACTTCGACCAAACTTGTCCAAAAGGTTACAATCTTCTTCTAGCACATATCCGGAAATTTTGTGAGATATGCTTTTATCTTCTTCTAGCATATATTGAAAATTTGTGGGATCTTCTTTTCCTAGTTTTCCGTGGGCCACATGCATAAAACTCTAAATAGGGTTGTCTATTGATACGAAAAATGTTAGCTACGAAAAATGGGCAAACTTCTTACAAATTTATTATATTGAGTAGTATCCTTATATGATTTAGTGTAACAATGTTTTTGTTTGCAGGATGTTTTTTTTTTTGTCCTTCCTACTGAATACTCCCTCCGTAACTGAAAGATTTCAACAATTGTACCATGTGCGGACTCCTAGATAAAACTTCTTGATGCAAGTTTAGAGAACTAATTAGGCCCCTAATGATTCTCAAATAGCCAACCCAACTCTTAATCCACCACTCTTCACCACAACCCACACAATCGAAGACCGCCAACACTCTTCAGTCTTCACCCCAAACCATACAGCCGTAGCCCACCACCACCCCTGCTTGAGACGCCGCCACCACCTCTGCTTCAGTCACCGCCAAGCCTTCGAAATAGAGCCAAAATGACCAAAAATCGAGCCAACAATGGAACCAACCACATCAACCCATTAATCAACCCGGCCACCATCCTTCGAAATTGAGCCACCAGCTGTGGGTTGTGGGTTCGAATCAAGCATTGGAGCCTTCAAAATCGAGCTGCAAGCCTTCAAAATTGAGTCGCCAAATTGCTCTAGGCTTTCGAGTTCGATTTTTCGTGAGTTATGGGTTTGGTGTTCTAGGTTTTCTGGGTTTGGTGTTCTAGGTTTTATGGGTTTGGTGTTCGTGAGATCTTTTGGGTTCGATGGTCCTGGGTTTGGTTGTGGTGGGTTCGAGTGGTGGTAATTGGGTGGCTAGGGTTTTGGTTGTTGGGGTTCGGGGTTCGAGTGGTGGTAATTGGGCTGGTTGGCTGGTGTTTGATTGTGGTGGGTAGTGGTTAGGGTTTGGTTCGCTGGGGAGCGACCGGGTGGTGGTTGGGTGGCTGGGGTTTGGGTGGTTGTGATTGTGATTTGAGGATGGGTTGTAAGTTTGTTTAGGTGGTTGGTGTTTGGTGGTTGGCGTGGGGGAGGTTGAAAGGTGGGGGTTTGGTGGGTGGGGGTAAGGACGAACGGTGGTGGCCTGGTGGGTGGGATGGTGATTAAGTTCATTTAATGATGGGAGTAGTGAAGATTATATTTTGTTAATAATGTATAGTTAATGTTTAATATAAATTATATTTGATAAGTAATGGCAATTTGGTAAATTGTGTGATTTTTTTTACCTAAAATGAAAAGTTTGGCAATTGTTGAAATCTTTTTGTTACATCCATATTAAGAAACTGTTAAAATCTTTAAGTTACAGAGGGAGTACTACGAAGTATAAGGCTATTATATATTTTACATGACACATTCTCACATAGTTGAATCATCTTCGAAGTACACATTGGTAGTGATTTTTCATTACTATTTATTACTCTTTAAAAAAATGAGATGATTGTGACTTTTCATTAAACATTAAAAGTGACTTTCTTATAACCTGATAGTGACACTTCATTATTATCTTTATTTTTACAATAAAATCAATCTTTCGCCAGAAAAGCTATGGTATTGCATGCATGTCACCACGTTACCATTAGGGCCGGGCAAAACTGGATATCCGATTTTTCGGATCACTTTTTTCTTGATTCGGATCCGGTCCGGATAATTCGGATATCCGAAAAATCGGATATCCGGTTTTAAATTGAAAAAAAAAATTAAACTTGACAATAAAAAAAAGTAAAACGGAAAAATAAATTACATAATAAATAATTAGAGCATCAAAACATAAAAAAATACATAAAAAAGAAAAACCTAAACTTCTTTCCAAAAAAAAAAAAAACTAAACTAAAAGCCTAAAACCGAAAAAAAAAGAAAATCTAAAAAAAAAAGAAATTACAAAGAAAACAAGAACATAAATTAAAGCAAATTATATGATAAGAACATAAACTAAATTATCATAGGGTGGAAAGCTAATTTTTATTTTTATTTTTATTTTTAAAAAAAAAAACCGGATATCGGATAATCCGGTTTTTAAAAAATGTGATCATAAGAAAAAGCGGATAGCGGATCGTAAACCGGATACGATTTTTTTTGCCCGGCCCTAGTTACCATATACCATGCTCAACATGTCACTATAAAACATAGTAAGTACTGAAAGCATAAAACAATACAAGTTTGTGATTTTAGATATGGATAAAACCTACATAGAGAGAAATAACACGTAGGCACGTCGGTGCAAAAACGAATTTCATACATGTACTCCGCTAAACAAGAAAACAATACGTAATGACTAATGAGTAACAACTTTGTTGTTGTGTTGAGTTACATATAGATCTTAGTAATTATATACAATAGATGGCAGGGGTGGGTAAATTCGAGTATACCCAATTTTTTGGGTCACAAATTTTTTGATCCAGATACCCGAAAATCCAAATTCGGAAACCGAGTCTATTTTTTTTTTTTTTTGCCCACCTCTAATAGATGTGATTGCTCATTTGATAATCTAGCAACAATTAGGGTTGTGCACCGGTCCAGAATCGGACCGGAACCGGTTGGACCGGTGGACCGGAATCCACAATTTTTGTGGACCGGGACCAGACCGGTTTCTAATTTTTTTTTTAAAAAACTTTTTTCCGCTAACCGGTCCGGAATTTAAAGTACACTTTTTTATATAAAAAAAATTATTTATTAATATTTTAGATTCCGGTCCGGACCGGAATTTACGGGGTTTGGACCGGACCGGTGGACCGAAATCGTAATTTTCATGGACCAGGGACCGGACCGGTCCGGTTCCGGCCTAAATTCCGGTCCGTACCTGTTTATGAACACCCCTAACAACAAATAACATACTCTAAGGACATGTTTGGTTGCCATGAAAATTAATTTCAAGGGAATTTCTTTTTTATGGAAATTTACTTTCCTTAGTGAAATTCCTAGAAATTGCTCTAGATTGTTTGGTTGGCATATTGATCAAGGGGAGGGTAGGGCCAGTAGGTAATTAAATTTCTACATTTAGTGGAAAATACAAATTTCCATAAATTTCAACTTCCTCCAATTTTTTTTTATTTTTGTATCCAACCAAACAACATCATTTTGCAAATTCACCTAAATTTTGATTCCTCCATTTATTTACCAAACAAGCCCTAATTTTTTTTTAAAAAAAAAGCCATTTTGTGGCGAAAGGGTCAGTGGGAGTAGTAGCTTTGTCCTTGAAATTTGCCATTTCCATGGCTGTGCCTTTATTGCGAAGAGGCTTGCCCCTCCTTCGTCTTAGCTTTCGTCAAACTGTCTCTCCTCTCCGGCGTCCCTTCTTCTCACTCGTCTTCTCCAAGTTGACTCCATCCGAAGAAGTACACTCGTCGTCGACAATTAAGGAGGTGAAAGAGACTTCTAAAGTATCTGATAAATTAAAAAACCCTAATCATAATGCATGGAAAGATGATAAAGATCGAATTCTCCGTGATATTGATCCTATTGTTCGTATTGTCAAAGATATTCTCCACTCTTCTAGGTATTGTTCTATGTTTATTTTTCTGCTTTTATGATTTTCCTACTTTTTATTGCTTACTCCGTAGTTAGTAAGTGTAAAATTTAAGCCTCTTTTTTTTTTTCTATGGATTCTACTGTAGCAAATTAATTAATAATGTAGCTAATGCTTAATTGGTTAAATCTTCAAATAATTATGCAGATGCCTTTATTTATCAATGTGGTTGCTTTTGTTGTGCATTACCTTAGTTGTTATCTTTGTACAAATAGTGTGTTATTTGGGATGGCATAATAAAAGAGGGGGTGAATTATAGTATGGAATTTGTTTGTCAATTTATGAGGAATTTGAAAACATAAAAGCTACAGTAGTAAAGAAAAATAATTAATGCAAGAGATATTAGCTAGTCGTAAACTTTTCAGGATCTAAGTGGAACTTTCCTTGCATTGTCCAATTAAACAATCAGAGTTCCTGATTTTCATGAAGGATCATCCTGTTATACAGGATGTCACAATAAAATGACCAAGGCCTAAAGGACTTCCAGAAGACATGGCTATGATTCAACCGTCTTTATAAAAAGTTTGAAACCAATGGGAACCCTAATCACTCCAAAATCATAGCTTCAACCCCACCCACAGCCCAAAGACCTCAATCACAATCACCTTGCAACCACTGTCCTCACCAGTTTGAAATAATCATAAAACAACCTCATCATGACCAAAAAAATTGCTATGTAAAGCAAAATTTCCAATTAATTTAAAATCCTAACCCTAACCTAAAAAATTTAAAACAATGGGATTCGGAGAGAGAAATCTGAAATGTGGAGGGAGGAAAGTGAAATTTGAAATCCAACCACAAACCAAAGAAATTCGAGCAGTGTTACATAGTTCCCTAAAGTGCTTGTGAATTGCAATCCGAAAAAGTGAACTATGATTAGTTTTGGGCTATTTTTGGCCCATTTAGGCGACTCACAAATTATAGAAGTGAACTAAAAAGCAAACTATGTAACATTGAATTCGAGTCGAAAATAAAAAAGGAAGAAAGAGAATGAAAGAGCTGAGGGCAGCGGACAACAACATGACAATTGGATGTCATGGTACTATGGTAGAGTTGGGCGTATGAGTGGATGGCTGAGAGATTGGAAGGAGAGAGAGAGAGAGAGTTGAATGTGAGAGATTTGGAGAAAGAGAAAATGCGTGGAAAGAGGGGGGAGGGGATTAATTACTTGAAAAAACAAGGTTTTTTTTAATAATATTTATGAAGCAGCCAACAGGAAACAAGTCAAACGACTCAAACAAACTATTTTGAACAAACTAATATTATTGGTGGTATTATACCGAGTTAATACAAATGCTAAATCATTCTGAGAAGACAACAAAAAGGTTGGATTATTCTTGTCTTAGTTTTAAAAAGCGCGCCTCGCTCTCAGGCTCTGGGAAATGCGCTTTAGCTAAGTGAAGCTCACCAACCTCCGAAAGGCTCGCGCTTCGTGCGCCTTTTAGCGCTTTTTTGTAATGCGTGCCTTTGCGGCTTTAGAGAAATAGCTTAGATTTAAGTTACAAGTTGAAGAATGATGGATTTTTTTTCAAATTGAGACTACCTTAGCTTTACAATATCAATATTTAAATTATTATGATCTTTTTAATAGATATGAATTACAATCAAAGAAAAAATTAATTTGAAATAAGTATATAAATACATGTGTCTCGCCTACAAAAGGCGCGCGCCTTCGCCTTGCGCCTCGCGCCTAGGCTCCAACGACTATTTGTGCCTTGGTGCGCCTTGCGCCTTTTAACACTAAGATTCTTGTAAATTATTATTTTCTTTTATTATTTATGTGTTGTATAGGGCTGCTCTTTTGAGTTGACCACTCTCTAGGCAAAACTAGTATGTGGTAAGAGTGTCTTAAATTATTATAGATTGTGTATGTTGTAAAGATTTTGTACATTTTGCATAATATATGAGTAATAATTTATAAGGCTAGAAATGGCAAATTAAATGGTGAATATCTAAAGCAAAGATTAATTTTATGTTAGAGATTTGCCTGAAATGTCAGATTGTGTAGAATAAGTGGCATGATGAAACTGGCCAGTTAACGTTCTTTCAGTGGAAGAAAGTTGACAATAGATGAAAATTGGTTTGATAAATGTAAAAACATAATGGATCATGATTCACTATCATGATCCATAAGTAAAGGTTGTACAAACTATTGACGAGAAAACTGGCTAGGAAAATTGAGTCTTGATATAGATATATATATTTTAAAATATTTAACCTGCAATTGACCATTATAAATAATGGATAACCTCTGTAATTTGTGGGTCAAAATGATTTGTTTAGGTTGACCTATTAGTCAAGAAATTTCTTTGTTTGGTAGTACTAATAAAAGCTAGTAATGTGATTCATATTCACTTGAAAAATACAAAAACAATCAAGTGTGAAAGTTTGCCAAAATTTCCATGTCTCTTTATACTTGGATCTTGCATTTTATGCAAATAGACAATGTATTCAAATTCTAGACGCACATAAATTCTATTCAAAGAATAAAAACATATTATTAATTTGTTGGATGAACATAAATGCAAGAAATCTAGTTCATGAAACCAAATAGTCCTACACGTATACAACTCAAAATAAACTTTACTTCCCCCCTAATTTTCATGTTAGTCATGCTTGAAGGAACTATCAGTAATTTCTCCTGTCATTTGATAAGTGGTCGATATAAAGATATTCAATGCCCTTGAGTTTAGGGGTTTTTTCTTGATCTTCAAACTAAGAATTCTATTAGTATGGTCCTTAGGAGGTTAAAGTATCCATATTGAAGATCAGGCCACCTGTCAAACACGTAGACACTTGAACAGCTGAACTCTTATCCACGTGTATGAATAAGTCAAAAATAAAGATTGGTGCTTGTATATACATCATGTTTGAAATGAAGTTCCTAAACATGATTCTTGGAACGAAGTGCCTAATGATCATGGAGATGTGTACAATAAGAAACAAGTGAAGTTCCTGATGGTGATCTCTAAAAGAGCAGTCTAATTGCATAAATCAATGTATTGTTAGACTATATGAAACATTCTATAGTCGAACAAGCATATGAATTTCCGGGGATGGAGCAACTAACTACATAGCAGTTACTTTGAGTAACATCATGTCAATCAAGAAGGAATAAGTCTGAGTAACTGAGTTAGTGATTTTACTATCTAGGCTTCAGCCACTAGAAACTGGGAACCTAGTGTTTTGGAACTAATGGAACAATGTATTTGAGTCTAGCCTTGTCAATATGCCAGCAAACCAATGCTCCAATTCTTTAGTTACAAGTAGAAAATAACACTCAATCATTGGCTGCTTGTTCGCACACTCACACGCACACACACTCTCACACACACACACATGTATGTAAGAATATTTAAAATCATTTTAGAGATAAAATCCATTTAAATAAAGCTTATCTCTAATCTTAGTTTTAAAAAGTGCGCCTTGCTCCCAGTCTATGGGAAATGGGCGTTTGCTAGGCGAGATTCAGCCACCTCTAAAGGGCCCGGTGCTTGTGGCTCGTACGCCTCATAGTGTCTTTGCGCTGCAAGGAAAATAGCTTAGGTTTAAGTTATCAGTTGAAAAATGATTGATTTTTTTCAATTTGAGATTACCTTAGCTTTACATATATCATTATTAAAATATTAGGGATCTTTTTAATTATATTTAAATACAATGAAAGAAAATATTTTGAAATAAATAAATATATGCACCTCGCCTACAAAAGGTGTGCACCTTCGCCTTGCTCCTCGCTCCTAGGCTCTAGGAACCATTTGCTCTTTGGTGAGCCTTGTGCCTTATAAAACTTATTCTCTAATTAACAATTGATTTTATCTTTTCTAACTTGGAAATAATACTTTTATGAACCAAGTAGCTGGACATAATATGGAGCACTGATGTTGTGTTTAAGAAAGAAGATGATGAAGATATTGATTGAAATCTGGAAAATAGTTCAATATAGTATAGTTATTAAGTTTGCGAGAGATTTGATTCTCTCCCAATTACAAGCCTTTGACTGGCTTGCTCACTCTCAAGAACTGAGTAAACATAACAATATTTTTCCATAATTTCTGCTTCCCTAATTTTCCCTATCCATAGAAAACTATCAACTCACAAAACTTACTCGATTCTTCCAAAATCTACTAGTTACAACTTATTTTTGTATTTCTTAAAATCTCCTCACTAGATTTAGGGTGCGTTCTTTTTACCTTTAAAAATACTTTTCAGGTTTAATAAGTTAAGATAAGTTTAGTTCATATGTAATAAGTTCAGATTAGTTCAGGTCTAATAAGGTGGAGAGACACCTTAAAAAAGTTTCAGCAATAAGTTTAGATAAGTCCAGTTCAAGGTGTAATAAGTTCTGATTAGTTCAGACCTAATAAGTTGAGGAGAATGCACCCTTACAATAAATACGAAGCAAACTGGTTTGTTAGCATATTATGTGAGATATTAGGTGTACATGGTTAGGCTCAACTACCTATTTTCATTAATCTAACAATCTAAGTTGCTTGTTCCTTGTAGGAATTGTTGTGTAGTTGCTCCTTCCGAACTTCATTTGATTTCATGTAGGTGAAAAACAGTAATAGCATTTGTAGATAGTAAATGATATGAATATTGAATTTACTTTCTTTTTTTCTGCATTGATGGAGGTAGTTATTAAGGAGTACTTTTAGTATTAAATGATGAAAGATCGGAAACTTTTAAATGTAGCTTGTCTGGGTACTGACATGGGTTTTTACTTGCATGTTATCTTGGTTTAGACCTTAGTTTTAAAAGGCGCGCCTAGGCGCAAGGCACTTCATGGCGCTAGCATTTGGACTTTTTTTAGGCGAGGCGCAACTGCGCAAGGACCCCTTGTAGGCACTGGAAAGGCGCGCCTTTTTGCGCCTTTTGGGGAGGCGCAAGGCACAAGAAAGGCGCACCTTTTGGGGGTAAGGCCCACGTCAGTTTTTTTTTAAAATACAAATAGGTTTTATTAGGTCATGTGAAACATTTAAATAAAAAAATAAAAAACAAGAGAAGTATAAGAAAAGGATCCACATTTTGAAAGAAGAGAGAGAAGAAGTAGAGAAGCAAACCCTAAGTCCCTACTTGCTACTACCATCAATCCATCATCACCCCACCCACCGCCGGAGCTACCATCATCACCGCCGGTCACCGAAAAGTTTCTCTCTCTCTTTCTTTTTCCCTCTTCTCCTGTCTTCGTCTCTTCAAAATTGCTTTGTTTTTTTTTTTTTTCCTTTTGTTTTCCTCTTTAAAAACATTGAAGTGTAAATTCATCTTTTGATCTACCTTGCTTTTTTTTTTTTTCCGTTCTATTCTGCTTTCTACTCTTCTTCTGCCTTCTACCTGTTGTTCTATGGGTTAAATGATGATGATGATGACGAAGTGGAGGACATTGGTGGAGATGAAGATTACTTGAGAGATGAGGATGACAATGAGTATAGTGATGGTGATGACTGATGAGTATGATTTGGATTAGGATTGTTCTAGTACTTTAGGCAAAAAAAATGAGCTTGGAGAACCAAGTTTGCTTATCTTTCCCTTTTTACTTTTCATTATGTCATGTTTTAGTCTTTTGCCACCTTTTTAAAACTGAATTAAACTTTGTAATGTCATTTATGCATTTATAATGAGTATAATGTTATTTTGAGTACAATATATGATCTAGTTTTCAAAAATGAAAGTTTTAGAAAATATAGTGCGCCTCAACACCTAAAGGCGCACGCCTTCGCCTTGCGCCTAGGCTCCAGGGACATTGTGCGCCCCGGTGCGCCTTGCGTCTTTTAAAACTAAGGTTTAGAGGGCTTGCAGCGTCTCATGATAATGAAATTAGTGCCCGATCGAGTCCATGAATCCATTTGATCTTCACTGTTATTATTGAAACCTGGTTGACATTTCATTTTGGCAGGTACAAGGATGGTGAGCGCCTTAGGCTTGATGATGAGAAAGCTGTTGTAGAGAAACTGCTTGCCCATCATCCTTGTTCTGAAGATAAAATTGGATGTGGACTGGATTCAATCATGGTAAGAATTAATTTCTTCAAAGCCTCACCATATTTGTTTTACATTTTACCTGTTTAAAATTTTCATGGCCTTAATTTGCTGAAAGCTTTGACTGTAGTTCTTTGTTCTTTACAAGAGTTTGTAGCATTATATTGTAGGCTTCAGGACTGTATCTTTTGTAAATGTGGCACAGTTCAGTTTATCTTTCTGCACACTATCTTATACGTACTCCGTATAAGGCATTTAGCACCTTTTGAAATTAAAGCATCTAGTAGCGAAAATTTTGTATAATATATGGAATTAAATCGCTACATCAAGTGGGCATTATTTGATCTTCAATTGATAATCTCAATTAAGGGTAAAATGCTGAAGGAATTAAGGTATGGTTAACACTTGATCAATCTTTAAAAACCCGTGTTTATAAAAATATAATAGATAAATAAATGTATTAAACTAAAGAAAAATGGTAAGTTCTCGTTAAATCAAACATTTTTTTTATTATACCAATCAAACATTTTTTTATTATACCGATTTACTCTTATGGCGTGCATTTTCAATTTTTTACCATTATATTGTATGTAAGAATAGTGCTACATATAGTTTTACCCTAAGCTGAATTATAAAGATAGTGTGAATTTGATGCTAATAAAATCGCCGGGGCCTATTCAGAAAGTGCTGTGTAGAAAATAGTTTGTTTGTTTTTTTTTCCTTTAAAAATGAAAGACATAAGCTTAAGGATGGTGTTTAATTGAGTTAGCTAGTTCAGAAAGTGGTGTGGAGAACTTAGGTGGCAAAAGTTCTTATGTAGGAAGACATGTTCCATAGTTGTATTGTATGATGCTTAGCATTATTCAATTCTTAGCTAATATTCAATTCTTTGAACACAAGGTTGATCGGCACACCAAATTTCGAGCGTGTAGATGTCTGTTTGTTGTAAGAACAGATGGTAGTTGGATTGACTTCTCGTACCAGAAATGTCTACTAGAGTACGTTCGAAAGAAGTACCCCCTTCATGCTAAAAGATTTGGAAAGGAGACCAAGAAATTAGTCGCCGCTTACACGAAGAAGTACCCCTTTCATTCTGAAAGTTCTGGAAAGGAGAAATTAGTCGCCACTTCCACGAATCCACAACAGCGGCTGAGTCTCTGGGCAAAATGAAAATTTGTGAGATTGCACAATCTTAAATTGAAATAGAATCAAGTTATTTCAAGGGGTTAACATCAAGTTTTAGTTCAGAGCCAACAGTGGTAAAGGTGAAGATGAATGGTATATGCTCAGCAATGGAAGTGAATCTAGATGAGGGATTTCGAGTTTTTCTCGATGTAGTATTTTAACCTAATTTTTAGCAAAATTAGGGACAAAGATTCAGGCTATCAACTAAATATGTGGTGTTTTAGAATATATTTTCAACAAAATTATAAAAATGTCACTGTAAGATACACTTTGATATCTCACCCTGTGTAAATGGGAATTTCTCAATCTAGACCATTTAGACAACTTAACATCTTTTGGTTCGAAAGATTTTCATTACAAGATTGTATGTTATTCCTCCATTTGAGTGAATCTTCACTACGGTAAGGTACTTAATAATATGAAGGAGATATATGCTTTTTTCAAATCTTGGTTTTGGATGCACATCTCGTGATGATGTGAGATGACGAGGATGTTTTTGCTTTCGTCAACCTTGATCTCTTTAGTGTTTGCGGGAGACCAAAAACCTGATACCAACTCAACCCAAACCCGTTAAATAAAATTCACTTCTAATCTGACCGTATCTGATTTTAACTTGATGTGACCTGAAAATCATTATTATTGTGTTAAAGTTATCATATATTGAGGAGTTTTAGACAAGAATACCTTATACATTATAACTTTGAATTTAACGTTAATTTAATTGGACCACACGTCATTCTTTTCGTTATTATATTAGCTATTAATGAAGATATTTCTTATAATATGTAATTTTTAGAACGTTTAAAATCCATTTTGGTACATTTATTGCATTACTATATGAAAAATTAAAGGGGCTATAATGCTTCTTAACCCGATAGGTCAACTCGAATCCAAAGACTTTGGATTAAAAAAGCTAACATTGACCTGAACCTGTTGACACGCACCCGACCCACTATAACCCGAACTCGGAACTATTTTAGATCAATTTGAACCCACCCGTTTGACATATCTAGTGCTTATAGGTGTAAATTTATAATGTGTATTACGTATGTAGATTTGTAATTTAATGTTGTGTATGGGTCCATATGAAATTGAAGACTAGTTAAAAGTAAAAGAGGGAAATGTATGAGGGAAATAAAAAAAGGAAAAAAAATTGTAGTGGTTCCTTTTTGGTTTGTTTTACAAGTGATAAAGTTTTCTAAATGTAGCAATTATTTTGAAACTTTTCAAAACAGAAAATGTAGCGATTATATTGAAATGGGAGGAAGTAATAAAAAAAAACTTTTAAAATTTAAATTTGAGGTAAATACAAGCAGCAATAATTTTTTCACTAAATATTAAATTTGATTATGTCTTATACAATATTTGATTTTAGTATATATAAAGTGAAAATAGCAATCTTCAGAAAATAGCAATCATTGGATCGATTATATAAAGTGAAAATAGCAATCTTCAGAAAATAGCAATCATTGGATCGATATGACATTCCATACCCAAATGACCCCAACTAAACAACTTTCACACAATCACTTTATTAATAGTATCACATCCATTCAATTCCATAGTAAAAACTTAAACCAAACACACCTTAGATTTATTGGGTCATGAGATTCATCACCCTAAATGACTAAATTCTAATAAAACTATCAAAAATCCAAAATGTGAAAAATACTTGTATTAGAGTTCTCAATACAATTATTACAAAGTTAGATCAAATTTAACAATTAACATGCTAAAAATTCCAAGTATGGGTTTTTATCATTCTTCTAAATTATATCAAGGAACTATATATTAGACCTAATGGGTGTAAGAGAATCATCATGATTAGGAATAATATTCAAAAAAGAACGAGCCAACATAAGGCCAAGATGAACTTGAGACATAGTAGTTAAGTGCAAGTGATCTGGTCCCACCCTGAGTCCCTTTGCATCCACACATTTGACATTTGGTACTTTGATTGCAAGTTGTGCTTCCCTCACCATCTCAACATATTTGCCTTCTCCTGATGCTAATGCCACCTGTTATGCCCCAAAAAACACACGTCAACGGTTGTAAACATATACTGCCACAGATTTCGGGAATTGATATTGGCACAACTAAAATTGATATAGGCACAACTATTGTGAGAGGAGCATATGAAGATGTGCTCTCACAATGGGTTGTGCCCATATCAATTTTAGTTGTGCCTTTATCATTTCCCATAGATTCCGTAAAATATTAATGACAACGATTTGACATAAAATAAAGATGAAAATGTCAAAGCGTTACTATTAATATGTTACCGAGAGAGTACTAAAATGAACAAACAATTTGTAGAAAATGAATATGAGAAAAATTAATAAATAAATAAATATCCGCCCTCTTTAATTGATTTTAATACTTTAGTATACTATTTTGGATCTAAATAAATTTGACTATCATTCTATTAATTATATCTGTAAAGAAGGTAATAAGGAAGTTGATCATGCATCACTATCAGACTATAATTGATCTATTGGTTTGATTCTAACAATTACAGCATTTTCTTTATCATTAGAAACGATGCTTGTGGTTGGTCTTATAAAAGGAGCTAATCGGCTTTTCTGATTTATTTTTTTTTTATCAAAAGAAAAATAATGTGTGTATGGATATTATATTATATGATTTTTTTACCTGAATGATTAAGAGAGAAGGGTCATCAAGATCAAAACGCAAGTCACTAATTAATCTCTCCATTTTTTCTCTATAAGGTTTAGCATCCTCAATCTTATTTGTATCACTTTCTCCTTGATACCACAACATAGCCCTAATTTCTCCACTACTTTTTTGCACCGCCACTTTAGCCCGTGTCACTAACTGATTGTACACGGCCGTTCCACGAGCCCATTGACTAATCTTTGTCCCACCCATTGCACACGGGACCAAGCCCATGACACCAAATGTGGACCTATTAAGCATTTGGATACCTCTTGCGAACGCCAAGCCAGGGCCCACGCCACACGTCTTGCCCACATCAATGTCCTCATGTAGTGGTTCATGGGCTACTACCCAACTCTTTTGGGCTTCAAAGCGGAGGATGTCCGGGCTGGGCTGACATTCGGGTGGTAAAAACCCGTCCCATCGGCCATTAATGACCCCACCACGGCCCGCCATGTTACTTTGGCCCGCTAAAATAAATATATCATGTGGTACGAGTGCATTGTTCCAAGGTAGAATATTCAACAAGGAAAACAAGATTATAATCATTGTTATATTTTTCATATTTGTTTTCTTGTACAAGAAAACCATTTTTTTTTTTTTTTTTTGAGATTACAAATTTTTGGTCTTGTTATATAGAGAGCATAATGAATTAATGGAGTAGTTTCTAAAGGAAGGAAATCAGTTTAGATTTTCTAACTGCTATATGGTATTAATTATAGAAATCTAATAATCAAAATTGTTCAATTTCATAACAAGGTAGACTTTCCAAAGAAAATTGTAATTGGCCAGTTAGCCTACATTCTAATTTAGGGTACACTAAGATACGGAGTATATGTTATCAAATCATAGTGATTTGGTACTTCAGCAATTTTCCTTATTCTAAACATGAAATATGATTGAATTTAGTAGTGTCTAGACGTGGGCATGGACTGGGCCGACACGAATGTGAGATTGGCAAGACACGAGTTGAGCTTTTGGATCCGTGGACCGGGGCCAGATCTAAGATCCATTGTCATGTCTAGATATGGCTTTGTACACATGCTAAATTACAAATAGCAAGTATCATGTTAGACCATATGACATTTGACGGGATAATTTTTCACAAAAAATCACAACTTTTTAGCCAAAAACTATACTTTTTTGGAAAAATTATATAAAAAAGTAACTTTTAGCTGATCTTCTCAAATTAAGCCAACTTTTTTATTAACTTAAAATAAGCCAACCTAAATACCTAATATACATTTCTTCTCAAATTAAGTTTTTTTCACTATTTACTTGTTAATTAAATTAATATTTTCAATGAAAAACCATTAACAATGATATATTAATACACCGCTTTGATTTTTCATTGAAATTGTGAACTTTTGCCACCGGTAAATTATACAAAAAAAAACATAATTTGAGCGGATATGTGTAATAGGTTGACTTATTTTGAGTTAATCAAAAGGTTGACCTATTTTTTACAATTTTTTCCTAGTTTTTTTTATATCTATATAAAGCTTAACTAATTACACAAAAAATTATAGATTTTTACAATAAAGAGATACTGTACATTTTTCAGTTAAAAGTTTTTTTAAACCTTATAGGTATCAAATTTCAGGAGTCCTTTATTCTATAGTCATTCGACCAAAAACAATCTTAGAAATTAAAAACATACTCACCCACTCCTTTTTTAAGTTGCAACATTACTATATGTAATATTATTCATTTGTAAACTTTATGATTATTTATAGTCTTATATATTTACAGAAAATATACTCCTTCTCTCACGCTTTATTAACAACAATTGAATATTTTACCTCTCACAAATAATATCAAATGTTGTCAATAATGCGTGACGGATGGAGTAGTTATGATGGATCTAGTTTAATTCGTCGTCTCAACATTGACATTTCAAATATATAAATTTTATATATTTTTTTATTATACGTAGTAAAAAGTATTTTTGTTTAAATTAGTGAATTGATAGATGTGAAAAAGATAATGCAGCAGGTAAAAAAGACGAAGGGAGTAAAACACGTGTAATTTTTTTTAATAGACAAAAAAATACTTATTCATTAATGAAAGTGATTCGGTGAACTTGAACACCAAATCACCAAATTTTTTACCAACTAGACCTCAATTTATTAGTTTAGTTGTTTCTACCAGTTTTGGCCCCATATTGCCAAAAAAACCCATAAGCAATTTGCTTTAATTAGTTGCAATCAGAGCTAATTAGTTTCAACCGGTTCTATGTTCTAATAAGTTTTAATTATTTCATATAAATTCCAATAATTTCATATAAGTTATATAAATTTTAATCAAGGCTTATCAAGTTTAATCCAATCAGACTTAAATAAGTTTCAACCATAGCTTATCATCAGGGTCTATCATATCTAATAAGTTCTGACCATGGCCAATTAGCTTTAAATGTTTACTGAGTTCTAATTGGGGTCAATCAGGGCAATTTGTCGATTTTGTTTAGGTCATGTCTTATCTTATAAAATTAGATTTCATGAGTTGAATATAACACTTTTTTAAAAAATAAATTTTCTGGCTATCAATTCATGCAAGGTTAGGTCTAATAAGTTCAAATTAATTCTTATAAGTTTTACTTCGTAATAATTAAGTTTCAATCAAAGATATAAGTTTTAATTAATTTTTATAAGTTCTAATAAGTTCCAATCAGGACTTTACATGGTCAATCAACGTATCAGGGTAAGTCAAGTTTAATAAGTTCTGATCATGGTCAATCTAGTTTGATCAGTTCAGATCGGGTTCAATAAGTTTTCATCAATTCTGATAAGGGTCAATCAGGTGTAATAAGTTTTAATAAGGTCAAGTCAAGTCTTACTAAATACCGCCCAATTTTACTTGATACCGCCCGTATTTTGACCTAAATTTCCTATACTACCCTTACCTCAATTAAATCCTTAATTTCCTATACTCCATATCTCCTCCATTATACAACTTTTTCAAAAAATAAAATAAAATTGAATCTATTTCTTTCACCCTCTCCCTCCTCTGTAGAACTAGATTGGGCGTGGTTTTTGTGCCTTTCCTCCATTAAAGCAAGCAATTCCTCCATTAAAGCAAGCAACCACCACCACCACGGATTCAACCCAGCAGCAGCACCACCTCCACGGATTCAACCCAGAAAGCATGGACTGCCCAACATCAATTCAACCCAGCAGCACCACCACCACCACGGACTGCAACATCACCACGACCTACACCAAGCAACCACACATATGCAATGATCTATGAACACGTTTCTGCCATGGGTGGAACGTGCTCATTTTACGTTGTATCCATGGCTGAAACTAACTACCAACACGTTTCATCCATGGGTGAAACGTGTAGATTATGCGTTGCATCCATAGTTACAACGAGCTATGAAAACGTTTCTTCCCTGGGTGGAACGTGTTCACCTTGCGTTGCTTCCATGGTTGAAACGAGCCAACAACACGTTTCTGCCTTGGGTGGAACGATCCCAAAACGCGTTTCCACCATGGTTGCAACGAGCCCAGTACGCATTTCTGCTATAAATTGTGTTTCATTGTTATTAAATTTTTTCTCTTCTGATACCCAAACTTTTAAGCCTCAAAGAATTTTTGAAGGTTAGTAATTATTTAACAAAAGCTAAAAGAAATAAAGAAATTAAGTGAAAGAAGTAAAAAAAAAAAAAAAAAATTAAACTCAAAGTATGAAAGGAAAAAAAAGCATCAGGAACTCAGGAAGGTGAGGGAAATGGTGTGGGTTTGTCACTTTGTCCGTCTGTGTGTGTGTGGGGAAGGAGGGGGGATGCAGGTGATCACGTGGGGGAGAGGGTGGGAGGATGTTGGTGTTATGGGAGATAGATATGTAAGGGTAGTTTGATAAATAAAGTCATATGTCAAATATGGTAGTTAGTTAGTAGTTTTTAGTTAGTTAAATAACAAAATATATGTATATATATAGGCATATGTTTGTACTAAAGAGGATATGAATAATAATAACAATTAATTCTTCTCACTCAATCTCTCTTTCTATCTCTCTACTCTCCATCTCTTTCTCTCTACTTCTACCTCATTCTCTATGATTCTCCCTCTTATTCTTCTTCTTCTTCTGATTTTACAATTAAATTCTTCATAATATCATTGCTTAAACTACCATTGTTATACAAATTAGCTACAGGAACTTCTGTCCTGTATCAGTGGTATCAGAGCGGTGGTCACGTGGATCGTCGGAGCAGTGGTCGCGTGGTTTGTCGGACCGTCGAAGAGGTAGCTTTCAATGGCTGGGCTCGCGAGGCTCTGACATAGCGTTAGGGTTTGTTCGAATTTTGGAGTTTGACTTTTTTCTTTTCCGCCATTAAAAGACAATTTGGTGTTACTGCATTTGCAAGAATTAAAGTGTTGTCCATTATTATACATAAGTTGATGTTTCTTGAATCTTGGACATTCTAAAGCAAGTTGGTGGTGCATTATATATTACTGCTACGTAATTTTTTGTTCGAAGTCAACTCATAGTTTCTTTGCTTTTGGGTCTTCTTGTATTGTCAGTGCATTTAATAAACGGTTGCCACCATTCTTGTCTGCCATTACACATAAGATAGAAGCAAGGATTGAATCAAAGAAGCTGCTTCATTTAATTGTTGGAGTTAAGTTTCTGTTTTGGTATTCAGATTTTGATCCCATTTCTTCAATTTAGTAGGTTGACTTGAAATTTTGCCATTAATCATCAAGGAATATATGATTTCTTGAATATCCAACCCCAAATTCAATCTATTAAAGCATAAATCATAATCATCTCAGTCCATTTTCTTCCTTTAAAAGAGCTCTTAAGTTCCTGTCCACAACCTATTTGTTAAAATTCTTGAGTGACTTTTCTTCTTCAATTTGCAAATTTCAATTTGTGAAATCTTTGATGGGTAAATTTGATGATTTCTACCGCACCCTTCAACAAGAAAAATCTATCATTCCACAACTTGAAGATGCCCAACAGAAAAAGGTAATAAAATCTTTCAAAAAGCTTATGAAGAATGAATGTTTTGCTAGTTGGGATAGGGGATTGTGTGAATGGTGTGATGAACCAATTCATGAACATGAATGTAAGCATAGTGGTAGTAATTGGGGATTTCTTGTGATAGATGATGACAAAGAGGATTATGTGATCGCAATGGAGCTTTATAATAATGATGATGATGATGGCTTTGGGTGTGAGTTACCAATAACCAAGCCTGAAAGTTTGGAATGTGAACCATATTCTGATGTGTTTGATGTTGGTGTTGTCATGGGGGAAAAATAATGCAATGTCCTGAAAAAGCACCATGGGAATATTCAATGCCAAAGATCCACTCTTATATACCACATTGTCTAAAATCAGTACAATATGCTTCGTTGGTCACAAATCCTAAAGAAAGCCTTCATCTTATTCTACCATACAAGTATAACCAACCAATCTTGGTTGATTTGAAGGAATTTGAGCCAAATTATTCTAAAAATATGATACATTTTTCATTTGAAGTTGAGGCAAATATGATGGAAAATGGGTTGGATCAAGTTCCGGTCAATGTGATGAGATTGTGCTTGTTACAAGTTATGGAGAATTCGGTAAAGTGGATGAGCAAACAACATCTAAATCAGAATCCAAAATGGGGTTTGGTACAAATTTGGGGAAGCATTAGGCCTCCTCCAAGACCTCCTCCCTTGCACTCTTCTAGTAATATCATACACTTACTTAACCAAGAGGTTCACATATGGGGCAACAAGTTCGTGTTGTGTGTTTGGTCGGATTGTTCGACTATATGGTTGGATGTTTATGTTGTGTTGGTGTTCGACCCAGGTGGTATGAAGTTTAAATTGTTCCTACATACTACTATGCTGATATATGGGTATCAATTGATTACTAGCTAAGACTTGAGGGCAAGTCTTTCTGAAGGAGGGAAGTATATTATGGGAGATAGATATGTAAGGGTAGTTTGATAAATAAAGTCATATGTCAAATATGGTAGTTAGTTAGTTAGTAGTTTTTAGTTAGTTAAATAACAAAAATATATGTATATATATATGTTAACTTTTATACATTTTGATATGAAAAACTTGAATAACATTGAATGCATATTTTGGCCATGAAGTTTGTTCTTATATTTTGTATTGCTTCTTGAATGCCGTTTTACACTGATATTCTTGCCTTATATAGTTAGGTTTTTTGGAATCATCAATCCCTAGAACCTTCTCTACTTGTCTTATTCACACCTCACCTTCCTACTTGGGACCACACCCTTACAATACTTAGCATAATGGATCATTCACAAGAATGATATACAATTGGGCCTAGACTATAACAAAACTAAATAATTAATATTTGCATAAAAAACATAATGTCATTGGGCTATCCTTCAATACTCCCACTCAAGATGAGTGTGAGTGGAGCTTACTCGAACACCCATCTTGTCCATCAGTTTGTTGTGTTGATCAACTGGCAGAATCTTTGTAAATATGTCAGCAACTTGCAGCTTTGATGGCACATACTCTGGCTTGATTTCCTTTTCTTTGTCTTTGTCTCTTACAAAATGGCAATCTATCTCCACATGCTTAATTTGTCTTTTCATGTTGCACTGGATTTGCCACCATAGCAAGGGCAGCTTGGTTGTCACATTTGATTATTGTTGAGCCTTGCTTCAGACCCAGGTCCTTCAAGAGTTACTTGATCCACATGACTTCACACACAGAAAATGCAAGAGATTTGTATTCTGCCTCAGCTGTACTTCGAGCTACTACATTCTGTCTTTTTGATTTCCATGACACAGGTGATTCCCCTAGAAGCACACAGAACCCTGATGTGGATCTCCTTGTGTTGGGACAGCCTCCCCAATCACTGTCGCAGTATGCTGTCAGTTCAACTTTGCTCTGGTTTGCAAGTAGTATTCCTTTGTTGACTGAACCTGCCAAGTACCTCATAACCCTCATGGTTGCCTGCATATGACATGTGGTGGGAGAATGCATAAATTTGCTCAGTATGTGAACTGAATATGTCACATCAGGCCTTGTTATGGAGAGATATATCAGCCTTCCAACAAGTCTTTGATAGTGTTCTGGTTGAGGAAGAGGATCCCCCTAATCTGCAATCAGTTTGTTGTGTGCTTCCAGTGGCAGCTTTAGTTTTCTGCAGTTTTCCAAACCATACTCCTTCAACAGGTCTTGAACATATTTTCTCTGAGTGAGGTAGAATCCTTCTCTTGTTTTGTCAACTTCTATTCCTAGAAAGTATCTTAGGGCTCCCATATCTTTCATGTGAAATTTTCTTGCTAAGAATTCCTTTACTTCTTGAATTGTCTCCATATTGTCTCCTCCAATTATCATATCATCTACATATATCAATATAACCCTGAAGTAATCTCTTTCATGCTTGGTGAATAATGAGTAATCACTTTTTTATTGCTGAAATTTGTACTCCTTTAAAGCCTCACTCAACTTTGCAAACCACTGTCTAGGGGCTTGCTTCAACCCATAGAGTGATTTCTCAAGTTTGCACACCATGTTAAGATTTCTGTTACATGTTCCATTATTCTCATCTTGAATTTGAACTTCAATTTTCTTCCCTTCACCTTGATATCCAGGAGGCAAAGTCATGTATACATGTTCCTGCAAGTCACCATGAAGAAAGGCACTTTTTACATCCATTTGGTGCACTATCCAATTTTTAATTGAAGCAACAGCTAAAAGAGACCTCACGGTAGCCATTTTAGCTACAGGAGCAAATGTTTCATTGTAGTCTATTCCATATTTTTGGTTGTTTCCTAACACAACCAATCTTGCTTTGTGTCTTTCTATCTCTCCATTGGCTTGATATTTTGTTTTATACAACCATTTGCACCCAATTGGTTGTTTTCCCTTTGGCAACTTCACAATCCTCCATGTGTTATTAACTTCTAATGCCTCTAGCTCCTCATTCATAGCCTTTACCCAAATTGGATTTTTCACTACTTCTCTGAATCCTCTAGGATCCCTATTTCCCTCAGTTTGACACATGTAACACTGATATTCCTCTGAGAGTTCTGCATTTACACTACTTTGTATTTCTGCTAATTGACTTTCTTTGATTGCATTAAAGGAAGTATAGTAGTCTCCTAGCCATGCAGGTGGTCTGTGCTCTTTAGTAGGTCTTCCCTCTTGTTGATTATTAACATTTCTATTCTCAATTTCTTCTCCTGGAGTTCTGTCCTCATTTTCAGATTCTATATCATCATTTTCTTCCACTTCCATTCTCTCATTTTCTTCTATTTCAGCCAATTGTTCAGCTATATCATCTCCAAATTCTTCTCTATCAAAGTCTAGGGCTGTTTTAACAGCCTCTTTGGGTGAATGAAATATTTTGTAAGGATAAATTCCTTCATAAAATCTTACATCTCTACTAACAAACACAATATTAGTTTTAAGATTTAATAGTTTGTATCCTTTTTATTGTTGGGCATAACCTAGAAAGACACATGGCACTCCTCTCTCTTTAAATTTATCACTATTTCTTTCTGGATTGTACACCATAGCAAAACAACCAAAGGTTTTCATCATTTGATAATTTGGTTTAGAGTTGTAGAGTACCTCATAGGGAGTTTTTCCATTCAGCACAGTTGTGGGAAGTCTATTGATGATGAATACAACAGCCTGGACACAATCACCCCAGAACTGGATAGGTAAGCCTGACTGCAGCCTCAGTGCTCTTGACATTTCCAAGACATTTCTATGCCTTCTTTCTGCTCTCCCATTCTACTGAGGTCTACCCACACATGATGTCTGATGCACAATTCCACACTCACTGTACATTCCTTTGCATTTGTAGTCATCAAACTCCAATGCATTATCTGATCGGATCACCTTTATCTTCCTTTCAAACTATGTTTGAGCCATGTTGACAAATTGTTTCAATGCTTCATATGCCTCTGATTTGTGTCTAAGCAGGTGCACCCAAGTCACTCTAGATCTGTCATCTACAAGTGTCAAGAAGAATCTGTGATTTCTTCTTGTGGTTACCCTGTATGGCCCCCATATATCAATATGGACTAAGTCAAATATTCCTTCAGCCCTTGCATTACTCCTTTTCCAAGGTAATTTTGTGAACTTAGCTTCAAGACAAGTCACACAAATTTCTGTCCATTTTCTTTCTTCAGCAGGGATAGGATCTATTTTCTCCAATTGCTTCATGGGTGTATGCCCTAGTCTGTGATGCCAGAGCATACCCTACTGAGGGTCTAACCACCAGGAATCTGATCAGGAATCTCCAGCTCTCTCTCAACATTCACCACCATTTTCTTCTCATTTGAGGTTGTACTCAATTTGCACTGCATCACTACCTTTCCAAATTCACTTACAGGAACATTTATCAAATGGTACAGACCATTCTCCTCCTTTCCAGCAGCAATTAGTTGATTGTTCTGTCTCTTTCTCACTTCACAATGGTTAGGGCTGAATATCACCTTGCATTCTCCATCCTTCACCAACTTTTGTACTGAGATCAGATTGTGTTTAAATTTAGGAACATACACCACATGCTCAAGTCTCATCCCATTTTGCAGTCTCATGCTCCCCCTGTGAGTAATCACAGCCCTGTCTCCTGTGGGCAGGGTAATTCTTGGTTCTTTCTCCATTTTTTCTACTTCTTCCAACATTTCAAATCTGCCTGTCATGTGGTCAGTGGCTCCTGAATCAATTATCCACTTATCCTTGCTTATCATTCCCACACAGAAACATCTTACCATACCAGCAAAGCCAGCAAAACCATCTTCATTATCATCTTCCTTTCCTTGTTGATTTTTTGATGATGAGGGAAGCATTTTTATGAGCTCTTCCAGCTGTTCACTTATGAATGCACTTCCATTTTCTTCTTCCTTGTAGTGCTGCACATTTCCAACAAACCTTCCTCCTCTATTTCCAAATCTACCTCATCTGCTTCCTCTGGTTGCTCTTCCTCCCCTCTTTGAATACATTGATTCCTTTGTCTTCCCTTTGTTCTCTACATTTCCAGTTTTGTCAAACCAAGCAGGGTATCCCACAACACTCCAACACTTGTCTTTGTTATGCCCCTTTTTTCCACACGCATAACAAGTTGGTATTTCACCCTTGCTATACATAGCTGCTCCTTCATACTCATCTTTCACCACTTTGAGAGTTTCTCTTTGAGATTCTTCTTGTTGCAAAATGTTGCAGACTTCATCCACTGTAGGTAGCTCTTTCATCATCACAAGGTGACTTCTGTGCACACTGTAGACCTCATCCAGCCCATTTAGAAATTGAAAAAGCCTTGTGTCCTCCTCTTTTTGGTTCAGTGCAGCTAGCAGTGCTGTGATTTCACTGGTCACTTGAGTAATTGTTGGTAGAGTGTTCATATTTTCCAACTCCTCCCACAACACTCTCATCTCAGTGTAGTAATCAGTTATACTTTTTCCTCCTTGTTTTGTTTCATAAATCTGCCTATTAATCTGATATTTTCTTGCTCCATTAGAGACTTGATACCTTTACTCTAGTTATTCCCATATTTTCTTTGCACTATTAATATACATTGTAGATCTTTTAATAGGTTCTGAAACATTGCACAACATCCATGTAATCACCATAGAATTACAAGTATCTCATGCTTCTTGTTTTACTTTATCAGAGTTATCTCTTTCAACTGTTCCAGTTATAAACCCCATTTTTCTTTTTGAAGTTAGGGCCAACTCCATTGATCGTCTCCAAGGTCTATAGTTAGATGATCCTTGGAGTTTTTCTACTGCCACTGATCCACTCCCATCAGAGGGGTGCAAATATAGAGGACTGTTAGACTCTATTACAGTATTTGCACTAGCTTCACTCATCTCTGCCTCTACTCAAATGTGGAAGTAAAAGAAAATCAATGCAGTAAGAAAATAAAGAGTTATAATACTTACCAATGATCAGCAAGCTCTGATACCATGTTAACTTTTATATAGTTTGATATGAAAAACTTGAATAACATTGAATGCATATTTTGGCCATGAAGTTTGTTCTTATATTTTGTATTTCTTCTTGAATGCCGTTTTACACTGATATTCTTGCCTTATATAGTTAGGTTTTTTGGAATCATCAATCCCTAGAACCTTCTCTACTTGTCTTATTCACACCTCACCTTCCTACTTGGGACCACACCCTTACAATACTTAGCATAATGGATCATTCACAAGAATGATATACAATTGGGCCTAGACTATAACAAAACTGAATAATTAATATTTGCATAGAAAACATAATGTCATTGGGCCATCCTTCAATAATATAGGCATATGTTTGTACTAAAGAGGATATGAATAATAATAACAATTAATTCTTCACACTCACTCAATCTCTCTACTCTCCATCTCTTTCTCTCTACTTCTACCTCATTCTCTCTGATTCTCCCTCTTATTCTTCTTCTTCTGATTTTACAATTAAATTCTTCATAATATCATTGCTTAAACTGCCATTGTTATACAAATTAGCTACAGGAACTTGTCCTGTATCAGTAACTAATATGCCTATATATATACATATATTTTGTTATTTAACTAACTAAAACTACTAACTAACTAACTACCATATTTGACATATGACTTTATTTATCAAACTACCCTTACATATCTCCCATAACAGTTGGGTGTGTGGAAGGGGATGTTGGAGTTGGGTAAAGGGGGAGGGGTAGTGTTGGAAATTAATGTAAAAATACGAGCGGTATACAATAAAAATAGGCGGTATTTAGCAATTCAGCTTATAAAATCAAGTTTCATATGTAGGAACATATTAGATGCGATAGCGGAATTTCAGGAACACTTCCTAAACATCTAAAACATGATCTCATGCATATAATTAATACGAATTACATTATAGAAGTTAGATATACCTTTGATGCGTGTACTCTTGTCTTGCTTTTGATAATCCTCCTTTGGAGATCAAGAACCTCAATTGTGATTCCTCTACTTGGTCCACAAACACGAGAAAGATCCCCCACGTATGCTAGTACGGAAGGAGGAAGATTAAACTTACACTCTCTTACTTTGTATGGGGTGTGGCTATGTAAGATATTAGGGTTGTTTATTTCACTCAAATAATTATTATGTATCTCATACATAATGCAAGGCCTAATATATAGTAGTAATTAGGTTATAAGATTGCATAACCCTAATTTCTCTTTTTAACCATCCACTTAAAAGCCCTTATTGGGCTTGGTTTGCTTTGATCCATCTCGTGTTTATATGTGTGACCTTATAGGATCCGATTATAATTAGCATCAAGCCCATTATGTAATAGACTTACAGACCGTAGTTGGTTTCTAGCAAAACACTACGACCCCTAAAATAACCGAATTAATAGTCTCCTTAATTAATCCTATTATATATTTAGTAATTGCTATACTTGATCGAGGACACCTCCTTCAATCTCCCACTTGTCCGAGAACAAGTGGAGCAATCTAGAATTCTCTTAAGTCTCTTAATGTCCAATTTAATAATATGATAACTTTATATACTATCCATATTAGAGGTTCAAATTGTTTCTTGAAACCTGAGTTAAACTGTTGAAACAAGTGTTAATTCTTTAATCCACTCGAGCACGGCCATGCATTTTCAGTTCTAACTCTTCAAGAGGCCATGACACCAACCCTATTTAAAATAGGAGGACTTATCCACTCTTGTCCAACCAAGACTCCCACTAAACTTTTAGCAATCCTGATTACTGCCTTTATAACCTCCTTTTACGGCGCAGCGTTTAACAGTACCAAAGACATACTAATCGTTGCATGGGAATAATGTTGTCCTCATGTATGAGGAATCCACTAAATACAATTTTTGAAATTTTATTTCAATTTGGTCTGTTTAATACACATTTACTTTGTGTATCCATGTGATTGTATAGACATCCCCATGTCCCCATAGCCCATGCCCATGAAACTGCGCCATCATCAATCCACAAACTAGCCATTTAGCTAAGTCATTTATGTCCATTAATGACTAAGACTAGGAACATAAGTAATCTATAATTTTGTTCACCTTATAGGGTTTCATTTATCAAATCACGTATTTGATAAACCTATAAAATTATAAATACTTTGGACATATTATTTAATTCTAAACCATAATTAAATAAGAGAAATTTTATTGATAAACGTAATAAAACATAATTTAATGTCTTCACAACAGTGATCTAAAAGTAAGAACACAACCTAAATCCATTCTCCAATATGCTTAATGCCTATAGCCCTAGCGTGACCTTCATGCTTTGGTTGTGGTAGGGGTTTAGTCAATGGATCAGCGATGTTATCATCAGTGTGAACTTTGCAAACTTTCACATCCTTTCGAGCCACAATTTCTCGAATGAGGTGAAACTTTCTTTCCACATGCTTAGATTTGTGACGTGATCTTGGTTATTTTGCTTGAGCAATGGCACCATTATTATCACAGTACAAGTCAATTTCATTCTCAATGCTAGGTACAACTCCCAATTCGATGAGGAATTTCTTAAGCCAAACGGCTTCTTTTGCTGCCTCAACTGCTGCTAAATATTCAGCTTCTGTGGTAGAATCTGCTACAGTGCTTTGCTTTGAGCTTTTCCAGCTCACTGCACCTCCATTTAGACAAAATATGAAACCAGATTGTGATCGGAAGTCATCTTTGTCGGTTTGGAAGCTCGCATCCGTGTAACCTTTCACAACTAATTCACTTTCTCCTCCATACACTAGGAACCTATCCTTAGTTCTTCTCAAGTACTTAAGGATGTTCTTAGCTGCATTCCAGTGTGCATCACCTGGATTTGATTGGAATCTGCTGCATACGCTCAAAGCATATGAGACATCCGGCCTTGTACAAATCATGGCATACATGATTGATCCTATAACAGATGCATAAGGAACATTTCTCATTCGCTTAATCTCATCAGAAGTTTTTGGACACTGATTCTTGTTTAGCGATATGCCATGTTGCATGGGAATGAATCCTCTCTTAGAGTTTTCCATATTGAATCTTTCAAGAACCTTACCAATGTAAGTTTCTTGACTTAGCCCAATCATCCTTCGAGACCTATCTCTATTGTAACGACCCGACTTTTTAGACTGTCGATTTACGATGGAAATCGACAAATGGATCATTACTAAGCATAAACGTAACAAAAATAACATATTCTAAATACAATTGACCTTTTATTAATTAAAGTAATAACTACTAGTCCAAAAGTAAACTCTAAAGTACATAATGAAATGTTGTTTAATCCCAACAAGTCGGGATAAATACTTAATAAATAAATAGAAAAACATAAATAGACTCTGGGTTCACTAAGCTAATCTCATCACATCTCACAACCCGATCCATACGAGCCCACTTATGCGTCCACATCATCACCTGAAATGGGGGGAGGGGGGGTCCACCGTCAGTGGCGAGTAACTAGGCTGTCCCGCTTAAATGAGGGACCGCTAACCACATAATAGCATAGAATTGTACATGAAAACCATACGCAAACATATAACATTTCATACAAAAAAATACATACAGGGTACGTATAAAAATACGTACAAAAATACGTATAAAAATACGTATACAATACGTATAATAGTACCTGCAAAATACGGTTAGAGATACGCACAAAATACATATACAAAATACGTACAACATACAGGTTCATATACGTATACACAAATACATGCAACGTACAAATACTTATACAGACGTACGCAGCGGAAGACTTATACATATCATCTTATACCTTTCATTTTATTCTAATCTTACCTTAAACAACTTCATATAATACTTATATACTCGAAAATCACATAAATACATACATACAATCAAGCTTTCATAAAATGCATATCTTATCAAATCATATCACTTCGTTTCATATCATAAATATCTTATCTTATCATAATCAAATCATATTATTGGACCGGTCTTTATAGCTCGCTGTGGATCCCGTGTGCACCACAACTTTCCTAAAACATGCCGGGGTGAACTCGTGTATTCAACCCGTAGCCCTCCTTTGCAAGAACTAAGCCTAAGCTATGGCCATAACCCCTAAATAGCAGCTCGTGTACTACTACTTAGACGACTACATATTCTAGAATCAAGAACTGCGCAGATACCGCAGTCTGGCAGTGGCAACGACTTAACCCGATTGATGACTCGTGTATCACCAAAGGGGCGTCCGTAATACATACTATCTTTTCTAAAGGCCATCGTGAGACCACTATTTCTTTTAAGTCTTTTCTAAAGGCCATCTTGAGACCACTAATTATTATTTTATTGGTACACATACCGGCCGTCAATTCATTTATACCCGGTAGAGTATACCAAAATTTAGAAGTACTAGGTGACCGTAATCGGAACTGAGAGGTTCGAAATCCCAGGAAAGAGAGGTGCGGCACGTATATTGGCCATCTTAAATACCAAGTCTTTCCTAGCCAGAGACCGAAACAATTCAATGTCCTTTTACTCTGTTTCCTTTCCTTCGTTATTGTTATATTATTATACCTTCCCTTCCTATTCCAACTTATCCCTACTGACTCCTTTAATTATAATAATTATAATAATGATAATAACAATAATAACAATAATTCCTAAAATTATTCTAATGTCATTACCAGTCAAAAATTAAACTAAAACTGATCCTAACTTAATAGGGACACTCGACAATTCTAATAACAAAATAATAATTAAAATAAATTCATTAAATAATCATATAACAATTAAATAAATCATTTAAATATTCAATTAACAATTTAATTCAAGAACTTATTCACTTAGTAAAAATTAAATCAAGAAAGTCATAAAGAATCATAATCTGAACAAGCGATTCGACAAGATATACTTTAAAAGTGTCTTAATAATTTAATCACACTATTTTACACAATCTGATTTTAAAGAATTAAATTAAGATCAACCGTTTAAAGGTCTCGAATAATCTGGAGCTTTTGATGGAAGCTAGATATAGGTTCAAGGTTTAACGTGCATAAATTTCGTCCAAAAATAACGTCATTTACTATTTTTAAGGGATTTTATAACTAACAAATCAGATTAGGCTGTAATCAGTTTCCGATTTTTCTGCTATAGCAAACGAACTTTGAAAATTACGAAAATTTAACACAAGCTGTAAAAAACTATTAATGACTTCCACCTAAAATTTCGTAGCCATACGAATTGATTAAGTGTCTTGAATAATTCGTAAACTAAATCTGGACAGTTTTACCGGTTTGAAAGATTAAATTATTTCAAGCAATAAAAAGGACGAATTTTGCCACGAAATAAATCATGATTCATAATGAAACAGTAAAGAAACTCCCACGAAAAATTTATCAAGAAATAATAATATTTGATTAAGAAATAAATTCATACAAATAATTATTAAACAATTAAAGATTTCAAGAAACTACATAAAATGATCAAGAAAAATTTCATAATAATTCATCACATGGTTCGAAATTCTTAACCTTAACATGATACTAATTCCTTTAATTTCTTAACCGTTTCCATGATTTAATCCTAATTAACTATGTGGGAAACTTGTACCAAATTTAAAAGAGATAGACTAGTTACCTGGATTAGAGAAAGAAATCAGAAAAATCACCCCTTTGAAATACGAAAAAGTACACGGCCAAGCTAGAGGAAACTTTTAGGGTTTTCTTTTGAGTTTTGTATTGTATAGACAATATGTAAAAAGAATTAGGTTAGGAGCTTGTTCCCTATTTATATATAAAAAAAACAAAAGAATAATAATAAAAGAAAAAAAAAATATTAGTAAAATGGGAGGGGGCCGTGAAAGTGGAGAGTAGGAATAGGGAAAGGGAGTGTAATTAGGTAGACTTGGTTAGAGGTTAGACCAAGTTTAGGATTTCAAATTAACTAATTTAATTAATTAAATAGATAATTAAATAGATAATTAACCATAAATTAAATAAAATAACTAAAAAGGAAATAGTTATTGACCATGAGAGGTCGGCCGTGAGAAAGGATATGGGTCATGGGACCCGGTTCTCGGATAAAAATTGACGAAATAAAAATACACAGTCCAAATATACGGGCCTTTTGGACTTAGAATAATAAAATAATATTAATAATCGCGAAATTTTCTGGCCCTAAATTTCGGGGTATTACATCGATGGATTTTAATTCCCAAAATGTATTCAGCCTCTCCTAAGTCTTTCATAGAGAAACAACCTTTCAACCATTCCTTAACAGATTCAAGCATTGGTATGTCATTTCCCATGAGAAGTATGTCATCTACATACAAGACTAAGAAGACTATGCTGCTCCCACGAACCTTCTTGTAAACACAAGATTCTTCTTCATTTCTGAGAAAATCAAACTCTTTGATTGCCTCATCAAATCGAAGATTCCAACTCCTAGATGCTTGCTTTAGCCCATACATGGAATTCTTAAGCTTACATACCTTCTTAGGATTTTCTGGATCTACAAAACCTTCTGGTTGTGTCATGTACACGTCCTCCTCCAAGAAACCATTCAAGAAGGCGGTTTTGACATCCATTTGCCAAATTTCATAATCATAAAATGCGACAATCGTTAGAAGGATCCGAATGGATTTAAGCATCGCCACTGGTGAAAATGTTTCATCATAGTCAATACCATGAATTTGTTTGAAACTTTTAGCGACCAATCGAGCCTTAAAAATGGTTACATTTCCATCCTTGTCTGTTTTTACTTTGAAAACCCATTTGCTTCCAATGGGTTTTATCCCATTTGGCAAATCTACCAAAGTCCATACTTGGTTTTCAGACATGGATTCCATTTCGGACTTCATGGCTCCAAGAGTCCAAGCCATTTTTCGGAGTTAGGACTCGTCAAAGCTTGTGTATAACTAGTAGGCTCTTCACTCTCCAAAATCATAATTTCAGAATTTTCAGTCAACAAGACTTCAACAAACCTCTTCGGTGGTTTTGTTGGTCTACTAGATCTACGTATGGGCTGAGCAACAGGAGAAATATTCTTCTCAACAATTTGAGAATTTTCGCACGAATTAGATTCGAGTGGGACGATAGGAGGTTCTTGCGTTGAATGCAAATCCTCCATCACGTTGTTAGTAGTAAGTGGAGATTCTTGTGTACAAGGTACTATCTCCTCCTCATTTACTAACGGCTTAATCGGTAAGAAATAGCCTTGTGATCTTGTCTCTGATGTGGCTTTATCCACATCCATTTGTTGCTCTTCTCGAATTTCTTCGAGAAAAATACTACTCCCACTTGTCCTTTTGGAAATGAAATCTTTCTCCAAAAAGACACCATCTTGAGCAACAAACACTTTGTTCGCATTATGGTTATAAAAGTAGTAGCCCTTTGTTTCTTTAGGATAACCTATAAAGAAACATTTTTCAAACTTGGGAGATAGCTTATCTGAGAGTAAACGTTTTACATAAGCTTCACAACCCCAAATTCGTAGAAAAGATAATTTTGGAACTTTTCCTGTCCATAACTCATATGGTGTCTTTTCTACTGCCTTTGACGGAGTCCTGTTTAGTGTAAAAGCAGCGGTTTCGAGGGAATGTCCCCAAAAAGATGTTGGAAGATATGCAAGACTCATCGTTGATCGAACCATATCAAGTAAGGTTCGATTCCTCCTTTCGGACACACCATTTAATTGAGGTGTTCCTGGTGGGGTTAATTGTGAAACTATTCCACAACTTTTCAGATGATCATCAAATTCTTGGCTCAAATATTCCCCACCACGATCTGATCGTAGTGCTTTTATTGTCTTGCCTAATTGATTTTGTACTTCATTCTGAAATTGTTTGAACTTTTCAAACGATTCAGACTTATGCTTCATTAAATAAATATATCCATATCTACTTAAATCATCAGTAAAAGTTATAAAGTAACTAAACCCTCCCCTGGCCATAGTGCTCATTGGTCCACAAACATCTGTATGTATGAGTCCCAAAAGATCACTTGCTCTCTCACCCTTTCCTGTAAAAGGTGATTTTGTCATTTTACCCATCAAACACCCTTCGCATATATCATATGATTCATAATCAAATGATGTCAAAATGCCATCATTTTGCAATTTCTGAATACGTTTTGGATTGATGTGTCCTAAACGACAATGCCATAAATAAGTTGGGTTTGAATCGCTTGATTTGTTTTTCTTGCAATCTATGTTATAGACATATTTATTAAAATCTAATACATATAAACCATTTATTAAATTAGCACTGGCATAAAACATCTCTTTAAAGTAAACTGAACAACTATTGTTCTTTATTTCAAACTTAAAACCTTCGGCGTCTAGCACCGAAACTGAAATGATGTTTTTAGTAATAGAGGGAACAAAATAACAATTATTCAATTCTAAAACCAATCCAGAAGGTAAAGGTAGACTATATGTCCCAATTGCTAAAGCAGCAATTCTTGCTCCATTTCCGACATGCAGGTCTACATGTCCCTTAGCCAGCTTTCTACTTCTTTTTAGTCCCTGCACATTCGAAACAATGTGAGTACCACAACCGGTATCAAATACCCAAGAAGCAGAAGTTGCTAAATTAACTTCTATAACATAGATACCTGAAGAAGAAGCACCTATCTTCTTATCCTCCAAGTACTTTGGGCAGTTTCTCTTCCAATGGCCTATGCCCTCACAGTAGAAACACTTGGCATCAGCTTTTGGATCGCCTTTGGGTTTGTCAGAAGTCTTAGGTTGAACAAATTGCTTGCCCTTGCCTTTGACAATCTTTTTACCCTTCCCATTTTTCTTGAACCCCTTTCTTTTCTGAACCATAAGAACTTCCTTCTTTGGTTTTGGAATGTCTAGCTCAGCAGTGACAAGCATTCCATGCAGTTCTTCCAAGGTATTCACTTTATCCTGCATGTTAAAGTTCTGTCTGTATTGTTGGAAGCCATCATGCAGAGATATCATGATAACGTCAGTAGCCATTTCCTCGCTATAGGTAAGACCCAGTCTAGACATTCTTTGGAATAAATCCATCATCTTGAGAACATGTTCTCCCACTGGCTCATTGACCTTTTGTCGACATTCGAGAAGCTCTTTGTGAGTCTCGTATCTCTCTATTCTAGCTTGTTTCTGAAACATCTTTTTCAGTTGTTGGATAATGCTGTAAGCATCCATACCATCAAATTTCTTTTGAAGGTTTGGTTCCATTGAAGCTAGGATGAGACATGTGACAAAAACTGACTTTTCTTGAATAGCCTTTTTAGCAGACTTTTCAGCATCTGATGCTGAGTCTGTCAGAACTGGGATAGGGGTGTCAAGGACATCCTCTCTTGTTTCGGCCCTAAGAATAATTCTTAGGTTCCTTTCCCAATCAAGGAAGTTTGTGTTGTTCAATTTGTCCTTCTCAAGGTATGAACGTAAGTTGAGATTATTGTTGTTGTTGTTACTAGACATGATATCTACAAATAGAAAATTAGCAAAAGTTCAAATTACGTTTATCATAGTAGCAAATAACTAATTTAACATTTTAAGCTACTAATCACATTAATTATTTAAATTGTCCCTTTTAATTAATGTGATAACCAAGATCCTAAAACACGAGATTCCAAGCGGACTTTGGCCCTATCATTAAAATCTAATGTTTATGGTAAGTAAACAATCTTTACTAATTATATCTCATATAATTCTTAGTCGATAGGTGACAAATCTCATTCCTATCTCTATGTTTCAAAACCCAAAACTTTGTCTTTTGATAGTTTTGTTGAGGAAAACCAAACATTAACTTGTAAATTTCGTAAATTTACCCCATAATCTCGAGATTACATGTAACACCCCGCTTTGGCGGAACCTATTACTAATGATCAAGAGTTTTATAGATGTTGTTTGGGAAAACATGTCTCAATATTACTTTTAGGGACCTAAGTCTATTATGTTGGTTTATTTATTAGGGAACTCATACTATAAATAAAAACAACATAAATAAACTTAAAATAAAGCATAAAATGCATTAAAAGAAATGTGATCCTAGTATGGCCCCTAATCCTATGGGAAAAAAAAAATATCTTCATAGGCTGCATCCTTGATTCGTCGCGGATCTCATCCTTGATTCACCTTGGATCATCTTCCGGATAGTGATTTACATTTATTTTGAAATTTAAATTAAAAATAATAATAATAATAATAATAACAACTTACAAAAATACCAACGGTACACAGACCGTATTTAATTACAAAAATACATCAACGGTACGCAGACCGTATTTTCTATCCTAAGTTGGGCCATACTAGTCACCGCAATAATAATATCACATATATAATTGCTACATAATAATATCACATATTATAAATTGTCAAGTATAATATAATCATATATTTTAATATTGGCAAGATTATAGAATAATATCACATATTATAGATTGCCAAGAATAATATAATCATATATTTCAATATTGGCAAGATTATAGAATAATATCACATATTATAGATTGCCAAGAATCATATATTTCAATATTGGCAAGAGATAAAAAAAAATGGAAGGAAATCACAAAATCAAATCATATCTAATTTTAAGAAAATCCTAATATTTCAAAGATGTTATTTATTTATTTTTATCTCTAAATTACCATCTAATTTTAAGTCAATTAAAAAACAATTATGGAATTATCCCATAACATTAGTCAAATAACCATAATTGAAATTGCTCAATTTACCAAAAAAAAAAAAAAAAAACTGAAAAAGAAAACTGACTTTTACCCAAAATAAAATAAATTTTTTTTTTTAATTTTTTTGAATCTCACGCAGAAACAACCACGGGAGCCCACCTCCCGGCGAACCACGGCAGCCAGCCGCCAAGCCGACCACCGCAGCCAGGCGAAACCCCAATCATGGTGCCGGCCAGTCGCGCAGCCGGCTACTGTAGCGGTGCAGCCAGACAGATTTCTCAACCACAGAGCAGAGGACTTGGCCCGGCGAGCAGGTGGTTCTGCCACCCATTGCACTTTCCGGCCAGTGCCGCCTTGCTCACCCTCTGCCGCCTTTCTTGCCGCCCCTTCAACCACCGGAGCAGCCACCGTGGCCCATGAGTAGGTGGTTCTGCCACCCAGCCGTGGCTGCTCCCACTGAAACTCTTTTTTTTTTTTTTGAGTTGATTAATTTTACAATTTTTGTAAAATTAAGGTTGTGATAAAAAAAATTAAACATAAATTTTATGCCTAATTATACAAATTAATATAGAATCTCCATTTTAATTAATTTAGGGCTTATTGGGTTAAAGCTAATTGAGCAAGTAAATCAATTCCAATTAATTAAAATCATATTTTAATTAGGTTATTCAATCCATAAATTAATTTCTCCCCTTAATTGAATTAAAATTAACAATATAAGCATCAAAATAATGAAATTAATTGTAATCATATCAATATATGCAAGAGGCTAACTGATACCACTGTAGGAACATATTAGATGCGATAGCGGAATTTCAGGAACACTTCCTAAACATCTAAAACAGGATCCCATGCATATAATTAATACGAATTACATTATAGAAGTTAGATATACCTTTGATGTGTGTACTCCTGTCTTGCTTTTGATGATCCTCCTTTGGAGATCAAGAACCTCAATTGTGATTCCTCTACTTGGTCCACAAACACGAGAAAGATCTCCAACGTATGCTAGTACGGAAGGAGGAAGATTAAACTTACACTCTCTTACTTTGTATGGGGTATGGCTATGTAAGATATTAGGGTTGTTTATTTCACTCAAATAATTATTATGTATCTCATACATAATGCAATGCCTAATATATAGTAGTAATTAGGTTATAAGATTGCATAACCCTAATTTCTCTCTTTAACCATCCTAGCAAAACACTACGACCCCTAAAATAACCGAATTAATAATCTCCTTAATTAATCCTATTATATATTTAGTAATTGGTATACTTGATCGAGGACACCTCCTTCATCATAAGTTAAAAGATAAGTTCAAATCTAATAAATTGAAAAAACTCAACATTCCTGAATAATGTTAGGATTTTGTATGAGAGACAGAAAATCTCCATAGTTCAGCTTTTTAGACAATGAAGTATTTTCCTGTCAAAAAAACAATGAAGTATTTTGTATTTAACTTTATAGTTTATACAGAGGGTTGTGTTTTGTAAAGCAAATACTACAATATCATGTATTGCAGAAATAATTTAATATAATTTCTGGTGCAACTACTACAAATATATCAGACGTAAAAAAAAAAGTGTGAGAAGCAAGAAATATAAGTATAAACTATAGTCTCTGAAGTAGTGATATAATAACAAAGGAAGAAAAAAGAAAAAACAAAGCAGTATAAAAGCAATTCTTATGAAAAATATTATTATTATTGGGTGCATCATTTTGTACTAAGAAACTTCCAGTATTACTTTGTATTTTTTTTGGAAGAAACTTTAAAAATGCACGGCCGAGTTTTTGTCCAAGTTGGACTTGAGCTGGTGTAGTGAGATGGAGGTTATCAGGCTCCAATGGGAGTCCCTTGGCATCAACTGTCTCAAGATTCATCATATCAACTTCCATTTGAGCTTGTCTAACTTCTTCTATAAAATGACCTTCTCCTGATGTTATGGCCACCTGCATTTGAAGGAAAAAAAAAAAAAAACAAACAAACAAAGACATGATATCTCTCCATTTGCATATGTTCTTTTGGACTGGAATACTGGATTAATCAGCACTGAATTAAACTAAAGCATACACTCAATTGAAATAGGACTTGAGCTGAGCAGCTGAGCTGAACTAACTGAAAATGGGATAATGTTCAAGAGAATTAGAAAAGGAAGAAAAGTAATATTAGAAGACACCATTATTATAATTATTAATAATATTTTTTGAAAAAAATGACACCATTATATATATGTTGTTTGGTGTAATTAAAGAAATAGAATGTGCGTGAATAACTTGTTGCCATTATTTGAAAATGGTTTTAATACAAGTAAGATTGGGATCATAAGTTACTAATCTTAAAATTATTTTTGATTAATTTGTTCGTTTGCACCCTTAGATCGCTTTCTTAAAGTGCGTGAATAACTTGTTGCCATTATTATGTATTTATGTTACAGAAGGAGTAGTTCTGTTTGGCACACAGTTGTTTCATCAGCTTATAGGGGTGTTTGACAAAGAAAGGTTTTGATATAAATCATGGAAATTTTATAAAATTATTTGGTTAATAATAGGGAACATAAATTCCCATAGAAATTTTCATTACTATATTGTGTGGGAAGTGAAAATTACCAAAGTTCACTTCATTTTACTAATTTTTTGTCAACCAAACAACTAAATTATTATGCATTTTTTATCCAACCAAACAATACCTTCTTACAATCCAAATAGGCTCTACCCTCCCTACTACGGTGTTATTTTAAAATAGAACCTCACCCGGAGAATGATCTTAACACCTATAATTGGAAATGATGGCGGGTCGGGGTGGTGGAACAAAATCAATTGATACCTTGGACCCAAAAGCATATCAAAATAAGTTTGGTCCTGTGTGGGTTCGGATATGCTGACAAGGCAAATGTCAAACTCAAACCCATTTCAGGAGGGGCCAGCAAAGAACTCGTTCTTCTATTTTGAGATCAAACTAGTCTGGATCGGAATTTTCCGGATTTGGACCAAATTGATGAACCGAAAATCATTATGGACGAAATCGTAAACCCTAAACCTAATTTGAATTGGTTCCAATCCAAACAGCTTTTTAAACATCCCTAGCTACATTTACTTTATATATACACAAGTCTTTAGGCAACTCAGGTAAAGTATTGAGGATGGTAATTTGTAAATACCTTGAAAAAAAGGTGAGGGTGACAATTGAGAAGATAGTAAAATTAAGGGTATAAATAAATAGAAAAAATGGGCTCAAAACAATACAACTTATGGGTTGTGTGCAAATAACATTACAAATTTTACGATAACCCAACACAACTCTTAACTTAAAATAATTAAAATAATTTATGGGTGTGAAAATTAATTTGTGGAGTACGGAAATCAGTTTTTACACGTTTAAAATTTTGTAAACAAGTCAATAACATGTTGTAACAAAATAAATGCAAACCATGAGGGAAAAATATGCTCAAAACAATGACAAACAAAACAAATATTACATCACGTATCATAATAATGGCAACAAACTAATACGTATCATAATACTGGCAACAAATTAATTTTTTAATAGTCATAGATTACCTGAATAATAGGTAGCATAGGAGAGTTCAAATCAGTCCTCAAATCACCAAAAAACTTCAACACCCTTGATTTATACGCATCAGCATCTTCCTTAACCACCGTATCACTTTCCCCTTGATACCACACCAACCCTTCAATGGCCCCACCTCCCTTCACCGAACTCCTCGCTCTTCTCATTAACATTTCATACAACTTACTCCCTCTTCTCCACTCACTCATATTTGTCCCCCCAACTGCACACGGCACCAGCCCTACCGGCCCAACAACCCCTTGGGCCTTCCTCACCACTTCATGGGCCATCGACATCCCCGGCCCAACCCCACACGTGTGGTTCCTGTCAATGTCTTTGTGAAGCGGATCGAAGGCTTCTACCCACTCGTGTCTTGCTGTGAATCGGTAAACGGATCGGGTTGCCCCGTTTTCTGGGGGGATGATTCCGTCCCATTTCTCGTTGATTACGCCGCCTCTTCCTGACATGTTGCTTTGCCCTGCTAGTAGTATGATGGATCTGGGTTGCGATTTTACCCGACCCGAATTAGTTAACAACAATACGGATAATACTATCACTGTGTTGATGATCCAATACAGAGGTTGCATTGTGTGAAAATTGATACTCTTAATTACTAAACAAACAAAAAAATTAACGGAGGATATTATTTCATTGTTTCTGGGTTCGGTTTTTGAAATGGTGGATTATTGAAAAATTTCAAAGAGGAAAGTAAATAAATAAAATCCTTAAATATAGGAATTTTAATTACACTTTTATTGTAGTATTTGAAGAGAAAAGACGAAAAAATTGGGACTTAAAAGTCTTAAGGAGGACTCCTGTCGTTAGGTGCCGTGTAATGTGGTGAGTGAATAGTTGTTGTTGGTGAAAGAAGTTTAAAAGGGACAGCGAGGAAGATGAGTTTTTGGACCTTGGCCATATCGGTTCCCATTTTAATTAATATTCAAGCCCAACTGCCTAACCCAAGTTTATTTATTGTGTCCCTTTGTTTTCAACCAATGGGTCCTGTCCTCCTGGGGTGCCCGAGTTCGATCTCCGTTTCTCCCAGGATTTTTTGAGACGGGAAGTTTGGGTGTGGCATGTACACCTTTCTATTAAAGGTAATCAAAATTTCGGGCCGGGCTTAAAATAAGTATGTGTGTCAAAAGCCTTGATTTTTTAGGCGGGCTTAATGTGCCATTTGTGGGCTTTGGGGGTGGGTCGGACTTTTGAACTAAAAACACACTTTTTAGTGTGCCAAAGCCCACAAAATATTCAGGCCGATCGGGCCGGGCTAGCGGGTGAGGCCAATGATGATAAGCTCTACTTTCTATATATATAAAAAAAAAAAAAAAAATCAAATGAGGTCTTGTTTGATTCAACTTATTTTTAATGAGTTCAGATCAGATTAGATAATTTAATTTGATGTTGATGTAAGTGATGCCGAGACTAAGGATTTCCTGGATTGCATGAGCGCTCTGGGCCTTAATTAGAGAGGTTAGAAGTGTGGGTCACTATTACTCTTGGCATAAAGGGGGTGATATTAACAATGCAATTAACTAGCAGGATTGATAGATGTTTTGGTAATGATCAATGGCTGGACAGATTTGGGGATATAGTGGTTGACTATTTGAACCCTTCTTTCTCTGATCATAGTCCCCTTCTTCTCGAGTGTTTGCCTTCTTCTGGGGGAGGAGGAAAGCCTTTCAAATTCTTTAACTATCTTGTTGAGCATAATGAGTTCATCTCTATATTAGAAAGGAACAGGGATATTGTTGCTCGGGGTTCTCAGACTCATCTTTGGCAGAAGCTTAAAGCAATTAAGTGTGATCTTAAACAGTTACGTACACAAAGAGGAATTCAGACATGATTCTCTTAAAATTGATGCTGCTAGAGCTGGATTCTGTTCAGGATGCTATGAAGAGTAATTGTTCTGATAGTGATTTGTTGAGGCAGGAGAAATCTTGTATTGATGATTTAAATAAATGGTTAAAGGTGGAGGAAGTTGCTTTGTAGCAGAAATCTAGAATCCAATGGCTGAAAGTTGGAGACTCTAATCATTGTTTCCTTTTCTCTTCAATGAAGGAGAGATTGTGCTCTAACAAGATCTCCATGATTCATAGTTCTGATGGAGTTTGTTTGACTGATCAACTGAAAATCAAGGATGGAATTGTGGGTTTTTTCAAGGCTTTGCTTGGTAGTGCAAATTCTCAATTGTTTGCCTTGTCTTTGCCTGCTGTTAGGCAGGGCCCCAACTGAGTTTGGAGGCTAGAAGATCTCTCATAGATGATGTCACTCATTCTGAAATCAAGGAGGCTTTGTATTATATTGATAATATGAAGGCTCCTGAACTTGATGGACTTAATTCTTTTTTTTCAAGAAAAGATGGGACGTACTGCAGGATGATATTTGTGAGGTTGTTTAAATTTGGAGTTCTTTCATACAGGTAAGTTGTTGCAAGTTTTCGATTGTACTTTAGTTACTCTTATCTCTAAGGTCCATAATCCTTCCTCAGTTAGGGACTTTAGACCTATTGCCTGTTGTACAGTGATTTACAAGATCATTTTCTAAGGTCTTGACTTCTAGACTGCAGCATGTGGTCTCTAAAGTAGTTAGTGAATGCCAAAGTGGCTTCATTCCTGGGAGACATATTTCTGACAACATTTTACTAGCCACTGAGCTTATCAAGGGATATACTAGGGCTAATATCTCTCCTAGGTGTTTGCATAAGATTGACCTGAGGAAAGCTTATGAATCCTTGGAGTGGGGGTTTCTTAAAGATCAGAGGTCATGGAGAAATTGGGTTTTCTACTCAGTTTATTACTTGGATTTTTGCTTGTATCTCTTCTGTCTCTTATAGTATCTTAGTCAATGGTCTTCCTTGTCCTCCTTTCCCTGCTAAGAAGGGTTTAAGACAAGGTGATCTATTGTCCCCTTTCTTTTTGCTATAGGAATGGAATACTTGACTATATGCATGAATTGTATGGTTCTTAATCCAGATTTTAATTTCCATCCTAAATGTGAGAAATTAAAGGTCACTCATTTGATATTTGCTGATGACCTACTTCTTTTCCTCCCAAGAGGTGATCTAGTTTCTATGCAACTTCTGTTTAAGGCCTTCAACCAATTTTCTTCTACTTCTGGTTTGCAAGCTAAGTTGGATAAAGTTGTGTTTACTTTGGGGGTGTTGACCATGATTTATAGCAAAGTATTGCCAACTTACTTGGTATGCCTATTGGGTCATTCCCTTTTAGATATTTAGGAGTTCCCCTCTCTACTTGCAAGCTTAATTAAGTGCTCCCAATGTAAAACTCTTCTTGATAAGGTTCTTGCTAGGATTATGTTGTGGAATAATAAGTTCCTCTCCTATGCTGGTAGATTTGTGCTTGTTAAAGCATTCCTGCAAGGTATGTATTCCTTTTGGGGCCAAATCTTTATCCTCTAAAGAAATTGATTAGGCAAGTTCAAGCATGTTGTGGGATTTTCCTCTAGACTGGTAGTTCTGAGCCTTCCAAAAGGGCTCTGTTAGTCTGGCAGCATATTTGCCTGCCTCGTAATGTAGGTGGTTTGTTTGCTAGAAACTTAGAATTGTGGAATAAAGAAGCCATTGCTAAGATTTTGTGGGATGTGCATGCTAAGAAGGATACTCTTTGGATTAGGTGGGTGGATACCTACTATATGAAAGATAAGGACCTTGATAGCTACTCTATTCCCTCTTCTGCTTTTTGGAATCTCATAAAGATTTTTGGCACTTATGTTTTAATTGTAGATAATGGGGGATGATCTTCTATGATTCATGGGGGGAAATTCAGTATTAAGAGACTTTACCTCAAATTGTTGGGTGGTTTTGAAAAAGTGAGTTGGAGAAGGGTTGTGTGCAACACCAAATTAAAGCCTCTCCTAAGTCTTTGTTTATAATTTGGCTTGTTATCTTGAAGAAGCTCAGAACTAGGTAGCAGCTCTTGGCTTGGGATGTTATCACAGATGATGCTTGCTGTTTATGCTAGGGTACCTCAGAAACCTGAGCAACACTTGTTTTTTTAACTGCTATTTGAATTGGAATTTAATTTTGGATAGGTTAGGAATGCAAAGAAGAGCTACTGGTTGGGATCAGGAGCTTGTTGCTGCTACAAGATATGCAAAGAAGACATCCCCTAAGTATAAAGCTTATGTAATGTGTCTCATTGAAACAGTTTACTTGGTTTGGTAAGAGAGAAATGCAAATTAAAAATTCTGATATTTGTAAAGATGCCTCCACTGCTGCTAGGTTTATTTTGTTTAGGGTGGCATGGTAAATTAAACAATAGAATGAAGTTTAAGAAAACAATAGGGAATACAAACTATTAAGTATTTGAACTTGGAATTATAATTTGTTGACACTATAAACACAACTATTAATCTATATTTAGATTTTTGTTACATTTTGAATATAATGATAATTGCTATCACCACCTGTCTTTGCTTAGGCGCAAATAAGGTGATGACACAATAAAATTAACCACTAATTTATGTCATTACTCATTGTGAAATACAAAAATAGCTTTGTTATGAAATGCGGAGATAAGTTTTACCTTTCATTGCTCAGGATATATATATATAGAGGAAGGATTGGCTAAAAACCAAAAGATGGTTGAAAACCAGACAGAAAATGGTTTAAAGTGGTACATTAGCAGTCGCAAGGGTACATTAAATATTTAAAGGGGTACAAATGGTTTTTAGCGAAAGTTACTAATATTTACAAAGATTGCCATTAGTAATCACACTTGTACCCCTTTAATTATCTAATGTAGGGATTTTTAGGTTGAAAACGTTTTTAGTTGATCCTCTTCTTATCCATCTATATATATATATATATATATATATATATATATATATATACAAGGGCTACAATATTTACAAATTAAAAACCCTAGTTCTACTAGAATATGGTCAGAGGTATAATAGCTGCCCACTTATATATATACATAACACCGCCCCCTCCCCTTGGATGACCATTATACAAAAACAATAATTTAAAATACAATATTTCATAATATTTACCTACAACATGCATTAACTCCCCTGATGATGTCATCTATCAAGATCCTTGAGACGACTTAATCCAATTGGTGAAAGAATTTATTGAATGTAGTCGAATAGTGTGCCTCGTTAAAATTTTTACTGAGAAAAACTCAGTGGGATAAAAACATAGTAAAGGAAAAAGAGTACACCAGTTTCATAATACGCTTTGAAATGTTTCCTCATTAATGACTTTACCAGGAAAATTCAATGTGGGACAAAACCTCGGTTAAGGGAAAAAGAGTGCATTGCGTATTTTCTTCCCCTAATGAATACATAACTTGATATCTTCAAATATAATAAATCCAATGTCGTCGGGTAGCTTCACATTTGCAGCATAATGCCAATCCTTGATGACAAATCTGGCCAAAGTGGTCTTGAATCTTCAAATCTTCACTTGAACATAGTGGGACATCTTTATTTATCAATGCATGAGCTTATTATCATTTCATGCCTATTTTGTTTCAACTAGGTTTTATTTTGTTTCAGTTAGGTCTTACTTTGTTTCAACTAGGTTTTATTTAATTTTGTTTTAGTTGATAGACTATTTTTTTCATTTAATAGAAATATTGTTTCAAATAATAAAGATATTGTTTCAGTTGGGTCTTATTTTGTTTCATTTAATAGACACAACTGAAGGAAAACAAACCCAAAATGGAGGGAAACAAGACTCAATTGAATTGAAGGACAATAAAACCCAACTGTAGGAAAAAAAACCCTACTGAAGAAAAAAACATCACCCTTTAATCTCATGCCTTTTTAACAAAATCCACCTCGCAATTTCTCTGTATTAAGTGCTTGTTTGGTTTACCATGGGAAATAAATTCCCACATGAAATCATTACCATAGGAAGTTTTTTCCCATTGCTAATTATATAAAAAGTGTTTGGTTGACATTATTATTGGAATTAGTATTTCCTAGGAAATAACTTCCTATGCATTGCAGGAATTTACTCACCAAGGGGGGACTTGGTGAGTTATTGCCCATGCTATGTTGGAATTTAAATTCTCCTTGGAAATTTGGTTTCCTAGGTTAACCAAACACACCATATTATAATTATTGCCTAGAAATTTACATTTCCAAGGAAAATACCTCCCAATCAAACAAGCACTAAGTTGCTTCAACAACAACATCAACCCTAATCTAACATTACAATTAGGCTGTTAGTATTCCGATTAAATGCAAACACACTATTTCGAGGTTAATAGAGTTGAAAATTTGTGATCAAAACATCAAATTACAAATCAAATATAGGAAATTATTTGGTATCTATAATAAAAGAATGTAAAAAAAAGAATTGGACAAAGAGAGAAGAACTTATTGTCATTGAAAGGAGCAGGGCATGAGGCATGGTTTGAGATTGGCTAATCTTGAAAAGACCATTATTTTTTTATTTTTTTTGAGATGAAAAAGGGCATTATTAAAACCAAGGAATGGCTAATCTTGAATTTGATGATTGGCTAATCTTGAATTTGATGATTTTTTTTCCTTCTTTTTTATAACATAGTATTGAACTCAAGGATAACACAATTATTATGGATTGACTTTGTAACAAGGAATGGGGAGAGTGTTTTACTAAAATAATGTTGAAAGTAAAAGTATTTACCAAAATACTCTCAAGTCTTTTTTAATTTTTTATATGCAATATAAATCGCTATTCCAGATAGCGTTCTCTTTAACAAAATCACTATCTCAAATAGCGATGTTGTTGAGGTTAAAAAAAGGCCCAAACAATGCCTTTGTTGTAGAGACCAATAACTAAAGTTGAATTTTTTTTTTAGGTTACATGAGAAATCGCTATCTGAAATAGCGATTTACCGCATAGAACAAAGTCGCTATTTCAGATAGCAATTTAGCTGCAAAAAAATAAAAATGAAAACACTCTCTGCCCTACATATATTCTTATAATTATTTTTTCGTTACCAGCATTTTAGTAAATAGTTTTGGCCTCAACATTATTTTGGTAGAACACTCGAATGGGAATGTATCATGTTTGATGTAGTAAATTTGTATATTTCATAGTTCATATCAGATTGATATAATTGTCACTTTGTTGTAGTAAATACTAGATATTAATGATTTATGGAAAGATTTGTAGAGAGAGAAATAAGAGTTGGTTGTTTTTGTGTTTAGAGAGGAAGACGATAGAGAGAGATCCCAGTTAGAGTGTGTTTGATTAAACTTAAATAAGCATTTTTTTGAAAGAAAATTCACATCAGATCAGATCAGAAAAATTCAAATTAGATCAGAAAAAATCATAACCACTCCCTCCATTTAAAAGAAAATGCTTCATTCACTTTTTCACATCAAGCGAGACACGTATGTAAATATTAATATCTTTGATTATATATAATAAAAAAATTATATAAATTACATAGAAAGTACGTATCGGGACGAATCAAAGGAGATCTCACATGACTGTGTTTTCTTTCTTATATATTTTAAATTAAAGGGAGGCAATCAAGTTACAAAGTGAAGAGCGCCAAAAGTCAAATGGAATCATTTTAGTTGGGACAAAGGGAGTATAATAATAACTATAATTAGAAAAATTCAAATCAAATAAGAAAATTTCATATCAGATTAGTTGAGAAAATTTCAGATTAGTTGAGAAAATTTTAAATGAATCAAACGCACCCTTAGTTTTTGTGACTATAAGTTATGGTCAGACAATTTGACCTAATACTTTACACGGGCTAACCAGCAAGTGGACTAATTTGCATCCATACGTGGTCCAATATTTTTTTTAATGGGGTGGTCCAAATTTTGAAGACCATTATCTAATGTCGTGGCGAATTGCGAATGCCCAATGCCGGAATTTACCATAAAAGGCTCAACGGCTAGAAAGTAGAAAGCGCACACAACACAGCCATCAATTTGAATATTTTTGCTGTCAAAAAAAATTTTGAATTTTTTAAAAACAAACAAAAAAAAAGGAAAAGGTACGCTGCCCCAACGCTCTTGTTCAAATAAAGACACCCGCAACGGCATTCTTTTCATCTCAGTTCTCACACTTTCACAGCTTCACTCAATCCAAACACAAAACCTAAACAAAACCTTCTTCAATAATCTCAATAGCAACTCAGGAATATGATGGATTCTGCATATTTTGTTGGAAGATCTGAAATCCTTTCATGGATTAATTCTACTCTTCATCTCAATCTCTCCAAAGTCGAAGAGGTTTTTGCTCTCTCTTTTTTAGTGCTCAATCAACAATTTTGTTCCAGATAAGAACAAAGTTGAAACCAATTGAGTAATTATTTGTGTATTTTTGATAATTTTTCGAGTTAATTTTAGGTCTTACATTTAACAATCTAAATTTTCGTTTTTCCAAATTCATGATTTTGTTTCAGATAAGAACAAAAATGAAACCAATTGAATAATTATTTGTGTTTTTTTCATAATTTTTTCGAGTTGATTTTAGGTCTTACATGTAACGAACTCAACTTTCGTTTTTCCAAATTCATATGTTATTTCGACTAATTCGTTCGATGGAGTATGGACATATATTTGGATTAGGAGAATATATTTAGGAGAATCAAATATATCTCGATATGGAGTGATTCCTTTGGTTCTTTAGTGTTAATTTGTTAAATCAACAATTTTGTTCTAGATAAGAGCATAGATGGAAACCAATTGAGTAATTATTTGTGTTTTTTCATAATTATTACGAGTTAATTTTAGGTCTTAGATGTAACAAACTCGATTTTAGCTTTTCCAAATTCATCGGTTATTTCGACTAATTCGCTTGATGGAGTGATTCCTTTGGTTTTTTTAGTGTTAAATCAACAATTTTGTTCCAGATAAGAACAAAAATGAAACTATTTGAGTAATTATTTGTGTTTTTTCACAATTATTTCGAGTTAATTTTAAATCTTACATTGATTCGCTTGATGGATTGATTACAGGCAGCATCAGGAGCAGTGCAGTGTCAACTGATGGACATGGCGCATCCGGGGACCGTGCCAATTCACAAGGTTAATTTTGATGCGAAGACGGAGTATGATATGATTCAAAACTACAAAGTTCTTCAAGACGTTTTTAATAAACTCAAGATCCCTAAGGTTTGCTCTCTTTGCTTTATTCTGATCTTATTTCTTCCTTTTGCTTGTTCATTTCAACTATATAATTCTTTGTTTACTGAGCATTTATAAAATGATGTGAAATGCAGCATATTGAAGTTAATAAACTCATTAAAGGAAGGCCTTTGGATAATCTGGAGTTTATGCAGTGGATGAAGAAATATTTTGATTCTATCAATGGTGGTCTCTTACACAGGTATCTAATTCACACTTGAATAATTTATAAACTAATCCCACTCTTCTCTGGTTTTTCTACTTTGGTGTGTTTTTATCTTATTGAAATTTATGGAGTTTTCTTATACTCAATTAAGGTCTGTATTTGATCAATTTAGTATGTTTATGCAAGGAATTGAGGAAATATATACAATTCATCAGAAAATGAAGAAATAATACAGCATTATATACAATTTTCTTGTTATTGATTTTCTAATAGTTGAACTGGGAATTGAACAATGCCAATGGGAATCTTATTACAGAAATCGGTTCCAATTTTAAATGCAAAATTGTGTTTAAATGGTTCATTTTAGTGTTTGAAATTTTCAATTTGAACCCACATCAAACTTGATTTCAAAGAGCAAAACTTTAATGGGATGAGTTTTATGCACACACCAGTAAAGTTTAGACATTTTATTTGGGTGAAAATGATGGGTAACAAATAAACAAACAAATTAAGATGGGTAAAGTCAATTGCAAATGACCCTGTTTTTAACTTCAATTCCAAGCCAAGATTAGGATGCCTCTATAAAAATCAGTGAAGGTTGGGATGCTATAATGTCACAGTGTCAGACTATATTGATCATGCTTGTGTATGACAGTTACAATCCTGTTGAAAGGCGAGAGAGTAGCAAAGGAGGGAAAGAAGCGGGCAGGAAATCAGCAAACAACAACAACCAAACTTGCTCGAGACCAAATTCATCTCACAGCAACAGATCTCATCATACATCATCTCATAGCAACAGGAGAGCTGATGGGTGTTCTGCAAACCAGTCTTCTAAAGCTGCAAAACCTAACTCTGTTAATGTGTCTGTATATGAAGAGCAGGTAACTCTGATTATATAAAGGCCTATAAGGTGTTTAGGGCTCTCAAAACTGAAATCTCATCAAGAAGTCAAATGACATTTAAATATTTTATCCAATTTTGTTAAAAATATATTTCTAAAACACCCTCTATTTTTACCATGGTCGGACATATATAGGTTGATTTTACTTAAAACTACACCAAAACGCCATTTGTGATACAAAACTTGTATCTAAATTTGATTAACTGGGCAGCCCTCAGGTGTTTATGCATTATTAGGGTTAGGTTTTTCTTTTCTGGATTGTTCTAATCAAACAATGATGAAGCAGATAACAGAGTTGAAGTTATCGGTTGATAGCCTAGAGAAAGAGCGTGATTTTTACTTCACAAAGTTGAGGGATATTGAGATCCTGTGTCAAACCCCAGAGATTGAAAACTCACCTGTATGTATTGCATATTTATTATTATTATTATTAGTGTATAGTTGTAGTATTTTGGTTCAATGAAGTTAGTAATAACACAACTATTGTTTTGTTAGATTGTTGAGGCAATACAGAAGATACTATATGCAACAGATGATGAAACCAGTGTGGTAGCTGAAGCACAAGCCATAGTGTCACAGCACATCAAGAACTTGAGTCCCATAATTGAGGTCAGTGAAGAGAACTTAATGGCTGAAAATCAGAAGCGAAAAAGCACTGATATGGAAACTCCTGTTAATGGCAAACAACCTCAAAGACAAAGGCTTTCTGATGTTTCTAACATACAGTGTAGTGGATCTCCTCTTGTTAGCTTCTAGACAGACAGCTAAATTCTCTGTGATTTGGGATCACTTTGAAAAACTACTATTCCTATCCTATACTGCCTTGTCTACGGCAAAAAAAAATGTTGTTTTGTATTCAGGTAATCACATAGATCATTCTTGTAGTAAAATTGGGAAGCTGTTTAGACTGATTTTAATTATATGATGAATGTTAGTGTCCATTTTATTGAAAGTAAAACTCCAAACAAAGCAGGGGTGAGTTTAATGTCCAAACAAATCTAAACAATGCTCTTTTTAATCTCCCTAACTTAATATGTTTGTATACTTTGTGAAAAGGAAAATTTGATTTTAATAAGCCCAACATTTAATGGTGTTCCCAATACAGTCCATCCTTGAATAATGTCAAAATATCCTAGTATCCTACCTTTACTGCTTATCTTCAATCTTCTTAAAAGATCCAATTAACTAAAACCCTATAGAAGAGGTTCAATTTTTATTATTATTACTAGATAGTGCCCACAGTTATAAAAAAATTTAAAAAAAATTTCATGTTTTAGAACATACATGAAATAAATTTTCCCCCAAAAAAACTTCTCATTTAATAGGTAGTATAATTTTATTGGATCTTTCAAAAAAAATTATTGGAATGCTTGTAGTGTTTATATACTAAACTATTTATTACTATGAAATAAAAATTAGATTTTGCCAACTTTAAATTATGAAATAATAAATTAAATCATGATATGAAGAATACATATATTCTTTTTATTTATTTTTTCTAGAGGAGGCGTATGTATGTGCCTGCTTATAATGTAAAATATTAACTTTACAGCATAATCGATATAACGTTTTTTATCCTTAATTTTAAAAAGTTCATTAAAGCTATGTTGTTGTAAAAAATTATGAATTAGTTTTTGCCAAAATGGACAATGAAATCATTGTAAAAGAAAAGGTCAATGAAATTAGTAGAAGGCATCAACTTGTGTATATAAAGACATATTGAGTATATGAATATGTGAAATAATTTTTCTCTCAAAAAAGTGAAATGATTTACATTCAAAACATTTGCATATTAGTGAATTCTTTTCGGAAAGTGATTGACTAACCCTAAGGCTGTTTAACCCTTCTAATATTAACTTTTCATTGGTTAATAATACATTAAAACATTAATTTTGTGCAATTTCTCTCTAGTATAGTGTATATATTGCATATTTACATGTATAAAATTATTTTATTCTAGTGTATTTAAGAGGATTGACAACTTGAAGGTTACTCAAACATTTTCCTTCTTAAAATTGATTTCACTTTTCATGAGTAGCACTAATTGACTAAACTGATTTGCACAAATTGATTTCTCATTTTCTTAAGAAGAGTTTTGCACACCACACATGATAAACATATAATGGTACATTGTTTTAAATAACAACTCAAGTCCAATGAAAAAACTGATGGGAGACTAAAGCTGGTGTGTGAAGTTAGATATGAGAGTTTTAGGCGGGAAAACAATGATGTATAATTTTAAATAACTACTCAAGTCCCAATGGAAAAAAAAATAATGGGAGATTAAAGTTGATGTACTGTGTGGAGTTAGATATGAGAGTTTTAGACGGGAAAACAATAAACTTCAAAGTGGCATGTGTACATTTTTTTTTTTTTTTGGTAAAGGCAAAAGCATAGCATATAACCAAATAAACCAATTACAACCTATATTCCAACCTTAGCACAATAACCCTACTAGGTAGGCTCATTGCAAACTAAGGCTGAGGACAACTATACTGGAAACAAGCTTCCAGAATTAATACAAGTGGCTCAACCAATCAAGAGATCTAATCCCTATAAGTTTTTTACATCTTCTAATGACATAAATCTTAATCTTCAAAATGAAAGCATCTAATGAAATACATTGTTGTTGCCAAAGCATAAGATTCCTAGCCCTCCACAAGTTGTATATAAAGCAGGCCACTGCGGCAGTCACCACTCTGCTCTTCAACTTAGGCCTCACCTTGCCCCTCTTGAGCCAATTAACCATATGCACCATGCTACCATGAGGTTGAGGTATGTTGATTCTGAGCCATGAACACAGGCCTTGCCATGCTTGCTGAGTGAAAGAGCAATCAAAGAAGAGATGTTGGTGAGATTCCTCAGCATTGTCACAGAGCACACACTTAGTATCTGTACAAATACCAAATTTTGCCAACCTTTGCCTTACTTGGAGTCTTTGGAGAGTAACAAGCCACCACACAAAGTTATGCTTTGGGTAAGAAAGTTTGTTCCAAACAACTAAATCCCAACCCACCCGCTGCCCTGCTCAGTCAGAGAGTTGTAGCTTCTAGCAATACTATAACCCTGCCCCTGATCAGGCCACCAAATAGCAGAACACCCAAGTATAAAATCCTTAGCTTTGCATATATTTTTCCATATCCAACTCCCCACAGCAGGGGCTCTATAAGCCCACCAATCTTTACCTTTGATATAAATAGCATGAGCCCATTTAACCCACAAAGAATCTTTTTTCTCAGAAATTTGCCAAACAATCTTGCCAACAGCCATAAAGTTCCACAAAGAAACATTCCTAACACCAAGCCCACCAAATTTTTTAGGGGAACAAACTTTATCCCAATTAACATAACTCTGCTTCCCAGAACTATGAAGCCCCCCCCCCCCCCCAAGGAAATTCCTACAGATCCTATTCACCTCTTTAATAACAGCAGCAGGCACAATCATAATCTGCATCCAGTATGAGCAGATGCTCATAAGGACAACATTTACCAATTGAAGCCTTCCTGCAAAAGACATACATTTATTTTGCCAACTTCTAATTCTAGCAACCATTTTATCAATCAACCCCTGACATTCAGAAGCATTGTGAGCCCTATTACATATGGGAGCTCCTAAGTATCTAAAAGACCATTTCCCACAAGAAAAACCTGAGTTAGCACAAATCTGCTGAACCACTTGCTCATCAACATAGGCATAATAAAATTCAGATTTCTGCCTATTAGCTTGCAAACCAGAAGACTTTTCAAACAAAGCCAAACCTTTTATCAACAACATAGCACTTTCAATACCTCCCTTATAGAACAAGAGGAGGTCATTAGCAAAGCAAAGCCAATTAAGACGAAGCTCCCTACATCTAGGATGAAATTTAAACAGATTCTTTTTACCAACATAAGCCATGATTCTATAAAGATATTCCATACATAAAACAAAGAGTAGGGGGGAGATGGGATCTCCCTGCCTAAGCCCTCTTTTAGCACGAAAATAACCTTTGGTGGTGCCATTAATGAGCAAAGTATAGCTAGTGGTAGTAACACAAGCAAGGATTACCTTAATAAAATGCTCAGGGAAATTCAAAGCAGTAAAGAGATGATGCAAGAAGTCCCACTCAATTGTGTCATAGGCCTCTTGCAAATCAACTTTCATCAAACAACCCCTAGGGCCATTCTTCCTAGCATAATGCCTCACCAAATCCTAACAAACCAAGATATTGTCAATAATATGCCTTCCACAGATAAAAGCCCCTTGATTCATTGAAACCACATGAGGGAGAACACTCTTTAGCCTGGAACATATCAGTTTAGCTATACCTTTATAAAGAACAGAACAACATGCTATTCAACTATTGGCCTGTACTCAGTCACCTTAGAAGGACTGGCATGTGTACATTGGTTCTTATTTTAGTTGTAGTTATAGAAAGATAAAATAGAAGAGATTGATAGTTTTTAGTTTTAAAAGATATTTATTTATTAATTAGCTAGTGTATTAATTATGGTATTAAATAGAGAGAGAAAGTAAAAAAAATTCAGATTAGGGGTGTGGGAGGAAAATAGTGGTAAGAGTTTTAGTAAAATAAAATAATGTATTAATCATGATATTAAATAGAGAGAAAATTAAAAAAGTGAGATATAGTGGTAAGAGTTTTAGTAGTAGAAATAAAAGAATAGAAAGATTATTAGTGTATACACAAAAAAGTGTCCCCTTGATGGCTCAATGATTTACTAATATTTTATGCATGCGATGCGTGTGTTAAATAAAAAAATATTTATTATAGGCAAATACATAAATAATAGACTCACATTTATTCTTTAATTAACTTTGTTAAAAATTATTAGTTATCTGCAAACTTGGTTGTTCGTTATAAAATAAGATATGGATTCTTTTAGAAATATAAACACTTGTTGTATAATTTTATTCTATCATTTCTAGTATAAATTCGGTTCCTAACTTATTTGATGTCATCTTTTTAATTAAGAATCATAATTATATTTTAATGAAGTTAGTTGTACATTGTTAGAATTATAATTGAATTCATCTTGTACATATGTCACTTTGTCATTAAAAATTTTCGCTCTATAATTATTGGTGATGTCATTTTTTTTTTTGCTAATTTATATTTTTGCATAAGTTCCAATACCGACGAAATCCTTCTTTAAAATTAATAAGCTTATTTCATATTTCATGTAAAAAAACCTTCATACTTTGTACATATAGAATAATGGATACCTTTTGAAAAATTACTAAAAAATATTATCGTAACCATGCAACGCCGCAATTAAAATATATATTAGGTAAGTTATCTATAATGCCTACATTAATTGTGTATTGAACAAATTTCATTAACAATAGGATAGTAATTTTATGTGGACATCACCACCTTATATAATAGAGATATTCCGAGCTTCGAAATAGCTCCACCAGTCCACCTTGCTCAAAAATGCCGACACGGTTACCCTGAGTCGTCTGTAGAAATTCCAAATAGCTAAAAACAAACTCAAAATGAAGTCAAAATACTATCAAAAGCGGTTCTGAAAGACCTTAAGCTAACAACGGTTTGGAATGACCCTTAACTATCTACGGTCTGAAAATACCTTAAACTATCTATGGTTCGCAAATGAATCTAAAACCAAACATGATCCGCAAAGACCATAGCTAAAACTAAACATAGTTTACATGTAGATTGTAAAAACTCCGCTTAAGCAGTATGTGCTGACTCAAAACTAAATACGGCTCTACAACGACCTTAAACTAGCAACAATCTGAAAAACGACTCTAAAACTCATCAAACAGACAAATACAAAGCAAAACATTCAAAATACAATCAAACGGTCCGACAACAACCTTAAACCACAATTGTCTGAAAAGAAGTTAAAACTACCTTCTTTCCGCAAATGACATTAAAACTAAGCCTATTCAATATTGGACTCTAAAAAACCCCATTATCACTCCTCTGTCCAATATAACGTAAACCAACTTCTCATCTGATTTTGGGCACAAAACCATCAAGAAAGCCTAAATAACCAAAATTGCCTAATTAAATAAGCCTTTGCAAATCACCCGATTGAAGCCAAATTACAATGGCTCTATTATACATCTAAATGTACGTAGAGGTATGTGCATCCAAGGTGTTTTATAACTCATTTTAAATAATTTTAAAACTATAAAATGAGCAAAATTACCCTTTGATGTACCATACATCCGGATGTATATAAGAATGTTTAGGCCAAATTATGACATTATTGAATACTGTCCAAAACGACATCAAAACTACTTTCTTGTCATAATATAATTATTATGACACAAAAAATATCACTCAACCAAAAAACACACTTAATTCCCCGATAATTATACAGTCGAGACCAAATTCAGGTTGATTATCTAAAAATTTACTACGTATTTAAAAAATCCTAGAAATGTTGTTGGTAGCATTTATCCTACAAATTCTAAGGCACCAATTAGAAATCCATTCCGAGTTTTATATAGCTCAAACAACTCAAAATCATACAACATAATCTTTAATAAACCATTACATGACCACCTCAAAGTGTGACGATCTATAGAAGGCCTTAAACATATCGAAACGCGACGAAACTTTAGGAAGTTGTAGCCAACATCCCAAGAACATGACAATATATTTTGTGTCAATCGGGCATCTTTTCGTTGCGATGGATATGGGAATGGATTGAAAAATTACAATAATAAAGATTCATTGAAAATATTTCAATCTCTCCTCAGTTTTTGAGAAGCGAGAGCTACGGTGCTTGGAATGACGTGAAATTTTTACCATACATCTTGGGGACATACAACTACAACATACTAAATTTTGAGTGATTTCATATCTTGGGAACTTCCCCGAACGATGCTCGGAAAAACCCTCTTGTGTGTGCTATACCCTCTTCCCCGAGAGGCGAGAGCTACGGTGCTTATTTCCCGCATTTGCTAGTATTTCATGTTAGTGTGTGCAATTCTCGTTGTATGTATGTACTCAGCTTCTTTCTGATTCTATGCTTGTGTGTGCATTTGACCTTGTCTTGATCTTGGCCCTGCGACGACCCATTTGTAATTTAGCAGCGTTGTTTTCGGAGAAAACAACAATCACAGATCATTAACTTCTAGAACTTCAAAGTTAGGTTCATAAACTACAGCGGAAGCTCTAAAACTTAATCATATTATTCATTAAAAACTGTTAGGTAATCCCAAAATAAATATCAAACCAATATCCTTTACTATTACAAAATAAAGAATAGACTACTAAATCAAATAAACATAATCTAAACTAGTCATCGGGTCACTTCTAAGCTGGCTAGCTCACAATCCCAGCCCATACGTAGCCTAAACTCAATCACAACCTGTACCTGAAATAGAATGGGGGGTCCACAGTCAGTGGTGAGTAATTAGATTGTTCTACTTAATTAGTAGAACACAATTAGAAACATAATAATCAGAACAGATCATCTAAACTGTCGAACAAGTCATCATGCAAAGAAGTCAACAAGCAATCACATCAAGTACGCAGCGGAAGACAATCATACAAGTCATCCTTAACAAGACCTTCAGCTCAGCTCAACCAATTCTAGACTTCTAATCCTCATCAACGACTCTTCTTTTCTGTTCTTTCCCAATCAGGTGCTAATCCGTGACCAGTCATATGCTCGTAAGAGGTCAACCACGAAGATCTACTCCCCCCAACTTTCCTTGCTCATGCCGGGTCAACCACAAGGATCTACTCCCCAAGCACTGGGATCAAGAACTGTCCCCAATCCGAAGATAGGACAGTGGCTTCGACTATACCTATGTTCATGGCACATGAGCCACTAGATAGGTGGTCACTTCATAGTTAATCATCTTTTCAATTCAATTCAATTCTATTCTGTTCTATTCCAATCCTCAATTCAATTCCTTATCGTCATAGCTTAACTTCTAATCCAATCTTGTTCATCTTAACTTGACTCAAACTCCAAACTAAACTTATACCACTCGAAAATGACCAACATCATGCGAAAAAATAATGCAAAAATACTTGGAAATACGTACAAAAATACATACAGAATGCGTACGAAAATACGTACAAAATACATACGGAATACGTACAAAAATACGTACAAAAATACATACGGAATACGTACAAAAATACGTACAAAAATACATACGGAATTCGTACAAAAATACATACGGAATACGTACAAAGTACGTATAACAATACGTATACAATACGTATAAAATACCTGCAAAATACGGTTAGAAATACATACAATATACGTATACCATACAATCACAAATACACGAAATTCATACTATACACATATACAAAGGAAACCTTCCCCTGAAATACTTATCTTGTCATATTTTACCCATAACCCTTCCTTTATTCATATTATTACTTTCCTTCATATTGCGACTTATCCCTATTAATTCCTTTTAATGGTAATAATTATGTTGTTACTTTCCTTCGTATTGCAACTTATCCCTATTAATTCCTTTAATTATAATAATTATAATGCTTCCTAAAATTACCTTTTAATAATATTGTAAGTCAAAAGTTAAACTAAAATGGATCAAATAAAATATGAGACCACACAACATTTTAATCTAAAAATAATAATTAAATAAATTCATCATATCATCATATAAACATTTCAATAAATCATATAAAATGACAATTAGCTACATAAGTTACCTAAAACATGATAAAAATCCTATTTTCCATATTTCACATCACTCGACATTTTGGAGAAATAACACCAAAATTAACACTTTAAATTAATTAAATACCTTTATCAATAATTAAATAAATTAACCTAATAAATAAATAAATTATGCAACAACATCAAGACATCAAGATTAATCAAGAACAAGATCAAAAGTTAATCCTTTAACTGTATAACATCACACGGCAATTATAGGGCCAAGATATATCAAGAACATTTCAAGAATTAATAATAACATGTTTTAATAATTCAATCATACTATTTTACACAATCTGATTTAAAGAATTAAATTAATATCGACCTTCTAAAGGTATCAAATAATCTGGAAATTTTGATGGGAGTTAAACATGGGTTCAAGGTTTAACGTGCATAAATTTCGTCCAAAAATAACGTCATTTACTATTTTTAAGGGATTTTATAACTAACAAATCAGATTAGGCTGTAATCAGTTTCAGATTTTTCTGCCATAGAAAACGAACTTTAAAAATTACGAAAATTTAACACAAGCTGTAAAACACTATTACTGACTTCCACCTAAAATTTCGTAGCCATCCGAATTGATTAAGTATCTTAATAAATTCGTAAACTAAATCTGGACAGTTTTACCGGTTTGAAAGATTAAATTATTTCAAGCAAGAAAAAAGGACGAATTTTGCCACGAAATAAATCATGATTCATAGTGAAACAGTAAAGAAACTCGCTAAAATTATTTTAAGTGACTCGAAAATTTAGAATAACAAGAACAAAAATATTCTTTTTAATTTAAGACTTTAATTAATAATTTAAATAATCAAGATTCATCAAATTTACATAAAGAAATCAAGAAAATAACATCATAATATTCATCATATCATTCGAAAAATTTCAATCCTAAACCTGATACTAATTCTAAGCAATCCTACATTGTTCTAAACAATTCCAAACCATATTCTAAAAACTATGAAACTAATCTATCCTAAAGATTAAGTAAAAGCAATCCAATTACCTTTGAAGGAGAGATATAATTCGAAAATATCAAGGCCACACGGTTTCTTGAAGTTTCTTTAAGCTTTTGTTGCAATCTTTGAGTTCTTGAAATCAATAGAAAATGTTTAGGAGTTTTTTAGGGAATTTTTGTGATCGATTCTTGGAAGGGAAAATAATTAAAACAATTGTTGAACCCCCAAAAATGAAGGTTGGCCATGTGACATGGGAGGTAATAGGGTTTAGGGTTCCTAAAGTTTAGTAGTAAAAATAGGACAACAAAGGCGGGTTTTGGAATGGGTCAAAAATAGTTATAATAATTAATAAAATTAGTTAACAAATTAAATAAATCAATTAGGAGAAAAATATATGGGCTCGGGTTTAGTAAGACAGAATAAATAGATTCAGGTCATGATCCAAAATAACTGGACTGCTACAAATAAAGTTAATAATTAATTAAATAATAATCAACTAAATAGCCCATTAATTATATATTTAATTAATTATAAAAAAAATTAAAATATCCTGAATTTTCGGGGCATTACAGTCACCCCTCCTTAAGAAAATTTCGTCCTCGAAATTTTGCAAAAGGAAGCACACATAAGAAACAATGAGATAAAAGGAAAAAGCAATAACACTAAAACAATAGCCGTACCAGTAATTCGGTTGGTCCGTGCGTCCACCTCTTCATGGGTCATGCAGTAGACTCGATTCTTCACCGGTGCCCGACTTCCAATTGTTGGTTTATTCCTAGGACATGCCCACGACTTGTGCCCTCCTTGACCGCACACGTAGCACACTATCGTAGACCCGTCGCACTTCTTCCCGGGATGACGCTCTTGCTATAACCTTTACTCGGCCGAGCTGGAGGCGATGCAAAAAGAGTGCGCCTTTGGCAAGGGGTATACTCTAGGCGTTCCCAAAGTGGGAGCGAATGTACGAATCATCCCCAGGAGGGCTATTCCTGTTTACGAGGCTGTGATTGACCAAGGCCTCAGATTCCCTCTTTATCCCTTCATTTTAGAAGTGTTAGAGGGATATGGCCTAGGCTTGTGGCAGCAACTCTTGGGCTAATATCCTGGGATACATAGCCACTTGTAAGATCATGGGATACCACCTGTCCTTTCCCTGTTTTGCCAACATGCATTATTTGAACAAAGTCGAAAATAGCTGTAACTCCTGGTACTTTCTTGCTACCAGACCTTCTTACCAAATGACATTCTCTAAAAATAACAAGTGGAAGAACTGGCGAAAGCGCTTCCTCTACGTTTACTTTGACAACGAAGAGTTTGTCAATAAACTGAATTGTATCAACACGGCTCCCTACTTGTGTGGCCGAGATGTTGATCTGCCTCCTACTCATCAACGGGACGATGAGATTTTAAGGAGTGATGCCTTCAAAACCAAAGTTAAATTTGTCGTGAATAAGAAGAACTATGTCCCGAAGGTTTGGGTCCCTGATTGGATGTTTTTCCGGGACCTAAGATTTTTGTCTGCATTTGGGCTAAGCCTTGCCATGGAGCCAGGTAATATAAGATCTTCAGCTTTATATGTAAAATAATATCTTGGTTATTGCCTTGCCATGGTCGACTTACCACCCCACAAGAAGGGTGAATTGACGGGCGACGCTTACTTGGACGCCTTGTATGAACTGAAGATGCAGTCCTGGAAGGATCGTCGGGACGAGACTATAAGTCCGTTGTTCGTTTCATTTGTCCATTATCTGAGCCGAGTGATTAGTTAATGGTAGGTTGCTTGCAACCCCCTGTCTTGGCTTTGAGGAGGGCCGAGAGGGTATATTGCAAGCAACTTTCAAAATTCAACTCACTCGGCCATAGCTTGACCGAAGGAGTGGTTAATGGTAAGTTGCTTGCAACCCCCTGTCTCGGGTTTAAGGAGGGCCAAGAGGGTATATTGCAAGCAACTTTCAAAATTCAACTCACTCGGCCATAGCTTGACCGAGGGAGTGGTTAATGGTAGGTTGCTTGCAACCCCCTGTCTCGGCTTTAAGGAGGGCCGAGAGGGTATATTGCAAGCAACTTTCAAAATTCAACTCACTCGGTCATAGCTTGACCGAGAGAGTGGTTAATGGTAGGTTGCTTGCAACCCCCTGTCTCGGCTTTAAGGAGGGCCGAGAGGGTATATTGCAAGCAACTTTCAAAATTCAACTCACTCGGCCATAACTTGACCGAGAGGGTGGTTAATGGTAGGTTGCTTGCAACCCCCTGTCTCGGCTTTAAGGAGGGCCGAGAGGGTATATTGCAAGCAACTTTCAAAATTCAACTCACTCGGCCATAACTTGACCGAGAGAGTGGTTAATGGTAGGTTGCTTGCAATCCCCTGCCTAGGCCTTAAGGATGGCCGAGGGAGTATATTGCAAGCAACATTTGTGATTGCCCCACTACCACCAACGTGGCCAAGTGGGATTACCAGTAAAATCTTAACATTTTTATCTTTTGTACTTGGTGAATGTATACTGACTTTTTATTTTTGTTTCAGGCAAGTGCAGCTCCTTCAAGGAGCGCAAAAAGAAATAAAGGTGCTGGATCAAGCGGTACCCAGAGAAAGACCCCTGGCGACGGGGGCAAAAAGAGTAAGGAAAAGGAGGTTGCGGTCTCCGAAGAACAGGTAATCAAGAAGAGAAAGACTTCCCCGGTCAAGGAGGAAGACAAGGCTCTGGTTGTTCGTCAGCCAGAGGTGGGTGCCCCGGCTATTCAGCCTCCTGATGGCGTGTTTGCAGGTATGCCCACGTCAGTTGCTCAAAACATTCCCTCGCCCATCATGAAGATGGCGAGCACAATGGGAGGTAAATATTATACCCACCGAGTAAGGATAGTGCGATCTATTTCTTTCATCATCCCCTTCTCATCCGGACTCGATTGTTATTCCCATTTCAGACCCCTCAGGAGGACCAACTGAGGAAGAGGCTGAGAGCTCGGCCCCAGGCCCCCCTTTGCCCGACTATTCGGGAAAAGAAAAAGTGGTGATCGTCCGAGGGATGATCAAAGGGGCGGGCAAGGACGTTGCCCACAACCTTAGAGGTTTCTCTGATGGGCACCTTGCACCCATCCAATATGCCTTAGCTGAGGTAAGTAAACATACATTGTGCTTTTGCTTGAGTTATTTTTGAAATTTTATATTCTAATCGTTCAAACGTGCTCCATTTTTCAGGCTATGCTAAGGCTTGAAGGGGCCAAGAGTTGGCGATCCGCTCAGGTAAATGTTGTCAAACAATCTAGGGCGGAAGTTAGTGAAACAAAAGATATTGCAATGTTCACTACCATTCGCCAAGATCAACTAACCAGTACTACCATGGAATCGCAGGCTGACACCATCATCAACCTCAAGGCTGAGCTTTCCAAGCATCTCACCAAGATCACTGAGCTTCTCACTGAAAAACAGAAGTTACAAGAAGATGCCAAGGGGAAGGAGGAGGCTGCCCAGGCTAGGGACGAGGCCTTTGCAGCCAGAGACGAGGCTGCAAACCAAGTGACCCAACTCCAGAAGGATAAAGAGGAGTTGGAGGGCAAGGTCGCCTCTCTGGAGAAAGAGACACTCTGGAGGGTTATAGAAGCCGACATGGCTTATAAGAGAAAGGTGACCGAGGCTTGGGAGTTGGCCTACTCGGGTGCCAACTTTGGGCGTATGAGCTGCTTTCTAGACTGGGTGGACATCAAATCTGTCTGCGACAAAACAGGCCGCGACCCTCCTCCACTTCCTGAAATATCCGAGGGTGAAGATGAAGAAGAAGAAGAAGATGATGAAAATGATGCTGAGAGCTAAGCCACTCTCCACTTGTATAGTAGTTTCAGCTAATCTTAGCTTTTAAGTTAGTTTTTAGTTTTTGTATAGGCGGCTGGTCTGCCATAACTTGTAATAATTTCAGATTCAAATGAATAGGACAAGTTTTTATATTCAACAAGTCTCGGCTTTCAATTTTATATTCCAGCACTTAGTATTTATGATATGTTGATGTTATGCCCCTGAGCAATGCAGTCGGTTTACAAAGTCTAAGTGATTACTCGACAATTTATCTTGGCAATTGTTCTTTGCCAAATAAGTTGGGAGCAATCAATCAGATACCTGATTGCCCTTAAACCGAATATATTGCTCAATGTGACATTTACACGTTTAGGGCTTGGTGTAATACCCCGTATTTTTGTACATTTATACATGTATTTTTATACATATTTTATAACTTATACACTTATTTTGTACGCCTAAAAGAATATTTTTAGATGCTTTACTAATTAAAAGTAATAAAATGGTTTAAAGTAAATGTTTACGAAAATATTATTATTTGAGTATTTAAATAATTTGCATATATATATTTATAAAGGGATTTTATAAAATCATATTTGAAATAATATTAAAGGTTTTAAGTATATGTTTTGGGACGTAGCTTATATAATAAAATATTCCGGTTTGAAAATACGTAAAAGTATTTATTCATATTGTCGCAAGTCCAACCCAGCGGTAAATCCAAATTGAACCCAAACTGTATATATACCTGTAACGTAAAACAAAATAGGTAAAAAAAAACCCTAAATCAACACAAAACAAAACTCTCTCTTTCCTCTTACTCTCCTCTTTCACGGTAACAATCAACAACAGCAGCAACGCTGCACCGTAGTACCTCGCACGTACAACCACCACCGTACCGCAGCACCACCGGAGGCCCTTGTCTGCTGCCACCCACTCGCCGGAGCCCTGGTACCTCGCCGGAGGTCTGCTGCCGGGTCGCCGCCGCTGTCGATCGCCGATGTACTTCCTTCCTGCTATTGTTGTGCGTGAGTCTTCTTTAAAAAAAAAAAAATCTTTTATTTATTTTAAATTCTTGATTTAATGTTTATAAATTGTTATATTTGGTTAGTTTCTGATTTGATGATGTTAATTAATCTGGTTTTGGATTAAAGTTTTAGGATTAAAGTTGGATTTTGAATCTTTGAAATTAGGGGTTTTAATTGAAAATTTTCAGATTTTGTAAATTGATTAAAACTAGTTTAAACCTTGATTTTTAGTGTTATGTGATGGTTAAAGTATTAAAGTTGATATTTTGGAAGTTGTTGTTGAAGTTTTAATGTTTTAATGAAGGTTTTCTTGAAGCTTTAATGGAGGTTTTGGTGTTTTAATGGAGGTTGTTGTGGGGAGGTTGAAGATGAAGTTGTGTTTTTGTTTTTTAATAAGTTTTATGAAAATTCTGATTAATCTTGATTAGTAATGTTAATTGGATTATATTTTTGGAGTTTTATTAATTTTATTATTGATGTGACTTCTGGAAAAATAATATAATTTCAAAGATTTTAATTATTAGTAGCGTATAATTATTTCCGGTAGTGTTAGGAACTTGTCGGGTGTTGTTAGAACTTTAAAATCTATGTTCGGAACGTTTTAAAAGGCTTTTAAATAATTTTATATGCGCTGAAATTTTTATTATCATATGATAAGGCGATATTTCAATTATTTAAATTATTATCCAATTTTTATTTTATTAGGAGAGCACAAAAATATAATTCTGGAATTAAATAGGGGAATTAAGTGTTACGATTATATTTTATTAGAGGCTGAAATTTTGTAATATGTACTTAGAGTAGTTTGGGGTTTTGATTAGTTGTAATGTTTAATTGTAGGAGATTTTGAATTCCGATAATTCAATTAAAAGTGGCTAGTCGGATTTATTATATCAGGTACGTATGTACTCAGGAAATTGTTTGCTTGTAGTAGCATGTTTAGGGCATGATTTAAACTGTGATAACTGGTTATATGTTATATCTATGATTGTGGAAGAAGGAAATTATATATATTATCAGAGCATGTTGTCCTGGATTGAATATTTTATCACAGTTTGGAATGTGAGTTCAATTATGAACCTTTATAACACGTAATGTGGGGCCAGTAGGTATCAATATTATTTTACCACCATTGTGTGGGGCCATGGGCATTAAAGGATTTAGTAATTATGTGATCGCTAAATGAAAATATAAATAAACCTGCAATGGTGTGATTTCAAGTGTGATGGCTTGTGTTGTAGTTTTTAGGGAAAATTAAATTAAACCTGACTTCTCTTAATAACACTGTAAATCATGTAAAGTGAAACGAGATTCACACCAAAACTCTTGGAACGTATATACCTTGAGTATGAACAATGGGGGGAGCTTATGCTCCTATCAAGAGGTACGAGACGTCGTTCACTCTTGTTTAATTTTTCTTCTTTTTTCTCTTTCTTCTTCTATTTTATTTTGGGATCCCAACCACCTTATGATGGATGTTCCGCTCGGATCGCAACCGAGTGCGTGGCCAAGTGGCAGCCGTGGTAGGCAACTTTCTTTACATTTTATCTTTCTCCCACCTTATGGTGGATATTCCGCTCGGATCACAACCGAGTGCGTGGCCAGGTGGCAGCCGTGGTAGGCAACTTTCTTTATCTTTTATCTTTGGAAGCCCGTTCGATGTGAATCCAATCTCTTAATAAAATAAACAAATAATATACATTTCACCATTATTTAATCTGACCACTATCTTTAATTTGTCTATCATGGAGTCCATAATCTTAGCTCAATTACAGTAATTTATTTATGTATTTATAAATTTACTTGTTTATTTATTTATTTATTGCCGCCTGTAGTATATATGTACTCAGCCTTTGCTGATTACGTGCTTTTGTGTGTGTGTCTTCTTTGGTCATGGCCCTCGCCTTAATGACCCTGTGATGAACCAATATATACATTTGTATTATTGGGGAGCAGAATTGCACAGGTTAGCTTGATGATATGAAGTTCAAGCATTCAGCATATGCATTGTCGTGGGATGAGAGTGATTCGAGAGTTAACCAGTCTTGTATCTGAGCTTATTTTAAAATGTATTTCATTTACGTTGTTTTGTGTAAATGATTGTTAAAGTTTTTCCGCTGCAAAATTCTGAATAAGCCGAAACATTTTCACACGTGGCGGTAATAATTTGGATTTTCTCTTTAACATTATTTTCACAATAGATTTTCAAATATTTAAGTCCTTTCAAGTAGGGAATTTCCAGGGTGTTACACTTGGCCCTTCCTGGTTGAGTATCATTTTACTTAAGGAACAATATAAAAATTGCCCCTGATTGGGCCTGAAGCATTCCTTACTTGGATCTGCCACGTGGAATTTAATTTCCGAAAATGGGTCTTTGTTTTGGGCCTAAAATAATAAGGCAAATTTTTAGGAGTCTTTATAGCAAACCACTTATTTTGGGCCCCCAACTTGTTTTTAAGAGCAATAAATGTTATAGGGGTAAAATTGGAATAATGGAATTTTGTGGAGCTCCTATAAATACCACTTGCTTCCCTTTCATTTTTCACAATGCAAATTGCAATTCCTTGAGAGAGAAAGAAGAGGGAGAAGTTGTGGAAAATCTTTCTAACTTTGTGAAAGAGAATGTCTAATCAGTGGTTATCCAAGGAGAAGGATAGCCGTAACAAGCTTCCATTGGGGAAGCCGGAGGGTACTACAGATGATGATGATTTCACCAAATATGCCTGGAAGGTGAAATTATCGGATGAAGGAGAGAAGGGTGCCCAGGAGAGTGAGGACTCGACTCGTGCGGGCAAGCTGCCAGTGGAAGAATATGAAGGTTTCATAAATGAAGAGCGCTTCCTAAATATGAAGTATGAAGCGCGACTGAAGGAATGGGAAGAGATAAAGAAGCACGACGGTGAGGGCTCGACTCGCGCTGGGAAAGAGAAGAAGGGCGGTCCTTCTGGCCCCAAGAAAGGAGAGAGGCGGCCACGGGAGAAGAGGGAACATCTGGAAATGATCCCACAAACTCCTGAGGAGGTAGAGTATAGGGAAAGGGTGGAATTGGCCTGGGACAGAGCGTATCCATTCAAAGACTTTGGATATTTCAGGCAATTTCTCGATTGGGCCGACGAGAGGAGCTGGTGCGAGCGAACTGGTCGGCCTCGTCCCTCAACTCCTGTAATACCCGACCCGGACGAGAGTGATTAGACTATTTGCGCTTAGAAGCGCTTATTATTATTATTATTATTATTATTATTATTATTATTATTATTATTAATATATACATTTTTTTTGGCAAGCCTTTTGGCAAGTGCTGAGCCTTGCCCTTTTGTATTGCACGCTATATTTATAATAGACTTTATTTTATGGTTTGTTTAAGTCGTTACTTATTTGATTATTTGCATAGTGGCTTGGCATTAAATCGCCGAGACACCTGTTTGTTAATAACATAAATTTTTTCGAATGACTCGGTCAATTCCAGCTGAGACACCCCTTAGTGCATCATTTTAGATTTTCGCATGGCTCGGCTAATTACAGCCGAGGCACCCCTTAGTGAATCATTTTAGATTTTCGAGTGGCTCGGCTAATTACAGCTGAGGCACCCCTTCTATGAAACACTTGGAAATGTATTAGGGGGCATGGGTGGCCACCCTTCATCCTCGTGAGACTGTCACTATTGGCCCCTTTTTTGGGAGTCAATTAATGGGGAATGGGAACTTGGTGCTTAGATTAGCACCACAGGCTTTTGTTCTTATTACTATAAACAAAATAGTGGACACTAGCCTTTTAAAATATTCACTTTGAAAGTGAATGGGCCTTTTGGGACCTAGTCCTGCCCTTTTCATTAATATTGATTTTGATTACATTGTCTCTAACCGAGATCTTACATTGAAATATTTAAAAATAATACTTAGATTATCCATGTTCCAGGATCTTAGCAGTATGGTTCTAGAAGGATAGGTCAGTTGTCATCGAGACTTTGTCACAGGATTCAATCCTAAGGACTTCTTGTTTTATCTCGACCACCTCGTTCTTTCTTTTCCTTCCCGGCCTCTCATTAGCGACTTCTTTTGAATTGTCAGCAACCTTCACCTTGAGTGTTGTTAAATAACACTCCCTTGCTGTTTGTTGGTCACCGTGAACCGTGCCAATTTCTCCATTGTTGCACACATATTTCATCATCATGAGATGAGGGACTATAACAGCCTTGGTAATGTTCAGAGTTGGCCGGCCTAAAATAATGTTGTAGGCGACCAATTCCCGCACTACTAGAAATTTGACAAACATGTGTTTGGGTTTTTCTTTCATCCCTATCCTTATTGGGAGAGTAACTATCCCCACGGGGTGAACGGTCCCCCCTCCAAATCCTACGATTGGGTGATTGATTGGCTGTAAAACATCATCTTGGAATCTCAGCTTCTCCAAGCATGCAAGACTGATGATGTCGGTGGAACTACCCGTATCAATTAGAATCCTTCTGACTTTAAGGTTCGTAACTTTGAATTCGACCACTAAAGGGTCATCATGTGGAGTTTGAATGTTAGGCCGATCCTTCTCGCCTATTAGAACTTCAGGGAATGTTTCCTCCTTCTCCGAGACCAATACTGGGGAGAGACTTCGGAGATGTTCCTTAGTCCCTCTGATAGTTGGCCCTCCGGAAGCGAATCCTCCTGAGATCATAGCCACAACCTCAGTGTCGGTCTCTTCGTCTTCCCCATCCTTTTGTGTGGTCTTTTTCTGAAACTTGAACTTGGATTTTACGATGTAAGGTTCCAACATAACCTTTGCTGCAAGCTTGTCTAGCAATCGCTTCAAATTGAAGCATTCGTCAGTATCATGCCCCACATCCTTTTGTGTGGTCGTTTGTTATACTCATAGGCCGACTCGTAAGTTCGGCTTTTCTTGGGAGCATTATGCTCCTTATGAGTGTTTTCAACAGTCCACACCTCTCTCTTACAGTCGTCCTTCTTTTGACTGGATTCTCCATGTTTGTGTGCATTCTTTGTCTCGGGCTTAGTAGCTGAACAGATTTATGTGGCATGGATGTAAGACTCGGCTTCCATGAGGATTTCTGGTAAGGTCTGTACCTTCTTCCTTACAATCTCAAACTTGAATCTCGACTGATGAAGCCCTTTGACAAAATTGTCAAAGGCTATACCCTCGGGGAGGCCGGGTATTTGTAGCATTTCTAAATTGAACCTCTTGACATATGACCTCAGGGATTCGTTCGGCCCTTGTATGACTTTGCTGAGGTGCATGCTTGTTTTCTTCTCTTGTTTGTTTGCCATGAAGTGATGTGCGAAAACCATGCTGAGCTCGGTAAAGTTCTGTATGCAATGGTCCGGCAAGCTGCTGAACCATTTTTGGGCCACACCCTTCAGTGTTGCCGGAAAGTACATGCACCATGCTGCATCATCTACCGACTGAGCATACATCAGGTGTTTGTAAGTAGCCAGGTGATCATCGGGATCAGTTGTGCCATCATAAGGTTCAATATGGAGGGCTTTGACTTTGGAGGCCCTCGGGGCTGTCAAGATGGCGACTGAGAATGGGAACTTCCATGTGATCCCTCCAGGAGGGTATGATTGAGGTGGTTGTTGGAACTGAGTGGTCGGTCGCATATCCTCTCTGAAGGGCTCGGCCTTGAACAAGCCTTTGGGCATTGGAGTAGGAGTTTGCACATGGGTTGAACGAGACATAGTCCGCAGAGACCTTCGGTAGGTGGTGTCCTTCAGAGTTGGGGTTGATGTCGTGTCAGAAACATCAACCTATGAATGATGCTGTGATTGTTGTCTTTTTGCCCTCAGATACTCTCGAGCATCTCTAAAGGCTTGATTGGTTTCGCTGATCAAGAGCTCCCTTCTTGGGAGAGTGGAAGCCTTGGTCGTCTTCACCCGTTGGGTGATGTTCTTCCAATCAATCTTCGTTGATTTGGAAGGTGTTTTCTTCTTCTTGGTGCTGCTTGGGACCTTTTTCTTTCCTAGGTCGCCCTTGGGGTCGGTCGGATCCTTGGTTGGCCTTGAGGGCCCGGCTTCTTCCTGGGTCGGCCTAGATGGCCCAAGGTCAGTCTTGTTGGCCTGGCCTATCATGTCCTTCACTTGCGTGACAAGCGAATTCCTTAGGTCGACCATTATGTGTTTCAGTTGGGAGAGAGAGATCAGCTGATCCTCCTCAGGAGAGTGGGCCTCGGCCTGACCCGCACGTTGTGCGGTCTTCTCCCTTCGAGGAGGTCGGTCATGATCTGTCTCTCTCTCGTCCAACTCATGGTCGTTTTCTACTGTTACTATTGTGGTTTTTGGAAATTCGGGAGTTTTTTCTCCTAAGTCTGCCATAGAACCGTCTCCTCCCCACAGACGCCGCCAAATGTTTTAGGGTTTTTTGAATTTAAGGAGAGGACTAACACTTCTATGCTACAAACTTTTCCAAAGTAATAATAATAAATACAGAAATAAGCAATTAAATGTGCAAAAGATAATAATAACTCAAGTAGCTGCTAATCAAGATTGATTAAGGTTAATTGACAATTACAAGTTATGTGTTGTCAAATCAGAATATATTGGGATCTGTGTTGCAATCATTGCTTTAATACTTTTATACAAGAATTTTCCTACTTTCTCTTATAAACTATCAATGTGGGATACAAGTTTTCCCACTTTTGATGTTTTTCCTAACTTTCTATGCTGAATTCTAGCTAGCCAAGTGTCTTCGTAGGGTAACGTCACGTGGCCCTATAATGCCATGACACGTGGACCAATAAGATGCTGCTACGTTGCTTTGAGGGCTTCTGTTGGGCTTCTTTCTTGGGCTGATGTGCTTGGGCTCTTCTTTGGGCCTTACATAATCAAGTGGGCCAAGAATTTTGGCTATAACAATAATGTTGCCCATACGATAGCTAGATGAGCGGTTGTTTTAGTTGGTTGTATGGAGTGGGGGAGCAAGGGGTCTGAGTGGCTCGTTGATACTATTATGTTTGATTCTTTAAGTTTGAATGGCTAAGCTCTTTCCCTTGGGAATTTGTCTCAAAAAAAATTAAGTGTTATCAAACATACTCGTATTTATCTAAACAGAAATTACATTAGCAGTCATGTCATTCTAATTCATCGAATAAAAAAGTTACATTTCTAAGGAAATTTTGTCAGAAAAGACCTTTTAAAACATTCATTTTGTGAGAAAAGACCTCATAAAAAATTTGTTGTGAGCAAGGACCTAAAACAAAAAAAAAAAGTTGCAAAGAGGGACCTTACCTCTATTTTCCGACGTTGATTGTGAATCTCCGACGTGGATTCACTATTTCCCTCCAATTTTACACGAATCCTTTCGTATTTAAGGGGGTAAGAGATGAGGAAACCCAAATTCAGAAGATGAAAATTTTAGATGCTAGAAGGAAGTGTTAATGTAGGGTTTATGTAGATGAATTTAGGAGGAAAAATGGAGGGTGAGTGGAGGAAAAATGAATTTATAGTGAAAAAAAAATGAAAGGTTAAATAGAGAAGAAAGGATTCGTCGAAAATTGGAGGGTAATAGCGAGTCAACGCAGGAAATTCACAGTCAATGTCGAAAAATAGAGGTAAGGTACCTCCTTGCAACTTTTTTTTTGTTTTAGGTACATGTTCACAACAAATTTTTTATAAGGTTTTTTCTTACAAAAAGAATGTTTTATAAGGTTTTTTTTTTTCTGACAAATTTTCCACTTTCTAATAGCAAATTCTAAAATCTTTCAACTAATCTCTAAATATTATTTTGCCGGGACATTATGTCTATCAAACTCAAAATAAAATGATCCGGATCTAATACGACTTGAATCTAGTCAATTCATTAATTTGACTCAACATAACTTTGGAATCTGATAAGATTCAACATAAAACTCAACCAAATAACCTATTTTATAAAAGGATCCAAGTTTTATAATTGTGGCAAGACGAGGGATATCCAGTAAATCAATTTGTCAAATGACATTTTCGAATAATTTTGACAAACTTTAGAGGCAGGGATCCGAACACCAACTTTATAGGGTGTTTTGGTAATTTATTGGAATAATTACATTAATAGGTACCAACTATTGCACTTTTAATTTTATAGGTACCAACTTTTGATTATTCACCAGCAGCACGAACTATTACATAAAGTTGCAACGATATGTATGGATGACCTATAAATAGGTATGGATGACCTATAAGTTGCAACAATATTTAGGTCATATACTTATCATTATAACTTTATGTAATAGTTCGTGCTGCTGGTGAATAATCAAAAGTTGATACCTATACCTATTAATTTAATTATTCCTAATTTATTTTCAATAAAATTACATTTCCATGGAGCGAGGATAGTCGTTAATAAAAAAGAGTACGAAGCAACAACACCAGAATCAGTGAATTTTACCATCGACATCTCTCTCACCATCAATCTGCTATCATCAATCACCCGTAATCATTTCGTAAGAATTCTTTCATTCTTGCTTTCGATTTCTTACTTTCTCTCTTGCTTATTTTAGATCAAGCAAGTTGTGGTAAATTGAATTTGTATATACCAAAATCTTGTCCAAAATTGAAGTAATGATAAATTGGAATGTTGTGTGTTTTTATTTATTTTATCTTAATTTTCATTTAAGATTGTTTTGAATTAAAAGGATTGACATCAGTTACTAGTGTTTTCTTGATATAAATTGCAAAATTTGTAGGATTAGTTGTTTGATTTCAGGTTGTTTTGAAGCTGCTCTAATCAAATTTTAATGTTTTTGGTTGTTATTTGTCAGATTGTAGACATCCAGGAATCTCATGGTAATTAACCTGTCTTTGGTCCATTATGAGGTTTAATCAGTTTTAATTTCATTTCATTTTTTCCCCTTTTCCGCTGTTTCTTTTGCTTGCTGTGATTATTTTCAGTAGGAATCATAATTTAATCGGTAAAGTTCAGACTTTCAAACAATATCTACATTTCAAGTCCCTTTACTTTTCTTTGTCGTTTTGAATGGACAACATGGAGATTGGAACCATCATTCCCAGTGAAGTATTCTTGTATTCTTTTACTGCGAAGCAACAAGATAGCTCTTTGGGAATTGAATTCTTTCTCCGTAGCATATGCATTCCTCTTAAAGTTGAATTGTGAATGCAGTGAGTAATGTTCTTGGTAAACTACTGCACAGTTGCCACCCCTTTTTGTTTATTGCTTGTCTGATATGTGCAAGGATTTCTTCCACTCTTTTTTTTTGTAGAGGACTTGATGTGATTCTAGTTGGGTAGTTTTTATTATTGTTTTTGGATGTAATAAATTGTAGGAGATTGTGTTTTTAGAGTATTAGATTTTATTGTATGTGGTAGAAATTAGAAATAGAAATAAATAAATGATAATAGTAGAAGTTAGGAAGTAATGGCTACATAAGCCTTTCATATGATGGTGAATAAAAATCAGATTTGGAATTTGGAAAAAAAGAACATGCATCAAAATTCATTCTTGTAACTCTATCTCACAATCCCATTCCATTCATTTACCATCTTTAATCTCTATCTTTCCATCAAATTATCAACAAAAACTCATCAAGATTGCTTTTAATTTGCGTTCGTAGTTGAGCACTAGTTGCGGACGCAGCAGGACTTGTGTTAGTTATGTATTTTCCATATGATTGCTGTTATGTATCATGCTTTTTTTCACATTCATTTCCATAATTATTTAGTTTGCTATCTCCTAGACAAGGGGGAAGTGGTACATTAGTAGTAGGGGTTGAGAACTCGAGGCTAAGGATAAGAGTTTGGCCGTTTGGGTTTGGGGAAAGAGGTTTCCATAGTCGAATGATTTGGAAACTATGCCATATATGGTTGAGAACGAGCTTGAAGTTATAGTTTCAGTAAGATTAGCAAACAAATTAACCTAACATTGATCTATATGCAATTATTACATGGCAAAAACATACTAAAGTCTCAAATATTAGTGTATTTTTTTCATAAATGCTATCCTTTTTTCACTCGCGTCCAATGTCAAGATAGTCTCCACATGATTGGAATTTTAAACTTTTACGTGTGCGATACATGGATATGTATTTGTAGTGGATGAGTGTAGAGGTGTTTTAGTATGCAAGGCTTCCTCATGGTTTGGGAGAAAGTTATAAGGTCAATGATGTCAAAGGTGTTTTTTTTCTTTTTTCATTTTCATGTTAAACTTTTCTTTTATGCTCTATGGTTTCCATTTATGGTGGACCTAATATGATATCATATTACGTATTTGTTTTCCTATCTTTGACTATGTGCTGCTTAAAATCTCACATTAGTTAATAAGCTTGCCGGGTCCTTTCTTTTTCCATCAATTTTTCTTTTTGGGTCTTTCTTTTTAAATCAATTGACCTATATAAACTTATTAGAACTTATGTTAACTTATTTAAACTTATTAGCCTTATTTTGTGAGAAGGCTAAAGATTATTCCCACTTATTTGAACTCAAATGAATTTATAATTCTTTTTTAAAATTCATCTTAATTTGTATGATCTTATTGTTTCTTATTTAAGCAAAAACAAGGTGATATGAACTGGCCTTTTGTTGATCTTTCTTTCTTATTCTTTCTCCTGCTATTCATGCATAGAATAATATTGTTTAATTCTTTCCATGCATGAATCCAGAAACTAACAGACATAGGCTCTATTCGTTTTGGATTTAATTTCAATCAAATTTAAAATTTCATCATGCTTAGAATAATATTGTTTACTTCTTTCCATGCATGAATTCAGAAACTAACAGACATAGGCTCTATTCGTTTTGGATTTAATTTCAATCAAATTTAAAATTTCATATTAGTCAGGATTTAGTTATGCGTAAATGCGTAATCAATTCTCTTTAGTTCAAATTAATTCGGTCCAAAAGAACAGTGTCTTACGCTTTGCTCTTTTTATTGTCATCCTCTCTCTTTTGCGATTGAAACTTTGCATTTGTGATTTGTAAGCAGCCAGGTACATCTGTTTGGATAAATGAAATTGAGAGAAAGCAAGGAGAATAAGCTCCATCGATAAACATTATCCCTCCAAAATTGGAGAGATTTGGAGGGATGATGGAGCTCCACCTTTCCCATCCTTCTCTTTCCCCTCCCCTTCCTCCTTTCTCTTCCCTTCTTTTTCACTCCATATTGCTATCCAAATATAGTGTTTGTCTATATGCCTCATCCTGGAATTCATTGACTTGTATTTAAGGATTGGCTATATATTATGTATGTAACATAGCGGTTCTCTCAAGCCTTATCATTGAGTTGTTTCACTTAATTATCGACTAATATACTCACTCTATTGTGATATACTTAATACAATTTTCCTCCCCCACCCACCCACCCAGACACCCGCCCAAATTTGTTAGTCATTGTTCATGCACAAATTCACTTGATCTGTATCACCCTTTCGGGGGGGGGGGGGTGTATGTTGGGTTTTTTTCCCTGTTTTTTTTTTTTTTTTTTTGTGTGGGTGGGTGGCTGGGGAGTGGGGTGGAGATATTAGTGGTCCATGAATCAGTTGTTGATGGTATTGCTGTAATAAAGGTTTTTATGTTAATCTGTGCCTTTCATCATCTTCGTGTTTTCTTGTGTGTTTGGCTTGTCAAAATTCTATTCTGCACAGGCTACTTCAAAGAAAGTGATAACAAGGGACGAATGGGAGAAAAAACTCAATGATGTAAAGATTAGAAAGGAGGATATGAACAAATTAGTGATGAACTTTCTTGTCACTGAAGGTTATGTTGATGCTGCAGAGAAGTTCCGCATGGAATCTGGAACTGAGCGTATCCTTTTTTTTTTTGGTGTTTTTGTATACCCAGTATGATTCTAGAAAAATTCCGTAGTGCCGTGACATTGTACAATTTGCATGTCTTTAATGATGAGTAGCAGATATAGATCTCGCAACGATCACAGATCGCATGGCGGTCAAGAAGGCTGTACAAAGTGGGCATGTTGAGGATGCAATTGAGAAAGTTAATGATCTTAATCCAGAGGTAAGAAATACAACACTTATAATTCATCAGTTTGGAGTGCTGCAGTATTACCACCTCTTTGCTCATTAAATGAATGCTTTTCTATATCTAAAATTTTCTCTATAAACTAACTATACCCATTAGCCCACTGGTATGATAGCTAGACATGATGTTTCCCACTTCTCCACCCCCTGTTTTCTGTCAAAAGTTTAAAGTCTCTTGATCTCTTTGTCAAACCCACTGTTCGGAGAACTGCCTGGTGAGGCTTTGACTTTTGAGCCTGAAGGTTTAAACTGTTGGTGCCTAGTGGTTACATTACGTACATGTTGCTCAAATGTTAAAAATGTAAATCAAAGCTACTCTTCATCTGTGTTGACTGTTGAGGTATAACGCTACCATGCTATGTTCCCAGGAGACTCTAAATATAGGTGAGGGTTTCCCTTGATACCATATAATTAGGCACTAAGTTTGGGTTCCTATATTTGGATGTTTTGGATTCCTCTCACTGGGATATGGAAGGAGAGTAAGAAATCCTGGCTGGTCAATACCTAGCCACTAATCACATTATAGCTCTTAATTTGCTTATAGATGCTAACATTTTGGATTCACTAGGCTATTATGGACTTGTGGTGGTTTCATGATGGTTGAGCATGGAAAATGGTGGACTAGTGGAAGGCATTGATGAAGATGATAAATGTGTTGCTCTTAATGAAGGTGGGGACGAGGCAGGTGGTCAATAAGGATGGGGAGTAATAAAGAAGAGGTGATTTTTGTTGTTGGAAGAGATGGAACGGTGGAAAGTGGTGTAGTGGTCATCCTTGATCAAGGGTGATAGTAGTAAAGAAGGTGAATGGGTATTCCAAGTCCCAGATTGGACATGGGAATGAAAAAGCATAGAATATGAGGAACTCGCAAGATTAGAAAGCTAAACGGAAAAGAGGAAAAATGCAAAACAAAAACCACTAAGGGAATCAGGGGTTTAAGTGCACTTTCGTTTTCCTTATTCCCTTCAACCAAACAGCCGTTAGTAGTAGTTATAGGTTGCTTGAGCCAATCTAAGGCCTTTTCATGCTTGTGCCCAAGCTATTTTTTTCGCAAAACGGCTCCGATACAAACAAAAAGGGATATAAGTTATTTGAATAATTGAATCACTAAAATAAATGTTGGTAGTTTTTAAAAAAGGATTAAGAACGAGGCTTTGAGTGAGCCAATGCGTTGTTGACATGAGCTAACGCGTTAGGATGTAATTTATTCAATATGATAAACTTCTTTTTCATAAAAAAATTCTGGATCGACCAAACTTAGGAAAAGCCACTAGAAAAAAGGACTTTAGATATCTATAGGTTGAAATGGTATTCTTTGACACTTGAAATTGTAATCTATTATTAATAGGCCAAAAGAAATCAATCTGTTCTGTATTTCCTCTTGTTTATAGGGGCGGCTTTCTTCACAAATTGAAAACGATGGAAAAAGCGCATTCCAGTGTTTTGCATTCTTTCGTAATGAAGCGTTGTCATCGATTTGACCGATTTTTGTAAGCTAGGCTCGACAAAACTGTGGATCATAGAATGTTTCCTGAAGAAACCAAAATGGTCCATGTTATCTCATGTGTGATAGAATTTACCCTCTTATGGTACGCAACATCGATGAGAAAAATGTCTTTCAAAGTAAGGTTTGAATTAGTGGAATTTTGGAAATTTAATAAAGTAAAGCACCTCCTTTAACACAAATTTGTTGATGATGCATTAAAGTATGAAAAATGTGGGAACTACCTGTGAGGCAAATCTATTGCATCCTTTATATGCCTTTTGTCTTCAGTTTTATTACTACTAGGGGAGTTCATTTTGGATATCCGATCCGGATCCGTTGCGTAAAATCCCAATATTCGAATTTTTGGATATCTGTCCCAATACGTTTTTTTTCCGAACTATTTGTGTGTGTGTGTGTGTCTTTATCTTATTTTCTTAAACTAAAGTAAAAATCCGAAATTTCAATCCTAAATATATGAAAATTCTAGATATCCGATCCAAAATATCCGAACATCCAATCCTAAAGAAGAAAAATAAAGATGTTTTGGATTTGCCGATTCGAATCCTTTTCGAAAAATATTTAGAATCCGATCCGAAAATCAGAAACAAAATCGGATCAGATTTCCGGATTGTGGATCAGATCAAGTTGAACACCCCCTAGTTTTACTTTCTTTCAAACTATTGATTTTTTCTACCATTTTTGTAGATTTTGCTAGATCTGGAGAAAAACATCTTGTAATGCATGGCGTCAAGTTCCATACGGGAAATCTTCAAGTGCTTTATTTCAATATAGATTGAATTATCTAGCTGTGTCAAAACTCAAGACTTTTCATCCCTTCTAGCCTTTAGGGTTATCCCCAGTCCAACCGTGATCATTATCTTACAGAACAAGGAAAAGAGGAAGGAATTTGTCCAGTAGCAATAAAGGTTGTGTTACTCAGTTTGACCGCGATTTGTAATGTAAAAATACTTGCATTAAGTAGAAATATAGTTATGTGTGATTTTGTTGGATTCGTTCAGCATGTAGTTTTTTTATAGGGATTTTTTTTGGCAACTACCTTATAAAACTTTTTTTGGAATCAACTACGTAATAAGATTTAAAAAAAAAAAGAAATAACTACTTATTAAGATTTAAAACTTTGTAAACCACTACAACTTAACATTTCCATTAATATAAACTTTAGATGGGCCTGCATTTTCCTTTCTTTCCATCTCTTCATACCCATCGTCATCTCTTCAATATCTTTCCTATGATTTTGCTCTTGTATGGTGTACTGCAAAATCATAATCATTATTATAGCTGCTGCTAGTATCTTTTTCAAACTAAATTAGTAAGAAATGTATTTCATGATTTTTCTAAACATGTACTTTTATTAGTTTATAACAATAGTCTCTAGGCCTCTAAAGCTGTGTATCTGTATTTTGGACCTATTAAGGCCCTTTTTTCTGTGGTTTCGTACTAGTTTGCCTTACTGTAATTGCATTGTTGCTTAAATAACTTTTGAGTGTTTGTGCGCTAGTATTCATGTGTATCTTTGGTGTGTGTGATTAGCTTTAAGTGTGCGGTTATGGAGTTTCACATTGAGAAACTTATATGGGATTCAAGGCTATTATAGTCTGAATTGGGGTGGATGTGTGCAGTGGCGGATCCAGGATTTGTAACAAAGGGTTCGAACTTAACCAAATACCAAATATTTGGATGCTCGGATAATCGGGTATTAATCGGTTGATTTTCACAAGTGCACAACTATACAAGTCTAAATTGCAAAATTAAATACAAAAAAAAAGTTCCAATACAACAATAACTTTAATTTAATATTTAAATGTCAAAATACAATATTTAATTAAAGTTATTGTTGTGTTAGCAAAAACATTAAACAAATAAACAAAATTACAAACGCAAACATTAAACCACGGAAAAAAGAAAAAAAACATTAAACAAATAAATCAAAATTAACAAAAAAAGTAAACAAATAAACAAAATTACAAACGCAAACATTAAACAATAAAAAAATAGCACGAAAATCAACAAAAACAGTAAACAAAGTAAGTTAACAAAAACATTAAACAATACGAATTACCAATTACCAAATCTTTGCAAAAGGAAACATTTAACAATAGCAAATGGTCAGGAAAAAAAAAAGGATTCAGTCTTTAACCAGACTTGAACCCTCAACCTCAGCTAGGAAAGTTGAAACACCTTACCACTGAACTGCTCCTTACATAGTGTAAATAATGCGTTTTAATGCGTTTCAATTATTACTTATTGCTTAATTATATATATATATATATATTTTTTTTTTGAATAAATTAAAATTTCCTCATTTTTTTTCTTGGATCTAGGGGGTTCAACTGAACCCCATGTACACCCCTTGGATGTGTGCATGGCCGATGTGTAGCTAAGAATTGGGCCTGAAAAAAAGACATTGAAATAAAAATGATTGCTGGTTTGGAGATTGCTTAATTAAGACTTTTATGTTTTGCCTCTAAGCTTGATATATGCTTGCCTCCAACCTTTAAGATTGACGTCAATTGTATACTGGTTTATCATATATAAAGAGATGGTTCGTAAGAGGCTAAGAGCTTTGAACTGGTTGCCTAATTTGGCAACAATTTTGTCGGATCTCTATAATCTAGATATGTGAAAGAATTTGTTGCAAGGGCCATTTGTTGATCATTTGAGGAAGAGAAAAGAAAAAGAAGGGAAAATATTAGTTTTCATTAATATTTACCTTCGATAAATGTCCAGCTACCTTTCATGGTTGATTGGCATTACATTATGCCACTATGGGACATTAGCTACTTTAACAATGAATATTGAGCCTTGTGTCAAATTTGAGGCTTTCTGCTAGAAATGATGTTTAATCAAGTACTCTTAATTATTTCCCTTGTTTCAGTCGATATTTGCCTATGTTTCTTTCTTTCAAGACCCTGCTTTGGAATGAACCTACTCTGGTGGTGGTTACTGAAGAACAAATGTGTTTCCAATTCTGGACAATTGTTTGTATTATTTTTTTGGTGATTTTTATGGCTAAATGGAGAATCCTAATCAGTTAGTCACTGTCTTTTTATATGCTCATATTGTTTGCTGATCTGTCGACTGTTCCGTCTGACAACTTCTTGTGCAGATACTCGATACAAATCCAGAGCTGTTTTTCCATCTTCAACAACAAAGGATGATAGAATTGATCAGGAATGGTAAAATAGAAGAGGCTCTGGAATTCGCTCAAGAAGAGCTTGCTCCAAGAGGAGAAGAGAATGTAATACTTTGTTTACCTTACGCTGCTTTTAAACAGCTAATTAACTTAGTAATCTTGAAACTTAAAAAGCTCAGGAATGAAAGGGAAATGGAAAGGAAAGAGTTGCTTGTTCTTCTTTTTATCTTAAATTCGTCCAGAGTAAAAAATGGAGTTCGCCCCCTTTTAAAAAAAATCAGTGTTGTCATTCATTATGTTGTTAATTTAAATCAAATAATGTTTTACAGCAAAGCTTCCTAGAGGAGTTGGAGAGAACTGTGGCGCTTCTTGCGTTTGAAGACGTCTCTAACTGCCCAGTTGGGGAGCTGCTGGACATATCTCAGCGTTTAAAGACAGCAAGTGAGGTAAATGCAGCCATCCTCACGAGTCAGAGTCATGAAAAGGGTAACTCCACGTTTTTTTTTTTCATCTCGCCTTTTTATTCCAGAACTTAAAATAATATGAGTTACTAATTCTTCTTGAAAATGCTAATATATTGGTCACTACCAGATCCTAAGCTTCCAAGCTTATTGAAAATGCTGATATGGGCTCAGAATCAACTTGATGAAAAAGCTGCTTATCCGCGAATAAATGATTTGTCATCTGCCAAGCTAGAAGATCCTGCCATTTGAAAGTTGTCCAGGTTGATGTTTTAGTTTAGATTCAAACATGTAATGTGAAAATCCTTAGTTGACATTCCTTATGGATAATTCATTGTTAATAATTAGGACCCTTTTTATTCCTCATTTTTCTTAAAATCTTTTCAGTGGCTTTTGAGTCGTTGCTCAGGTGATTTATCCATTGTTTATGAGTTAAAAAAGTTTTCGGCCACTCCCATATCATTACTTGGAGATCTTCATCTTGTTTGCTTGGATAACAACCTCATTCACCTTTCTGGTTGGTAATATTCATAACTTGCTTCAACAGTTTGAAGCTTTATCAGATCTTTAAAGAAGCAAGCAGAGGGACATCTTTTGCTGTTATTTGGTGTAATTGATATCCTTGTGTCATGGAATTTAGGGCATGGTTTGGTTTAGAGTTTCAAAAGAGGAAAGGCATGTTAGAGATTAATCTAGAAAATTCTAGTTGAGTCATGCATAATATGATAAGTTCTAGAAAAATCTATTAAAATGTTGTAGAAATTGAAGAATAGAAAAATCTAGAGATATTAGATTAATTAGTAGAACTCTCTAGTATTATATTAGTTTAGAAAACTCTAGAATGGTTTATGTAATTAGTATAAATAGGCATAAGGGCATAACTAAGGTGAAGTGAGCCAAGTAAAAAAGAGCAAAAAAAAGAGAGAAAATTAAGATAGTGCTCCACAAAATATTGAGTGGGTAGAGACAAGTGTTCTACCAAATTAGAGCGAGATTGAGAGATAAGAGCTCTCAAGAAAAACAATATGTTGTAATCAATCAATTAGAATCAATGAAAATACAAGTCCATCACACAAAATTATTCGGGTCCATCAAAATTTTCGTGTGCACCCCCAAATTTCCATCATGTTATCAGAGCCAAAATGTGATGGCCAAAAAATTGAGAATCAAAATAAGAAGTTTTTTTTAAGAATGCTAATGACAAGAACATTAGCGAAGTGTGTCGGTGCCATGAGCACCACTAAGGAAAAAAAAAGGAGTGAAGGAAGAAGAAAAAAAAAGAGTGAGTGAAGGAAGAAAAAAAAAAAAAAAGAGAAAAATTTTGGAGATTGCTAATGACAAGAGCATTAGCACGACTAATTGGTGACAAGAGCACCAACGATTAAAAAAAAAAAGAAAAGATGACGAAGGAAGATGAAGGTGAAAAAACAAAGAAGAAGAGAAAAAATAAAAAAGGGAAAAGATTTTGAAGTTTGTTAATGACATGGGCATTAGCAAAGATGGTTGGTGACATGAGCACCAAGAACAAAAGAAAAAAATTGGAAGATGTCATAAGAGATGACATAAATAAGAATTGGTAACATGAGTACCAATTAAGAGAAAAATGGAAAAGTTATTGTTAAGAGGATCAAATTGGTAACAAGGGTACTAACAAAATTATTGAAGATCAACAGGGTGTAAAGAAGATCGAGATAGTTGGTGACATGGGCGCCAATAAGAACGAGAATAAACAAGCTTTGAGAATCAAATTTGAAGATCGTTGATGACAAGTGCATCAACAGAAAAAATTTGAAGTATAAGAATTTTCAAGATTAAGGGGGAGTGTTAGAGATTAATCTAGAAAATTCTAGTTGAGTCATGCATAATATGATATGTTCTAGAAAAATCTAGTAAAATGTTGTAGAAATTGAAGAATAGAAAAATTTAGAGATATTAGATGAATTAGTAGAACTCTCTAGTACTCCCTCTGTAACATATTAATGGCAACGATTTGACATTTTTCCTCTCTACTTCATGTCAAATCGTTGCCATTAATATGTTACGGAGGAAATATTAGATTAGTTTAGAAAACTCTAGAATAGTTTATGTAATTAGTATAAATAGACATAAGGGCATAACCAAGGTGAAGTGAGTCAAGTAAAAAAGAGCAAAAAAAGAGAGAGAAAATTAAGATAGTGCTCCACAAAATATTGAGTGGGTAGGAACAAGTGTTCTACAAAATTAGAGCGAGATTGAGAGACAAGAGCTCTCAAGAAAAACAATATGTTGTAATCAATCAATTACAATCAATGAAAATACAAGTCCATCACACAAAATTATTCGGGTCCATCAAAACTTCTGTGTACGCCCCCAAATTTCCATTAAGACAATCAACTACTCCCTCCGTAACATATTAATGGCAACGATTTGACATAAAGTAGAGAGAAAAAATGTCAAATCGTTGCCATTAATATGTTACGGAGGGAGTACTATAATTCCCCTTACCCCCACCTCTTTGATTACATAACTTTGCTCTACTCTGATTCTCCCACCTCACCCCCAAATTAGGATCATCTCCATTTCCTTCTCTCCATTTCCTACTTTAGATGATGCCACTTAATCTAGAATAATTATAAAAAATTCAAAAATACCCTCTAATTTCCCCATTAATGCATCTTCAACCATTGATTAAGGAAATGGATTCTCCATTTCCCCTAAGAAATAGAGAGGATCCTAACTCCACCAAGGAAGTGACTCATCCCCCAAAGTCTTCTACTTCATTTGGCGACTAACTAGGGCTTCAGAGGCTCTACCTTGGGGTCCACCCCCGAGACGCGGAGTTCCTCTTGCAAATTCATAAATGATTTGGGATGAAGGTCCACATACTCCACAAGCAACCCTCCATGGTCAAGATAGTAGACGAAAAAGCTAAAACGGAATCCATGTAACATGTGTTGATTAATATTCTCTATGTTCCAAAAATATATGTTCTAGGTGATTAGATTCAAGAAATTAGAGTCTATAAGTAAGGATTTATAGGCCAACTAGCCTTCTATGCACGTTTTGCGTGCGATAGTATGTTCAATACATCTATTAATCTGTCTAAATAAATTTTTTTAATTAAAAAAAAAAAAACTTTTTTCCTTTCATTCGGTCATCCCACAACAATGTACGAAAGAAAAGTTTTATCTACCATATTCTATTGGCTACCAAATTTCTACGATGATCAAAATGTAATTTTTTTTTTATGAAATATATCAATATGGATGTCTATTTATAGAGAATTTAAAAATATTAATTTTGAATTTTTTTATTTTTTTGAATTTTATTTTTTGTACTATTTTCATTTTAAAAAATTTAAAAATTATAATAACTTTCTGTAATAAATAGGGGGTGATATAAATTAAGATTTTAGAAAGTTTTGAGGGGTACATTAGACATTTTGAGGGGGACACTATTGCTCCCCTTGGCTTATATAATAGAGATGTTTTTGAAATATTCAAGATTCTGAACTTGAATAGTTTGCCAAAACTACAACGGATAGGCTTGTATTAATATGTAGATGATGAAGATGACGATAATAATTATTGTTTTTTTTGCAGATAATAATAACATTTTTTAATTAATATAATATATTGGGGAGTGATTTTATTGCAACAATTTTTTATTTTTTGGGTAGGTATACATATATTTAGGATGTAAAAATAAATGAAACGGTCGGTAACAGGTCGGTCTAAAATAGGTTTAGTAAAAAACGGTCGGTATAAAACAGGTCATATGAGCCCCTTCGATATCGGTCAGTAATGGTTGGCCTTATTCGGTATCCGATTGATTTCGACATTTTCCTATATAGGTTTTGGTTGGTTTTGATTCAGTTTTTATTGGTTCGGTCGTTGTCGATAACAGGTCACATTCGGTCGGTCAAATACAATTTTTTTTTGCAAGTTGTATACTGGTATATGGGTCATAATCGGTCGGTCAAAATTGGTATGCAGGTCATAATCGTTTGGTCACGGTCAAATGTACATGTACATCGTAACCTGTCAACCTTAAACAATCGATCATAATACAATCGGCCAATTCAAAACTTCGGATCAGATTTCGATATTTCGGGTTAGTTGGCCCATAATTTTTGGCTTATAAATTTAAAAACAAAATTTATGCCCACCCCTAAGTTAAATAAAAAGTCAGTTTCGTTTTGTTCAGGCCAAAAACCAATGTCAGATTAAGCTCACAACAATTCAGGTCAGAGCAGGTCTAGGATCCATTCATATAGGAAAATACATATATCGGGTTCATGCGGGTTAAGGAGTTTGTTTTACGGATGGCTACGAGTATAATAATCATAACAATGATAACAATATATGTTATTATGATACCAATGGTTATGAGACGTAAAATCGGTCGGAAATGTTTTCGGTATAATTTAGGTTCGATAGTAGTCGGTATCCGATCACTAAAAATTCGATCAAAAACGGATTCGATATCGACAAATAACGGTCGGTAAAACTGTTTTCTAACCATATTTACACCCTACTTGTATTGTTTTTCCACCAACTCAATCTGACATTATAATACGGAGTATCCTCAAAGCGGTGCTATTAGTTAAATCACTTGATGTCAATAGTTGTTCATGGAATTGAAAAGGTTTAACATGAGTCAATTCTCAATCATTGATTGATAAAACAACCAATAACTCCTAACTCTTACCATAAAAACAAAAACTTAGGAATCTCTAAGCATAAATACTTCACTGGAAAAAGAGAAGGAAAAAAAAAAAAAGTTGCATTTCATCATTGAATTAAACTCAAACGCCCAAGTTCCAATGCTAGTGCCACCAACCAAATCTCTGACAGATAATATTCTCTCATTATAATCCCATTTCCAGCAATTTATTGGTTAACTAACCCTAACACCTGTTTATTTCAATTGAATACAGCTAAATTGAACTGAAATAAACTGAATTATCCCAAATTATAGCTAAAAGTAAGTAATATTTTATAAGAGAAAGAAATCGAGAGCTGAATTGAATTAAACTAAACTGAATTTAAGCTGAAATAAAAAGGCCCATGACAAAAAGTCCTTTAAAAAAAATAACAATGACAATCAATCAAAATCAATTAGCAGGCATGACTAATTTGTGGGTTGGAATAATCTAAAGCCATAACACTCCCTATAATTCAGCCTTCTCTAAATAGCACCAAAAATTTCAACTTTCTAAGAGCAAGACAAACAACACTGAATTTATTTTTTTTTCTCTTGTCAACACCACATTGATGGGAAATACATCCTGTGTCCCAGCCATAACCAGAACCAACTCAGTAACCAAGGTGGTGAGATGGGATGGCACTTGGACCATCTACTCTAAGCCCATGAAAGCAGCAACCATAATGGTTGATAATCCAGGACAATTTATTTGCCCGGCTAGCCACCTTCAAGTGGGCCACCGTGTTTCTGGGTTAGTTGCTGATGATGAGTTAGACCCTGAAATGTTGTATTTCATTCTTCCTATGAAACTGCTTTACTCTGTACTTACAAGTGATGAGGCTAGTGATCTGAAAAGCAAGGCACATAAAGCAGTAAAGTTTGGTAGTTTTTATAATTTGGGCAAATTATTTCCTGGTTTTGGTGAGTTTTATAAGTTTTGTTCAGAAGAAAAGAGACCAGAAGAATCAGATGAGAAGCAACATCTTACAGAGCAAGATACATTGATCACAGTTTTTGTCAGACAGAGATCATGGAGACCTCAATTAGAAACCATTGTCGAAGCCTGCTAAGTGCTAAGTACATACAAGGCAACAGTTTTTTTTTTTTTTATTGCCACTAGTACAACTGAAAATTTAACAAATCTCACTTGTACACTTAAGTTTTAAACCTGAGTTTTTTACTTTTGGAAATCGTCAAACACTCGGGTTTATTTTTGGGAATTTAAAAAATCTAAGTGTACCAGTGGAATTTTTTAAATTTTCAGGTGTTCTAAACAATTGATATTGGTGAACTCTGGTCTGTAAATAATACCAATACACACTTGAATGAAAATTAGAATAAGGTGTAAATTGAATTAATATGAAAATTACAAAAAGCAGAAATTACTTCATATATGAAGCAGAATAGCAGAGAACACTGTAATTACAATTGCATATCGATATTGTCAATTACTCAATTGTGAGCGGTTTGTTTATACACTAACCATACAGCCATACAACCATACCACTAAATGTCAATTTGGTATAGCTAGAGGTGGCCACTGGGCCGGGTTGGCCCGGCCCGGCCCGGACCCGGCCCGGTTTTCAACCCTGATGGGTCAAGCCCGGTTAACCCGGCCCGGCCCGTGACCCGACCCGGTACAAACCGGGTGGGTCATGGGTCGGATTTTGCAAACCCAGCCCGTAACCCAACCCGTTCGTGTAACCCGGTTAACCCGGCCCGGCCCGTGACCCAGCCCGTGTTCGGCCCGTGACCCAGGCCCGGACCGGCCCGTGACCCAGGCCCGGACCGGCCCGTGACCCAGGCCCGGCCCGTTCGGCCCGCCCGGACGGGCCTGCCACGCTGCTGCAGAGTTTTTGGCTTTTTTTTTTTTTTCTAATGCATTTGCCTTTAATGCATGCATGCAATTGCTAATGCATGCAAGAGCCTAATGCATGCAACCTCTCCTCTCCTCTCCTTTTTTTCTGCTGCCCACAGCCAGCCCTTCCCCCCTTTTTTTTTTTTTTTTTTTTTTTAATTTATATTTTACATATTCCCTCCCAAATTTTCCCTATAAATACCCATCCAATTTACCCAATATTCTTCACAATTAACATCAATCTTCTTCTCTTCTCTTCTCTTACTCTCTCTAATTCTCAAAGTTCTCATTCTGAATTCTTAATCTCTCAATTTTAATAGTTAAATTTTAGAAGTTTATACTAAAAAAAAAAAATTCAGAAATTACTAGTTTATATTTAAATTTCAGTTCTTATAGTTATATACTTATATAGTTATATAGTTATAATTTATATAGTTATATACTTATATAGTTTAATAGTTATATACTTATATACTTATATATTAAAAAAAATATCTCTCAATTTTAATAGTTATATACTTATATAGTTATATACTTATATTAAAATTTCAGTTCTTATATTTTAAATTAGTTTCTAAATTTAAAAAAAAATGTCTGGAAGGAATAGTGGTGGTAGAATTGGTGGTGGTACCTATGATGGTCGGGTTAGCATAACTAGTGATTGTTGGACTTCTTTTGTAGGTGAACCTTTTATTTGTGTAACTGTTCATTGGATAGATGATGAATGGTTTTTACAAAAAAGGATTATTTGTTTTGAGGCAATGGAGGAAAACCATACGGGTTTTAACATTAAAACCCGTATTGTAAATTGTTTAAAAAATTTTCAGTTGGTTGACAAACTTTTTTCAGCTTCATTTGACAATGCATCGGCTAATACCCGTGCTATTGACTTTTTAAAACAAGACAGTGACGTACCTTTGCTACTTAATGGTAGCCTTTTACATGTTAGATGTTGTGCGCATATATTAAACTTATGTGCGCAAGAAGGTATTAAAGACTTATATCCCCTATTACAACCAATTAGGAGTGTAGTAAAGTGGATTAGAGTCACTCGTAGTATGAGCAGGACTTATAAAAGAAAATGTGAGGAAAGAGGACTAAAGAAAAAATGCATAGGTTTAGATTGCGTAACCCGATGGAATTCTACTTTTAAATTATTGGATGATGCGATTAAATATCGTGAAGTTTTAACTGAATTGTATAATGAAACTCGTTCTGAGCCGGGTGAAATGATTACTAACTACAATTGGTCTATTGCTATGATTATTCGTGATGTACTTGCTGCATTTGAATATGCTACTAAAGTTTTTTCTTATGTTTATGAGCCTAATGTACATTTAGTTGTATTAGAAGGAATTAAAATAGTTCACGCCATTCACGAAGGCAGCAAGAACAGTGAAATTCCTGCCGTCTCCGACATCTTGTGGGGAATGAAGGTAAAATGGATGTCCTATTTTGCCGAATTCCCTTACATTTATGGCATTGCAGTTATTCTTGACCCGGGTCTCAAGCTTGAAGGATTGAGAAGCTTGTTGACCTTTTATTACGAAACTCTTGGTACAGATTATGATGTTGATAAATATGTAAATGATTGTAAGACAATATTAGATAGACTATGTGAACATTATGCGGGTATTTATCAACCCGGTCAGTCTTCACAACCAAAGCCGAAAAACAGAGACCCCTTTCTAGCATCTATCCTTCGTAAAGGAAAATCGAGGGTACCATCCACATCATCACCCTCCCAAGATGAAGGTTCAGGTATAGATGATTATTTATCTTTTCAATTCGAAACTAACGAAAATTTTCATATTATTAAATGGTGGCATTCCCATTCAGTTCAATTTCCTATTCTAGCTAGAATTGCTAAGGATGTCCTAGCAATTCCGGCTTCTACTGTTGCTTCCGAGTCAGCTTTTAGTGCAGGTAAAAGAGTATTGGATGAAAAAAGATCTAGTCTACACCCTGATACCATAGAAATATGTGTTTGCAAAAAAGATTGGGATCAGGCGGAAAAGAGGATACAAGGATTGAAGGAGGACGACCAAGACGAAGAAGACCCGTGGATGTTGATGAATACATCAGAATCTGATGCAGGCCCTAGCGGAAATGACGCAACATAAGTCAAAAGTCACAACAACGGTCCACGACCACCATTCAGGTACGCAAAAGAACTACGTGGGCTTTGATTCCTTAAGTTTACTTAAGAAACTTAAGGATACGTAGGCATCTTATTTTGAAAAGTAAAATTTAATTCAGAAATTAAATTTTAATAAATTAAAATTTAATTCAAAAATAAAATTTTAATTAATTAAAATTTAATTCAAAAATTAAATTTTAATAAATTAAAATTTAATTCAAAAATTAAATTTTAATAAACTAAAATTTAATTCAAAAATTAAATTTTAATAATCAAAGTAAGTCCAAGCCCCCCCCCCCCGGGGGGGGGGGTTCATATATTTTTGCCTTATTTTTTACATAATTATTTTAATGTTTTTACATTATGTAATTATTTTTAATGCATATGTTTTGTAAATTGTAATTAACTAATATCATTTGGATGTTTTTTTTCCAATGTGTTGAAGTGATTTAATTTTATTATTTTTTATAAAATATATTTGTAAATTGTAATTTGTAAATTTCTAATTTATAAATTAAATATTAGTTACGAATTCTAGTTGTGTAATTACGAATTCTAATTGTGTAAGTAATACTTTAACTTTCTAGATTTTACATACATTTTTATAATTGTAATTTGTAAATTATAATATAAGTTCAATATATATTGCAACTTAATTTATTTGGTCAACTATGATTTATTAAAGTAAATTTGTTACATGTTTAATTGTTTTAATGTATTATATTCAATTATTCATTTATTCATATTATCATATATACTATAAAAACTCAAAAGTCAAAAGTCAAAACCATGACAATTTACAAACCCTCCAAAGCCCCCCTAAACCCTCTCCAAACCCCCCTAAACCCTCCAATTCTCCAAATGCCTAAACCGTAAACCCCCTTAAACTGCGAACCCATGAACCCGGTCCAACCCGCGAACCCATGAACCCGGTCCAACCCGCGAACCCGTCCCAACCCGGATAACCCGCGAACCCGGCCCAACCCGGCCCGGTGCCAGGCCCGGTTCAACCCGGCCGAACCGGTTCATGGGTCACCACTCCATGAACCCGGCCCGGCCCGGCCCGGCCCGGTAACCCAGCGGGCCGGTTCACGGGTCATGTTTTCCTGGCCCGGCCCGGTACCTGGCCCGGCCCAGCCCGGCCCGGCCCGTTCGGTGGCCACCTCTAGGTATAGCGTAAAATATTTTCAATGTAAAATGGTTTTCCATGAAAATCACTTTACAACGGAAAACTTATTTTCAAAAGAGTTTTTTTTGTTGTTTGGTTGAATAGAAAATGATTTTCCATTTAAAGCATTCTTGAGGAGAGATAAAGTTTTAGTGATGGGAGAGAAAGATACTGAGTTATGTGGTTAGTGATAAGAGAGTATGTTTTAAGGTCATGAAAATATAGAATGGAAAATAATTGTTCTTTGATTTTGGGAAGAAAACAATTTCATGTAAAACTATTTTATGCTCTAATTTTTTCAATTCAATTTTCAGTCCAACCAAACAGTGTAAAATGAAAGAAAATAAATTTCAAGGAAAACATTTTACAACTACTAAATGTACCTTAAATGCATCCCTTTTATTAATACATATTACATTGAGTGCATATGAGAAATCACTTGTAGCATTCAAAATAAATACTCCCTCTGTAACTTAAAACTTTCAATAATTTGTTTTGCACGCATTTTGAGGAAGCGATTTGAGGGTTTAAACGAAGGAATTAGTCAAAATGGTTTTAATATTAGTAACTTATAATCACATTCTTGCTCGTATTAAAACCATTTTGACTAATTCCTTCATTTACACCCTCAAATCGCATCTTCAAAATGCGTGTAAAACCAATTGTTGAAAGTTTTATGTTACGGAGGGTATATCAGTATCACTTTGCACTACATAACAGAACCAATGAACCATCATGACTATGTCCAAAATCAGTTGATAGTTAGACTTGCCTCCGTATCTGATCCGAAAGTTCTCTAATATCCAATCTGAAATTTCTGTTTTTTTTTTTTACATCAAAAAATATCCGAATTTTTTTAATCAGATCACTCGGATCGAATCATTTTGAACAACCCTAGTTGTATAGTGGCCTAATTCCTTTTCTTTTTCTAAACAAATAACTACCTAAATAAATGTAAGGTACTAAAGTTTTACCATCCCTCATTCCTATTCCTAAAATCATTCTCTCTCCCCTTCTCCAACCAAACGACCCCATAGCCTATTTACTTGATAGGGATGAGGGGAATGGTGGCTTCCAATGCAATTATTGATGGATGGGAGCTAGCAATAATAAAAAAGTGTGTCTCAATGTAACACCCAATTTCACTTGACAGCAACCATTCACCCAATTAATTCCAATTTTGTCCTCATAAACAACCCATCAATAAAATGGTAATTTTGGAAGGTGGGATATTGGACAACAAGAAAAACTTTGCACATGTTAAACAAACTTTTTTTAATACTTTTCACGTGGTTAGACATGTAAAAGCAGACGCAAAATAAAAGTTATTCATTCAAGTTAAGGGATTGAATGCTCTTTGCTATTGTCGTTATGAGATTGTAAATTTTAATCTTTAGATTCATTTTGCAAATTTGTATGCTTTTTTTATTGTCTATTGTATTTGTGAATTGTGATTCTCCGTCTGCTTTTACTATCTTTGCCTTTTTTTTCTTGGCAACTTTATTCTTGTGTTTCCTTACTCCCCTTCCTACACCATTTTAAGAGGTTGTAAAAGTAGACACAAAATAAGGTGTAAAAGTAGAATAGCAAAATGGTAATTTTAAGAGGTTGTTTTAATATGTTTGTTGCTTTGAATGCTCAATTTTACCGAACTTTAAGTTGTTGAGATTTTAATATTCTACTTTGTTTGTTCAAAAAAATATTCTACTTTGTTGAAAATGTAAATTTTCTTTCCTTATCAAAAAAAATAATAATAATAATGTAAATTCTTGGAATTAAGCTAAATACTTTAGGTTATAGAAAAAAAATTTGGCTAAAAAATTAATGGGTTAACCCGAACCTGACCCGTTTATTTTCAGGTCGGGTTACGTTATAAAAACTCAAACCTGTTTAATAAATGGGTCAGATTTTGGTTGAAGGTACATGTCATGATAACCGGATAATCCGAACCCGACTTGTCAAACTGATTTGTCAGCGCTAATAGAGATTATTATTGTGCAATGTTCATCATTCCCCCCCCCCCCCGCCCCAAAAAAAAAAAACAAAATTAAAATCTGAAAAAAATCAAGTTGGAAAATGAAAAAAAAATTACCCCTAATAAAAAAAACTGTCAATGAATCCTGACCGTCGGATATTACAACTAATCCAACGGATCAAATAAAAACCCTAACTATCAAAAGCATTCACGCCCCATCTGCTGTTTCTTCTTTCTCGTTTGTATCCCTCAGATCGTCTGTATCGCCCCCATTTTCCAGGTTACTCTTTCTTCTATCTTTCTCTTACGAATGAATATTTCTTGTTACTTTAATCTGAATTTAACGCAAGGATTGTTTTAGTTTTGTACATTTTTTTGGGTGTTTGAAATCACATTATAATTGATCATGGTTTGCCTGCAAATTTCGATTCACTTGTGTTGTTTAATATGTACCTGTTCATTGTTTGGATGCTTTAATTTCTGTAAATTGTTATTTTTACTTGAGAGAACATGCGTAGTTAGCTTTATAGTAGTAACTGCGAGGGGGTATTGCGCTGCTGAAATCTCACTGCTTGAGTATTATTTCTGTGCCATGTTACTAATTAATCAGTTTGAAAAATTGGGTACTTAATTTATCTAATTGGATGCTATTATAACATCCGATAACTAGGTTTTTGATTCTAGTAGTCATTTGGATGACTATGATTCTGATGATTTGAATAGAGACATTGAGTCAAAGCATATACTCCAATTTGTTGTTGAATTGAAATGTTGCTGAATTTAGGGGCTGATTTGGTTGGAAATCGTCTTCTTTGTGTTCAAGTTTTGAGGCATGTTTTGTGCTGAATTTGTCTAAATGACCTGATTCATGGGGTTTGTTATGAATTTGATTTGTGATACAAGTGCTGTTTCTAACTTCCGCTATTGCTATTCAGAGAGAGTGAGAGAGAGCGTCAACAATGGCGGTAGCTCCAAAATCTGTGAATTCTGTGCAATGTTTCGGTCGCAAGAAAACTGCAGTCGCAGTAACATACTGCAAAGAAGGGCGTGGTTTGATCAAGATCAATGGAACTCCAATTGAGTTGATTCAACCTGAAATCCTTCGTTACAAGGTGTTTGAACCAATCCTGCTTTTGGGCCGTCAACGATTCAGTGGTGTCGACATGAGGATCCGCGTCAAAGGTGGTGGTCACACTTCTCAGATCTACGCAATCAGGCAGAGTATCGCCAAAGCTCTTGTTGCTTATTTCCAGAAGTTTGTAGATGAACAACAAAAGAAGGAAATCAAAGACATTCTTGTCAGGTATGATCGTACTTTACTTGTTGCTGATCCCCGTCGTTGTGAGCCCAAGAAATTTGGAGGTCGTGGTGCTCGTGCTAGGTTCCAGAAATCTTACCGTTGAAGAACAAACACCGGGAAGAGATACGAAAAAGGAGAGTTTTTTTTGTGTTTTTGTTTGGTGTTTATGACATTGATGGTGACCTTATGGGGTTAGGTTATGATGTAGATTTTTAGGGCTATTGTCTTCAGTTTGCCCTAATTTTTGGTTCAGTAGTACCTTAAAATTCTCAAGTATCGGATTAAATTATGATATATTGCTATAATATCTTAACTTGGTGTTATTGGATTTTCCTTACCTTTGCATTCGATTTTTCTTTTCTAGTGGTATTCTTACATATTTTGGCGATTTTTTGATTGTTTTTCTGCAATTTTTTTTTGTGTTCTGATGATATTGATTAGTGTTTTAGTTGCAGATCTCAGCATGTGTTTAAGTTAGAACTTAGACAATGTTTTTTCGTATTTAAGTTAGAAAATGATGGATCAAGTCTCAGTATTATATGAATATATTAAGCTGCTGGGCTTTTGTTAGAAATTGTCTGCTTTAGAATTTGATTCAAGGATATATTAATATTAAGTGGCTAGGGTTTTGGTAGAAATTGTTTGCTTTAGAAAATTGTTGGATTTATTTTGATACTTCCTCGAAAAGAAACTGTTGCATTTATTGAAATGGAGGAAGTATATGCTTCCTATATGTCAAAATAGGGGTGACATGTTGAGCAAAAACCTCTCACATTTTTTGGTTTTGATGGAATGTAACAACTATTTTGAGACTCAATATCTATTTGTTTAGATGAAGAGGGAAAGAATAGATGAGGTTATATTATCCTTGCCTCCTTGGAATAAGGAGTAGAAGTACCATTTGCCTAGTGTTGCAACTGTTCAGAATGAAAAGTGTCTCCCTTTAAGATGTATTGAGCATTGTCCTTGTTTGGTTGTACCCATTTAGGTTAATCGGGATATGATTGAAGCGATTTGGCTTCTTTAGAGTTTGGGTTGGGTTTATATTTGTATTAAGCTGCTGGAGTTTTTGTAGAACCAGACTATCTTTCTGTTTGATTCTACATTTGTTTTAGATTTTAGAAGTAGAAGATAAAGAGTTTAAGAATAGAGGAGGGAAGATGTAAGTCCTTTAGGCTAGCAATCTAGCATGTATTCAAGAATTAAGGAGTACTACTTTAGCCTTGTTTTTGAGCTGTCCAGAAATCAAATTCTGACTTTCATTCGTTAAGATAGTGGCCCCGTTTGGTTACTAGAGCTCAAAGTTTAGATTTTGTGTTTAGATGATTACTTTTTGTTGAAAGGATTTGATTCTGATTTAGAGTGTATGGTAACTTTCATTCTTTAAGATAGCGGCCTCGTTTAGTAATTAGAATTTAGAGTTTGTAGTTAGATGATTACTCTATGTTCAGTGTATTTGACTGATGTTTTAAATAGTTGATTGTGTAAAAGTGTTTGGTAACACATAGCTGATTGATTAGAGTTTTGTTATGTAAAATGACATTTATGGATTTTTTTTGTAACATTTTTTTTAAAAAAATTATTAGGTTTAAGTATATGGATAAACAAATTAATTTTTCTCACTCCAAAACTCTAAAAAAACTCCACACGGAGCACACCCGATACCAAACACCCAAAGTAGATGATTGTATGGTTACTTTAGTACCTTCTTAGCTTTACTCCTTTTAGATGCTAATCTTCCTTTTAGCCGATTGCTATGCTTCATCAACTTGTTGCATTTCCTTCCGATATCTACTCTAGTTTTTTGGTTCTTTGCAATAGATCTTTAAATGTTAACAAGTTGTAGATTCAAGACAAAACTGTGTGAGAGTTTAGTTGTAGATTCACAGCTTTATTTGGAACATAAAATGTTAATGAGTTCTAAATAAAGCTGTTCTGTGGGAAATATGGATTGTCTATTTTAGAATTGTGGTGGATTCAAATTCAATATAACACAGCTTATGGTTGGAAGAATATCATCTTATTCTTATTGATATATTAACCTATTAGGTATCAGGTTTATGTTAAAATTGAAAACCTTTCATTTGCTTATAATGAAGTTAATCCAAGTGCTTCAATTCGAGTCCGTTTGGTAGGGCCTAAAATGTTTTTCTTGAAAACTATTTTTCTCATTTTACACTTTTTGGTTGGACTGAAAATTGAAATTAAAAAGTTATAGTATAAAATGATTTTACACTATAGTTGAAAACGTTTTCCTTTCAAAATTAAAGGAAAATTATTTTTTATTCTTTATTCTCATGACCTCACAAGACACTCTCTCCTTGTGCATATTTTCTCTCTCTACACCAACTACATAATTCAATAACTTTCTTTCTCATTACGAAAAATCTCTCTCTCCTCATGAAAGTTTAAAATGGAAAATCATTTTTCATTCAACCAAACAACGGAAAATGATTTTTCTGTTGTAAAAATGATTTTCATGGAAAACCATTTTACATTTAGGATCCTTTTGTTTTGACGGAAAATTATTTTCAATGGAAGGATTGAAGTAAAGAACAAAATAAAAGGGAAATAGAAAATAGAAGAAAAAAGTGGTAATGGGAGTAGAGAATAAAGCAAAAGTAATAGATAAGGTGGAAAGTGTAGCATACTTTGTTTAGAGAAAGGAAAATGATTTTCAATTCCAAAGAAAAAATTTACACCTTTAATTAAGAAAATCATTTTGCTCCCCTCACCTAATAAAACAAAGGAAAATTAATAGTAAGATGGAGAAAAATGTTTTCTTCCAAAAAAAACAGAACCTTAAAATGTTTCATGCCCTACCAAGCGGACCCTTCTATCGAGTGATAGACAAAGCATTCAATGGAAGTTCGTACAATGAGTTGAATGGACTAAATTTTCAGCAAAGTTGTTTAATTACTCGTTTGTTAAAGTAATAAATTGCTTATTACCTAGTTCGCACAAAAATAAATATTGGTACGGGTACAGGAAAATTTCACTGAAAATTAAGGATACTGGCATGTGAAATAAAATAATAAGGGAATATATAAATTTTAACATAATTTCAATAGATAAATGAGGTAAATGTAAAATTTAGTGAAAATAATATGGTTATTCACTATGTAAATTATTGAAACCCTAAAGGATATCAACAATTAAAGCGATAAAAATAAATCAAATATTATGGGTACTAGAGTAAGCTTAATTAATTGTTTCAATGTAGGTATGTGTCCAACATGTGTCGGTATAGTGTCGGCGTCGGACATGGGGTATGGCAAGTTAGAGGTGTGTGTTTATTACGATTAGATTTTTCAATTCAGTTCAACAATTTAGTTATGATTGTACCTAAACATTTTAGTTCAAATAAGATTAGTTTAAAATAGTTAATTTCGGAAACAGTTCAATTAATTTCGTAACCTCTGTCGTCCTGAACTCGACCGGCGAGGCGTAGACATGCTTAAACGCAGCAAGACAAAGACACACAAAAGAAACAGTGTAAGTCAAACATTCACACTACAGTCAAGTACATCAATCAAAAGGAAAATAGGAAAAATGAGTCTTATCCTGGTTCTTCTACCCGACACTCTTCTCCCTTATACTTAAACTTAATTTGGGTTCATCACTTGGGAATAGCAACGCTCTCAACTCCCGGGTTTTACTCAAGTCCTAAAACTTCACTTAAAACCTATTCGGCTCTGATACCAACTGTGACGACCCGACTCGCTTAAACCGGCGCGGAAGAAATCGACGAGTCGAATTGTCAATTCTAATCAAACTAACATACGAAAAATTGAAGACAAACCTCAAAATATTATTTACTAAATCCAAAAGTACAACACCCACAAGATTGTACGATATTAAACCCAAATATTTCTGTTAAACTCCAAAACATGATCAGAGTTAAAATATAATACGTAATACAACTACTAAGTCCAAACTAGAAATCGTAATACAACTAAAACAAAATACAAGTAACTTTGGCACTCGCCCAACCCAAAGCTAAGCAAAAACCTCATCATCAGAATTACCTGAAAATAACAACAGTCCACCGTCAGTGGCGAGTAACATAACTGCCCCACCCTAACGGGGATACACATGATCATAGCATAAATCAAACAATCAAATCAAACACTCAATCATACCATCATGTGACATACAAAACATAATAATAACGATAATGGCATTATACCAATGGACAACAATATTAACTCGACTAACTTCAATTATTATCTTAACATTACTTAATCTTTGGCAATATCATTTAGATATTAGATCGGACTACGCTCGTACGAACTCCTCTTACGCGAACGAACTTTCCTACTATGCCAGGATTGAGAATCTTACTCCCAACCCTATGAAACCCATCTTACGGGAAATCCATGTCAAAGACGACATAGTGGTAATCACTATCCCAATACCGCGGTTAGGATAGGGGCAACGTCTTAACCCAAGCCTTAGAATCTTACTCTAAGGTTAGGCGTCTAATAGAAAAATCAAGCTAATCTTTCATCTTAATTTACATTCTTAGTTAATCTTAAGTTGCATCTTACGCCTTGACTTAAGACTAACATGTAAATCATCATTCTTGGAACCTCATAAATCATTCTTTATACTTTCTTTATCTTTTCTTTGAACCTCTTTCAACTTTCTTTAAACTTAACTTAATTTTTTTAATCAAGACTCGACTAAGAACTCATAAAGAACTCACCAAGATTCATAAAGAACTCAACAAGATTCATAAAGAACTCATCCTCATAATCATCATCAAAATCACGCATAATAAAAACAAAGTTCAACAATAATTCCATCAACTTATAAGCATCGAAACTTCATGAAACTTGAATACGATTATAAACCAACATAATCAATCATGTAATACATAGATTCAAGGCAAGAATAACATAAAAACACCACCCCCAAACCAGCCCATATTCACGCATAACATAGGCCAATTTCATCAACAAAATACCCAAATTCGATCATTAAATTTACCCTATAATCATAGTATACAAATTAAGGTAAGGAAGTATGTTACCTTAATTAATAGTAATGCAAAACGATAACCAAAAGTTGCTGCCCGGAAACCCAAATTACACGTCCAAGCAACACGGTGCAACCCCGGCCTCAACACGAACACACACGGCTGCCACCACAGTCACGGCCACCATTGCACGGCCACACTCGAACCACCATGCACCCTTGCTCACCATGCAGCACCACACGGCCACTCACACGACACCATGCACGAATCAACCCACACGAACCAAAGCCCAAAACCAAACCCGAACGATCTTGAATGAAATAATTGGGATCTAGATTGTGTTTTGATAATTAAAGATCAATAGAGGTTGAATCTTTAAGTTTGGGTTTTGAAAAGATGATGAACAATTGATGGTGGAAATGTGCCAAAAATGGCGTGTGAAATGATGGGCAAGGAGAGAGTTTGGCTTTTTTTTCAATTGATGAGCAAGTGTGTTTAAGATGGCAAAATGAAACCATAAGCCTTACTATCACCTTCTATTTATAGAAGTGATTAAGGTGTGAACATGAAGTAAGTGACACAATTAGACCACTAATCATCATAGGGCCGGTTTTACCAAGGCCTAATTGGGCTTTTGTGATCAAATTGGGCCATTTGCACTAATTCATGATTAATCATGATTAAATTCGCACTTGGCCCAAAACTTAATTAATTAATTAGAAAATTAAATAATAAAATACTAATTAATTAAATAATAATAAAATAAATAATAAACAACCAAGAATAAAAATAATCCAAATTATTCACACATAAAATATAATAAATAGTCCAAAATAGATTTTGGACCATACATAAAATCACACAAATATGCAAATAAATCAACGACAGAAATACCGATAAATCTGGGTCGTTACAAGATCAAGGGAAAAAATTGGAATATTTTTTCAAAAAAGAAAAAGAAAAACAGATAACTAAATAGATTTCGAAACAACTACTCCATCTTTTTATTAGATGTAACACTTAACTTTTCACACATGCCGAGACACAACTTGGACTCGTAATATCTCTAAATATTATAAAAGTTATATATTTGGAAAGTGTATTCCGAGGTGAATCCAACAAGATCCCACATGACTATATTTTTTTTTATATATAAGTAAAATTAACGGTCAAAGTGAGTCGGATGAATAGTGTCAAAGTGTTACATCTAAAAAAAACGGAGAGAGTATTTTAGAGGGATTTCTAGTAAATCAATTTGAGATACAAACTTTGTATCTCAAATGACATTTTCAAGTAATTTTGACAAACTTTAGGGGCAGGGATCCTAGCACCAACTTTATAGGGGTGTTTTGATAATTTATTTTCAACAAAATTAAAAAAATGCCATTTGATATGTTTGCTTAAAAAAATCAATTTGATTTACTAGCCATTTCCTAGTATTTTATATATAACTATGCATGCAGTTTAATTAGTTGGTCCAAATTATTTAATTTTGGACACAAGGTCCCGTGTTCGAAGACTGACCTGGGCACATTCTTTTTTTTTTTTTTTAAGTTTTTTTTACCAAGGTCCTGTACTCCTTTGCTCGACTTCCCCTTCCTCCCCCAATTCTCAATTACCCTAGCTCTACAGTCGACTCCTCTCCTCTCACTCTCTCTCACGCCGTCACTGGGTCAGCGCTGCCGCCGCACGCCTGCAACTCAGGCGCCAGTCAGACACCGCCCACCGGCCGCGACGTCTTTTCCTGCACTCCTGTAGCTCTGAGTTAGTGTCTCTAACTCTACTTCAGTACTTCTCTATTCTGTCTCGTTTTTGTTTTTTAATTTAGTTTTCAATTTTTGATCTTGCTTACTTGTTAATAGTTGAAATGTTTATTGTAATTAATTCTTAATAAGTTAATAACTTAAATCTGTATATTGTATATTGTTTGAATTGTTATATATTGTTTGAATTGTTAATTGTATATTGTTTTTTGTTAAATGAATTGATTGTATATCTATATTGTTTGAATTGTATATTGTTATTATATTAATTCTAACCTGTAAGACTGTAAAATTAAATTTGTTTGAACATTTTTTCAATTATTCAAAATCTGTAGAGTGTAAATATGTTAATTTGTTATTTGTTAATTGTTGTACTAATTAATTTGTTATTGGACCATTTATCTTGTATTTTTATTGGAATTTGAACTTATTTAGTTGTGCACTTGTGTATTGATTTTAATTTAAACAACCGATTTTATACCCAAATTATATCCGTGCATTGTGATATCCGGTGTTTGATGATGCTCAAACCCCCTGAGTACAAATTCTGGATTAAGCTTTTTTTTTTAATTTTTTTTTTGTCTGAGTACAAATTCTGGATTAAGCTTTGTTTTTAATTATTTTTTTTGTCGTCAAATGTCAAATTCAAGACCCAGGGTTTAGTGGTTTACTTCTTTTTTTTTTTTTTTTTTTTGAGGGGAAAGGCTTTAGTGGTTTACTTAGTTGTCACTTAGACATAATAAGCATTCTTCTAAGGTGGATTATTGAGCGATTGGTTATCATTACTGAAGATTATTATCAGCAAGTTTTTTTGCCAGAATTTTTTGTTTGATGTTCTAGAATGCTAAAAATCTCCTGTAATCTCAGTCCAATTTGATAATCGAGTCAGATTGGGTCGTTTCTTCATTGTAGGCTTTTATTTATAGCGTTCAAATTTAGGGTCAATCTATAAAAGTGGAGCTTTTCACCCTTGGCCTCTTGCCCTGGCTCAGGTCGTGGTGGGAATAACTGTACCATAACAAGTGGACAGACTTGATTGAATTAAAAGTTTTAACTTACAGTAGAGATTGAGGTCAGGTACTTGATGGTGACATTATCATACATACAAGTGTGAAGATGATACTTATTGATTATGGATTGTTATACTTGCTAACTTCAGTAAATTTTCTTCTCTTACAAGTGATTGGTTTGTGATGTACTCTTCTTCAGTATGAAAAAAAATGCTCAAAGTTTTAGTGCTTACCTCCAATAGCAACTCATCTTCAACACCATCAAATCTTATTCTCTCACTTGGTTTATAAGCGATTCAATTCCTTTATTCAACCTTCTTTTCAAATTTCCTGTTGCAACTCCTATTGAAATTAAAAATTATTAGCCTTAATTATATTCTCTATAACCATTCTTTTGTAAATGAATGAATAATGTGTAATTTTAAAGACTATCTGGCTTGCTTTTGTTATCCTGTCAATCCAATTGTAATTGGATCTTCAAGCTCGATTTTGGATTGGATTAGCGTTTGCATATGTTTATCTTTTAAAATCATATTGCTTTGTTCTCTATTTGTTTAGATGTGTTTGGTTTGGTTAGAGCATGAATTTTCTGTACATTAGCTGATTATTACTCAAATATGTTAAACTCGTTTTCCCAAGATCATTCCATCATCAAATTTGGGGACTAATGTATTTTGAAATTATCAATGGTTGATTATTAATTGATGCGTGCAATTTAGATGGATTGATCTTAAACTATGGATTATTAAAATTACTCGTGTGTTTTTCTTATACTATAATTATTTTGAGAATTTTTTATAATCATAGTGTTATTAAAATATTTTGGAATATGTATGTTCTTGAAAGTTTACTTCATTGATAAAGGTACAATTTTTGATTTGGGTCATTTTTAATTTTCTTTCTCTACCCTTATCTCCCTTTAATTTGGTTTAGTGAATGAAATATTTGTCTATTAATAGATACGAAATTATAGAAAATCCAAGCTGGTGTCTAAGTTTTCAAGAGCTAGCCATGGATGGTTACAAGTTACAACGCTTAAGATCTAAAATAGGCAAAAGCTAATTGTTTCCCTCGGGGCATGCTAGATAAAATGGTTAAAACAAAGTGAAAGTGTTAAATTAAAATGAATCTTATGGTTAAGTTGATGCAACTTGATTATTATTCAGAAAGCATGGCGATATTGAACATTAGAGCAATTAAAAGGGAATTTGGATCATTTTTTAAGAATATAGCGTGTATGATCGTCTTTGTTGACCTAAATTATGATATCAAATTAACAGAGTTGATATCTAGGTGATAATGATGGTTCTTCTTTTTACACACTTTATAATATTGAATGGTTTATAGAATTAAAGTTTCTATAGTGTCATGTAGTTGTGTAAGTATAAACTTATGGTGCAATTCACCACTGTTCTCATCTAGGCAGCACGGGGACGCCATGAATTTTCATCAAATATCAAACAAAGGATGGGGATTATATTAATGAAATTCCACCCACCAATTACCTATCATCCCATCCTTTAATCTCTCTAATCCTTATCCCTCAAAACAAATGCACAAGTATATAAATAGGTTTCTTGTCCCAAATTGAAAAATAAAAGCTTCTCATGAGAATGGTCTTTCTATAAATACCTTTGGGCTTTGGTTATGCTTTTGAAACCTGCTTCAACTCCGTCATAGTAGTTTGTTCGTTTTGCTGATATTTTCATTTGACCATTATATAAATAGGTTTCTTCACCATTTTTTGTTGAGGAAAAAAGAAAGAAAATGGAGGCAGCAACTACTTCCATGTTTTCTTGCTATGGTGGAATCTTTTCCCAACGCCAGAGGCTCACAACAAAGAAGTTCAATGTCAAGTATCCCACACCAGTCTTTGTTCGTGCTTCAATCGATGCCGGAGATAATGGTTCTCTCTTTGCTTCTTTTTTTCCCCTTCTTGTACTACATCCTTTTCAATTTATGTGCAAAAATTGAATATTTTACACCTCACAAATCCTATCCAATTGGCAATTGTTGCACATAAGCTAAATCAGAAGTAAGGCAGGATTTTGGTTTGGGGCACATTTTATCACTATTGTATGTTGTAATCATTGCCAAGCAAGAAGTTTCTTGTTGCAGGCCAACTATACAAGAAGCAACATAAAATTCATGTTGGGATGAACAAAATATGTCCATTCCGAAAATTTTAATTGTATATCCAAGTGTGAAAATGTTTTATTGAATAACATAAGTTGCGTGTTGAAAAATGAAGTATAAACTCCTCAAATTTTCTCTTAAAATGATTGTTTTAGCGTACACCATTTGTGACCCACTAATACCTTTTGACGTCAATTACTCAATCTTTGGTACTGTATGATGTTAATATTCAACATTTAGTGTGAATTTTACAATCAAAAGATGATCATCCAATACATAAACTGGACACTTCACTTTTATTAATCTTTATGATATTCAACCAATAGAATCCTAATATTTGACATAGCTGTTTATATTTGTAGTGAAGTATTTGCAAACATGTGTAATGGGTATCCTAAATAATAAGAGAGACCTTATCCCGCTCTAGCCCCTTGGCTTTATCCCTGATTAATATATATTATTTGAACATTTTGCACAGTTGTTACATTACTTGATTATGGTGCTGGAAATGTTCGAAGTTTGAGGAATGCTATTCATTGGCTTGGTTTTCGTATCAAAGATGTGAGTTTTGATTTAGTTTTCCAGCATGTGCATTGTTTATGTTGGTCCAAAGTATACTTTATCAGCTAGCCATTTTCTTTTTGTAGAATTTGATGATATCAAGAACATATTGATATTCATTGTGAGAAAATAAGCTTACACAAATTTTTAATGTTTTGAACATGATGTTTTTTCAAGCATTTAGTGTATCCCACTTGTGTTAATGTACTTGGATATTGTACGAAAATATATAATCCATCCTTATAAGTTATAACTTATGTGCTTGCATTATTGGATATATTATGATCATGTCAAGTAAGTAAATAAATAGGTAATACCATTATTATTATGTTGAACCAAAACCCAAATATATTATGGCATAGTAGGTGGATGTGTCCATTATGTTTATCAACTATGGAAATCTTCTAATCTAGGTGCTCTCTGTTTTTGTACAAATAAAATCTATTTTCTGTTTTCTCTAACTATTTTTTTGCAACAAAAACTGGGGAGGTGGGGGGGGGGGAGTGTGGGGGGAGTGAGGGAGTTGTGGATTTTTTTATTTATTTAAAGATTGTAATATTAAGATGTTACTTTTCATCATGTGAATGCAATAATAATATGGCAATGATTCTGTAGGTTGAGGATTTTGTTAGGAGCATGGTAAGATGCAAAATATCATTTGGAATGGATAACTGAATTGAGGGTTTAAAAGTGTTTCCATTTTCTAAAAAAGGTTGAAACATTTTGATGTGCGAGGATTTCTAGATGATAAGATGTTGAGTGGTTATCTAATATTATTTTATATAGAAATCAGATGTGATATGTTCAAGTAAGGTATTTTTTTTTTTTTTTTTGTTATTGAAAGAGTTAACGTGATTCAAGATAGTAGGGTCATTATTCTATAATTAGAATGTTAGAGAGTGCAGGTTTCTTGCTTTTTAGTAGTAAGGAAAATGATATAATAGTGGGGATATTCTGAAATCCAAAATTAGAGATGTGTTAATTATTTTGTGACAAACTAAAAAGGAAAGTGTGTCAACTATTATGGGGTGGATGGAGTATAAACTAAGGGTTTAGAATATATTTAGGACACCTTATTTGGATAAGATGCTTGAGTACCTATAATATACTATTGATTTAGAAAATTCCTTTTAAATCTAGATAGTTGCAAAGTTCCAAATGGGAACAACAAATAAGAACATAAGGAGTGCTTTAATTAAATGAACAACAGGTCTCTAATCCTAATATCAATTAAATCACATGGTGTTGTCAGGTCTTTTTTGCTTGGTCTCCATGAATACTTTAATTATATTGCATTTGTATAATTTTCATTAATGCATAATAATTAAAGTTATTTATGGTTAAAACCTTATAGAATATAGATTCAGTTAAAACAGGAACGGTGAAATGGAACATAGGGAGTATTAATGTATCTGTAAAATAGATACCAGATAAACTCCTAGAAGTCTCTAAAGTGATTTAAGCACATGATAAAGCTACAATTTGAAAGATGTAAAAATTCTGAATGAAATGGGGGAAGGGGTTGCTAGGCTGACATCAAGTTAAACAAAGGAAACAGGCAAATTTTCTTTGGATATTGAGCAAATTTACATAAAACAAGAATGTTTCTAGTTTGAAATAATTGTGAACAGATGAATTAAATCTTTTTATTTGGGCATTTTGGCTAACTGAACTATTTGAAGTGAAATATGTTGTTCCTTGTATTGCTTTGGACAATCGAGGAGACCCCTTGGAGGAGTTATTGGAGAACCTTAAAAAAGGAGATGATCTATGTAAAGAAGTATAATTGTACGATCTATTGAGAGATGGAGCCTGGAGGTTAATGGAGTATTGGAGGCTATGTTACATAGTTAGTGGAGGTTAAAAGCAAATTATGGGTGATTTTGGGCTAGTACTGGCCCATTTTGGGCAAACTGCGAATTATAGAAGCGAACTAAATGGTGAATTATGCAAAATTGAAGGATAAAGTAAGAAATGTGGTTATCAGGAAAAAGATAGGGGTAACGACTTTGGAGGATAAAATGAGGGAAATTCGGCGAAGGTGGTTTAGTCGTGTGAGATAGAGATCAGTTAATGCATGAGTAAGAAGACATGAGGAGTAGCAAAGGACTGAGAAGCTAAGAGGTAGAGGAAGACTAAATCAAACTTGGATAAGGGTTGTTACCGCAGATATTAGCCTAGTGGGGCTGAAGGAGGAGCTGACGTTAGATAGTGAAGCATTGAGGGAGAAAATTTGGGCAAATAACTTTGGCGATTCCATGATTCATGGCTAGCTGACCTTAAATTATTCAGTATTTTGGGACTAAGGCTTTGTTATTGTTGTAAGAAATCTCATTTCCCACAAATTGAAGGAAATTGATTACCTACTCCCTCGTAGTTATATTATATCCAACCAAAAAATTTAACATTTCCTAGAAAGCTAAATTTCACTTGCATTAGAAATTCAATTGAAGCAAAAAATTTCTACCTCTATCCAAACAAGCACTTAGCTTTAGTATTCTAGATACCATTTAACCTAGTTATGTGTTTGTTAGTTGGTTCTTTTAACATATTTTCACTGTGTGCAAAATTTGTTTGGTGTCATTGGTTATTCTATCATCCCAAAAGTTGTTTTTGCATGGGTTATGAGGATATTTTATATTTCTGAAGTCTCTCATACGCCTCTTCGGTAACACATATTCATTCTTTTGGGCTGTTTTTTTTTTTTAATTTTTAAATTCAGGTTCAAACACCTGATGATATTATGAAAGCAAATCGCCTTGTATTTCCAGGTGTCGGAGCATTTGCTGCTGCAATGAATGTTCTAAATGAAAAGGGGTAAGTTATTTCTGAAATGGCTATTTATAGTTCTTCCTACTCTAGGTAGTAGGTAACAGCTAAGTTTTTTCTCCTCTTAACTTTACATGTTTCTTTTTATTTGGTACCATACCGGAGTGCTGTGAATTGTTTTTGGGTTTTGTGTGTGACAAGGGCTATCTTTTTAGGTTTATTGTTTGTATCTACTAAGACTACTATGTTAACATTACATGGTGATAAAATGTGTCTTATTTCCAGATCTGCGCATAAACCAAATGTTTGAGCAAGTTGCTTCATAGTTTTTTTTTAAAATTAGCTCAAATTACTCGCATTTACCATTTACACATTTGAGATTCCGGTAGCATTGATGTGCCATGTTTACTTTATTATTAAAACCTAACTATTAGTTATCGGTAGCAAGTACCGCTTTACTGGTCCACTGATTTGTGTATTTTCCAGATCATAGGCTGAAAAAGGACGATTTCAAGTTTTGGTTTTCCCTTGCAAATTGTTGTTTTTCCCCCCTCCATGCGTTGTATTATCTAACCAGTCTCATTGTTACACTTCAAAAAGGGACCTTAATATGTTTGTCTTAGCTTTGTAAAGCAATGAAGTAAGCTACATGGATACTTAAATCTTTTAGTTTTAGAGTGTTTATTAATTAAGCTTTCATTGTCTGATTTCTGATGTAGGATGGCCGATGCTTTATGCGATTACATCAACAATGATCGCCCTTTTTTAGGCATTTGTTTGGGACTCCAGTTGCTTTTTGAATCTAGTGAAGAAAATGGACCAGGTAAATGTTTGATTGATCCCTTGTTCATTACGTAGTACTGTGTTTTTCACTGGTTAAGCCGTTTAGGAAAGAGAATTTCTATTTTAACATATTAAACAAATACTGGGTGTCCTCGTCTTGTTGACTCGCTTATTGGATATATTTGTGTAACATATCCAACTTGATTATGGCCAGTAATTGTAATTACGTGTATAATTTTAGGCATCTATTGTGTACTTGGAGAGCAAGCTTAAAAATATGGTTTTCTTGAATTATTTTGGAAGTTCCTGTAGATCCAATTTATCATTTTGACTTGCTTTATGAGTTTTATGCTTGTGTGATGTAACTATGGCACTTGTGTAGGTTTTACATGTCTTAAGCAATTAGGATTTTTTACTCTTATGTTGTACATTTGTAAGTAGGTTTGTTAATTGTAAATTTTATTTATCTGAGGACACCAGTGTGGCATGGGGTTGTTTTAAATGCTGAGTAGACTTGGTCTTTGTTTTGATTTCAATTTTCAACGCTCACGATTTCAAGATTTGTTCCCACTCAAATTCGAATTTTATTTCCAAGTTCTAACGATCAAGAATTCTTAGTATGTACTTTAATTTTAAAAATTACTTTTAATTACCAAACTTTTTTGTGATTCTGTTTTAATAACCAAATTTTTGGATTATTCCCTAATAACGTAACGGTCTAAACTTTATTCCCATTTGTTATTGACCAAAAAGTGTTATAACCTTTGTTGGAATTATTAAATAACCATTCCCTACTTATCTTTACATCCAATTATTAAAAATTTGTTGACTTACAATCATCCTAATTAATGATAATATGTGAACTTAATCCAACAGAGGTGCTTTTGTGGTACTCTGGACAATCTTCAACGTCTTACCAAGAAATAGATAATCATTTCACAATCTATATATACACATAGACTATCTTGTTAAACATGTAATAGAACCTTTTTTAGAGCTGGCAAAACTTGATCCAACTCGAACCCAACCCGTTATTATTGGGTTGGGTTGAGTTTTTCAACCCGTTTAGTTAAATGGGTTGACCCAACCCAACCCGTTTAGTTTAATGGGTTGGGTCGGGTTGAAATTCTCAACCCGATTTCAACCCGTTTAACCCATTAAGAATATATGTTGTAATAAAATTAGTTTCAAGTTCAATTGACGTACTAATCTATTATATCACATTCATATATATTTTTTATTATGTTATAGATTTTTTACGAGTTATGTAGGTCGTTGTAATGTCTTAAAATCTATTTTTTTTATCTTGAACATTAGAACGCAAAAGGTTGTTAGTTATTAATTAATACCGTGTTATAAATTTATAATGTGTAAATTATGGACAATATGACTTGTAAGTTGTAATACATATGACTATCGCGGGTTGTTGTTATGGTTCATATATAAGTATAGACATATAGTGATATAAGTTTATTTAATAATAATGAAAAGGTGATAATATTATTAAACGGGTTATTGGGTCAACCCATTTATTTATAAGGTTGGGTTGGGTTGAGAATCTCAACCCGTTTAACTAAATGGGTTGGGTTTGGGTTGAGGATTTCAACCCGTTTATATTAATGGGTCAACCCGAACCCAACCCAGGTCGACCCATTTACAGCTCTAACCTTTTTCCTTGCTATCATTTTTTATGGATGTTTTTATTTTTCTTACGTGCATAATGGCTTGCCTTTTTAGCTTTGACGTGCTCCTCATCTTGTGGAACATAGAAGCATAACCATGTTTAGAGGCCTTTCTTAATTCTATGTCCCTGTGACTAAGATTTAATAATTATTTGTTTGGAAATTTTTTCTTTGATGGATTGGTGTTCATGTTTGTGTTTATGCTTTTTCTGATTATTTATGTTAATTTGTTGAGAAGGCTAAAAGTTTCATTGTGTAATTTCATGTTTTATGCCAGGAGAGCATAGAGATTGAGCATCTGAATGCTATTTTCAACCTATGGCTGTTTCCTGATTATTAATGTTAATTTAATACTTTCTTTTCTTAAGAATTAAGCAATTTAGTAGCTGGCACGTGTATCCCACTTTCTTGCTTTTACTCTGTTCCTCATATTCAAAGAAAACAAAGGTAAAGCAAGAGAACAAGTATACTTGAATGGCTTCATATAGAGAAAAGGGTCAAGAGACTAAGCCTTTAGGCTTTGGAGAAGAACGAAAACTACCCATTATGGTTCTTATCTGTTTTTTCCTGACCTTCTGCTCAAAGGCCCCAATGTCTTGACTCTGGTTCAGGTGTATCTCAATATCAATGTGGATTTAGGGCTATGTTAAATTGTTAACTGCTGTCTCCATCTCTCTGAATCTGCATTTCATGTTCCTAACTGGGCTCTGATTGTTCCTAAACTGGTTCAACTGGGTCATTAGACCACTCCAGGCATTGTTGATTGTGAAATCATTATTTCCTTTTTCTTGTAAAGTTTTATGCTGATGTTTTCAGCTGTTGTTCATCAGGTAGATGGCATAATGCTCCATCAACATCGTGTTGACTTTATTGCGTTAATTTGTGTTATGAGACTTCTGTCAGCATTGAATAAAATGATAAGGATGTTTTATAATCATTTTTATACGATATTCGTTTTATCTAGAGTTGATTTTGTCCCCCTTTTCCAGTGAAGTGTTCATCAGGTAGATGGCATAATGCTCCATCAACATAATGTTGGCTTTATTGCCTTTATGTGTTATGAGACCTGTGTCATTATTTGAATAAAGTCTCAGGATGTGATATAATCAATTTTTTTTTTGTTTGTGTTTTATTTATTTATATAATTTTAAGTTTACATGCTTCCTTTTGTCTATCTTGAGTTTATTTATTTTTTTCCTTTTTCAGTGAAGGGTTTGGGTTTGATTCCTGGTGTTGTTGGACGGTTTGATTCTAGTGAAGGTTTAAGAGTACCACATATTGGCTGGAACTCCTTGCAAATTGAGAAGGATGCTGAAATTTTGGATGATGTAGCAAGCCGTCATGTCTACTTTGTCCATTCATATCGTGCCATGCCTGTATGGTTTATCTCTAATTATATAGGCCAAGAGGGGACAGTCTGATGTCCACATGAAATTATCTGAATACCCTTGCTCAAGTTTTCATTAATGTCTATTTGTAAGGGCATTTTAGAGAATTGAATATCTCATAAATTACCTCTATTAACGACTATATATTAAATCAAACATAATTAAATCGATGGCCAATTTAGAAGCAATCAAATTAATCAATAACCTTCATTTGTGGCAGCTTTATAACAACGCTAAGCTGGACATAAATATTGCTTAAATCATAATGTACATAAATCACCTCTTGATAAACGAAAAATAAGTTATATTTATCCACCATATAAACACAGTTTTCCCCATCTAATCACACAAAAACAATCTCTCTTACCTATTAATTGAACTGTTATTAATCTTTTAAACAATTTCCTTATTTTTTTGATCACCCATTTGTGTTGAAATCTAGAAGGAGTTTTAACATGTTGGTTAGGATACTTTAGAAAAAATGATCTAGCTATGATTCTATGATATTTATAACGAAAATTTTAATATTAGCTTACATGCATTATATACAATTAAATACAAATTCTTTGGTGAGGCGTTCTCATCGTAAGACTATGTCCTAGCGGAGAGAAGTTAAGGAAAAAGTTATAAGAAACTTTTAAAAAATTATATTCAACGTTTCATTTGTTTTCAATAACTTGATGATTGTTTCTTAACTTTTCATAAATGTGTCATGGTCTCACGGTTACATGGTCACACTAGAGGATTTCTATTAAGTTAATGTGCTTTCCCTATCTGTTTTCTACCCTAATTTAGAAGCTATTGCAGTCTGCCAGAAATGAAGAGTGGGTGACAGCAACATGCTCCTATGGTGACAAATTCATTGCTTCCGTAAGAAGAGGAAATGTATATGCTGTTCAATTTCACCCGGAGAAAAGTGGAGGCAAGATATTTGCTTTGTACTGCAATTTTTGTTTCTTTTCATGATCTATATTGGTCTCTAATGCCGAGTTATGTTTAGTTTTATTATTTGATTTTTTATTGATATTCTTGGATCTGATTGTTGGTCGAATAGAAACTTTTATTGAATTACTTCACATGTTATTTACTAGGCATTTTTACCATTATTAAACTCAACTCATTAGATTACATCAGTTACATTCAATTGACAGAAGACTTTCTTTATATATTTTCAAAAACTATCATCCTACATGGATTACACAATGACACTTAATATTGTATTTCTGTTTGAAAAAATTGACTTGAATAATGTATAATATCTGAACTTTGGACTATTTTTGATATAATTTTCCCCACTAAAGAGGGGAACATGGAGAAATGAGAATGCTCCAATTACAAGAGTTTTATGATCTTGGAATGTGCAATTTTAGAGTCATTAAGGGACACTTTATCCAAATAGAAAGATGTCAAATTGTTCCTTGGAGAGTTTCAAAAGCATAAAGATAAGTGGAAATATGTACAACTTTTGTTGGACTTAATTTCCATAAGGTTTAAGGGAAAAGGATCATGATTAAGGGAGTACATTATGAAAATGTATGATAATATTAACGCTTCATATTTAAAGGCACTTAAGTTAAAGCGGTTGCTTATGTTGATTTATGTTAACCTGTTAGGTTATTGCATATAAAAGAAAGAAAATTTAGATTATCTGAAAAGGTATACATCAAGCGTTTTCAGGATAATCGAAAGTTGGAACAGGAATATGACTGAAAGTTTGGCCTGTATATTTTCAATCGCACTGTATTTTGAAACAGCAAAACTTGACAACGAGGTCTTGTTTTTGATACAGAGGGAGCAATAGTATGTCGCTGTTGAGGTTCTTTTTGTGTGTGCTTTCAACTTGGCTGCTTTTGCCGTATATTTTGGACAAGTTCTGCTTGAGTATTATATAGTCTTTGGGTGGCATTTTCTTATGTGGCTATACTTTCTTCCAAAAAGTGTTGTGGTATGGAAAGGGCCATGGATAAATTGCCTTCATTTGAGGTGGCTCATTTCACATGAAGAGATTCTGCCCTTTTCTGATATTGATGTTTTACACCTAGCATTGAGGTGGCTAATCTCTCATGGTCCAGTCATGAAGTGGGAGGAGTGCTTTGTGGAATCATGACTGCACCAAAATACTCCACATTCTCCTTTACCACTTCCGTATCTGACACTGTCTTTGGCCTGTTAGTATGTTGCTTGAAATAGAGGGAATGAATGATTCAACTGTCCCTTGAACATAATATAGGAGTGGAAGGCAAGCGTGGTGTGTACTCTTGACAAGTAAGAAACTGTATTTTAGGAGGTGCTTTTTTGATGGAATAAGTCCCTAACTATAATTGACCGGAGTTGGAGTTGCAAATGTTTCTTGAGACAAAGAATAAATCAAAAGTGTAATATTTTTGCACAAATAGCTGTGTTGCAAGCAATAGAAGGAAGTCCAATGCTATTACCAGACTAACATTTCGAAGGGGGTAATATATACTTTAGGTAATTGGGGGCTTCTATGAAAAACTTTGCCATATTGATGCTTTTGTCTTCAAGTCAACAAGTGAGCAGGATGCCAAGGATTGATAGAAAATTAAACAGAATTGTTTGTCTCCCAACTTCTCTGTCATTACAATAGAAGTGATAGTTGTCTGATAAAAATTCTTAACATTCTTGAAAAAGAAAGATGTTGTGTTTTGATTTTTGGAATTTCTTAATCTTACGGATTGTTCCATTTGTTTGGTTCAAAGGGAAAGGAGGTATGTTAGTGTTCTTTTATTTGTTAGTCAAAGAGTTTTTTGAATTGTTACATTCACATCCTCTTATTTATCTCATTTGCAGATTAGCCTTTTTTCTTGAATTTGGAAGTAAAAAAATGTTTACTTTTGGTGATTCGTGTTATATTCTTTATCTTCGGGCTTCTGCTGATTGTCAACTGGAAAGACATCTTTTTGGTGTTGGAAAATTGTGATTTATATTGGTTGTGATTGCTATTATGGTTTGATTCAACTATTTGCCGATCATTTTCTCTTAGAATGTAAAATTTTAAAGGTATTTGATGTATTGATGATGAGTTTATAACTTTAATTGACTACATAGCCCTTTCAAGTACTTTAAGTTGATTCTCGAGGCAACTTCTTATGCTTATTTGCCTCTGTTTGTTCCTTTCAGATGTTGGTCTTTCTATTTTAAGACGTTTCTTACACCCAGGATCCTCTATATCAAAGGTAGCTTGTAGAGATTTTGAATACTCTTTTTGTTCTTTTTATTTGTGTTTGTTATTCTTTTTATTTGTGTTTGTTATCTATCTAATAACTCAAAGCTTGGTGGTTAGACAGAAGCCAGCTGAAGGAAAAGCTTCAAAATTGGCAAAACGGGTATGGTCTCAAAATCTTTTACTAGTTGAAAATTGATGTTTTTGTGATACTTATGGATAAAAGAAATTTCACAAATTATATAATATTGTAGAAAAAATTATGCAACACATTGTCGACTCCAGCAGTCTTCCTCTACAGAAGTAACCTTTTAACTTTGTAGAAAAAGACATGAAGTAAGGCTATGTTTGTTTTGAAGGAGAATGTTTTTTTTGGAAAACCATTTTCTCTTTTTATTTTTTTTTAAAAGAAGGGAAAATAGTTTTCCCATAGGTGGAAAATGGCCCTTTAAAGGGAGGAAAGCGCTTTCCTCTCGTCAAGGAAGGTAGGATACATTTTCCACTCTATTTCCTTACTTCCATTATTTTCTCCTCCATTTCTTCTATTTTCCCTTATTTTTTTTCCCTGTGGAAACAAACAATGGAAATTCATTTTCTAATTTTATTTTACTTTTGAAAGGGTTTTCCACGGGAAATTATTTTCCTTTAAAATTGTTTTCCATTAAAACAAATGGAGCCTAAAAGTAGAACACTAAGAGGCTACATCTATTTACTAGTGTTAAAATGTAAATTATTTTCCTTCTGGTAGATTGCCTTCACAGACTCCAATAGTAAGAACTAAGAAGTAAAAAGTAGAGCACTCGTCATGACTCATAATTTTTTTGGTTTCCCAATGCTTCTTCCTCGTTCAGCTTCAAGACTTCATCCATGGATCATGGAGGAATTATTCGAATCAACCAAAGAAAAAACAGATATATAGCAAGCGAGTCTGAATTTCGTCTGCATCCCGTGTCATATCATCTGTTTTGTCATGTCGTGTCGACAAGGGTATGGCAGGGGACAGATACAAGTCTGAGCACTGCAGACTTAAACTATATCTTCAATAAGTTCCTCTTGGTTTGCCGGTGAAGTTGCACTTTTGAACGTTTAACTTCTTTTTAGGTCAATTCACCAAAAGGAACAATATCTCTCTTGGATGCTCATTTTATTCTAAGTTTGAATTTCGTCTACAATGTGTGTCATATCATCTGTCTTGTCGTGTCGTGTCGACTAGGGTATGGCATGGGACAGATACAAGTCCGAGCACCGCAGACTTAAACTAGATCTTCTATAATTTCATCTTGCTTTGCCGGTGAAGTTGCACTTTTGAACGTTTAACTTCTTTTTAAATCAATTCACCATAATGAATAATAGCTCTCTTGGATGGTCATTGTGTTCTAAAAGTCCGAATAGTATATCAAGCTGACTTTTGTCCTGCCAGACTAAGATAATGATGTCTACATGCTTTCTCAATTCATTGAATTTCTATATTTTCCATTTACTGGACGTGCTAAGTTGGTTTCCCTTTTTTTGCCCCTTTTTTGGGGTTGGGGTGGAGGATCTTTAGGTGATTGCTTGTCTTGATGTGAGGGCTAATGACAAAGGAGATCTTGTCGTGACCAAAGGAGATCAATATGATGTCAGGGAACAGGGAGATGAGAATGAGGTATCATACAAATTTCTTTTTCTTTTTTTTTTTTCCTTCTCAAAAATCAATACCTTTTTTTTTATATATTTTTAATAATGGTTCATAGTTTAACTTGATGTATCTAAGTGCTGATGTGGCCTGATCCTTTATGCTTGTGTTGTATTATATATGTGGGAAGTTTTGTGAGCAATTACCTAATAGGTTAATACCTATGACTCTGTTAGTTTGAGAATGAGTTCCTAATAATGTTTTTCCTTTTTCTTTATTCAAACAGTAATTTAATGTTTTCTTTGAGTGTCACTATTGGTAGATTGCCTGCACCGACCCCAATAGTGGGATCCACATATAAAATTTCCTTTGAATAGGTTCCCTCCTAAATTAAGTTTTTATTGTCTTTGTGAATACCTCAAATTTTCCTTAAAATTCAATGCTTCTCTCACTGTTTTCACCATAGTTTGACAGCCTAGCAGCAAATTGATTGGAATGTTAATTGCGTAATTTAGAACAATTATCAGCTTTTTAAAAAAAAAAATTGCAGTTTGACATTGTGTTCAAAAACATCGACTGCCCAGTTCAACTGATTGAGTAAAGATGGGTTATCTGTCTTATCCATAGACGAGTCTTGAAATAGAGAAACAGAACAGAAGACAGAGAAAAGATATTGTACAGTAAAAAACATTTTCTTCATAACAAGTCATAAATTAAAGCAGAGATCCAAGTTTATTGTTAAATACTAGAATTGTATATGAATGTGATTGAGGTTTAGCTAGCTTTTGAAGGATTGGTGGTTGCTGCCATGACAAAGAAGGCTTAGACACATACCCTTGTCCGATACATCTAGCAAAGCCCAAATAACATAGTTGTTTTTGCTTTGAGTTTTCCTTTTCTAGATGTCAGCTTACGATTGTTCCCTTTATTCAAAAATCAAAATATGCTTTGCTTATTCCAAAGCTCACAAGATTAAATGTCAAAGCTATTAGTCTTAGATATTCATTTGTAGTAATGACATTTAGCTATTAACATAAACTTAAAGGGATTTAGGTATCTCTCATGGCTAAGCTAGGATCTCATATTAATGGGGACCGGAAACTTAAACCCGAAATTTCTACAACTATGTCTCAATGTTTCATTTCGTATTCAGTATTAAATGCTGCTAATAAAAAGATGTTGTGAAATTATTATATTTTGGGAGGACTTCACTACTACATTTTCATGTTTTTCTGGTCTTCTTTTCCTTCTATTTATTGGACAAACTCCCTATGTACCTAAAAAACTTACATGTTATCATTTGGAGAGAAACCAAGGAATATTATAATGTATTTTAGCTGGATGGATTTATGTTTAGATTGGGGAGTGAGGTGTTATGACTTATGAATGGTTGAAAGGAATGTTTATACTTCACATGGTAGACATATACAATTAAAAAATAATAAAGGGTTACCAAAAAAAGGAACAAAGTAGAAGATGTAAGATCTTTGAGGAACAACCAGATGGGGAAATATGTAAGATCTTTGAGGTATAAAGGGAGTATATGATATAAGTATGTTATGGATTTTGGGGAAGTTGGGGGGGGGGCCAAGGCCACCGTTGGTCCTTGGGAAGCTTTTCCCTTATTTCTACAAATGAATGGGCGTTTTAACTTTTTTATTGTACAAAGTGAATGTATTGATACTCATTGTATATATAGTTTGCAATGAATGTACCTATAATTGTTTTTTAATGTAATTATTGGTCATAGTTGGTGTATCTCTCACGACATGAAATTTTTAGGAAAAGATTTGAGCATGTAAATAACCAAATATATTAAAATAATTTTAACATTGATAGTGTATAGTTTCGTTCTTGCTTTTGTTAAAAATACTTTAATAAACTTTCTCATTTACATATTCAAATCTCTTTCTTAAAATGCATGATAATGAGGTATGTTGTGACTAGTATCGAACAGAGGAAGTATTATTTTTTTGGTTCTCTCTTTTACACCACCTATACCCGTGCTTGGCTACTTGGCTTTGACTAGTAGTGAACAACACTTCTTCCCTTTTCATTTTTTATACACACATTGTGGTAATAACATTGATTTAAATTACTTTCTCTGTTTTTTTTAATTAAGTAAATGTAGTTTCAATTTTAGGAAGTTTCAAATTAGTTGCAACACTTTCCTATTGGTTTCGGTAATAAATCCTTTCTTCCTCTCTCATATCACCTGGGTCCCCTTTTTTCGTTCCCTCTATCTCTTCTCTCCAAAGAGATTGTTTCGGAGTTCGCAGCTTCAAAATTGTTACCTAATGAAATATGGATTATATGTTAAACAAACAAAACGACTTAAAAGTACATATTAGTGCACGACAACGGCAACGCATTACGTGCTCATGCATTAGTTCCACACTTCGACAAGCATAACATTCTAACCATTGTTGTAGTCGTGATCAAAACTGTATTTTTGCACCATGGTTAAAATTTAAGGTTAAGTTTTAGATTCTTTAGATGGGAGAAAATAGTTTAATTCTTCACGAGTTTTGGAAATTGGTTAATTTGGATAAGATAATGGCAAATACATCAATTTGTTTTATTTATTTATTTAATTATGTAATGTAAAAATGCAAGGTAGAAATGTGGATACATCAATCAACAACAACAACAAAAAAAAAAAAAAAAAACTAATAGGGTTAATTTAGAGAATAAGGCAAATAGACCAAATTGTTTTATTTATTTATTGAATTATATATTTTTTAATGTATAAAATCTAGCAAAAAATGTGTATACATTGGTTTGGGCTTTAAGGAAAGAGGTTTGTAAAGAAGACTCATGATTCCATTTATTGAAGGTTATTTATCTGTTTTTAAATACCTTTTCTCAATATCCGTTAGTAGTTTCCCCTGCATTTCTGTAACCTGATTCCTTCCTTTCCCCTGGGACTTAAATTTACCTGATGTTCCTACCACCCTCATCCTTACACTAAGCCACTAAGTCCACCACGCATACTGATGTGAATATGAGTGTGTCAGCAAGATACTTTAAGAATTCATAAATACAGTTAAAGAAATAATCAAGATTTTGTGATTGAATGTAAAGATAGATTAAAGTTGATGTGATATCAAAGGGCGTATCCAAGAATTATAATTCAGTATTCTTTTTAATGTTAGCCATGAGCGAGTGCTTTAAATATCTTGGGTCAATTATCCAAAAGAATGGAGACATTAACCAAGATATGGCTCACAGGATTAAGTCGGGGTGGTTTAAATGGAGAGCGGTTACATGAGTGTTGTGCGATCGATGCATTCCCTTAAAGTTGATGGGAAAATTCTAAAGAACTGTTATAAGACCAGTGTTGCTCTATGGCATAGAATGTTGGGCTTCAAAGAAGGAGCACATTCAAAAGGTCGGGGTTACATAAATGCGGATGTTGATATGGATGTGCTGCAACACTCTATGAGATGGAATCAGAAGTGAAGATATCCGTAGGAAAGTTGGTGTTGTGATTAAGAGAAAATCACTATTCCCTTGCGTTGGTTTGGACATGTAACACGGAGACCCCATGGAGCATCGGTACGAAGAGTGGAAGAGTGGGATCAGGGAGATTTCAAACGAGGTAGGTGGAGACCGAAAATGACTAGACAGGAAGGAATTAGAAAAGATATGAAGCGGATGGATTTATAAGAGATTGAGGCTCTCGATCATAGGGGTGGAGGAGGAAAATTTTTTTGGATGAACACCCGGGATAATTACTTTGGTTCATGTAGCCGACCCCACTTATGGGAATAAGGCTTTGATTGATTGATTGTTATTTAATTTGACAACAATATTTTACCTTTCCCTTTAAAGGATTTATTATTATTTTTTTTTAATGTTTTTTTAAGCCTTACTAAGTTAGATTTGTTTTGCTTCGTTTTTAGAAAATTCAGATAGTGGGTATAAAAATCCAATTCTAGTTAGTTTATATACAAAACATGTTTGCAATATTTTACACGCTAATTAAGAAATTATTTAGATGTATGTGAAAATTAAATAAATCATTTAGGTTGGCTACAATGGTATCTTGTGCATCCAAGAGGATTTGAGAAGAATATTTGGAATATTCTATCTTATATCTGTAATGAACTAATATTAGTAGGTTAAGGGTAGTTTAGGAAGTTTATAATAATTTGAATATTAGAACACTCTAGATTAGCTTTTAGGTTTTCTATATAAATAGGCCTAAGGAAAGGAGATATATATGTTGATGATTATTGATGAAAGTATGAGTGTCATATTTTGTATTAGTTAGTGTGTATTATATCTTAGTTTATGTAATATTTCCATTTTTAATCCATCCATTTCCATTATCCTTGCTAAGTTTGTTAGCTATTTCAGTTTAGGCTATGTCAGTCCATTACAAATGGTATAAGAACCGTGTCTTAGCTATTTTAGTTTAGGCTACTTTGTATTAGTCATCTCTTTGGCGTTTGAAGAGAAATTAAAAGAGACGATTGAACAAAAATGTATGAAGTTTAACATGGATTTTGAAGAGAAATTAAAAGAGATGATGTGTATGAACATTGGCAGTGCTTTTTGATAAAGCAATCTCAAATTTGGAGCCAAAGACAAGGCTGCACATTAAGGGACTTGAAGAGCTGCAAAAAAGTCAAGAAAATGAAGAAGTGGAATTAGGCCAGAAGAGTAATGAGGTTCAGTCGAGTGAAATTTCAGTTGGTAAGGCAGAGATTGCATTAGGACACTGACTACTTTATTGACAGTGAAGGTGGTTTAATGCGAGTAACATCTGGAAGGAGATTCGATGGAGGAAGTGTTGGCTTCAACGGTATTTTTTGGGGGCAAATCTAGTGAGAGGATTGTAGCTGATTTTGAGGGTGGTGACTTGCGTGGACGTTCAAGTCACCATGGCGATTCCCTAAATGACCCGAAGAGGGGATTATTTGAGAGGGGATGTGCTGGATGTAGTGGCTCTGATGGTGGCCCAGGTTGGGTAAAAAGTGGAGCTTGTGGGTGTAGTGGGGGCGGTTATGTTGACGGCGAGGGGAATGCAAGCATATAGGTAAGCAGTGGTGGAAGAGAAGGCCGGTGGGAAGTTTTTGACAGCGACCTGGGTGGTGGCCTTGGCGTCTTCGACCGTGGTACACTGGTACCAAATCTGTTGGTGGTTGAGGTGACGTTGCCGGAAGTTGCTCGGCAGGCAGGGCAACTGACTTTGAAGGTGGCAGCAAAAATGGAGGTTGGAAGATGGTGGGAAGGTTTGTTTGACTGTGTCTTTGGTTGGCTTGCAAGAGAAGCAACATCGGAAGATTCTAGTAAGGGTAAGTTGGTAAATGAATTTTTTTATGAAAATAACCATCTGGGCATACACATGGCTTCCACTTCTTTGTCACAACCCACACAAGCATCTCAATTGCCTACCAGCAGCCTTATAAAAATGTGTGGAATCAGGCCCATACCTAGATATGCAAACCCCAAGCCCACTAGCGCTGAGCGTGGTGCGGTTTGGTGTCAGTTTATTACCGTATCATTTTGCCTTCTATGCTTGGACATCATATATCCTCATTTAGTCTATTTGCAGAAAACTGCTGTCCAAGCTACTATAGTTCTCACTATAGTACTCATTTCATTGCTATTTTCTGATGGAATCATTTTTGATGCATAACAAGGTGCTAAAATGTCATAAGAACTACAGAAAATCCGTACAACTAAATCAACACCAAAATAAATTCAGCAAAACAAGTAAATATGGATATGAATTTGAAAATCAGCTCACAAATGATTAATAATCAAGAGCTAAACATAATCTAAGCATAAACAAGTAAATATGGATATGAATTTGAGAATATCATGACTTACAAATCACACTGTCTTGTAAGATTTTGGCATCCACTAAGCAAGAGAGAGCTCACTAAGGACTAAGGAGAGAAAATCCCATTCATCAAATCATCAAAAGCTTCTTACATTAGAGGCCCCACTAAGCAAGAGAGAGCTCACTAAGGACTAAGGAGAGAAAATCTCATTCATCAAATCATCAAAGCTTCTTACATTAGAGGCCTAAAAGATTATTTATAGAGCTAAGGAAGACCTAATGTGAATGTTATTTTGAGCCCTTGAATTAAATCAATGTACGGCCAAGATTAAAAGCTCAAAAATCATAAAATCGCAAAGCCCGCAAATCAGATATGTGCAGGTAACCTATAACATGGTCATGCAGTGTTAATCAACTGCAGAGCTTAGTTTTAAAAGGCGCAAGGCGCACCGAGGCGCACGATGTCCTTGTAGCCTAGGCGCAAGGCGAAGGCGCGCGCCTTTAGGTGGTGAGGCGCACTAAATTTTCTAAAACCTTAATTTTTTAAAACTAGATCATATATTTTACACAAATAACATTATACTCGTTATAAATGCATAAATGACATAACAAAGTATAATTCATATTAAAAAAACGGTATTAAAAGTCTAAAACATTACATGATGAAAAGAAAAAAGGGAAGGAAGAGACGAAGACAGTCGAAGAGGAAGAGAAGAAAAAAGAACAAAAGAGAGAAACTTCTCGGTGACCGGCAGTGACGATGGTGGCTCCGGCGGTGGGTGGGTGATGATGGTAGCAACGGTTAGGGACGACCGGCAGTGACGATGGTAGCTCCGGTGGTGGGTGGGTGATGATGGCAGCAACAGTTAGGGACCTAGGATTTGCTTCTATACTTCTCTCTCTTCTTTCAAAATGTCGATCCTTTTCTTCTACTTATTCTCTCTTCTTTTTTTTTTTTTATATATAAATGCTTCAAATGACCTAATAAAAAACCTATTTGTAATATACAAAAACCTGATGTGCGCCTTACCCCCAAAAGGCGCGTCTTTCCTGTTGCGCCTCCCAAAAAGGCGCGCCTTTCCAGCGCCTCCAAGGGGTCCTTGTGCCTCGCCTTAAAAAAGCCCAAACGCTAGCGCCTTGAAGAGCCTTGCGCCTAGGCGCGCCTTTTAAAACTAAGCTGCAGAGTAACCTGTAACACGTCGTGCAGTGTTAATTAACAGGATTGTGTTGGCTTTCCTGATATTCTGCCCAATACTTGTTCAATGACACGACTGTGTCAGGAAGAGAAGCAATGTCGTGTTGCTTGCTCGCTCCAACTCCCTTTCAAGCTATATCAATTATCAAGCCTCCATTAGAAGCCTAAGCAATTTCCAAAACATAAATGCAAGTTCAAACTACTTTATTGCAACAAAAATGAGAAATAAACTACCCTAGGAAAAGTATAGAACGGAAGTAAAACTTGTTGCTTGATTCCTTCAATCAATTGGGATGCTCACGCATCAATTTTTTGCTTGTATCGTAGGTGAGAAATCTTGGCAAGCCAGTTGAACTTGCTAAGCAATACTATGAAGATGGTGCTGATGAGGTATGCCATTTTGCGGTTGTTTTATGTGAGGGTGATATTTTACATTGGGAGATTTAGTTGAAGATAAGGCTCTGTTTGCAGATCAGTTTCCTCAATATCACCGGTTTTAGGGACTTTCCATTGGGGGACTTGCCAATGCTACAGGTTCTGTTTTGATATTCTTTTAATTTTTATTGGTTTTTTTTTTCCTTCATTTTCTTTCTGTTGTTTTCGCCTTTTGCATTCTAGGCTTGTAACCTTCCCTATTACCATTATTTGAGTTTGCCCTATTATTTTACTGATATTTTATTCCTTTAAGTTTTGTTCTTATCTGTAAAATGGTTTGCTCTTGCATTTAGGTTCTGAGATTTGCTTCGGAAAACATTTTTGTTCCATTGACTGTGGGAGGTGGTATTAGAGATTTTACAGATGCATACGGAAGGTAAGAAATCTATTGTCCTCTTTTGTGATGGTTTTTGTTTTATGCTTGACAGCCAAATGGAGTGCATTAGATGCTTTGAGAACTGAGGTTAATCCTTAAGAGAAGGTATAATGGTTTAATTGTGGCACTTATGTCCTATTTTGTTGATGTTTCTCTCTTATCAGGCACTACACTAGCCTGGAAGTTGCTTCAGAATATTTCAGGTCAGGCGCTGATAAGATTTCTATTGGTAGTGATGCTGTTTTTGCTGCGGAAGAGTACTTGCGAACTGGAGTATGTTTCATTTCAAGACAAATTTTGAGTAAGGTCCTTATTGTCAGGCTAGTAATTTGATCCTCTATTTTTTTGTAGGTTAAAAGTGGAAATAGCAGCTTGGAACAGATATCGAAAGTCTATGGGAATCAGGTATCCTGTTTTATTATTGATGTGTTTATCTTATATGACATTCATCTTATGTTTCATAACTTCTAGACCAAATGGCGGCATATTTTTAATTCAAAAATCTAAAACTAACTTGGAGTTTATATCCTATTTGCTGACGCTTTAGGACGTTACTCTCAGTTATCTTATTTCTAGATGAAGTGAAGGAGCCTGTTTTTATTTATTTTATTTTTTGTTTTTATTTTTGTTGGAATCTGAACTAAGTGGAAGTTCCTCAAGGTGGGTTCCTATGTAGCATGTGTACTTCATATGGGTAGCTGTCCCTGAACCCGATTCTTCCCCATGTTGGGGACGATTCCGATTCTTCATTGTTATAATTGGCCGTACTCATTAACATTATTTTTTAGATTTGCTGTTTTCAGTCCTCGAATTTATATTCGATTCTGACCCTGTTCCCGACTTAGTGCAACCTAGGTGGGCTCTTTGCAATTATGCAATGAACCATCCTAACAACCCCAACCATGTTCTCAACTTACATATGCAAGGCATGGGATGAAAAGTGGTTAGACTTTTCATAAAGGAAAAATTGATATTAATAATCCCATCTTTTGGTGGTCCGCCTAAAATAACCCCACCTTTCCTTTCACCCTCATGTGCCTGAATTACACCCACCTCATTTGTCACCTGTTAATAGTGGTTAATGCAACACTCATGTGCCTAAAATAACCCCACCTTTTAATTGTTCACAAATAATTCCACCTTTCACCCTCATATGCCTAAATTAGACCCACCTCATTTGTCATATGTCAATATTTAGTGAAATTTTATATTAAAAACCATTATTTTGCTCCCATAAAATCAATTTTTAAGTCGTCATAAGTAATAAAATTAGAAGAACTTCTATATATGTTTTTATTAACAATTACTACATATATCTTCTTTGACTTGTATCTTCATTTTTCTTCCCTTTGTTTTCTCCTCCCTTTCTTCGACTTAAACTGTCTAATAAGTACGGTTGCTTTTGTGTGGGAGTGGGACAACTAACTTCAATACCTCTACCAAGTACCAATTCCTTTTTTCACCTATTTACCATACATGCAATAATTGTAACTAAGTGTTCCCTAACCACTTAGCTACCATATTACCTAATCTTTCTATATATATATATATATATATATATCTTTTTAAAAATAAATAAATAAAGCATTCTATTTTTTATGTTACAAAAAGTTCAGCTTATGCATTTAACATTGATGAATAAATCATATCTAAAATGCAAAAGTTGCGAAAAACAATCATTATAGGGCATTTTTAAACATTAAATGTCACAAAAAGCATGGTTAAAAAAAGTGTCACCTAAAGAAGACATGTTCCTTTGCCTTTTGTGTGTCCCATAGGATCATATGCGTCGCAATGTGACTTGCGCCTTTTAAAATTAGGCCCGAAGGGTAAAAAATGTTGTGGAATTGTATTGCATATTGAAGAGGGAGAAAGAGAAAAAGTATAGCATGACTAGGAAGAGAAAGCATATGAAAGAATAAAGAGAAGATATGGGGAGAGTGAACTTAGAGATAGATCTAGAATTAGCTAGAGATAGCTTTCTCTGTTATAGTTGGGACTTGGGAGTTGGGTGGCCAACAATCACTGTTCACCATCAAGTTGTGACTTGTGACGTAGGGTTTTCTAAGGTTTTAAACTATGTTACATGGACTCAGGTTGAGTGTCGGACATAAGTCGAATATATTGGGACAAGGGGACTCTGTCCAAGGTTGACACAGGCATAAAAAATATACTTCCTTTGTTCCTCTATAATTGCAACGTTAGAAATGTAGCACTATTACAAACATTTATATAATTAGCTTTTGTGCTTTATACATGTAAAAAAATATAACCATGTGGGATATCTTTGGAATTGTCTCCATGTATACTTTATTATAATCTAATTTTTATAATATTTGGCAAAGCGTAACTAAAGATATTATGATTATAAATAATGCATTGGCAAGCATGAAAATGACAACGTTGCGATTAATTTGGAGCAGAGGAAGTAAATGTGAAGCCCAAAAAGTATTAGGTTGTTGCTATAAGGAGAAGTAAAAGCAACTTCAAAAGCATGTAAACGAGAGAATGGGTTTCATGTTTATTCATTGCAACAAGTTTCATAGAGAGATCATTCAGATTCTTCAAATTCCAAAACCTGTCATCATTTTGCATTTCATCAATAAAATCCAAGTAAATGATCAAAGAAAATCAAGTCATCACTTGAAAACCCAATTTCATAAAACTCAGCAAGTTGAACCAAATTTTGTATTTCAAAGGATGTAAAACAATTAATGGGATTAAATGAAGACATACAAATGAGCAGTTCTGAACTTTTTTTTTTCTAATCAATTTTTAAGCTCTTGCAATTGTAGATCAATGGCACTTAGAAAAACCTCAATGTTTAAGTGATGAAGATTTGTCACACTTGGAACATTACCACGAAAAAAGCTTCTATTGGGAAGAACATATCTTCCTTCCATGCAATGATCTCAATGCCATGATTCTCCATAAATGACATGATTTTGTTCAGGAGAGCATCCCATCCATCATTGCTAACTTTTGCAAATTTCTTTTAGTCACATCATTCATATCATAGCATTCTCAATATCTTGGTCACTCCTTGTAAAGCCAAATTCAAATTGTTTGTAATCCAAAATATAGTGCCCGTTAAGTGTACCACAAAAACAAAGTCAAAAGACTTTAGAATGTTTGTAATTGTGCTTGCTTTATTCTTGTCACCTGCATCACTACTAGTAGCTTTTGCAATTTCATCATGTGACTCAAGGATATTCACAGTTGTTTTAAAATGAGAACCCCAATGAGAGTCACAGGACAACTCAAACTTAGCTCTTGGTTTAATCCAATTCCTATCCCAAGCTCTTGTAAGGATAAAGCCTAAAAAACACAAGCCTTTTGATTTTCTCGAAGAAATTCTTTCCAGTTAGGTGAACCACCAACAAAATTCAAAGAAGGGGGAAGTACCTCAGCAAATAACCAGTTACAATCATTGTTCTTTTTTGCAACAACAAGAGTCAACTGAAGTTGATGTGCAAAGAAATGGACAAAGTACACAAGTTTATTTTCATCCATAATTAGAGTTTTAAGACATCTAATTACACTGGACATGTTTCCAGCACCATCGTAACATTGACCTTGAACTTTTGAAAGACTCTACGGATGCTCCATAAGTACTGTAACAATTGCATTTTTTGGAGTCAAAAGAAGTATTAGAAACATGCACAAGCTTAAGAAAACGTTTGGTGACTTCCCCCTTTTGTTGATAGATTGCAAGCAAAATCCCAATCGTTCTCTATCATATATTTCCAGACTTATTTTATTTTATTTTTGTTTATTAATGCTGTATGGTCTAAGTGGTTATCATTGTTTTACAGGCAGTTGTGGTAAGCATTGATCCTCGTCGAGTATACATCAAAACTCCAAATGATGTACCATTCAAGTCAGTTAAGGTGACAGATCCAGGTAGAGTGTCTTCAACAGTGTATAACTACTAGGTTCATGTTACATGCCTGCATGTTCATTAAACAATTGTAATAATATGAAAAAAGAATAATTAATGGGTTTTCATTTCAACGACTATAAGTTCTAGTATCAATTTTGCAATTTGCTGAAACCAAAGATTTTGAATTGAATCTTGTGGCCCTTTGACGGCTCTTTTGTTCCTAATTTGGATCATTCTTGCCTAATTATTTCAAGCATGGTTTTAAATCTCGGTTTCGGTTGCGATCATGGTAGCGGTCGTGGAATCGCATTCGCGGGCAATGCGGATGGTTCATGGCGTAATATCTCGGTCGCGGTAAGCGCAAAAAGCTTTACAATGCGGCCGTGATGCGGCTTTTGATTTAATACCATTATTTCAAGTGACCGTTTTATTGCCCTTTTATTTAATGGCTTTTATGATATTTAGTTGGTGAATTTCCGTTCTCAATCTTTTATATATGTGAACCTAGCTCTCAAATTTTTTGTGAACCCTTCATGGTGAGAAAGAATGATCATCATTGGCATTTCACGCCTTCTCACATTGTTACACAAATATTGAGGCCCTGCTTCGGTATGTCTTGGGTGTCGGGTACACCAAGGCAAGATGTGATCCCCATTTGTCTCTCGCATGAATCCTTCACTCACACACACACACACTCACGCACACACACCCTACTGAATGTAGTTTGAATTATGGTTTTTGGTTTGCACCTTTTGTTACCCACCCATCTTTGGTTTCTCTCGAGTTCTTTTTGATAATTTCTATTTCCTAACCATTTGACAGATCCAAAAGCAGTTTATTACTTTTTCATTTTGGTGCACTCATGATTCCAGCAATATGTCACAATGGCAACCCCCTTATACAATCCTTACTGAAGAACAAAGATCTGGATTAATCACCTCAGTGGAAAACAAATATCGAAGGAAGGGAAACCATAAGAGAATGACTAATATTTCAGCACTAATTGAGATGATCACCGAAAGGAAGAGAGAATTAGAGGGTGGGGGGGGGGGATTGGGCCTGTAAATTTCATTCATGTATGAAAATTGAAAGCACCACAATGATTGACTTATAAAGCCTTGCAATCCCACACAGTTGGCAATGTAACTATACTGCTGGTGCACATTTCCTCCTCTGTACTATGCATTGTCCTATAGCTGAATCACATTTTATTCTCTAGTGCATATGGTGGATTTCTTCGTTCTGGATTCGAAATCTTTTCATGATTTTAGTCCTCAATATATACATATTCCACATTCGGCATCAGAACATTACCTTGGACCCATTCGCAAATTGCAAATGCTGAACGAACTAGGGTTCAATTATCCTTTACTTGTAATGTACATTGTGATATCACATGTTGTTCTCTACCCATAACCATTATTTAGTGTGAAATATTTTGGTTAATATCTCCTGTCATTTGGTGACAAGGTTACACAAATCTCATAGCTAAGTATTTTTGTCCCACTTAGTTTTACATTGTGTAGTTTTTTTTTGTTTTAATTCAAATCGGCCTAAATCTTCAATGACTTCAAGATTACAACTATTGTCTGTGAAGTCTGACTTGTCACTAGCTTCTTGACTCTCCAGTCTCCACTAAAACAAATATCTGAAAATATTATAACATGCACCATGACATGTTAGCCTTTGTGGACCAAGTCAACTCCATCAGTTCTGATGCCTCTATATGCATTCTGCATGTAATCTCTCTCATCAACTGCGCACGAAAATTGCATAGTTTGAGATTTAACATTACCACTATTAGAAAATTTGCATAATTTTAAAGTTTCAAATTCAATTTTCTCCTTTTTTTTTTTTTTTTGTAATTATGCATTAATTTTATGACAAAATTTCATGGTGTATTTCAGGTCCAAATGGAGAAGCATATGCTTGGTATCAATGCACGGTAAATTCTCTTGCTACATAAGTTATTGTAGCTGTAGATGATGAAATCTTATTAGACATATATATATATATATTATATATATATAGGATCTCATTTGATTCGTCTCAATATGTAGTTTATTAATATCTAATTGTTATAATTTTTACATATGTAAATTAAAGTTATAAATGAATAAAAATGTCTCTCGGCAAGTTTAAAAGTAAACCGTTGTATCTAAAAGAAAACGGAGGTAGTAGCTGCTATGTTTATCGACTGATTTGTGAACTTTTTTTTGTATACTGATGAAGCATTACATTCCCTTTCTCTCTTACAAGTTTTCAGTTTTGTTATGCCGTTTATGTATTAAAAGATAATTTATGCTACTTGGACTCTTCATTTTACCTCAAGTACTCGTGTCGGGTCCTCAACTCTCCGACATTGGTATGGACACTTGACACTTCATTTTGGGCTAAAACCATGAAAAAATTCACAATTTAGCGGAGTCAAACACTTAGACACCTACCCGTGTCGGACACTAGTATCCGAGTTAAAGTAGCATAGGAGACAATTTATTGACTTGACCTAAATTGCTCATCTCTGGGGTCATGTTATATCTCTTTGCTGTATCATTATGGCCTGTTGATCAAAATTGATATCCTTTTCTTTTGTTTTCTTTCAAAGTTGCAATGATGCCCATGCTTTGCCTTTTGAAGGTAAATGGTGGAAGAGAAGGCCGTCAAATTGGAGCTTATGAGCTTGCAAAAGCTGTGCAAGTGCTAGGAGCGGGTGAAATTCTACTAAACTGTATTGATTGTGATGGTATGCTTCTCTGCTTGTCAGAAGTCTGTAGTGTATCATTATGATTAACTAATTGCAGTGACATATTATTTGGTGGGTTTCGTGTTTCTTTTTCGTATTTTTGCTTTGTCCAGGACACTAAATCTCAAAGACAGTATTTGCAATTTTACTTAAAAGATGCGTTGATATTCTGGTCATGGTGATGTTTTGTTTTCTGACCAGGAATACAAATGAATGTCATTCTGATCTCCTCTTTCCCCTGCATTATGTTTTCCTATTGCAGGTCAAGGAAAAGGATTTGATTTAAATCTTGTAAAGCTCATTTCTGATGCTGTTGACATCCCTGTAATTGCAAGTAGTGGGGCTGGTTCTGCTAAGCACTTCTCAGAGGTTTTCAAAGAGACAAATGCATCTGCTGCTCTTGCCGCTGGTATATTCCATCGTAAGGAGGTAAATTTTAATCCAACTAACTCATGTTCTAGCTCTGAAGGCTCTAAATAACATTTCAATTGCTTAAATTAGTGCTATTCTTGTACTCTGTAACTACTCTGTTTTTCCCCTTGTGCGTCAAATGCAAAAATGCTTTATCATATAGATTACTGCCTTTCTGGAATAATCCTTTTCCTCCATTTGGAGATGGAGGGGGCACACGTTCGTAGTTTTTTTTTTTTTTTTGGGCCACGAGTGGCTGAATGAAATGGTTGGGCATAGAAGCGCTTGTGTTTGAGGAACGTTTTATTTGGATTTTGGACCCATGGGAGGGAGAAACTATTAGATATTAAAAATATTCCGTTTCTTATTAATTGAAGCATTCACTTTTCACACTTATCGAGACACATTTTATACCATATTGATATTCAATTATGCATGTCAAAAATTATAACAATTAAATATTAAAAAAGTACACATTGAAACGAATCAAACGAGATCCAACATGATTATATTTTTCCTTATATGTAGATCATAAAAGCCGGTCAAAATGTGATTAATGAATAGTGCCAAAATGAAAAATGTGAAATGGAGGAAGTAGGACAAAAACATACTTTGTAGTAGTATTTTTTTTTTTTAAATATAGGATAAAAATATTCAAGCATGTTGTAAACTCACCTCATTTATATTATTAGATCATTTCTTATTTTAGTTTGAGTTTATATGAGTTTCAAAAAGTATGTGTTCAAACAATCTGAATTTCTTATCAATCAATATAAGCCTGTGTTGGATTCACATTATTTCGAGTATCGGATGTAGTCATAGTTCGGATTATACCAGTTCATGCCGGATTTATATTGGATCAAGAAATTTGATGTTATTTCGAACGTCGGGCAGGTTAGGTGTCGGGGAGGATTGGGTCGAGGTTTCAGTTCAGATTGGATTTTGCCACTAGTTAGTTATTATGTAAATAGAAACTAACTTTAGGTGTTTATTATTTAGTGTACTTTTTCTGGATTTAAACAAGAGGAATGTGATGGAGTTTTCTTTACATATCTACTCCATATTTTCATGCAGGCAATACCTAAAGTTAAGTAATAACATCCTCTAAAGATTGCTTCCCAAAAAAAAAAACCGCTTCTTTCTCCCATGTTTTTTCTGTTAAAAAATCCACACTAATGATTCAGTTGTTTTTTGGGGATGGTCTCCCTAAAAAAAGGGAAGTGTATAGAAAAGGGAAAAGGGGGAAAGGGACAGTATAGAAAGGGCGGGAGAAGGTGCTTCCAAATTAGTGCTCTAAATCTCTCCAATTTTAAAGGGGTGTTTATCAAAGAGGTAGAATAGATACCTCCGTATCTTTCCCCCAACCCCTTCTCTGAATAAAAGAACTTTCCCCCCACCTTTCTCTTCTCTTCTACTGCATTTTCTTTTATCATCCATATTCCATAAATGTGTTAATCTTTTTTTTTTTTTTTTTTTTTTTTTAAATATTTTCAAGGATATTATGGAAATAGAGAAGGTATTGTGTCAGACTCGTCTGACAGTAATGTTACTGTCAGACGAGTCCAACTTGAGCTGGACACACATATTTGTAAACCTGGTGAAAACTTGTTAAACCTAGACACATATTTGTTAAACCTGGACACATTATTAAATCTGGACACATATTTGTAAACCTGATGAAAACTTGTTAAACGTGGATATATATTGTTAAACCTGGACACATATTTGTAAACCTGGTGAAAACTTGTTAAGCATGGTTAAAATTTGTTAAACCTGGACACATATTTGTGTAACCTTGACACATATTGTTAAACCTGGATATCTATTTGTAAACCTGGTGAAAACACTTTTAACATGGATACATATTGTTTAACCTGGACACATATTGTTTAACCTAGACACATATTTGTTTAACCTGGACACCTATTTGTTTAACCTGGACACCTATTTGTTAACTTGACACATATTTGTAAACCTGGACACATATTGTTAAACCTAGACACATTGTTAAACCTGGATATCTATTTGTAAACCTGAACACCTATTTATAAACTTGGACACATTTGTAAACCTGGACACATATTCTTAACCCCGGACACATTTTGTAACTAACCTGGACAAAATATAACATAGACGCGTTTTTTGGCATTTTGCACCTGCGTTTCGAAAAACTAATCAATTTCGACATATCATATGCCCCGATCCGCCATCCGAGCGCAAAATTATGGCGTTTCGTAGTTTTTTACACTGTTATAATGGCTATATTGGGTCAGCCGGACTACATTGAGTCAGCCGTCTGACAGTCAGATGGTCTGACCCAATACTTTCACATGGGAGTATTAGATATGTCTATAGCCACGAAGGGTTGAGTTAAGTCTAACTTCAACCCTTAATTATTTAAGGTATTTAACCCTTATATTGGGTTCCTTGCATATTTACTGAAGAAAAAACTTAGATAATAGAATTAGCCTTTAATCCCAAGGCATCTTACCATACGATATTTTTCTGCAGGTACCTATTCAATCTGTGAAGGAGCACTTGTTGAAGGATGGGATTGAAGTCAGAATGTGATAAGAATCCAGTGGAATCATTTATTGCAAAGCATACCTTCGTGTTTTTTTTTTTTTTTTTTTTTTTTTTTCTGAGGTAGGAGGTTAGATTTCTCATTTTGTAACAGCTTCATATGGGTGTTGATTTCCACAGACTTTGTTGTCTGTTAGAGAGAGCGACAGAGATTCAACAAAGAAAGGTGCAAAATGGAGGGCGGCAAACAATTTTTGGGAGTTATTTTCTGTTGTTGTGTGTATTCATAGGTTTTATCCTATGGTAATATTTTTTTATTTATGTAATCGTACTCTTTAATTAATTAAAAGCATCTCACTGAAATTTTCAGGCTGAACAAAATTTGCTTAATCTCTTCTAGTGCTGTAATGCATAAGCTTGCCTTTTTATGAACATTAAGAAGGAAGTGTTCTTTTCATTGGATATGCTTTATTACACGAATAACACAGGCAGCCCTGCACTATTTCAATGTATTTCATTTTCATACATGAAACTAATATTGGAGGCTATGTTAACAATACTACCACATATTCTTCTCTATTGGGTTGCCATCATGCTCACTATCCTCTCTGGCAGCTCATGTGGTCTCTCTGCTTGAGCCACTTTGTACTCGGCGAATACTTTCTTCCACAGGTTGGATGCCTCCTGATTAGTACTTCATCCGTCTAAATTTACTTGCTACATTCCTTCAATTGTAGCGGCTTATTTGTAAATTTTGATTGTTTCTAATTTTATTTACATAAAGAAGAATATAGTCATGATGAATGTAGTTTGATTCGTACTAACATATACTTCTCAAATATATAATTTTTATAATTTTTTTTATTATATGTAAATTACATACGGAGTATATTTTTGTTTAAACTTATATATTGGGAGATGTGAAAAAAAAGAAATATAAGTACAAAAAACATAGGGAGTCCCACACAATGTAGCATGTAGGCAGAAATAATGAAAGTAGCTCCTTTTGGATGCGCGAATACTCCTTGAGAAATAGTGACGTTGACTTTTAGGTTAAAAAGCAAGCTCTTGACCACCATATTCTTCTTCATCAGCAGTGGGAACACCCATGCTGTTATTTTCGTCATTGTTGCAAATGCTATAAGCCTCTAAGGTTCGAAACCTGTATCCCAGGGATTAAGGGTGCGTGGAAATGGCTCTAGAGTTTTATGTCAAAAGTAACACGAGTTTTACGATCAATTTGTAAATAAAATTGTGCAAAAAACACTAAATCATAGACCTGTCAAACGGGTTGGGTTGGGATAAAATATCCTTGAGTTTGGGTCTCAAAATACATGCTTATGAACCAGGAAATTCGGTTTGGGTCGACCCAATGGGTTTAGAGATTTAAAATCATTACTATTTTTCACTCCCTTTGATTTGTCCACAATTAAATGCTCCAAATGCCTTTATGCTCATTTTTAAGAAAGTGTGCATTTTTTAGGATCTACTTTTAAAGTGTTAGCCCTAATAGATACGTTTTAACACTTGTTAGGTAGTACCCTATTACTAGGGGGTTCAAACTGCAATTTTAGAGCACGTATTTAGCCTTTAAACCCTTAAAAGTTGAAATACACTGTCTTATAGGTTGACCTCTTGATATTCCTAATATCCAGGGTCAACACCCTTAGGATAGGACAATGGGGTAACAGCCGGAGCGACTAATTTAAAGGAGTGAGGGTTGCCCTTCCCTCTGATTCACCACCCCCTCTCTACCGAATTTCTGAAACAAACAACAATTTAGAGCAGAAAGACGGTAGGTTGTTTTGTGGGAAAGTGATAGTAAAAATTAAAAAATAAGTAAATGATGGAGGGATAAGGGTAGAAATGTCAACGTAGATGTATGCCATGTTACTAAAATGATAGAGCAAATATATTTGGACAATCAAAAGAGGAATTGGAGTAGTGATTTATGGACGGAGGGAGTATGTTTTAAATGTAATATATATAACCATATTTGTTAAAAAAAATCTAAATTTTTATCTCAAATAATAAGAAGATTACCTTTTTGGTAATTGAGTTTAGAGGTTAGAGTTTGCAGTTAGATGGTAACCTTTTTTGTTCAGAGGATTTAATTACTGATTTGATTTATTATTTGTGTAAAAGTGTTTGGTAATATTTAGCTAATCGATTAGAGTATTATACTTTAATGTTAATATGTTATATAAAACAACATTTATGGACATATGTTTTTAATTAATATAATATATTAGATGTAATTATATGGACATAATAGACATTTGCTTTTCCCAGTCCAAAACTCTATACAAAAAAACTCTTTACCCTAGCTTTTTCAAAATAGAGTTTTGATAAAAGTTTTTGGTACAAAACTATCTTTAAATCCCTCTCTCACCAAACATCCAACTTAACTCAAAAGTCTCTCCACCAAACAAGGCCTTAGTATATAGTGTACTTATAACTAAGCTTTGATAATGCCTTTATTTCTAATTTACTCGTTACTATATGTTCCTCTTCAACCAAAACCCTAACCCCAAAATAACCCTAAAAAACAAAAGTTTCAGGGGCTGCGATGAATGAAAAATTTCATGGCAAGCCCAAAATCTTCATATTATTCTATTGTTTACGCAGTTTTTTTTAGTTTTTTTTTGTCAATAAGTAAGTCCTTTTTTATAGGAGTTTTCTGTCATCTTTTTGAGGTTTTATCACTTTTTTTGTGTTCTGCCTTTATGGTAGTTTTGTGGTATTGTTTTTATTCACAATCAAGTTTGAAGTTGTTGGTAAGATGATGATGGTCAAGGAAGATATACTATTATATGGTACAATTATATCACAGTTTGCGACAACCGACAAACATCGAAATTAACGAGGTGTTTTGGATTCATATTCGATGTTCGTAAATGCACAATTGCTTTGGATAGGGATCTTGTTTCCGTATTTTAGATTTTTTTTAGTTATGTATTCATATTCGATGTAGAAAGATGCCACATGCATGACTACTTATTAATGAATTTCATCTTTCCTGTAATAAAAATATCTATAATATCCTTGAGAACCCTTAATCAACAAGTAAACAACTAAAATAAATAAAAAACATTGAACTATACTATCGGATAACCGTCTTTAATACAATAAAAAACTTACAATCACTAAATTTTAATATAAGGCCAAAAATTAAGCTAATTTTTATACTTACATAAGATAATATCAATGTAAATTAAAGATAGAAATTATCAAATAAGAAATTTCAAAGTAATGGTTTAATAACAAAACGTTATAAAAATATACACGTTTGAACTGGGTCTGGCCAAAATCTGACGGATTTTAAGAGATTTGAAAGAATAAAAACTATCAAAATAAATATTAAAACCCGCTATTTATGTGTCGAATTTATTAGATTTTTCAGGCCGGATTGAAAATTGAAAGCTTTATGTATTACTAAGCTAAGTCTAGCTGATATATGATTGCTCAAAAAGATTAAAAGAAAAAGAATCAGAGAATAATAATCAAATAATGACCAATTAGAATTTACAATTAATTGTAAATTAAACATGAACTAATCAATGACTACATAATACATACACATACTCCATTTACAATTTGGTCTTAACTTTTAGGTTCCCTCAAACCTACCAAATATCAATATCAATATAATTATAAATATAACATAAAACTATAACTATATATATATATATATATATATATATATATATATATTAGTATTACAAGGATTGAGCTTAATATATATTAATGGGCAGCACCTCTTCTACTAGGACCAGAAGCCAATTTAGCACCCAAGTTCCTTATTATTGAACCAACACTACTATTACTTCCATAATTATTATCATAATTAACCACCCCAAATTTAATCAAACCACCACCCCTCAACCCATCATCATTCGTAGCGCCACCTTCGTCGTGGCAGTTATCGTGGCTCCCTCCGGTTCGAATCACCCGGCATTCCACCTGACACGTCATCAGTAACGCCGCTACTATAAACATCAACAACATCTTATTATTCATTTTTTTTTGCTTCTTTTCTTTTTTTGTCTTACACAATATATATAATATAATGCGACTTAATATATATATATAACTCTATATATTGATTGTGTTTTATGGTAATGTTGAGTTTATTGGTTGATGTCTATTGACCTATTTATATATGTATATGGGAAAAGTTAAATTATGATATGAAATTAGCATATATAATATAATATAATATAATATAACATAAAGTTGATCAATTTAGTGAGAAAGTTCGTTTGAAATTTCTTACTAGCTTTGATGAATCTATTTATATATATGTATTATAGTTTTAATTAGATAAACATAATACAGTTTGAAAGTTTAACACGGTCTTCTTTACAACATTTCTTTATGTATTTAATTAATTTTCCATCTTTTTCTTTGTTACAATATACCATGTTTATAAATTAACGTGTATTTGTATTTGTATTTGTATTCAGTGTAATGTAATTATTATTATTATTATTATTATTTGCATCAGCTATTTGATTGTTAACAATGAATAAAATGCACTTTGACTTGGTATTATTTACAGCAAAGTGATGATTTAATTAAATTAAAGAAAGAATGAAAGGCTTTTAATTAAGAAAAATTTGCCACTAACCACCTAATAAGTACCAAAAGTTGTGAACAACTACCATAATTTTTTTTTATTAAATTTAACTACCAATTAAGTGCCAAAAAGTTGCAAACCACCACCCATTTTTAACACCGTTAACTTAAATTGCAATTAAACCTTAATTAAACCACTTAAGTCTTAATTAAACCTTAATTAATCTTAATTAATACTTTTTATTTTTAAAAAAAAGAAAGCAAATCTGGAAAATTAGAAAAAAAAAACCTCAACCACCCCTCCCCCTCTCCCGGATTTTCCAGATTTTCTTTTTATTTTTCTATTTTTTTAATAAAAAGTGTTAATTAAGATTAATTAAGGTTTAATTAAGACTTAAGTGGTTTAATTAAGGTTTAATTGTGATTTAAGTTAACGGTGTTAAAAATGGGTGGTGGTTTGCAACTTGGCACTTAATTGATAGTTAAATTTAATAAAAAAAATTATGGTAGTTGTTCACAACTTTTGGTACTTATTAGATGGTTAGTGGCAAATTTTTCTTTAATTAATTAGTTTGTGCGTGTTTTCTGGTTGAGGGAAACTCAACGTACGCGTGCCGGACAGCTAGCTAGCTTGAGGCTTATGGAAAATATACTGCTGCCTCATGTATGATAGATGTGTGTTTAGAATAAAGTGTGTTGCATGTTCAACACCATAACATCATCCAAAAGTTTAGAAAGTTCCTACTCCAAAATAATTAACACCATCAATATGATAATATGATATAATATATATAACATATTCTTGAGTTTCAAGTATTAGCTTAAATTTTTAGTTGAGATGGTCTTTTAACATGGTATCAGAGCGTACGATCTTGGCCCAAATATAAATCTTTGAAAAGGAGGGCACATTGTGTGTATATGGAAAATATTTAAAGTTCTATACGGAGCAAGTGGCCCAACAGAGTTGTCTCCCCAAATGGGATTTGTTGTCCTCATGTTGGAAATCCAACAAAGGCCCAATAAGGAAGTGTACTTATGGCTTATCCATGTTAGAAGTTTAAAGGTCCCTCACATGTAAAAGAAGAGATTAATTATGACTTACAAATCACCAAGTTTTGCAAGTTTTAAATTCACATTGTATATAAGAGTTCACAAAGGACTCAAATGAGGGGAAATTTCATTCATGTTCATCAACAAGCTTCCCTTCTTTCGAATTTCAATTCATGTTTATTAAAATGATCGCATCAATATTTAAAAAATTTACCTCGCTCTGTTCATTTACTTAGGATAGGTGATGCATAATCATCACCATAAACATCCAAGAAAACATAAATGTCGTCCAATATATGAGTCTATGACCACTATATATGATCAAGTAATATTCAAATAAAAAAAAAAGGATATGAACTTGAAAATAATCAATCCACATTGAATTATTATCAAGAACTATATATAATCTAATCTAATCTAATCTAATCAAAACACTAAGTAAATGAAACAAGAATGGACTTACGAACAACAAGTTAGTAAAATTTGTTCATCCACTTAGAATAGGTTCATCACAAAGCGCCAAGTAGAGGAAATTCTCCTTCAAATTCCTTCAGGAAAAGATTGTCTAATTTTAAGGCTAATTAGACCATTAAACCTACTAAGGTGTCTAATATATGTGCAATATTTAGAGCGGGCGCTCCGATGGGTCTTTCGCTTTACGTGGAATTAAGCTATTACAAGAGAAAAGGACTAAAAGAGTTAAACTACATTATTAAAACGCAAATTAGCATCAAACTAGCCTAGCCTAGAAAAAGTATAGTAGATAGTGAGCAAAGTGTTAGTGTAGCATTGAGTTTAATAATGTTTATAAAACATATAATTATCAAAGTATTTATGGAGTGATTATATATACTTTCGGTGCAAATTTCTAAAGAAAACCAATGCAATAGTACGTGAAATAATATTGGAGGTAAAAAGGTGGGTTTTACATGAATAATATGTATATGTATGCATGCATGCATGCAATGAGTTAGAGAAAGAAATTGCATGAATATTTTACGTATTCTTGGCCAATAAAAAATCAATATTAAGAGGGTTAACAACTAACCACACATTAAGGTTATCCAATCAATCTCCAATATTAAAATGTTCAATTATAGAAAAGAAAATATTCGATTTTTTTTAAACATTATTTCTCAAAATTTACAGCATGAAAAAGGGTAGGAAAATCCCGTCAAAAGTATCAACTGAAATTAACTAAATAATTGATCGAGATAAGCAGTTGAAAAGTAATCGTTTTGCATTAAAATTTAAATTGATTGGGTTAAACTTGAAATGGATTCTACCTCAACTGAACTGACTTAAAATTTAAAGTAACTAGTCAAACTGAAAATGAATCTGAAATAGTTTAAATTGAAATATATCGATTGTACAAAACCTTAGCTCGACCGTGATTAGTCCAAAGTCTGGGACAGAAGAAAAATCAAGCAAAAAAAAATCTTAGTTGGCTTGAACGAGCCAGACATGACTCGATCGAGCTAATTTTTGGCTCGATCGATCGAGTTAACGTTCCTGACTGCGCACTTATTTTAAAATGTCCATATCTCCTTCATTTCTTAGAGAAATTGGGCATATAATATATCAAATTGAAGCTCTCGGGACAAGGAAACATTTCCAAGTTGAAGAGCTTGAAAAAACGATATATGTAAAAAGTTTTGAGTGTTTAAATCTGACCATTGTGCAAAAACACTTACAATACATTCAATTCTACCACAATTATTCAAGAAAACAAATAAATCATACCATTATTAAACAAGAACATGAAATAAGATAAGTTTACACTAAAATACCCAAAGATAATAAAATAAAGTCTTAAAGGCCTAAAAAGAAGCGAAAAGAAGTCGGGCAATAGGTCCAAAATTGGACCGATCAGATTATTATGTCCTGTTTTGGGGTTTTATGTGTTCTGCCTTATGTCAGTTTTGTGGTATTGTTTTCATTTTTAATTACAAGTTTGAATTGTTGGGAAGATAGTTTTGTAGTATTGTTTTCATTTTTAATTACAAGTTTGAATTGTTGGGAAGATGACGATAGTTCAAGAAGATATAATATATGGTACAATTTCTCCATTTAAGACAACTATAACACATGTTGTGAAGATCTCCGCCCGTAAAGATGCATAGACATCGAAACTAACAAGGTGTTTTATCATTGAGTCAATCCTCCAAGAGCTGCGCTCGAATATGCATGCTTTTATTTAGTTGTTTTGGATGTAAATCTTATTTTTGTATTTTAGATTTTCTTGAATTATTGTGTATTAATATTCGACGTATATGTCGTATGACTATTTATGAATGAATTTCATCTTTAATTTGCTTGTCAAAAAATTTTACAAAATACTTTTGAATGGGTGTGTAAAGACAACGATTATTGTTGATATTCAAAAGACAAAAGCAACTAACAATTTTACACCTTTTTCAACCCCTTAAACTTCAATATTACAAATCAATTCAATTTCACACAAAGGGCCAAAACAAAAGGTAATTAATAAGAACCAAAAAAGTCAGTCAAATCTATATAGAATCATAGAATGGCCCACATTTTTCCCTTTACATAATAATAAGTCTATAAATGTATTCATGATAGTTGCATTACAAACCATAACTACCTAAAACAAAACAAACAAACCCAAAAGCAGTAACTAACATTATAGTATTCATAAATCATATGATGTGATGAAGAAATTAATTTGTGTAGCAATGGTGCTTTATTTGATGCTACTTATAGGTGTCACCAAAATTGAACCTGTGAGAAGCGTTGGAATAATTGCGACGCCAAAGAGTACTGTTGATGTTGGCAAAAGCAGCGCTATCACTCATTCCTGTACTAGAAGTATCAACCTTACGTTTAGAAAGTTGGGCGCCCGTTTATCCTCTGGACCAAGCAGACGAGGGTCTGGTCATTAGCAAATGCACAGGACATATATTTTTAAAAATAAAAAATATATATTGAAATATATTTATTCTATATATTTTTTTTGGTAAAAAGATTACAAGGAAATTAGGAGCTTTTCATCTCGAAAAAATAATTTGACTTATCTATAGTTAAAAAAGAAGAAAATTTACCTTTCAAAAAGGGGTCAATATCGACATGCGTAGGGGTCCAATGCTCAAGCGACACAATATAATCAACAGACTGGTTGACTTCTCGGAAGATATGCGAAGAGGAGGCTGCAGTGAAATCCCGAAGAATAGTCTGAATATCATCCATCAATAATTGAATTTTCCACGGACATATATTTATTCTTATATATATATATATATCAATAAATATGTCATTTATTTGTCTAGTGTCTTGTATATTGTCATATTTCAATATATATCGTTAAGAAAGTACAATTATTTAGTTGGGTTGATATATGATTATTGCATATTTATTTGATTTTCTTTTGTGAATTTTAACATAATGAATATAAGAAAATGTGTGTAGTTGTTGCGAATAATGAATAATTATTATAGGTTAAGAAAGTTATATTATATAATAAATGTTAATTGTAGAATTTAGAGGGAGATTTAAAGTATGTTCAAGCTTGTTTTAAGTGAGTGAATGAGTGTTGTAAAATAAGATTTTGAAATGGTGTAGTTATTAAAAAATGGAATTAAAGCTTAAGTATCTTTACACTCATCTCTATATATATTTGTTTTGGTAAGTAAAGTGTAGTCATACATTAGTATGTCATTCTAATATTATTGGATAAATAATTAAAAATTAATTTTATCATATTTAAATTATTTTATTACGGACGGCTGAGTGAGTTTAAAAAGAAGATGTTTTTAAAACAATAATTTTTTTGAAAGCTTTTTTTAACAATATTGTATAATATGGAAAGAATATTTTATGTATTGTTAATTCACTTAAATGTTTTATTTGAATAGATTGAATCATTGCACTATAAAAGAAAAAGAAATGTGTACAGAGTATTAAAATTTGTAAAAATAAATAAATAAACAAAGATGTTTTAATTTATTTGATAAAAGAAGTGAGGGTGAACTAAATAAAAGTCAATGAACATGTATTACATGATGACAATTAAATGAGGGGTGGTTAAGAAAACCCTAACCCATGAAGCTCGATCTCGTTCCTACAAGGGCAGTATTTCATGACGGAAACTATAAGAGGGCTTAGCCGCAGTGTCAAAGGACATCTCAATCAAAAACTTAAGCTGATAGTTGAGGCTCAAGGATATGTTATATACTCTATCACTCCCTCCAGGGCCGTGCCGTAGAAATTCGGGGCCCTATTCAAATCTTAAAAAATGGGCCCCTTAATCAGATTTTTTTTGTTATTATAATTTTATTTCATAATCCATCAAAATCCAAAACATTCATGCGTTTATGCGTCAATTGAAAAAACATAATAAACGGCTTAAAATATTCATAATCCATCAAAATGTTCAACTCAAAGTATCAAAAATACGAAATCGTATATTGATATATACTCATAAGTCATTATCAATAATAAAATACACATTAACACTTTTAACAACAAAAAAACAGCAATTAACATTAAAAAAATGATTTGAAAAAAAGATTTAAAAAAACAGCAATTAACATATAGCAAAAATAAATTAGCAATTGCCATTTGACCCAAAAAAAAAAAAACTCAGCAATTAACACACAAATTAGCAATGCGCATTTGACAACAAAAATTAGCTTTTAAACAAGAAAATAATAGAAAAGAAAAGTAAGCTAAAAAGTGAAGCCAAGAAGAATTGATCCTAGAACCAACCACTTGTGCATCTCTATTTCAACCATAAAATTAAACCACTAAACCATGCTGCATTATGTATTATAATTGAACTTCATTTTTGTTTTATACAATGGGTGAGCACGCACGTGGCCCATCATGCACTATTGTGGATCCGCCTCTGGGCACGGGGTCCTGTGCTGGAGGCCTGGTTGCACAGGTGGAAGCACGGGTTTGACTCCCCCTCACATGAAAAGGCCCTTTGGGCTCAAAATGTGCGTGGATGCAGCACAGGCCACAACATACCTGACGTGAATTAATTCCACTTAGAAGGAAGAGGGAGGAGATATTCGAACCTGTAACTTCTGCGTCACGTTGGACTTTGCTTAACTGCGGAGTTCTGATGGGATTCGGTGCATTAGTGCTGGTATGATAATCTCAACCAAAAGCTTAAGCTAATAGTTGAGGCCCATGCATATGTTATATAATACATCATTCCCCTCACATGAAATGCCTTTTGGGCTGGAATAATGTAGACGCAACAGGTCTATCATATCTGATGCGAATTAATTCTACTTAAAATTGAGAGGGAGGAGAGATTCGAATTTGTAACCTATGTGTCACGTTGTCTTTGATACCATGTTAAAATATCATCTCAACCAAAAAGATTAAGCTAATAATTAAAGCCCAGGAATATGTTATATAATATATAATTACGATAATCATTTTGGTTAGACCCATCCCATTCCCCTTTACAAACAAACGCAAGGTGAAGAAGGCAAATTAAAATAGGAAACGAAGGAAAAGGGTGACAAGTAGATTTGATTATTGGACAGGGAGATCCAATGGTATGTGGTTAGGGACAATGTTATAGGGTATTTACTGGACAAGATCTTTGATGGACAAGACTTTACTGACCAGAGCCAATACAACACCAAAAATAATAGCCTGATAAGGCTCTGTTCTTTAGGACTGATCTCATTTGTTTTGAGTTTGTCTGATCTGATTTGATCTGTTCTGATCTGATCTGAGTTTTTCTGATTTGATTATATTTATATTTATATTTATATTTATGTTTATATCTATATTTATATTTATATTAGGGACAAAAATTTAATGAGCCCAAAGCCTCAAGCTTATTTCATTTCACCTCTTCAGTATTTTACTTTTCATCCTTTTCAAACCCTTCATTCAATCTGACTCCAAAACCTTCACCGAAAAAGTCGACCGAATAATCACCGCCGGAAAAGTCATTCCGAAAACCGTCGTCGGACAAGTCGTCCCGAAAACCGTCGCCGAAAAACGCGGCCTGAAAATCATCGCCGAAAAAGTCGGCCAAATAATCACCGCCGGAAAAAGTCAGTCCGAAAACCGTCGTCGAAAAAGTCGTCTTGAAAATCGTCGCCGAAAAACTCGGCTTGAAAATCGTCGCCGGAAAAGTCGGTTGAATAATCACCGCCGGAAAAGTTGACCGAATAATCATCGCCGGAAAAGTCATTCCGAAAAACGTCGTCGGAAAAGTCATCCCGAAAATCGTCGCCGGAAAAGTCGGCCGAATAATCAACGCTGAAAAAGTCAGTCCGAAAACCGTCGTCGGAAAATGTCGAGCAGAAAATCAATGCTCGAAATAATAATAATAATAATAATAATAATGTCTGATTTGATCTAATCAGATCTGATTTGATTTGACTAAGTCTGATCTGATCTGATTACTGTAGCTTTTAAGTCCAAAAGAACATGGCCTAATTTTTTTATAAAAAAAATTGAAAAAATAATTACATTAATATATTCGTATACATTTGTTTTAACTATTGGCTAGCTTGAATTTTATTTATATTTAATATTTTAATAGCTCGACCGCTACCGACACGCTAATGACTCACGACCCGCTTTAGCCCGACCCACTATTGACCCTTTATAATTGACTTTGGCCCGACCTGCACCGTCCTGACCCTGACCCGACCCGACCCGCCCAATAATCAGGTCTAATGACAAGGATTATTTTTTTAGTATGAAAATGTGAGATTTGCAACTTTGTGAGGTGTAAGCTAAGTATAAAAGGGAAAAGTGGTTTCCAACAAAAAAAAAGAGGGGGGAAAGTGGTATTTGTCGCAACTAGGAAGCACCGGCATGAGCGTTGAGCAACTACACAAAAAAAGGGGTGACGGTTGGAAGATTCAAAGTTGGTGTAGGCCAATGAAGATGCACATTTTATTCAAGTGGCGGCATCGCATGTTCTACTGTTGACTTGTTTTTCACTTCTCCTTGTACAACGATTAGTTTCTGCCGGAAACACCGCGTTGTTGGAAAACACATCATTACAATTACTCTCTAGTCCCTACCATTATTATACACTCTGGCTTTTTTTTTTTACTATAAAATATCTAAAAAAATTAATAATATATGCTCCGTCCGTAACATAAAAATGGTAACAATTATTTTTTTCACGCATTTTGAGGAAACGATTTAAGGGTGTAAACGAATGAATTAATCAAAATGGTTTTTACACAAATAAGAATATGGATATAAGTTACTAATATCAAAATTATTTTGATTAATTTAATCATTTACACCCTCAAATCGATTCCTTAAAATGCGTGCAAAAATAATCGTTGCCATTTTTATGTTACGGAGGAAGTACATGCATTTACAAACATAAAAAGTGAGAGTTATTAGATCTTTGTAGTTCGAAGGGAGTAGAAATTGTTCCCTTATATAAGAAATTTAGTACTCATGCAGTGCATGATTTTGATTATAAAAAAAAAAAAGAAAAAAAAGGCATATTCCATAAATATCTTTTTGTTATTTCAATATGAAATCTTACAACTATTTATAAGATGAATGAATATTCTAATTTCAACCTAATATGGATATACATATATACATATTTATATAAAATTTTGTTTAATTCATGTCTGGCCTCGAGTCGGGGCAACAAGGGCAACTGCCCAGAAACCGGGTCGAAAGCTCCATTTTTTGTGAGATTTTGTAAGATAAGTAAAGCTTATAGAATGTATGAACAAACTAGGATTTTTTTTAGCTAATTTCAATTCGACCCAAAATTAGTAGGTTTTGTACAAAATCAATCCAAGATCTAAACTCGTTTTGAACCCGTTACAGACAACCCACTCATAACTAGACCCAACCCAAAAATCATTATTATTGTATCAAAGCTATCATATTATAGAAAATTAAGGGCAAAAACACTTTTAACTATTTGAATTGAATATTATCTTATAATTTGTAATTTTTAAGAACGTATAAAGTATAAATATTGCATGAAAAAAAATGATAAATTAAAGGGTGCTACAATATTTTTCAACCCGCCGACCTGAACTCGAAGACTCTATGTTATAAAAAAATAATATCGGCCCGATCCCATTGCCACCCGACTTATTACAAATCGAAACTATATTCTACTCCAACTGGACCCAACCCATTTAATTTGACAAGTCTGGAGACAGTTGTTTAAAAAATACGAGAACATTTTTTGCCCAATATTACTTATAATTTGGGACGGATGGAGTATTTCTTTTGATATTAGAAATTGATTATGAATATAATAAGGTTTTGGTTTGCATTTTAAGAGGGAGACATTTAAGAAATGGCCAACACTTTTTTAGATTCTCTCAACATCATTCACTTTTCATGATAGAGAGAACACTTGACTTCCGCATCAAGGTTTGTTAAAAGCTAAATAAAATTATTATTAATATTGATGAAATGGGGTGTGATTTGCTAACCTTAATATTAGGAGGTTTGCTGACCCTTTTAATCTATCTTTTATTGGTCAATAATAGATTAAAACATTAATTTTATTCAAATTTTCAATCAAATTATATATATTATAATAATTTTATTCTAATTTATGTAAGAGGGTTAGCAAATTTGAGAATTACTCAGACATTTTATACAAATTTTTTATGGGACCGCTCACCATAAGGCAAAGAAAACTCTATAAAAGTTACAACAAACATGTAAAAAGTTGTGTGTATAAAATTACTTTTTTTTTATATTTTTTTTATTTTTTAATTTAACAACACAAAGTTTTAGAAAATCTTTAGTAGCACAATTTTTGGATGAAAACTGGGAAATATGGGGGGTGAGCGAACTTCAAAATGAGGATTTGATTAATTAGAGTTTCCAATTGTATTCTTCATTCCAATTTTTTATCTATTGAATTGTTCCTAAAGGTTAAATCTTTGGAATAATTGTCTTATATTTTAAAGTTTCCATCCAAAAGTTGTGCTACCAAAGGTTTTCTACAGCTTTGTGCTGTTAAATTTTAAAAAAGAAGTTCCAGGATAATTTTCAGAAAACGCTAGAACTTTTTAATAATTTTAGACAAATTTTCATAATTTTTTCTTGGCAAGATTAGTCTCACTAATAAAGACCTAGTAGATATTTTAATACTACTCAATTACTCCCTAGAAGTGACAACACACTCTACACCTAATTCACTAACTTTACATTCATTCAACGCTTCAAAAAAACAAACTTTTTAATAAGATACAAAACCATGTTCACATATATGGGGGGAGAAAGTCAAAACATTATATTGGGCCCCCATTTAAACACGTCTTAATTCCATTCTATTCTTATATATATGTGCATAAATCACACTATGACATAAATTATATAATCTGCATTCTACAATACCAAACCATTCATATTTAGTCACAACGAATTTCACCAAACCATTTTTTATTTAATTTTTTTTTTTTAATAAAAAAAAACTATACATACATTAGCCATACATATTCATTCAAATCAATGGGTAACAAACTTTGGGTATCAACAGCAATTTTAATATTTATATGTTTTATAAACATCAACCATGTATGTTGCATCAGAAATCTTCAGACGACAACAACGATCACAACAACGACGACAGCGGGTGGTGGTGATGGTAGCAACAATATTCAATCAAGCATAAATTCATTATCAAGGGTTAATAATAATAACCAAAATAGTATTAACCACATTTTTAGAAAGTTAGCTTACAAATTGGCTTCTGGACCTAGCAGACGAGGTGCTGGCCATTAGTTTTTTTTTTTTTTTTTTTTTAATAGTATATAATATACAGATTTTAACATATATTATATATAATTATATACTTCTATCATAGTAACATTGAGATGTATAGATAGATGACTATTTACTTAGAGCATGTTAATTTCTTTCATATAATTTTTTTTTTGGGTAATTAATTATTGTGTAACGGTAATTTATACCTTTTTTTAAAGTTGCCCTTACCTCAAAAATCATAGTTTTTATTTTGGTTGATGTATAAATTGACAATTAAAGTGTGAAAATTGGCAATACAATCTTTTTTTTAATCCCCAATTGTTTGTATGTGATTTTTTTTTTTTTTGTTCTATTTTTTCTTTTCAGAAAAATACTTCTTGGGATGGAATATTTGTTTTGTAGAAGTACCAAAAATATTGAGTTATTAGTACTCATTCGTTTTCAATTATTTGCAAGTTCTATATATATAACATTTCATGGTTTTTTTCCGCTTACATTTGAAATCTTTCCATTTATAATATATAACAATAATATAATAACAGTTTTTCTAGTTGCACCAATATATTTAATTATCATTATTCATGTTTGAAATAATATCATGAAGATGAATAATATACTTCATCAAGTCATAAGTATTAACCCTTGCATCATCTTATGGGGGCATTGTTTTGTATAAATTTAGAAATGAATTAGAATGGAAATAAATTATAGAGCGAAAGGCTAAGTAATATTAAAAAAGGGGCATAGCCAAGACTTTTAAGCTAGGGTTGGACGGTTGAATCAAATTATGACCAATATACATGAATTATTGATGATGAAATATACAACTTATTATTACTGGAAAAATATTTAAACTTTACGTACTCTACGATTTAGAATAGAAGAAATTTAACAGGTATTACATAAAATAAAATAAAAAAATCGCGAATTAACTAATTATATGGCTCTTGTAAATCGCAAACTTACATTAAGTGATTAAATTAATATTTTGTGTATGGTACCTGATGTATAACTTGTCTCTTGGTCCGGCGTCGCTCAAGCAGTGACATATCAGTTTAAAAACTCCAAATACTTGAAGTGCTAAAACGTGAAATCTGTTCATGAAGGGTCATTACTTACATGGATATAAAAAATACAATTGATAAGAAAGATGAAATAGTTTTTTTGTATCTTTTTAATTTATTAGGATTCTTTTTTTTTTTTTTTGTTGTTGTACAGAAAGATTATCCCGGAATAATACCTCTAACTAATAACCTCATTGATGAATTGTTGTATGACCAATTCATACAATTACTACATACTTCCATGTCATTTTGTTTTGGAAATTGATATCCACCCCCCATAAATTGATATCCGTACTCCATGTCTTTAATAATAATTTCCTTTTGTTTTTGCTAGGTTATTAGTTCGAACCATTCCCTTTTTTACTGCTAAATTATTGTAAATTGTCCTCGATCAACAAATTAAACTTGACCAATTTAATTTTCTGCCACATCATCTAGAAGAATCAACCTTTAATTATCTGATCTATCACCTTGGACGGTATTGCATACCTTCATGCCTGGTCAGTAGGACACCTTGAAATTGCTTCCTTAGGCCTTAATATCAGGATTTATCCCTCATGCTTACTAATTAATATTTGACTCCAATAACAATTTTAAATGAGTTCCTATTTTTTAGTAAGTACACAATTTAACTTGGAAATGTCTCTAACCAATATTAAATGTCATACCACCAAATATGCCTAGGTGATTTTCTGCCCCAAAGAGCTTGTATGTTATGACACCGGCCGGACCAAAACTAGCTAGTTGCTAATAAATATAAGACTAATTTATTATACGAAAATTTGATAAAAATAAGCTAAACTTTGGCCAGTCATCCATAAATAAGTCAAATTATTGAAATTCCAAAGATAAGCTAACATTTGCACCATGTCAGCCAAATTTAGGTCAGAAAAATTTGTTTACCCACACCAATGAACCGCGAAATAAAAAAAAAAAAAAGAGATTCATGAACGATAAGGAAGACATGTGGCGGTACTCGGTAGAGGTCGATTTCAGTGGGTCGAGGTGGTGGTAAATACAATTCTCTAACCTTTGGCTGACATGGTGCAAAGATTGACCTATCTATGGAATTTCAAAAGTTTGACTTATTTTTATCAAATTTTCCTTTATTATAAACATTAAATTACATCAAGAGGGACCCATTTTTACACGTCTAAGTTACATTCCTATACTTGTATGGTTGTATTACTTTACTATCTATATATAAGCACACAACATATTTATAATATTCACCATAACCAAAAAAAAAACCCTAAAAAAAAGTCACAAAACCTTAAACCTCTACAAAAACACATACCAATTTATTCATATAAAAAAAGTGCAAATTGAAGCTACATTACCATATCATCATCAATGAAGAACAAACTTTGGTTATCAACAATCATCTTGATTCTAATATGTTTTACAAACATCAACCAATTATATTGCATCACAACAACGACGACAACGACGAAAACGACTACTAGTGGAAGCACCAACAACAACATTCAACCAAGCATAGAAAAATTGAAATCAATGTCTAGATTGAGTTCATCATGGGATGATCAAGGCAACACAGATATTAACCATATTCGTTTTCTTAGAAAGTTGGCCGTTAGATTTACTTCTGGACCAAGCAGGCGAGGTGCTGGCCATTAGTAATTTCATTATTTTCTTGGGTATGCAACATATATATAGATATTGATCCAAACATATATTCTATTTGATATTTTGATTAATCCATGGTAACTAATTGCATTTGTGGTAATAAAAGTGAGTTTTACCCTTAATTTACCAATGAACAAAACCTTAAGGAGTTGTGGTATGGCTTGGTGGTAAACGACCCACGTCACATGATTATTGTTACAGGTTCGATCCTTACCACTAGCAATATGCTGGGGAATTTTCCCATTCTACTTTGGGCAAGTATCCTGTACCAATCAATAAACTGGTTGATTTTACCTAATAATAAAGAAAAAAATCATTCTGAGTACCATTTTTATGATCCACTACTAAACGGGTTAGTGAAGTTATTTTCTTTTTATTTGCAACAATAATTGTCACTTTTAAAATTTTCATACTGATTGCAACAAATATTTTATTTACTCTTTTGTAAATCATTTATATATCTCTCTTATTAAATCACTCCCCACATTTTCTCGATATCCCTTTTTCCATTCATAACTAAGTTTTATGTAGTTGCAAATAAAAAAAAAAATTAGATAAAGTATATATATAATATATATATTTTTGTTTCATATATTTTTTTTATGTGTACAAACCTAATCTTATAATTTTCGGCCATTTGTGTGTGTGTGTGTGGATTTCATTTTTATTTTTGTTTTCAGTTTTTTTTCCCTAAATATGTATAGGTTTCTTGAAGCGGAATGCCAAAAAAATTAGTTAACCTATTATTGTTTGTTACTTGTTATTTGTTTTGAATATATATAGATAATTTATTAGATTTGCTTAGCTTGTAGTAAGAGCGAATGAAATTGAATTCTTATATCTTTACCCAATTATATATGAAGTAATGAATTCATTTTTTTTAATTTAGTCTAGATTTAGAAACATTATTAGCTATTAAGAATTTAGTACGAATTATGGACGTGTTTACAATAGTACATATTATATATTACACTAAAAAAATGTTGGCATTATACAAATTTTTAGATGAGCGTCAGTCTCACCATACCATGCATAAATCTCATTAGATAATGTGAAAACAAAATTTACAAATTAAAAAAATAAATAAAAATTTAGTCGTTTTTTTTAGCAATATTAAAAGCTAGTTATATGTATAAAATTACCTCATAATTTTTTTAATATATTTTCAATAACTTTTATTTATTTTATTTTTTCAACTTTTTCATGGTAAAACACAATCTCACATGGTGAGACAGTGTCATGTTGTTATCACTATTATTTAGAATTTAAATTGTATCATGGAGTGGAACAACATATTCATTGTGTCATGCATGTACTTAGTTATTTACTAGCAAACGATAGATGAAGATTTTTAGTTAGAAAAAATCAATTATTATATTGGAACGGCTTTTGTAATTTGACAAGTATAATTATAAAGACCAACTGATTTAATTTAGATTTAGTATTGAATACTCAATCCAACGTTAATAATTTAGAAATTTCAACAAATCTGGACTAAGCTAGTTTTAGTAAGATTACCTTTTAGAAAATTCAAAAGTTGTCTTACTTATCTATGTAAATGTAATGTAACAAATGACGACTATTTCCATGCAGTATGCATAATGCATGGATGTCCACTAAGCTTTAAATTTTTAAAGGTCTTTATAACCATTTCCAAAAGTTACGTGCCTACTAACATATATAGCTAGCTAGTTTTACATAAACTTTGTAATAAAGTTGAATATTTCTAATTAGGGATGTAGTTGGGTTAACTGAATTGACCGTGATCTGAACTGAAATAAACTGAACTGAAAGTAACCCTTAACCTGAAATTGACCCAAACTGATCGAAGTGACCTAAACTGTTATTGGCCCATGAATTAATGACCTTAACTGAACTGAACTTGAACTGCAAGTAACCTGAACTGAGGATAACATGCCCAAACCCGAAGATTTTTTATTAAATTGGACTGAACTGGACTGAACTGAAATCAACCCGTTACATTATTTGACCTGAACTGAACTGAACTGAAATCTTATTCAACTTGAAAGTAAGTTCATATCACAATTAACATATTAAGAAACTTTTTTGTGTTTTATGATCAATTTTTATTGTAATGGACGCTCCAAAATAACCCGATGTAAACTGATGCTAACCTGAAACATACTGTTTCTTTTCGTTGAACTGTATTAACCCGAACCGTTTTGGACTGAACTGATACTAGCCTGACCGTTAATGACCTGAACCTGAACTGTCACCGAGAAAAAGACAACTTGTTATGACCTGAACCGAAATGATCTGAACTGAATTGAACTGAACCGTTGGGCTAATAACCTGATTTAACCTGAACCGAAATTGAACTGATCTGAACCCGTTCGGGTCAACCCTAACCTGTACCGTTAACCCGTTTTTACATCCCTATTTCTAATGATCTAAATAATGAATGAATAATATTGAGCTTGCAATTGTACAATCTTATAAGATGACCATTATTTTAGGGGGGGAGGGGGCAGAATAGACATGTCAAACAAGTCGAATTGAATTAGCTAGGATTAAATAGTTTTGAGTTTCAATTATAACAAGTTCGGTATCTTTTGTTTAGGTTATAAGTATTAACGCAGCTTGTCTATAATATTTAATCTTTAATTTGGTTCACACGAGTCGACCTAGTCGGTAAACAAATAATAAATCATCCTTTTAATTTTTTTTAATGCCATATATGTGTGTGTATCCAATTTAGAGCAAATAAATGATGTTGCATTCTAATAAAATTTTTATAAATTTTTTTTAAAAAAAAAAACATGTTGAATTCAAAGCTACAACATTGAGAGTTATAGTTGTCTAAAATTTCGATCACATCTAATGCAAAAACTTCTAATTTATTATGCATTTTCGATCAAGTCAAGTTCAAAATGAGTTGGGTCATTTATTACCCATACGGCCATACATATAAGGATTAGTTTTCGCGTCAAGTCAGAAGGCGGATTCAGGACAATATATTTGTCAAAACACATTATTTTCGAGTCGGGTTGATAACGACTTTCAAATCAGACTGATGGATTGTGATTTTGGCACTCCCAAATTCATTCCGCACTCCACTTTATGACCATGTTATCAACTAAAACAATGAAGGAAGTGAAGTGTACTAATAAATTTGAAAGTGTCAAAATTACTATTCTAGATCCATTTTTTGTCAAAGTCTTTAAAAAAATAAAATAAAATAAAATAATAAAAAAAAAAACAAACAATCCAAGAAAGTGCTGAAAACTAGAAAAAATGTGCATAGAATGCCAACATGTGGTAGTTGATCACAATAAACAAAATTACCATAGCCCACATACATAGCAACGTAACATAACCCAGCAATCAAAGGAAACAAGTAGGATAGTTGTCGGTTAAACAAAAGGAGCTTCATTGAAAAGGCACAAAAATAAGCAGAAGTTAAGGGAGTGACTAAAGTTAACTTTGCATATATAGTTGCTCTCAAAAGAGTGATTAATGCCTTGGAGTTGGAACATATATAACAATTGAATCAAGACAAAAAAAAAGGGGGTTTGACCTTTCATGTGTTGTTTTGCTTTGAGCCTTTGAATTACATTACATTCTTCAACTACCCCATAAACAAAAACATTAAAAAAAATAAAAATAAAAAAAACCAAAAAAAAAAAACCTTGGTTTGTAACACTTCAATTCATATTAGAATCCTTCAATTCACATGCAACCAATTTTCACCTAAATCTAGTATAATGTTTCTTGCATTATAATTGCATATATAAACTCTCTTTTTTTAACACTCAATAACTCTAACTTTTTCCTAGAAATACTTTAGATAAACACAGACAATACTGTCATGTCACCGTCATGTGTGTAACAACCCGTTTTTCTTGCAACGACGTTTGTGGAATTAACGTCAAAAATAGGTTGTCACCAATAAAACATTAAAGGATATACTATAGATTCAACAAAAGGGAAAGAATCTTATTGAGGTAAAACCCAAAAGTAAGTTCGGAAACTTGAAATAACACTTAAAAGATTAAAGAGATAGTTCTACAAATCAAACCAAATTGTCTAAAACCAAACACAAGATAAACTATCCTAAAGATCAGGAAACATGTGCCTATGACTCATCACTCATCACTCATCACACCAGCCCAACACTACTCATCAACATGCTCACCTGAAAAATAGGAGGGGTCCACCGCCAGTGGCGAGTAACTAAGTTGTTTCACTTAGCAGTGGAACTAAGCAACACAAAATAACAGATTAAATAACAGGCAAATCACGTTCAATTTCAGTTATCAACAATAAAATCGAAGCAAATCACACAACAAGATTACGCAGCGAAACAACATCATAATCTAATTCAATCATCATAAATAACACTAAAATTCACAAGGCTCAATCAACAACTAAATCTCATCACATGATCAACATAATCAAGAAAGACATCAACAAAGTCCTTACACGACCGAAGTTGATACAACAAGCAACACGATCGAAGTCGATACAAAGTCCCCAACACGACCGAATTCGATACAACAAACGACACGACCAAAGTCGATACAAACTCCCCGAAACAGCTGGAACCGATACAAAATCCCCGACACGGCCGAAGTCGATACAAAGTCCCCGACACGGCCGAAGCCGATACAACAAACAACACGGCTGAAGTCGATACAAAGTCCACGACACGGCCAAAGTCGATACAACAAACAACACGACCGAAGTCGATACAAGTTCTCCGACACGGCCGAAGCTGGTACAACAAACAACACAACCAAAGTCGATACAAACAAGCGACACGACTAGAAGACGATACAAACACCAATCATTCACGCATGACACACGCAACACAACATCAAGGTTCATCAATTCATATGTACAACACGTCATTCTCAACATATCAACTTGAACTGTAACACCCCGCATTTTAGACACGACGTTATTAGGGATAATGTTGTAAACAGGCAGTTATCAATTGATTTAACAATGGAAAATATACTAAAACTCATGGAAAAAGAAAATTTTATTATAATAGTAATGGAATCCCAATTACAGAAGAATAAACTAAACTTAAAACAAGGCTTAAAACCATAAAACGAGTCCTAATGCAAAAGCCAGAAAAGTAAATGGGGGCCTAGACGCTCATCAACTCATCCCGCTTCTAGTTTCTATTCGGCTAACCTGCAAAATAGAAATTGGGGTCCACCATAAGTGGCGAGTAACTAGACTGTCCTACTTAGAAGTAGGACCACATTACATAGAAGAACAGAGTTAAAACATAGGAATGACAACAAACACAGGATACCAGTTCAATCATCAGAATAAGCAGCGGAAACAACGATCAATAAAAACCATAACATTCACGTCAAGCACATGCTTAATCAAGTACCACACGCAAGACATACTAGTTCATAATCAAGACAACGCACGGTCTACAACCGATAACCAGACTAGCAACAAAGGACTTGCCCCGCACGATTCATCACTGATGAACCGATAGACCCGCACGGTTTATCACTAATAAACTGATAGACGCACGATCTTCAACCGTTCGACACGACTCTGACACACAATCAAACACACAAGACTTGCCTCGCACGATTCATCACCGATGAACCGATAGACCCGCACGGTTTATCATTGATAAACCGATAGACGCGTGATATTCAACCGCTCGACACGACTCAACAAGACTAAAAGAAAGACTCGAATAAACATCAACAAGACTACACCATACGTCAATCATCATCGCACATCATCATACCATCATTCGTTAACAACCTCACGCAAGTTCAAGCAAGACTTAGATCAAGAGTACAACAAGATCAAATAACGATTCAAGAAACAGGGATCAAGATTGTAGTTCAACAACTTCATACGCATCATCAAGACAAGATCGAATCAAGAACTTTCAACTCGAAAACCAGTTTCATAGAATAGAATAAAAATCAATGCTTTACAATATTGCAACAATTCGAAATAGGAAAAGAGACTAAACAATTCAAGAATACATGAAAGAATCAAGATAAAAACTCATGCTTTGGCAACATATAACACAAACATAGAAATATTCAAGAACTAAACAAGAATTCAAGAATCAACATAGTATAACATGCAAGAATTCCAAGACAAGATAAAAGATCATAACAACATGTAAAGATTAATCAAAAACTAAGCTTAGAACAAGATAAATATTCGAACTACACATTCCAAACCTCACGGCCTATTCACGCACAACCATCACAACAATCGAACCTATATTCTAAACCTATTATTCTAGGCAATCAAATCCTAATCCTAAGTAGAACAGAACTAGTTATCTTAGAAGAACAACAAAGCACACGCATAAACCACGTCCAAACACGCCACCTTCGACCACCAACGCACGACCATGAGCAAGGCAAGCTTTGATCTTCAAAGGCTAAAGGTTGAACTTTCTTTGATGAAGGTGTTTGAATTGATGAAGTGAAGGAAGTATTTGTGTGGGGAAAAAGAGGAGTTTTTATTTGTAGTTTTTATTTGTAATTTAGGATTGGAAAAAAAAAGAAAATAAAAACAAAGGGGCCGGCTAGGGAGATGCAAAGTAAGATTTTTTTTATGTTCCTAAAATGTAGTACGGTGGTTAGGAAAAATAAAAATAGAGTTTTTAGGAAAATTTGATAAAAATAAGCTGAACTTTGGCCGGTCATCCATAAATAAGTCAAATTATTAAAATTCCAAAGATAAGCTAACATTTGCATCATGTCAGCCAAATTTAGGTCAGAAAAATTTGTTTACCCACACCAATGAACCGCGAAATTAAAAAAAAAAAAAGAAAAAGAGATTCATGAACGATAAGGAAGACATGTGGTGGTACTCGGTAGAGGTCGATTTCGGTGGGTCAAGGTGGTGGTAAATACAATTCTCTAACCTTTGGCTGACATGGTGCAAAGATTGACCTATCTATGGAATTTCAAAAGTTTGGCTTATTTTTATCAAATTTTCCTTTATTATAAACATTAAATTACATCAAGAGGGACCCATTTTTACACGTCTAAGTTACATTCCTATACTTGTATGGTTGTATTACTTTACTATCTATATATAAGCACACAACATATTTATAATATTCACCATAACCAAAAAAAAAAACCCTAAAAAAAAGTCACAAAACCTTAAACCTCTACAAAAACACATACCAATTTATTCATATAAAAAAAGTGCAAATTGAAGCTACATTATCATATCATCATCAATGAAGAACAAACTTTGGTTATCAACAATCATCTTGATTCTAATATGTTTTACAAACATCAACCAATTATATTGCATCACAACAACGACGACAACGACGAAAACGACTACTAGTGGAAGCACCAACAACAACATTCAACCAAGCATAGAAAAATTGAAATCAATGTCTAGATTGAGTTCATCATGGGATGATCAAGGCAACACAGATATTAACCATATTCGTTTTCTTAGAAAGTTGGCCGTTAGATTTACTTCTGGACCAAGCAGGCGAGGTGCTGGCCATTATTAATTTCATTATTTTCTTGGGTATGCAACATATATATAGATATTGATCCAAACATATATTCTATTTGATATTTTGATTAATCCATGGTAACTAATTGCATTTGTGGTAATAAAAGTGAGTTTTACCCTTAATTTACCAATGAACAAAACCTTAAGGAGTTGTGTTATGGCTTGGCGGTAACCTTAATTTACCCTTAATTGCATTTTTCCTAAAATGTAGTAGGGTGGTTAGGAAAAATAAAAATAGAGTTTTTAGGTTTTAAACAAAATAGATCTAATCAGGTAATTAAGGAAAATAAATCAAATTAAATAAAACAAAAGGAAAGGGGCCGGCTAGGAGGAGTCAAGCATGGGTTTTGGGCTAGCTTCAATTAAACAAAATTAAGTCTTTGGGCCCAAATCGGATAGTTTGGGTTTAAAGGCTTAATTTTCCACGAAATTTTACGGCCCAAAAATTCGGGTCGTTACATGAACGTATTCAATGAGATTGCAAACAATTCATGAAAGGTCGTAGACTAAATAAACAACACATGAACAACGCGAAATAAACATAAAGTTTCAATTTTTATACTATAAACACATGATAACAAGATTCGAACTTCAACCATAAACAAGTGCCATTCGGCCTTCATGGATCCAAAGCAAGAAAGCAAAGCAACGATTTCAAACAAGTTAATAATTCGAACAACTTCAAGATTCATATCAAGATTCAATAATTCCATAAAAGATTAATAAAGATCAAAGCTTGCTTGGCAATAATTCAAGAAAATCAAGAAAACAAACATCTAAAACAACATATTCTATTCGGCCATCAACGAACTCAAGCAAGAACCATTATCATTCGTTAATTCGTATAGAACAATCAAGAAACTTCCTAATTTACATCAATAATTCAAGATTAGGCAAGGTTATAACATAAATATTCAATCTCGGCCATTAATTCCAATTAGGCGCATAGAACAGACAATAAAAATACAAACTTTAAGCTTCTTAACATAATTCACGAGTTCAAGATAATAGAGATTCATGCTTTGGCAATCAAACTATGCATATATTCATCAAAAATCCATGCTTTACATTGACATGATCACACGCATAAATCCATCAACGACAATGGTTCAAGAGTGCACTAATTCGCATCAAGATTCATATAAAATCATCATATATGGATTAAATAATGCATAAACATTTAAAGATTCATCAAGATTCACAAATAACAACTAAAGAAACGAAGAACAACACCCTAGTCTACTTGACATTATTCACACGCACAACATCAAACATCAACATAGTTCTATCTAATCTAGTTATTCTATGATGATTAGTCCTAATACTAAGTGAAAAGCTAGTTACCTAAAGAATCAAGCACGAAGTTGGAAGCTTTTCTTGCTTCTTAAACGGATCCCAAGTTCAAACCAACCACGGCCAAAAATCGATCCCAACAAGGTGTTCTTGCTTCAAGATTGTTGAAAAGTTTGAAGGCTTGAAAGATCTTTTGTGATGGTTTTTGGTTTGATGAAGTAAAAGGCTAGATTTTTATTGAATTATATGGGGGTGCCGTGAGGTTGAAGAGAAAGGGGTTGAGGTTTTATTTTGTGTTCTTGATGATCTTATGATTAGAATAGGATTAGGCTAGTAAGGGTTTTTATAAAGCAATAACAATCCTTTGGTTGTTGTGGGCATTAAAGGGAAGAAATAATATGGGGAAAAGGTATAGGAGGGGCCGACTATAAGGAGGGAACAAGGGCAAGCTTTGGGCTCAATTCATTAATCAAATAAAAGTTTAAGATTGTTGGCCCAAATTTAAATGAATTTGGGTTCAATAGGCTTAAACTGCATAAAAATAAGAAATTTTATAGCCCAAAATTTAGAATTATTACGATGTGTTACAAATATTTAGGCTTTGAATTAGAAATAACAACAACAGAAAACCATATATAGTCGAACTTAACAAAAAAAAGAAATCAACTTGGGAGATTAAATCCTTCGGCTTAGAACAATTGAAAGTCCTTATTCAAAACCAAACTTAAATGCAAAATAAAATTTAAAAACTTTAAACAAAATCCAAATTAGTATGCAAAAGTTAAGGATTCCACTCATTCCCTAGCAACCTGATGCCATGCATTAAACATATCATTTAGGTACCTGCAAACACTATATTCCCAAGTTACTGATCATGAAATCATACAATCACCAAAGCTGAGTACATAAAGGCTATGGAACTACAATAGAAAGATTTTACATAACAATAACATAAAAAACCAACGATTCATACAGACTATGGACTTTAACTCCGACACTAACTCGTGGCTCATGTACTTTAACATGATTCTTAGTTCATTTAGGATAACAATTTGGATTAAGGAATAGACAAGGTTGTCTCCCGCCCCCATGTCTCACCTAGGAAACATTAGAAAATGATAAATAAAATCCCCAAATTTCCTCGTCAGAAAGATTTAAACAATAATAAAAGTTTAGATGGTAAATGGGTGCGACTCTGCCACAGCTAATTTAGATCTCAGCTAAACCTTTTTTTAATTTAAAACAAAAGCTTGCATATAATAGGGATTCGTAGATCACAAGACCTCTAGAAAAGGCTAAGGATATATAATACCAGGCCAATGAAATCCCAAGCCAACCCATGTTTGTTGATACTCTAGGCGCACAAATTTTACATAAGCCAAAATCATTTTTAAACTTGTTAATATATTCTTGAGATCTATAATATAAGTTTAAAATCACATATTCTATTGCTCAAACTCATAGTTTAAGCTTTGGAGTTTTTCGAAACAATTAAACACCAAACAAATACCAAAAACCATACATTAAGGGCTTGTTTACTTCAGATTATATTCAGTTCAGTTCAGTTCATCTCTATTTAGTTCAATTAATACACTTCTATTCAGTTCAGTTCAGTTCAGTTCAGCTCTATTCAGCTAATGTAAACGAGCCCTAAGTACTTTTTAAGAAAATTCAACCCTATAAAATATTTACTTCGTTTCAAAATAAATGCAACTGTTTCCGATCCATTTCAAGAAATTTTAAAATAAATACAACAATTTTAATCTTTTTATTTTTGTAAGTTTTTTCTTTGTATCTCTCAAATCATCACATTTTCACATACCCCACTTTTTCTATTCCTTTTACTTTCACAGCCATTTTTTGCCTAGAACTCCACACTACTCCAATTGTTGCAATTATTATGAAACAGATGAAGTATTATAAATGTTCCAAAACTCATATAAATCATCAAAAGAATGATCTAAACAAAATTCATCAAGAAAAAAGAATTATCCTTGGGTGGCCTTCTTGGTTCGTTATTGACGGTGAGTTCAACGGGGAGAAAAGTTTGCAAATTTTTGTTCATCAATTAAGTTAACTAGATGTTCTACTTGATTTTGATTGGAAATCTAATTTACATAGATTAATTAGGGTTTAAATAATAATAATATATCAATTTAATTTTGTCAATTTTTCCTTTTTAAATATTTTCATGATGGCCGAATAATTCTAAGCTTTAAATCTTGTGAATTTATGCCAATTTTGATTATATTGTATGATGATTATGAATTAGGGTTTAGATTAATTGATTAATTGAATGTTCAAAGTTTAAAGTTGTTATGTATCATGCTTTGACGGTTCGAATTCTATTAGGATTTAGCACGTTTTAATCTTTTTAATTTAATTCTTCAGTTTGCATGTGTTTATGTTTGATGATTAATTGTTGTTTATTTAGTTGATTATGTAATTATTTAATTTGTGATGATTTCTTTAAATTATTCAGTTTGCGTGTTTTATGTTTGATGATTGTTGTTTATTTAATTGATTATGTAATTATTTAATTTGTGATAATCTTCTTTAAATTCTTGATTAATTGTTGTTTATTTAAATGATTTCTGTAATTAAGCATACATATAAGGAGTAGTGTTCACGCCAAGTCGAAAGCGGATTCAGGACAATATATTTGTCAAAACACATTATTTTCGAGTCGGGTTGATAACGACTTTCAAATCAGACTGATGGATTGTGATTTTGGCACTCCCAATGGATTGATGCATGAATGAATCTTTATGTGATTTGAATAATTGTGTAATTTACTTATGATGATTATGGATTAATTAGATTCATTTGATCAAGCCTATGAAATCCGAAATTCCTATGTTGATGGTTGAATGTTGTTGAGCAATAAAAATACAAATTTTCTTGAGTTTTGATCATAAAGATTAAGTTGAATTTAATCTTAAAATAATTTTGACTTAATTAATTGATTTAATTGGATTTAAGATATAATATAAGGTTTAATTATTAATTAATTGGAAAAGGTTCAATCTTGACTTAATATTGGAAGGGACGAATGTCAATAGTACAATAGGATCATACTATAAATTTTATTTGGACTAAAATCAATTTTAGGAAATAATAAAAGGATTATCATGATTAATTTATTTAAAGGGATAAATTATAAAATAAATCAATTAAAGATATATAAACTATGGATTTATGATGAAAAATGTCGAGTGAGCTATATGAATCTTGGTCATTGATAAAATAAGTTAATTGGGTTAAATATGATGATCTTATTTAAATTAAAGATGAGAAATTCCCATTGATATTACCGTATTTTGGCGAATTTTCAATGGTACTAAGCTACCGAGTTATTTTTAATCCTAACGACGGTAATACTTTTTATGATTAAATTCCTAAATGTGATGTTATTAAACAGAAAATCGTTAAAATTAACAAAAAGAAGTACATTACTTAACTATAATTAACTAAAAAAACTATATTAAAAAATAATTAATCATAATTTACAAAACAAACCCTCCTAAGTGTTAAAATGATTTGTATAACCTTTAGCAAACTATCTTTTTTATACGTAGATCAAGGCATGCAAATCGAGGTGATCGAATTGGGAATGCAAATTAGGGCTAATCGAGTCATTTTTTGCAAATTCTGACCTCAAATCGAATCCCATAAGGGTTATGAATCTTGACTAATTAAAATTAATTAGATTTTAATAAATTATTTCAATAAAATAAAATTGGAATGAATAATGTTGTATATGAATATATTAAATTGGTAAACTTGTCTAATAAAATGAATAGTGTCGAATGGCACCAAGAGTGTAAGGAAAGGAATATTGTCCTAATGGTATGATAATTGTTGACTAGTAATGGAGTATTAAATAAATAAATAAATAAATAAATAAGCGTTTTAACGAATATAAATTATTATATAATGTAAGATTAATGACAGATATAATTGTCGTATGATTAATTTCCAGTGTTTGTTATTTTTCTATTGAATGAATAACTGATGTGTTAGTTAATGATCAATGATCAACTATTGTCGAGTAGATGTAGGTTATATACCTTTTTATATGGGTCTATACTTGTATTTATGAGTCAAAGTTTGAGAGCTAGTTGAGATAAAGGTTAATTGAGCTAGATTATTGAACTTGATAAAGTGTTGAGAAAGGCTTAATTATGAGCCTAAGTATGAAATCGATTCGATTGATAAGATGTTGTTATTGATCTCTTGATGATCATGTCGATATAAACTTGATTTGACTAGTTAAAGTTAAGGTATGTAAAGGAATAATACGGATTTAGGAAGTGGTTGCTCGGTTAGTGAAACTCGAGTAGCTAACTTGGGTAAAGTCGAAACCACTGTTGCGGTACAAGGGCAATTCTGGATTATATAATGTGTTGTCGTCTGAGTTAGTGAAACACGAGTAGCTAACTTAGGAGTCATGGACATACTCAAACATAGTCCCTTGCTTGGAGGGGTTATGGGTAAGACGCTCGAGTTCGGCCCGACATATTTTAGGAAAGTTAGGATATACTCAGGCATCCTTAATTACGAGTATATGACCGAAACATGAACTAAAATTAATAAAAGAGTGAGTTAAGGATAAGTTAAGAAAGATAGAGTAGTCAATGTTTTTATTGCATTGTGTTGGTTGTATTGTTATGATTTTTGTTTACATTGCAAAGGACGCCAGGTACGTCAATTTGTGCATAAGTGCATGATTGGTATGCTTATGTATGATGCTTGTTCTTTTATCGTTTTGCATTGATTTAGCTATGTATATTTTAGCTTTACATTTGAGTGGAACAACATAGTTACTCGCCACTTACGGTGGACCACAACATTTCAGGTGAAGCTGATGAGTAGCTGCGTTGTGTTCGTTCGGGTCTGGGTGTATGAGAGGATAGTTGCAGTTGAATCTTGTGCTTCGATAACCCTTAGTAGAACCTGTTTAAGAATTTGACAATAGTTTTGATATTCCGTTCGTTTGGTTTCAGTTATGGATTTTTAGTTTGGATTCTTTTTATTATAAATTATATTTCGGATTTTTTTTTACAATAGTTTTGATATTTCATTAGTTTGGTTTGAGTTAGGGATTTTTAGTTTAGATTCATTTTATTATAAATTATGTTTCGGATGTTTTTTTTTAACCGGACTTCTTAATGTTATATTTTGTCTTTGAATTTTAATCTTTTCGAGTGTTGAGTAGTGACTGTCTAACTTGACGTTCGTTGTTACGCACAATGTCATATAAAAAAAAGTCGAGTCATTACGATGTTAGTGACTTTAACTCCCACGATTTTTGTGGCTTGACAGTCAAATTCCACCAGTCCAACACTTCCTCAATATTAGGAAGGTTGTAAGTGAGATCGCATGACTTGCTCTCCAAGTTATTACTGCCTATAAATAATTCCTTCACTATATTATTACAACATATATCAACATACTTGAGCTAATATTCCATTGTGTCTTCTTATTGTCAAAATATTAGGGTTCTTATTTTATTCGAGTTGTAATGGGGATTTGGGTTTGAGTGAACTCAAGAGATAAAGAGTGACTTAGAGTTAAGTCAGAGAGAAGAGAGAAAGAGTGTGCGATCAATTGAGGGATTGATTTTTGTGCAAGGGTAGATTAGGTTTGTGGAGGAACTTGATAGAGTTAGATTGTATTAAGTTGTTGCCTTAATATAATAGAAGAGGAAATCCCGATTGGATCACAGTTTTACTCCTTGTTGAGTTACAAGAAAATTTAAGTGTTTGGAGAATCTTTTGTTTCTTTCTTTCAATTGAATTTATTTTATAATTCCGCAAAATCTACACTATTTTCTTAAACTACAATTCACCCACCCCCTCTTGTAGTATTTATATTCTCAACATAAATTGTTGGTTAACTAAACCAAAATTCCAATTACAAATTAATATTCTCACAAATTTCAATGAAAAATTAATCTTCCCTTCCAAATTTCAATGAAAAAATAACCTTACCTTCCAAATTTCATTGAAAATTAAACTTCCATCACAAATTTCAATAAAAAATTAAACTTGCCTTCAAAAGTTCAATGAAAAATTAATATTGGCCCGCAAATTTCAATGAAAAAAAAATTCCCTCCAAACTTTCACGGCCGGTTTGATTGATGGTAATAAATTGTGGTAATGGTAATGAATTTCAAGTGTAATTTGTTAAGGAAAAACTTCATAATCCCCCCTGGAATACATATTTTTCATTCCCAAACTTGAATTTTTTTCTTATTTTCCGTTATCATCCACTACCATGGAGGAAAGGTGGTATTAGAAGGAAATATATATTTGTAAAGAAAATTTGACAAATTAAAGTTAAACTAACACTACCATGAAAATGAGTTTTGATTTTCCTTCCAAATTTAGTTATAAAATCGTTCCAATTACCACAATTTATAATCGGCTACCAAACAGGCCGTCAATGAAAAATTAATCTTTACTCCCAAATTTCAATGAAAAATTAACCTTCCTCGCAAATTTCAATGAAATGTTAACCCTCTAAAATTTCAACAAATAATTAACTTTTCCTCTCAAATTTCAATAAGAGATTAATCTTTCTTCACTCCGAATTTCAATGAAAAATTAACCTCCTTCCAAATTCCATTGAAAAATTAACCCTCTCAAATTTCAATGAATAATTAACCCTCTCAAATTTCAATAAATAATTAACTTTCCGTCTGAAATCAATAAGAAATTAACTTTTCTTCCCCCCGAATTTCAATGAATAATTAACTTCCGTCTCAAATTTCAATAAGAAATTAACTTTTCTTCCCCCTGAATTTCAATGAAAAATTAAATTCCCTTCCAAATTGAAATTTTAATGAAAAATCAACTTTTGTTTTCCTCTCAAATTTTAATAAAAAATTACATGTCCCACTTAAATTTCAATTGAAATATTTCAAATTAACTTTACCATCCAAATTTCAATGAAAATGTCAACTTTCCCTCCAACAAAATTTACTTAAAATTTAGGACTTTAATTTGCAACATTAAATATTTCAACTTTTTTTTTTATTTTGAAATAATCAAACATTTCTACTTAATCAATATAATACTCCTATATGATTTAATAATAATTAAATAAAATCCAAATCTATTTTATGATTGCTAACATTTGCAATTTGCTAAACTAATGAATACATGGATACATATGGCCATACTCAAGATACATATGTCCATAATCAAATACACATTTACACTCGGTTGTACATGAATACATATGTCCATATTACTTGGGGATGAAATTTGCTGTAAGGCAAGATCGACACTTCAACAGCTAAATCAAATATGATCCGACCATATCTTCATGTATATTAAATGGGGGAAGAAACTCGAGAAAACCTGAGAAAATACGATAACTTAACTAAATATAATTGTTAATACCCCAGGTATACCTCTAACAGACCGTTAGTGTAATATGCAAAAAATTGAATTTAACCATAACTTAACTAAATAGAATTGTTAATGAACTTATAATATCTGAAGTCGTACATATAAAACTAATATTAACCATAACGTAATTCAATACAATCAAAACCGTTCACAATGAATTGACATTAACTGAAATCGCACATATAAAAATGAAGATAAACAATAACAAAACTGATTTAATTTGAAAATATATATAAGTGAAAGTATTGGGTCAGACCGTCTGATCCAATACTTTCTATCAGACTGGTTGAGCCCAACACATCTTTTCATTTTTCTGAAATTATACTTCTCCTTCGTTCCACTTGGTTTTGCATCTCAAACAACCAGATCTATAAACTGTGGTTTGTGAAGATAATGAAGAAATTGTTGAGAAACAACACGAAAATATGGAAGCTAAACCTTCCCCACGAAGGTTTCCCAAAAATGGAAGCTGAATCTTTCCCAAAAAAATGGTTAAATCTTATGCCATAGCCTGCATAACCCCACGAAGAGCAACACCAAAACTTAAAAAAGCTTACCAAGGCTGCTCCAAACAGAAACATGTATAAATGAAAAGGAATATCAAGTGGATTATTTTCCATGTGTAATCAATTTTCTTTGTAGAAGATCCAGCGATACCATCATCATCAATAACAAGTGGATTTTTTTTTTAAAGGAATTGGAAGTGGATTATTCTGGTAAAAAGAATAGAACAATTCATAATACAAGGGAGTGGCTTATTCTTTTTCCAGGTTCAACGCTTTTTTTTTCCAAGTTATACACTTCTTTCCAGGTAAGTTTGTATATTTCCAGGTTGATTTGTATTTTCTTCCACCTAAGTTTGTATATTTTCAGGTCAATTTGTATTTTTTTCCAGGTAAGTTTGTATATTTCCAGGCCAGTTTGTAGTTTCTTCCAGGTAAATTTGTGTATGTCCATGTTAGTTTGTATTTTCTTTCAGATAAGTTTGTATATTTCCAGGTCAGTTTGTAATTTCTTCCAGGTAAGTTTGTATATGTCTAGGTCAGTTTGTTTTTTTTTCTAGGTAAGTATTCTTCCAAGTCAGTTTGGACTTATATCCAGGTGAATTTATTTTTTTCTTGGTTAATTTGTATTTTCTTCCCGACCAGTTTGTATTTTCTTGTAGGTAAATTTGTATATTTCTAGGTCATTTTTTTCAGGTTAGATTTTTTTTCCCCAGGTAAGTTTGTATATATGTCCAGGTTTAACAACACGTGTCCAGGTTAAACACATATGTGTCCAAATTCAACAATATGTGCCCAGGTCCAGTGGACTGGTCTGACAGAAACGTTACTGTCAGACCAGTCTGACACAATACATTCTCTAAATATAATTGCTACGAGTTGGAACTAAAATCAAAAAAGCTAAAACCAAATAATTAAATTGAAAAAAATTTAATTGAAGTGAGTTAAACTGAACTCGACCAAACCATTTAGGTCCAATCATAACTGAACTGATGAAATGATATCATACCCTATTTTTGACACCTCCTCTCCTGTCACTGAAGAGTTAAAACCCTCCTCACTTGGCTAAAACCCTACACAAGCCCTGGATAACAATGGGTTTGCAATCCATTTGCTGTTCTTTCGGTTCGCCAAACATCCCCCAATTGCGCTTTGGAGAAACTGTAATTATTTCTTTCTTTCTTCCTATCTTTGCTCAAATTGTTTTTAACACCTTCATTTTTATGCAGAAAGTTCGATCAATATTGTACTGAATTCATCTGTTTATATGCTCGCTAGGTTCGCCTCAGTGCCATTAATGGAGGTCACCGAAGAATTCAGCTCACAAATGCTGCTAAATGTATGAATTATTCTCTTTTTTGGTTAACTGAGCTGTTATTTTGCTTATTCAACTATTCTTGCTTAAGCTAAAATTCTGTAATTTCATTTTAGCTGTGATTTTGCACCTTACATAATTTCTGAATGAATAAGAATTCTTAGAGAGTTGATAGAGGATATGCTTAGTTTTTGTGCTTTATCTTGCCAATTTTGTTTTCTAGGTTATGCTCTGACTTCAAATTTACTTCTTCAGCATATCCTGTCTGGAATTCAAAGTGGGCAATTAATGTATCTCTGTTGCCAAAATTAAACCAAGTTTCAAGAGTTTATGCATTGAATTCTGATTCGGATGCTAAATTGGAAGATTCTTCAAAGAGTAATCCTGATATTCTGAAAAAACATACCAATTCGCAGCGTTCTTCAATGGTTAATAATACTGGTGTATCTAAGATAAAGTTTGCTGGCATCGAACCGTTCGGAGGTAAACCGGGTTCGGTTTCATTTTACGGGATAACTCATCATGTGGTTGAAGAGAGGAAGATTGTGGCATCCCCATACAAGGAAGGTGGAGGTTCTTTGCTCTGGGTTTTCGCTCCGCTTGTTTTGATGCTATCTTTGATCCTCCCTCCAATTTACTTATCTAATCTTTTTGATAGTGTTTTCAGGGATGGGATTCTTTCAGGTAATTTACTTGTTCAGATTGATATCGTTGTATTAGCTGATGGTTGAGACCCAATATTATGTTATATATTCTATCAGTGCATCCATTTTACTGATTGCTGACATAAATTTTCCTTCTTTTTTATTCTGTGTGCTATGGATGGGTTACATTCTTGTTTAAGAGAAGTAATAACTTGGTAGGGTTTTGGTTAAGGTTTGAATTATAATGAATGTATTGGACACTTGATATTAAGCTAAGCTACTTGCATTCTAATCTAATATATTGGAGATCGCTCGTGTATTTGTATGCTCTACTGAACAATGGGCTGTAATCATTGCTTTGTGATCATTTATGCATTAGTTGATTATTTAAACTTTTCTGTTTGAGTTATCTAGTCTCTCTTCCCAGAATCATAAGTCATGTTCTGTTGTCAAATGGTGCTCTGCATATGACCAATGTCTACTACTGTTCATTGATTGTTAGTAAAAAAAAAAATAGAAATGGCAGTTTGATGAATCTTAAAGTGTTTTAAAATCATGAATCATTTCATTATTCTGAAATTTGAAATTAATGGTAATGATTCATGAGTTACAACTTTTGACCTTAAAAAGAGTATTCTTTTTCAGTATGGCAAAGTTTGGTGTTTTCAATGTTCATAATTTTTGTATTTTTTCTGACGAAGTTGGATACTTGATTGTGATCTGATTATACAACAGAGATTGTTACTACCCTTTGTTCTGAAGTGGTGTTCTACACCGGTATTGCAATCTTCCTTCTGATGGTGGATCGCATCCAAAGGCCATATCTTCAATTTACTGCAAAACAATGGGGTCTCATCACGGGTTTGAAGGGTCACTTGACAAGTTCATTTTTTGCCATGGGCCTGAAGGTTATTGCTCCCTTAGCAGTAACCTTCGGTGCATGGCCAATGATAGGTGGGAAAGCTTTTGTTGCCGTTTGCCCCTTGCTACTTGGTTACCTGGCGCAATATGCACTTGAGACTTTCATTGATAGGCAAGGCTCATCTTGTTGGCCGATAGTTCCCATTATCTTCGAGGTATTTGTGCATTTCAATGAATTCTTGTCGCTTTTATATTTTGGAAAAATTATTTTAAAGGTGTCAACTATGAACAATCATCTTTTAAAAGTATCAATTATATTTGTTTCCACATGGTTATTAACTTTAAAGGTTTTTTTTTTTTTTTTTTTTTGCTTAGTATTGAATCGAAAGTAGCCTTCGAAATCAATTAGATCACACACATAGAACTGAACTATTTCAATCAATATATTTTCCTTATCTTATGAAACTGGAATATAGTCTAATGTGTCATATGCGATCGATTTGATAGGTTATGTTTGGTTAAATACGTATGAAATCAAAGACCCCTTAAAGTTAATACCTATAACTATATGGAATAAAACAATGTTAGTAACCTTAATACAAATCATCTATAGTTACTTGGTACCTTTAAAAATCATGTTTTCTTTTATATTTCGATCTTTACTAAAGGCTATCAATCTTTTTGGCAGGTTTATAGATTATATCAACTAACAAGAGCTGGAAGTGTTGTTGAGGGTTTGATGTTTGCATTAAGTAGGGCACCGTCTTCCCCAGAATTGACACAGAAACAAGGGACTTTAGCAGCTATGTCTGTGACCTTTTACATAGTTGCTCTTGTATGCCTATGGTCATTGTTGACATTTCTCTTGAGATTATTTCCTTCTAGACCTGTTTCAGAGAAGTACTGATCTTTCAAATGCTGTATATGATTGAATTTCATTTTCTGTATCCTTTTCAAAATCATAATTTTGGGGACTAGAAGAAAAACAGTATATTATGGAGGACCTCAGCGGATGCAAATCGGTGTATGTGCGTCAGAAATGTCATGGAATTTACAGAAATATGGAAAGTTGCCAAGCACTCCATCAGTTTGATTCACTGTTGAGCTAAAATCTCTGTGCCTTTGTCCTTCATGTGCTCTTAATATAGGAGGGTTAGTAGGTTAATTTCTAAGATCTTGTAAAAAAAAGTTAATTTCTAAGATGGTAGATATTAGTCTTGGCAATTATTGTGTTTGTTGATCGGTTTTGGAGATGAAAGGAAAATAGCATTTAGGGTTTGTTTACTTTAGATTATATTCAATTCAGTTCAGTTAAGTTCACTTCATCTCTATTAAGTTCAATTAATACACTTCTATTCAGTTCAGTTCAGTTCATCTCTATTCAGCTAATGTAAATGAGCCCTTAAGATTTGCAAACAGGACTATGGGAAATTAAAACTGCTTGCCGAATTTTTTTCTTTTTTATTACGGAAAGAAAACCCGCCATTGCATTGAAGCACAGAGTAATGAATTCGCACGCCATTGCACAGGTCCATCCAACGAAGTCCTCGTGAAACCCTTGACAGGGGGCGGGTCCAGAGTCGAGCTGGTCTTGTGAAGGCTTCATTCGCACCAGGGCAGGTCCTAGGCAAATTCATGCTGGTTGTCTTTTGGGTGGTTCATGCACCAGGGCGGGTGAGGAGCAAACCCGGCCGGGTTTACGAGCCTCATGCACTTGGGCGGGTCTCTTCATTCCCGGCCGTGTCCGTTCAGTTCTGGCCTTTTGTTTGTCTATTTGTCGAGTAACTTTATACGTCTTATAAATAGGACTTTAGGGTTTTGTCCCTAATTATTTTAATTAGTTCAAGCCACAAAAGAGAGGAAACACATTGAAAGAATTAGTGAGTGAATTCTTGGGAAAATTATCAGTCTTTCAATTGTATTCCATTTGATTTGATTTCCATAGTAAAATATATTCATACCGGCTAGGAGAACGTAGTTATCACATTGATAGTAAACCTCGTTAAATCTTTGTGTTCTTGGTGTTTTTCATTTGTTTGTTAATTTGTTTTTGGGCTTCTGTTACAACAGAGGTGAAGACATTCTAGAATTGTAACACTCCGACTTTTAATCCATTTTATTTTGTTAATTAGCAGAGAATTTAATCAGTCGATGCGTCACATGCCGAGTTTCTTAATTGAGAAACACAAGGAGTAGAAAATAACAAACTTACAAATGTGGATTTACGAAACATAAGTCTTGTAACATTAATTGGTTTACAAATCAACAAATTAAAGAACCATAAGTTACAATTTAATACAAGTTTTATCTAATGGTCACTCAAATAAGCGGAGAAATGTCACTTTATTGATCCTCCTCACACTAATTTGCTCTGTCGTCCTCTTCAATACCTAAAACCAAAACGCAATATTATAAACCGATGCCCAAATAACATACTACACTGACAACGTAAATTCATTTCAATTCATTTTATTTGTAAACAAAGAGAGACTTTTAGAATAGCGTAAAATTTTTCATAAATCAATTTTAAAAAGTACTTTAGAATAAGCGTAAAACCTTTCAAAAATCATTTATAAAACGTACTTGTAATTAAAACATATAAGATATCATGAACTAGAGTCATTAGTAAACTTTGATTATCTTAATAATTTATTTAGTACCAGATTTTACTTTGAAGAAGCTGGACAGTATAAACATTACATTTGTGGGATGCCTCCTACCATATTGTACCCTTAATAACATATCATAACATTCGTTTCCTAACAAAAGATAACCAGATACATAAGTACCCTCATAAACGGTCGTTACCTAAGATGGGGTAACCAAGTACATAAGTACACTTATACATAAACATTTATTACCCAACATGGGATAAACAGGTATATAAGTACCCTCATAAACATTCATTACCCAACATAGGGATAATCAGGTACATAAGAACCCTTACAAATATTTGTTACCCAACATAAGGGTAACCAAGTACATTGATATGGGTACGACCAAAGTGGATATCGTAACATAATATAATTCTACCATAACCTCATCTTTCGCTTTTCTTTATCGTGTATCATTTCTTATAGAATTATGTGTTAGCAAAAATCTCATAAATCATAACTTTATATCATAAACTTGGTCTTAAACATTAAAACATTTAACATAAATATATATCATTTCCATAAACCAATTGCCAAAATAATATTTTAACAATAACAACAACAACAGAGTCAAAAGATTTACAAAAAGCAAAAGATTTACAAAAGGTTTGTGGGGAGCCGAGATACAATCTAGGCCCCACCCCTCTAGCTATAACAAACCCGAGTCTGTTGAAGGTGTGAGCAGCAACACGAGCTCCTATATCTTGTGTCCTAGCGAACACCTGTACCCGCCGTTTCAGCCACGCCACCGCCCCCTTGTCTAGTTCCCCCAACGAAGAAAAGGAGAAAGGGAGAAAACCATACCCAATTGCCCTGCAATATTTGTTACTAATATAATATTCCATAAAGAATATAGTAATAAATTGTAAAGCTCATTAAAATAATTTTCATAAAGATCTTATGAAATGGAGTTTGAACTTTGAAGGTGAGAGCAATATTTGTTACCTTGAACTATAGTCAGTATAAACCTTACTTTGATGGATATTCTTCCCAAGCTCCGAGGGCTTAGGGGAAAGATGAGGGATGTGAGGACGCCAACAAAAGAAAAGCAGAGGAGTTGAGGCTGCCTAGGTTGTACGGACACTTCTAGCAAGTGACGTATCCTATGTCCAACACGTATTGGATACCAACACTCGTTGGACACATCTAAATATGCATCGGGTATACCAACTCACATGTCCAATAGTTTTAGTTATATGGACACTTATAAGACACATATTGGACACTTATAGGACACATTCTAAACTTTTTTTAAAACTTATATATTTAGATTGAATGAGAATTTATATTATAACGTGCGAAGTGTGTAACACCCCAATAATTCTCATCAAATTATAAAAGCAATTTTCAAGAAATACTGAGAATTATTAAAGTATTATCGCCCGTATTTTTATACCTTAATATAGGGTCTTAACTATATGTAAGTACGCAATTTTTATACCCTAAACAAATATTTTATATGTTTTCAGGATTGGAGTTAATAAAATAATATAAATATTTTATTTTATGGAAAAATTAATATTTTAAATTATTGTACAGAAATTTTGGGTCATATTTAAAATAAGTCTAAAGATTGTAATTGTCGGTTGGACGTCGTTTAGGAAAAGATATGATAATAATAAAATTCGGTTTTTAAAATGAAACCCAACTAATCTGGAAACCCTAAGCAACCCTTAGTATCATAAATACCTAGGTAACCAAATAAGGTCAAAAGGCAAAATTAAAAAAAAAACAAACAAAAAAAACAATGCCACTCTCTCTCACCGGAAGTCACGAAAAAGGAAAAAAAATGGGAAATTTTTTCAAAACCTCCATAACCATCTTCAACCTCTAACCTCCACCACCTAGCTACAACCGCCGCCACCACTGCTAGTCACCGCCGCCACCACCTGCCACGACCATCCCTGCCGCGGTGGTTCGTGGGGTTTTTTTAAATAAAAAAAAAAAGAACAACACATCCTTCACGCAGGCCGCCAGGCGCAGCACCACCACCAGCCACCTGCAGCCGCGTCGCCGGGGCCTTGCCTGCAGTTTCCGTTGCCTACCTCCCTGCTGTCGCCGCCAGCCGTCCACCACAGATACGTATGTATATGTATAAAAAAAACTTTTCTTCAAATTCTTTTTATTTAAATCTTGGACCACATGTATATATATATATATATATAAAATGTTTTATCTCTTTCATTTAAAATCTTGGATTAAAGAATGTATTTATACATATAATATTAATTATTATTATTCTCTAATAATTTATGATAGGTGATAGGTTAGAACTGTTGGATATTTTTTTAGGAGTCGAGTTTAATATTATGAATTTCTTTTATATTTTAGGCAATTAATTAATTATTATTATTCTCTAATAATTTATGGTAGGTGATAGGTTAGAGCTGTTGGATATTTTTTTAGGAGTCGAGTTTAATATTATGAATTTCTTTCATATTTTAGGCGATGAACCTAGGCGAGTTCTAAGGGGAAAAGGTGGAGTACTGTCATGTTTATCCAAGGTACGCATAATTGATAAGCTTTCAGACGTAGTATCATGTTAGGATTTTGCATATTTCTATCATGATTGTCAAGATATGTGATTTTGTGAAACATGAATATTTGTGGTGATTTTAGATATTTGTGTAACTTATGTTTGCAAACCTATAAAGAAAAGAATAGGAAGGATTAGTTCATGTTCTTTGAATATTTCATGCTTCACTTGTAGCAATTTATTTAAATATGGACAAGTTGTCCCTTTCAAATTTATTATTAATGCATGAATAGATTCACCAAATATTTCATGCCTTTTAGTAGTTGTGAGATACACTTAGGGCGTAAGGTCTTAATGGAAATCTCGTTAAAAAGACAAGAGTTCAGTATGTTTTATCTGAACAATAAATTAAAACAAGTGTTATGTGAATTGTTTGATATATGTGTGCTTGTTATATATAATAACTCTCAAGACACTAATCACATAAAGTGAAAGATTCGGGTAAGCATTAAAACTCTAGACAAGTGCACGTCTGGAGTATTGGCATAGATGTGGGTTGGGGTCATGGCAGTACTCGTGACTTTAAGGAAACCGTAGGATCCACGTGTTCCATTAGCGGATTGAGCTCATTCTTTTATTTGTGACGTGGGTAGCTTCCATTGTCACCTTCTAGACTAGACAACTCGCTCGGTGCTTACACTGGCTTCGGCTCAAGTAGGGCCACTTAATAAATAAAGGTGTTTAACAAGGAAATATTAACTAATTACTTACCATAGCAAGATAATTTATGATATGATTGTTATATGCAATAGATCTGTATGTTTATTTAATTGTCGTACTCAGATTTGCTGACGTTGTACAATTTGATCTTATTAATATCTTGACCCTGTGATGGCCCAATATTGGTGAATAGTCGTTCAGGGTCAAGGTAAGATTGTGCAGGATGATAGGTACGATTATGGGCTTGAGTGATGAGTGGTGTTTCCAAAAAAAATTATTAATTTTGAGAAATATTTTTCTAAGTTTGATTTAATATTTAAGTTTGATTTATTCTAGACATTTCTTTTTATTTAAGTTAGATTTATTCAACAACATCTTTCGTTTAAGTTTGATTTAATAATTTCAGGGCCTCAATGGTTCCAAGTTGTAATAGATTTAATTTTAATTTAATTTTCGTACTATTTTAATTCCGCTGCAAAATTCTAGGTAAGCCGATATGTTTTCACACGTGGCGATAATATTTTAATAATTCTCAGTATTTCTTGAAAATAGCTTTTATAATTTGATGAGAATTATTGGGGTGTTACAAAGTGTATCAGTTAGCCTCAGATTTTGATAAAAAAAAAAGTTTTCTTAAAACGTCAATTTTTTTTAATTCTAGATATATTTTCATTTACGAAAACAAAGCATAATTTAAAAGGCAAAATAAAATTTCCTTTAAAATCAAGATTTTCTTACTTCACCTTGGTGAGGATTTGGGAAGGGTATTAACATGAATAATTATTATTTGCTATATGTTATATATGTTAACGATGATATTGATAATTGATTGTGTGTTGTGTGTTCAGTGTTTATGTGTTAGTAATATGTTATTTTTCCTTTATTTCTTTTGGGGATTGATATTGTGTGGGATCACATGCACTTAAATACTTTCAGATGTTGTTTCCTGCAAGAAATCCACCTAACGATTATCTGATCAAGAAAGACAATAAAACAATTAATGAATATTTGAACACGATAACAGCTTATGTATTCGATATATTCCTAGAAGAAAATAGAGTGAATGATATCACCTAAGCCTACATTGCCGCCATGTGCTTACCTTATCTACCAAAGAAAGAACTATTTACTCCAGTCTTTGAATACTTTAAAGCTCCATTATTCTTATTTGTTGGGCAATTCAACACCCTTGCCTACCCAAATGAATACATGTTAGGAGCTGGTCTACAAAAGTGGCTAATAGAACTCGATCGTAAATGGAATCAAAGTCAAGGAAAAATCGAAAATAATGCATCGAGTCAGGGCATCATTAATATAAACCAGGATAAGAAAGGAATAGAGCAAGCACAACTAGCAGTCCTTTGAGCAGGTAAAACGGAAGAGACAAAAGCCATCTTGACCGCGTATCTTAGAGCAACTACGTGGGAAGAGAAGCAGAAAATCTTTCAAGCACGTATGAAACCAACAAAATCGGACTTAGAGGATGATTATTTGATGGACGCGTATGAGATTCCAAGCAGAGATCCTGCGACAACCCTCGATAAAGAAGAACTGGGTATAAACGAGAGTTCTAAAGAAGAAGATCAGATGGAAGACGACAAAGATGAAGATTTTTGAGCAATTGGGCGTATCTTAGAGCAACACCAAGTTATAATAAAATAGAATAAAAGAACTTTCCATAAGCGCAGTGCTAAGTGCTTGGTTTAATCATTGATAAGTAATATTCATAAATTTCTAAGTTTTATCAAATTGAAATCAATAGACACTCTCAACTATGCTTCTTTATTTTGAGACGCCTATAAACTAGTAATAAATAAATGAATGAATGAATAAATGAATGGACAATGGACAACCTATGACGACTCAAAATTTTATGACAGTTAAAAAAAAATCTAATAATTAATATTATCACGCTTGTCTTCATTCTCTCAATAGACATTTGGATTAAAATCTTCATCTTTGTCGTCTTCCATCTGATCTTCCTCTTCAGAACTCTCGTTTATGCCCAGTTCTTCTTTATCGAGGGTTGTCGCAGGATCTCTGCTTGGAATCTCATACGCGTCCATCAAGTAATCATCCTCTAAGAGCAATTCTGTTGGTTTCATGCGTGCTTGATAGATTTTCTGCTTCTCTTCTCACGTAGTTGCTCTAAGATACGTGGTCAAGATGGCTTTTGTCTCTTTCGTTTTACCTGCTCTAAGGACTGCTAGTTGTGCTTGCTCTATTCCTTTCTTATCCTGGTTTATATTAATGCTGCCCTGACTCGATGCATTATTTTCGATTTTTCCTTGACTTTGATTCCATTTACGCTCGAGTTCTATTAGCCACGCACTTTTGTAGATCAGCTCCTAACATGTATTCATTTGGGTAGACAAGGGTGTTGAATTGCCCAGCAAATAAGAATAATGGAGCTTTGAAGTATTCAAAGACTGGAGTAAATGGTTCTTTCTTTGGTAGATAAGGTAAGCACATGGCGGCAATGTAGGCTTGGGTGACATCATTCACTCTATTTTCTTCTAGGAATATATCGAATACATAAGTTGTTATCTTGTTCAAATATTCATTAATTGTTTCATTGTCTTTCTTGATCAGATGATCGTTAGGTGGATTTCTTGGAGAAAACAACATCTGAAAGTATTCAAGTGAATGTGATCCCACGCAATATCAATCCCCAAAAGAAATAAAGGAAAAATAATATATTACTAAAACATAAACACTGACCACCCAACACACAATCAATTATCAATATCATCATTAACATATATAACATATAGCAAACAATAATTATTCACATTAATACCCTTCCCAAATCCTCACCAAGGTGAAATAAGAAAATCTTGATTTTAAAGGAAATTTTATTTTGCTTTTTAAATTATCCTTTGTTTTCGTAAATGAAAATATATTTAGAATTAAAAAAAAAATATTTTGACATCTTAAGAAAACTTTTTTTTTATCAAAATCTGAGGCTAACTGATACCACTTTGTAACACCCCAATATTTGATCTCATCAAATTATAAAAGCTATTTTCAAGAAATATTGAGAATTATTAAAATATTATCTCCACGTGTGGAAACGTATCGGCTTACTTAGAATTTTGCAGCGGAATTAAAATAGTACTTAAATTAAAATTAAATCTATTACAACTTGGAACCATTGAGGCCCTGAAATTATTAAATCAAACTTAAACGAAAGATGTTGTAGAATAAATCTAACTTAAATAAAAAGAAATGTCTAGAATAAATCAAACTTAAATATTAAATCAAACTTAGAAAAATATTTCTCAAAATTAATATTTTTTTTTGGAAACACCACTCATCACTCAAGCTCATAATCGTCCTTATCATCCCGCACAATCTTACATTGACCTTGAACGACTGCTCACCAGTATTGGGTCATCATAGGGTCAAGATATTAACAAGACCAAATTGTACGACATCTGCAAAGCTGGCAATTAATCAAACATACAGATCTATTGCATATAACAATCATATCATAAATTATCTTGATATGGTGAGTAATTAGTTAATATTTCTTTGTTAAACACCTTTTTTAATTAAGTGGCCCTACTTGAGCCGAAGCCAGTGTAAGCACCGAGCGAGTTGTCTAGTCTAGAAGGTGACAATGAGAGCTACTCACGTCACAAATAAAGGAATGAGCTCAATACGCTAATGGAACATGTGGATCCTACGGTTCCCTTAAAGTCATGAGTCTTGCCATGACCCCAACCCACATCTATGCCAATACTCCAGACGTGCACTTGCCTAAAGTTTTAATGCTTACCCGAATCTTTCACTTTGAGTGATTAGTGTCTTGAGAGTTATTACACATAACAAGCACACACATATCAAACAATTTACATAACACTTGTTTTAATTTATTGTTCAGATAAAACATATTGAACTCTTGTCTATTTAACGAGATTCCCATTAAGACATTACGCCCTAAGTGGTATCCCATAACTACTAAAAAGCATGAAATATTCGGTGAATCTATTCATACATTAATAATAAACTTGAAAGAGACAATTTGTCCATATTTAAATAAATTGCTACTAGTGAAGCATGAAATATTCAAAGAATCTATTCATGCAATATCTTTCTTTATAATCGGGAACATGAACTAATCCTTTCTATTCTTTTCTTGATAGGTTTGCAAACATAAGTTACACAAACATCTAAAATCACCACAAATAGTCATGTTCCACAAAATCACATATCTTGACAATCATGATAGAAATATGCAAAATCCTAAGATGATACTACGTCTGAAAGCTTATCAGTTATGCGTACCTTGAATAAACTTGGTGGTACTCCACCTTTTCCCCTTAGGACTCGCCTAGGTAATATTAAACTCGAGTCCTAAAAAAATATCCAGCAGCTTTAACATATCCTATGACCTCCCATAAATTACTAGAGAATAATAATTAATTAATTATATGTATAAATACATTCTTTAATCCAAGATTTTAAATTAAAGAGATAAAAGAATTTTTTTTATATATATACATACATATGTATACACGTATACATGTGGTCCAAGATTTAAAGAAAAGTTTTTTTTTTATTATACATATACATGCAGTACATACTGCGTGGTAGACGACCGTCGGCGACAGCAGGGCGGTAGGCAACGGCAACTGCAGGCATATCCCCGGCGATGCGGCTGCAGGTGGCTAGTGGTGGTGCTGCACCTGGCGGCCTGCGTGCAGGGGCGGATGTAATGTTTGTCCTGGTGGGTCCAGGGACCACCAAATATTTTCAGAATTTTTTTATAGTAGGTTATACTTGATTTTGAAGTTGATGACAGTTTTTCATGTTGCAACGACAAGTGTCGAAAGGGTATTTTCTGGTAAGATGATAATAAAATATAAATTATGTAATAGCATTGGAAATCAAATGTCGAATGATTGTTTGATTACTTTTTTACAGAGTGATTTGTTTGTCGATGTTAAAATGAATGATATCATAAATAGAGTTTAAAGCATGAAAAGTCGTCGTGAACAATTATATATAATACACTATAAAAAATATTGGCCCATTAATGACAATGCACATTAATGACCGGCCTAAATCCTGTCTAAAGGTAGATGTTTTATGATAGTTTTTGGTCCTGTCATTAGAATTCACATAATACCTAATCCAAACTCTATTAAATTAAGTTGAATTATTTGCAATGCGATTGCGAGTTCACGACGAGAAAAATCATTTAAGAACCCTCGTTTTTAGGATGAGACGAGTCACACATTTGCAACGGAAAAATCATTTATGATACCCTTTTCTAGGACGGAGCGAGTCACATTTTCACAACTAAAATACTTGTTGTAAAGCGTATCTTTTTGTAGTAGTGATAGTTTTATACAGTTTTACTATTTGTTTGTGAGATTTAATTTGAAGATTTGTACTACTTTCGGCTTGTAAGGTGATTTTTTTAGTATATTTGGTTCATTGTAATATGAATTTTTTTGATGTTATTTTGATTGAACTCAATTATGTACTAGACCCTTTTTTTTTTACATATGATTAGTCATTTATGGTGGTGACCAACTGTCTCCGAAATCCTGGATCCGCCACTGCCTGCGTGAAGGATGTTTTGTTTTGTTCTGTTGTTTTTTTTTAAAGAAAACCACACGAACCAGCACGGCAAGGCTGGTCGTGGCAGGTGGTGGCAGCGGTGACTAGCTGTGGTGTCGGAGGTTGAAGGTAGGTGGTGGAGGTTAGAGGTTGAAGATGCTTATTTTTTAAAAAAATTCCCCTTTTTTTCCTTTTTCTTGACTTACAGTGAGAGAGAGAGAGAGAGTGGCTTTGTTTTTTTTTTTTTTTTCTTTTGCTTTTTGACCTGATTTGGTTTACCTAGAGTATTTATAATACTAAGGGTTGCTTAGGATTTCCAGATTAGTTGGGCTTGTGACAGAATACCTAAAGCCCTTATCATTTTAAAAACCGAATTTTATTATTATCCTATCTTTTCCTGAACGATACCCAACCGACAATTAAAACCTTTAGACTTATTTTAAATATGACTCAAAAATTTCTGTAAAATAATTTAAAATATTAATTTTTCCATAAAATAAAATATTTAAATTATTTTATTAACTCCAATACAGAAAACATATAAAATATCTGTTTTGGGTATAAAAATTGCGTACTTACGTATAGTTAAGACCCTATACTAAGGTATAAAAATACGGGGAATGACAAAGTGACTTCAAAAAAGTAAAATGTAAATCACGAACATTGTCAAATATTCATTAAAATTAACATTATAATGATGATCAAATTTTAAAGATAATTTTATCCTTCATTATTTTCTAATAATTTAATAAATAGAAATACATATATTTTTTAATATTATCTTCTGATGCCTCCGTATCAACTTTTGAGTTAGCATTTTCCCTTACATGTATTATATCAATACCCGTATATGTATTCGCTTTCATGCAACCTAGGATGCTACAACTTGTGGCAGCAAAAAAAGAGAAACTATTCCACTTATAGGAAAAATGCATTTGAAAAATTTTATTGGAGTAAACTATTCCAAATTATAAGAAAAATAAATAAATTTCAGCGTAGAAGACTTTTCACATTTAACCTCAAGTGGGGTACCCCACTTTGCATAAGTTGACCCCACCTCTATCAATAAAGTTTTTTTTATTAGGATGAATTGTGGGATACTAAGCATTGAATCTGGCTTTAATGTAGATCACCCGACTTAATAATAGCTAACACACGCATCTGTAAAGGGATAATTAGGAATCCTTACAAATGTGTGCGGCGAGAATCGAATTCAGGACCTCGTTCCTGGAATTTTGAAGCCTTATCCACTAGCCTAAGACCTCATCCTTGCCTCTGTCAATAAACTAGCAATAGGACTCTGGTCCAAAATTAAAAAAAAGGGGTTTTTCTCAGTTATACCCATGAGGTATAACTGAGAAAAACCCTTTTTTCTGTTATACCCATGAGATTTGTAAAAAAATTTAACTGTAGCCAACAAACATAATTATATGTTACAAACGTTAGTACCGTTTACTTTGCAAAAAAAGGTGGGGGCGTGGTGGACTTTTATTAGGTTGATTTGGTAGTTGTGGTGGTGAAAATTAATGTTAATTTGTTGTTAACAACTTAACCGTGTTAGCTATAATTATGTTTATTGGCTATCGTTAAGAATTTTTGAAAACGTCATGGGTATAACAGAAATTTTTAAATTTCATGACTATAGCTGAGAAATCGCAATACCTCATGGGTACAATTGAGAAAAAACCCCCAAAAAAAACTGCAGATTACAAAAAAATAGCAATTAATTAATTAATACAAAGCATATGCCAACTCTGCACAGAGATTTTGTGTGAATGTGTGATGTATAAGTGTGGCACACACATTTTTTTAAATTCCCCCCAACTAAATCCTATATAAATGGATGAACCCACCAAATTAATAAAAGCCGAATAACAACTTTAATACTCCTACTAACAACCAAACTTTATCTATCCAAACATAGAGAAATTATTATCCTCGAAAATGACATGCAACAAACTAGCTAGTCTTTACTAAACATAACCGAGTGATAATAAGGGCCATTCATGAAATAAAGTTGTTACCCATTATCACATACTAAGAAGAAGGAAAAAAAAAAAAAAACCCAACTTTCTATCTTTCTTATTCTCTTCTTGCTATTTATTTCATTATTCTCTACATAATTATAAGTTATTGTAACGTGTGCTTTTAATTCATATTTATGGCTGCCACCGGAAAGTCCCGAGTTTCGCCGGTGCCGGTTACGGTGTTTGCGCACTTGTTGGCGGTGGTGGTCACGGCCTTGGTCCTTGTTTGGCTCCTACACTTTAGGGAAGGCCTTGCTTTTAGGTCTCAAGTCAAACCTAAAATCTTTAATGTAAGTCTTTCTTTTTCTTCCTTTTTTTATTTTTGCTTTTTCTTAGGGATAAATGATGTTACAAAAAGAAAAGCAACTTCTTAAATTGGAAACTTTTTCATTTCCTCCTTTGTTGTGAAACACTAATAAAGTTTAGGGCCCGTTTGGTTGTAAAATATTTTGCAATGGAAAACACTATTAAAACAATAATTGATTCAGTGTAAAAATTGATTAGTAAAAAGGATGAAAGGAATGGGAATTGAAGGGAGAGGATTGATAAAAGGAGAGTAAAGATTGCTAGGGGGATCAAATTGTCTTTTCTCTTCAAAAGGACAATAATTTGCACCCACACAAGACCTTTGTCTTATTTTTGTTTTACATGGTAAGGTAAATCTATCGGATCCTAATATAAAGTTCGTATCATAAAAATACTCAACTCACATTATCGCAAAGAAGAAGGGGCTACGAGCCTACGAGAATCGAACTCGCAACCTCTGATGCACTCTAGCCCCGTTATGCTAGAACTCGGTCTACAAAGGGCTCTTTCTTGATGGAAACTTATTTTACATTCCATACCAATCAAACCAAACAACGGACATGAAAGCTAAAGAAAAACTTATTTTTACATTGCACAATGGTGAGGCTGTTTTTAAAATGTGATAGCGTTTCACAGCGGTGGGACTAGGTCTTGCCAAGAAAAGTTATTAAAAATATCAAGTAGTTTTATAGATATGTAACCATTTTTGTAACTTTGGTAAGGTAAGACCATCTCACGAAAAAATTTGTAAATTTGAAATTGTTTTTAGCTAATAAAAAAAAGCAAATCGTATCATTTTTTCTTTTTAATTTACTCTCAAAATATATCATTTGATATACGCACTTTTTATACATAGTAACTCATGTACGTAAGCTATGTCGAATATTATGTTATTATTAGTTCTACTTGAAATTGAATGAAATAATTTCCATGTACCTTTACAATACATTTTCTATTGAAATTTCAAGTTGTAAAGGGAAGCTTAATATTTCGACCTTAATTGGTTCGTATGAGACTTGTGGTCTTATGTTTGATACTTATGTAAGGTGGATTGTTTTCTTTGAGCATGTAGCCTTATACCAGTTGATAAGCTAATGGTTTAGGGCCTGTTTGTTTCAGCTGAAAAAAACTGAACTGAACTGAACTAATTGCTGCTGAACTGAACTGAATTTAACTTAACTTAATTATAATTATTAGTTTTAGTATGTACAAGTATAGGAGATTAAGAAATTAAGCAACTTATAATTATTTCAACTATACGATTATGGTTCAAATACACAATATTAATGCCTCGTATAATTCATGCTATGAGATTATTCATGCTTTGAACTTAATACTACCTCCGTATCATATTACTCGCAACTTTCTAATTTTTTAATACTCACAAATAATACCTCAAAGTTGCGTATTTGAACCACAACCGTATAGTTGAAATATTTGTTTATTCTAAAATGAAATTTGTTAACTACAATTATCATTTCAATCATTATCGATTCATTCATATAAAAAATCAATGATATAAAATAAATATATTAACAAGAATAGTAATTCTTATAATAATAGTAATATCAATCGTTATAATAATAGTAATAGTAATGATAACAATAATAGTTATTAGTGTCTTGTTATCAAATTAGTAAAACAACTGATTGCTACTGAACTGAACTGATTGCTACTGAATTGAACTGATTGGAGCTGAACTGAAATTAAACTGAAACAAACAGTCCCTTAATACTTTAATTTCCTTATCCTGTCAAAAAAAATCAAGAAGTATTTAATTTTATTTTATTTAGCTTTCGTATCATACGTATAAATAGGTACCCAAACTATATAATATGTCTTCAAATAAAGTTTGATTTCATCAACTTTCAATGCAGCATATCAATTTATTTTGTGTACTGTATGCAGGTACACCCACTTCTAATGGTTGTTGGGCTCATTGTGATAGGGGGTGAAGGTAAGTCCACTAATTAATGCCCAATACTGCTAGCTCAATTGTATGCTTTTTATAGAAGTTAGTTATTTCTTGGAAAAATTAATTTTAATAATCCCAGTTTTTTTTTTTTTTTTTTTGTAATTTTTTTTTGCTGATTCTCATTTAGCCGTCTCATCGTTGTGTAATTGGTGAATAATCTCATTGTATCTAAAATCAGTCAAATTCTTGCTGTCATTGCTTCCTCTCACTACAAATCTGTTAAAAACCAAAAGAAATTGCAAAAAGACTTATTTTAGCTGAGTTTGATAAGTCAAATTTGACTCGAGACCAATATAAGAAGATTATTTGCTAAGGTGAAATTGTTCCGGATTTATTCTAATTACTAATTTTTAATCTTAGAGTCCGTTTACTTTGGTGTAAAATGTTTTCGATGTAAATTGATTTTCCACAAAAAATATTTTACATTGGAAAACTCATTTTCATAGAAGTTTTCCAATGTTTACTTGCACGGAAAATACGTTTTACTCTCAAATTAGGGGGAAAATATAATGTTTTTACTATGGTGTAAAATGAGTTTTCTGTCCAAATTTTACATTTTATTTTTTCACCCAAAGTAAACGATGTAAAATAGGAAAACTATTTTCAAGAAAAACATTTTACACTCTAGCAAAATAATTTGACATCTTTTGTTTATTTTAATTTATTTTATATTTTAATTTATATTTTAATTAAAATAATTTGACATCTTAGTCCAATGTTTTATATTTTAATTTATTCTGTTTTTCATTTATTTTATTTTTATTTATAAGATTATGGGTTTCAATAATTTTGCATGCTTCAATTTTTATGACAAAATAATTGCTGGATTTAATTTTTTGGGGGACATATTCATCTTTGAGGACCAAATTTGACATCAAATTTGGCAAAAGAATAAAAAAAATGCCTCAATATCAAGGGAAATGCCTTGATTACAATTTCCTTGATATGCCTTGATTACAATTGAGTTTTTCATAAATTCAGGCATTTTCAGTCTTTTTTCCAATTTTAACAATAAAATTGGCCTTTAAAGGTAAAAATGCACCCCCAAAACATGTCTAGAATAAATTTACTGAAAAACCAATCGCCGAAAAAGTTTACAAAAACCATTACCAGAAAAGTAATACTAATAAATTCATAAGAAATGTATTTTCAGAAAATGTCACCGGAACACTGTTAATGAAAAATTTGTGAATACTACCGGAAAACTATTCCCGGAAAATAAAATGACGTAAAATGAAAATACTAGAATTCACCGGGAAATAAATCAATGCACTTTCTCTTGATATTAAGGCATTAATGATTTTATTTTGCCAAATTTGATGTGAAATTTGAATTTTGAGGATTAAAGTGACCCCTAAATCTTTAATCGAACAATTTTTTTGGCACAAAAATTAAAGCACGTAAAACTAGATAAAACTATAACCTATAAAATAAAAGGTTTAATATAATAGAATGTAAAAAAATATAAAATGAGGAATATAAAATATAGAGTAAAAGGTAAAGTTAGATTAAAATTTTAAATTAAGTTAAAAATTAAGATTAAATTAAATTAATAATTAAAAAGTAAAAGTAAAAATGATAATAAAAAAATAAAATGTTAAATTAGAATTAAATTAAAAGTAAAATAAAAATAAAAAGTTCAACTTGATGCAATTAAAAAGAACATTTTCAGTCACGTGTGTAGGAATTTAGCTGCTTTTGCAGTTCAATGAATCAGTATGTATATTCATGTAAAATGGCGTACTTTGTATATATTTTGGAGTAGTATTAAGAAATAATCAATAGTTCATTCTTTATATAGAAGAACGTCAATAATTTGAATTGTTAGTGTCAATTTTTCTAATATATATATTAAAAGCATAAACTACAATGCACCCTTTCAAATTTACTAAAATACCCTCTTTGGATAAACTACCAAATCCAACCCCAATTTCATGTTATTCCTTCCCTCTGTAAAACTCTAAAGTCTAAACTTCTCCGATCTCTTCTTTCATTAAAATGCCTCAATAACACATAAATTTAGATTTTTAGTGAAATTCAGACTACATTTTTCTCATCTTCTTCCTTGAAACAAACCTTGAAACCCAAATTAAGCTTAAAATATTTAATTAAATGTACACAAAGTAGCAACATTATTTCATTGAATATACACAATTAATGGATAAAAGTTACATGATTTAACCATCAATTTTTTAGCAAATTCATATCTTTAAATTGATGTAACATATTAAAGAAAAATTGAGCTACACGGTTAATTGATGTAACACTATTTCATTGAATATACACAGTTAATGGATGAAAGTTACATTATTGATGAAAGTTCCATGAATTGTTAACACTACTTAGGCTTAAACTATTTCATTAAATATACACAGTTAATGGATAAATATTACATGCTTTAACCATGAATTTTCCTAGAATATCATTTTTTTTATTTTTAGGAAAAATTGTTGAGAACTTCTTAATAAAATTGATAGAAAAACTAATGGGACTCACCAACATTTCCATTCACAAAAATGTTACCGATAACGTTTTCAAAAAACAAATAAAAAAGTCTAATGGAAAAGTTAAGTGGTAATGGTTTCAAAATTTTGGTGTCTTTAGCTAGTACTTTAAAGAAAAAATTTATTAGGCAGTTGTTTTCAAAATCTGTATTTTATGAGATAGTAGTTAAAAATTCTCCTATAATTTTCACTCCGGACCCCAAAAATGTACGAGAAAACTTGTGTAGTAAATTTATAGAGGCTTGCCTATAGAGGCCGTCTTTAGTTTTCAATTCGGACCCCAAAAATGTACAAGAAGGCACGGTAAGTGATGCTTTAATAATTCTTTAACATTGCAAAGCAGCTATCATGGCATACAAGGCAGTCCCAGGAGCAAAGAAATCACAAAAACAGGTGCATTTGATGCTGCACCTAATAGCTCTTATCACTGGCATAATTGGAATATATTCAGCATTCAAGTTTCATCAAGAGCAAGGAATACCACATATCTATACTCTTCATTCCTGGATTGGCATAAGCACTATCTGTATGTATGGTGTGCAGGTAAATTCCCCTATGCCATTCCCACATAATAAAGATAAAAAATCATCTTAACAGCACAATATTATCGCATAATCGTTACATGTGAAAAACTTTCAAATTAACCAGATATTTTGTTTTCATGTTATCAGTGGATATACTCATTCTTCACATTTGCACTTCCACATACAAATTCAGCAGTCAGAGAAGCGATATCACCATGGCACAGATTTGGAGGCATACTCATATATCTCATGGTAATATGTAGTGCTTTAATGGGTTTAGTGGAAAAATTCACCTTCTTGAAGCTCCAACGAACACAAGAAGCTCTCATCGTTAACTTCATTGGAGTGATGATCATATTATTTGCAGCTATGGTTGGACTTGCGGTCACGTGTCCTCGTCTGTAATATCTTTATGTAGCATACACAGTACAAACACAAAAGTTGATATTATCAGCCTGCTACTATATGGGCATAAACTTCAATCACCATCATGACATTGACAAAAGAAATGCATGAGAATTGAAGGTCTGTTCTTTTTTTCTCTCAGGAAAGTTAAAATCATGCAACCCCAAAAAATCCCACAAATGTTCTCAGGTTATCTATGCTGGTTTCCTTCAACAAAAAAAAAAAAGGTTATCTATGCTGGTTGAGGATCCAATAAACAACACAAACATAACACCCGCAGATAAGCACTATATTGACAAGGTTTCTACCAGTTTTAAATAGTTCACCTTTTTAGTTTGCTTCTATAATTCACAATTTGCCCAATATGGGCTAAAAATAGCCCAAAACCGGCCATAATTCGCCTTTTTTGGTTCGCAATTCGCAAGGATTTTAGGGAAGTATGTAACACTGGTCTCTACTATATAATCTGCAAACTCACATGATAGGAATATTTTCATCAGGCGTCATCTGAGGACGTGAATCAAATTTTCACAAAATCCTTGAGTTCTAAGTTAATATACTCCCTCTGTCCCAATTTACTTGCCCAGTTTGAATTTAGGCACAGTTCATATATGAACTTTGACTTTATTTAATTTAATATACATAAGAACAAACATAGTCGTGATGGATCTAGTTTAATTCGTCTCAACATGTACTTTTCAAATATATAATTTTGATAATTTTTTTAGGAAAATTGGAAACTAATAATCCCACCTTTTGCATTTATGCAACTAATAATCCCACCTTTTATTAATTCAGGAATAATCCCACCTTTGTCTGTCGTATTCAATTAGTAGACCTTTTTACCGCCAACCTGGAGAACAGGTTAAGGCTACGTGCTTTCCCCCTTTTTAAAAAATGAACAAAATAATACTATAGTAAATTGTCTTCTCAAGGTTTTATAGATCATTTTAACCCTTGACGATCAGATTTGAGGTCAAAATTTGCAAAAAAAAAAAAAAAAAAAAAGGGACTTGTTATTTTTACTCTTTAATTTATATTTTATTTTATTTATTTAATTGTTTAGTTATTTATTTACGTCAAATTTGTCTCGATTTGTGCGCATTAATCTATGTAAAAAAATGTCATCCTAAGGTATTACCCTTTATAAGTCAGATTTGAGGTTATAATTAGCAAAAAAAATGACCCGATCATCCTTGATTTTTGTTTCCAATTCGCCTCGATATGCACGCGTTAATCCATGTATCAAAAAATTGTCCTCCTAAGGGTTTACGGGTTATTTTAAACCTTTCTGGGTTAGATTTGAGGTTAAAATTTTAAAAATTGAACCGATTTGCGATCCCGATTCTCCTCGATTTGCGCGGATTAATATATGTTTAAAAATAAGTACATTCCTTAGGTTTTACAATTCATTTGAACCCTTTATGGGTCAGATTTGAGGTTTAAATTTGAAAAATGACCCGATTTGTGTTCCCAATTCGTGTTGATTCGCGCGCATTAATCTTTGTATCCAAAAATTGTTTTTCTGAGATTTTATGGGTCATTTTAACCATTCGTGTTGATTTGCGTGCATTAATCTTTGTGTCAAAAAATTGTTTTTCTGAGGTTTTACGGGTCATTTTAACCCTTTATGGGTCAAATTGGAGGTCAAAATTTACAAAAAAGACCCGAACAGCCTCGATTTTTTTTTCGATTTGCCTCAATTTGCGTGCATTACTATATCTGTCAAAAAATCATCCTCTTTAGGTTGTAAGGGTCAAAATTTGCTAATTTGAGGCCCAAATCATTGGTCGGAAACCATCATTGAAAAATTCGGTCGAAAAATCATCGTCGGAGAAGTCAGCTGAAAAACCGTCGTTGGAAAAATCAAATAAAATAAATTCGCTGTAAGATTTGGCTAGATAATCGCCAAAAAAGTCAGTTGGAAAGCGTCGCTTAGAAAACATCGGACATAAAAACAACAACAACAACAATAATAATAATAATAACAATAACAATAAATATAATAATAATAAATAAATAAATTGATAATAACATTAACAATAATAATGATAATAATAATAATAATGGCAATAATAATAAGTATAATAATAATAATAATAATAATAATAAATAAATAAATAATAACAATAAAAAGTAACATTGATAATAATGATAATTTTAATAATAAATTAATAATAGATGAAAAAAATTACTTCGTAATTGTTTTAACCTGCTAAAACCAGTAACATCAGGTTACCAAACGCAAAAGGTCCACCAATGGAATACGATAGACAAAGGTGGGATTATTCCTGAATTAATGAAAGGTGGGATTATTAGTTGCATGAGTGTAAAAGTTGGGATTATTAGTTTCCAAATTTCCATTTTTTTATTATATATAGTTAAAGATATTTTTATTTAAAGTTGTGTTTTGGGAGGTATGAAAAAGATAATGTAGCAAGTAAATTGGGATAAAGGGAGTAGCATATTCGATGCGGATTATCAACTTTTAAGGAATTATGCTAAAGTAACAGAGGAATCCTTTACGAGTTTACTGCTTAATGTTTCACATCCCTGTAAAAAACAAACCAACATTGTCCAACTTAAAAATAAGCAATTGAGACTTGAGAGTATCATGAGTATTCAGAGCAGTTTGTTACAAACTAGCTAAATTGAAAGGGTACTTTAGGAAATACATAAATAAGTTGTAATTAGTAGCTTGTAGAAGAATCTAGTAAGGTTAGGAGTTTTCTATAAATAGGTAAGGTTAGGGAGAGAGAAGTGATGGAAAAATTTGCTAAGTGTTTACTTGCTTTCTTAGGAGAGATTCAAGCCTCTCAAAAGTTGATTAGGGAGAGCCTCCACCTCTCGAATGTGGATTATCTTGTTATTTTCTCAGTTTATCTTAGCTATTATTAATACATAATTTCATCTTCATCTTTTGTTTATTTTCACATTAAAAGTTAAATATTTTGTCCAACATCTCGGTCCATAACACAGTTTACCAATCTGGCACATGTACAACATGTATGAACGCGAGAAATGCATGCATCTAGTACTCCAGGATGTACAAATTTGCAAACAGCTAGTGTATATGAAGCCTTAATTAAAAACTTTTATAACCTCTTCAAGGTTGAAAATAAGACTAAAATGGTCTTACCTCCCAGCTCCACAGACACTAAACAGTTGTGCCTCCACCATCAGACATCAAAGACGCTGAAGCAGCAGCAGCTGTTGGGACTACCCCGGTAGATATACCAGGTTTTGATAAATGCAACAGCCTGTAATTCCACATAAATGAGACACAGACATCTCATTCAACTTTAAAAAAAAACCCACATTTTTACAAAGCAGGCAGAATTTGTATTTAAAGCTAATGACTATTGCGGGACTTACGGAGCAAGATATTCACAGAATGATGAGACAGCTGCCGCAACTTCACTGTAGTTATCAGATGCAGCAGGAGCTGTTACTTCAACCATTTGTATGCCAGGCGTGACTAGCTCAGCCTCATCGATAGCATGCAACTTTGGCATCTTATTAACTGAGGAGACAGTAACATTGATATGAGCACCCCTATAGAATTTGAATGAAAAACCAACCCGCAACAGCTCATGATCCAATTTATAACCAAGTGCATAAAACAAGCGAAGGACATTTTTGCTAGTTTTGCTTTCTATCATGCTCCGGACAACAACAGAGATCTGTTCTGCACCAGCACCTCTCATTGCACCACCAACATGACGAACAACCCTGTACGATAAACATCTTTTTGCATCAAAATAAGGAGATAATCCATCACAATAACATTTTAGAAGAAAAACTACTCACAAATATTACCAAGAAGGTTCAGGCTGCTCAAGATCACATATAAGCCGAACCTCAGAGGACACATTTCCTGCAAAGAACCAAATTACGAAAAGCAGACAGATTAACACTTCTCAAGCATATATAGGTCAATTAGGATAAAATGACATTATAGATAAAACCAAAAATACAGAGATGTTGAACTAATTAATGAACAATGTAAGAACTATTGATTTCATTAAAAAGGGAACTGATTGAGAATGATGCAGCCAATCAAAAAGTTGCGGATCAAAGACCATATTTCACTGCAATCTTTTGAAAATACAATAGACTAGAGAGACATAAAGATGATCTTGATATTTTGATAATAATCAAGACAAGGTCAAGCTCACTATCGAGCACTATAGAGCAATGAATACAACTAAAATGCACTATAGAGAAATGAATGCAAAAACATCAAAGCCTTATTCCCAAAAAAAATTGGTGTCACCTAAACATGAATCAAATGTGAGGAATTAGAAAATCATCACAGTATATTCCTCCTACCATCTTTCCTATTTACATAAAAAAAATTCCTTAGAGGCATCAGGCATACCAAAACTTGAGCTGCTTTTTAAACATAACTCATGACTCTACAGCATATCAAAAAAAACATCACCAATTATTCAAATTAATCTAAGTAGAGAGAATAACAGTATACCAAGACTTGAGCTGCTTTTTAAACATAACTCATGAATCCTTAATAGTTCTTTATTGACTCCACAAAGCCCTTGTAGAAGAATCTCCAGTGCTTCCACGTGCTATAAAAAAAAAAAAAAAGTTGCATTGGCCAAGTGAATTAAAAGTTCAAACACTCAAGAGACTATGTTGAAAGACATAAATAATCAAAATTAACTTCACTTGATCTAAAATATTGAAGAAAATTTCAGAAATGGTCCCAGCTCCCAAGCATTACAAACATATAGATACATTATATGATTTTATTTTAAGAAGGCATTATTCCACAGGTTTTTTTTTAAAAAAAAAAAAAAAGGGAAAACCAAAGTACCCTGCCTAACTACCATTTCATCTAAGGCTAACAAGGCAATCCTCCCATTTTCCATGTTTATCGCTATGATTAATTGGATGATTGTGGCTAGAGTTTCAAATAATTTTCCGAATCCGAATTTCCAATCCAAAATATTACTAATTCAGTCTGAAATATTGCTATGATTAATTGGATGATCATGGCTAAGGAACTGCATAATTTTCCGGATACAAATTTCCAAACCAAAATATTACTGGTTCAGTTTGAAAAATAGGATATATGAACTGTTTTTTGAAATCCAAAAAAACAGATCAGATATCCGTTTTGAAACCCAATACCAGATCGGAGTTAAAGAAATTCGGATAATCCGAATTTCCAAATTAAAATCCGGATTATCCAGTTTCCCGATCCACATTTTCAAATATTCGGATTTTCTGATCCAGATTTTCAGTAAATATCTGGTTTTTCAATACAAAAAATGTTTACAAAATCCAAATCCGGATATCTGATTTTCTGGATTGGATCCAGATTTTTATAAAAAAAAACAAACAATGATCCAAAAATTCAGATGTTCAGATTTTCGGATTGGATCCAATCCGGAATCCGAAAACACAAACCCCTAATTATTGCAGCAATAATCTGATCCTTAGGCAAAGACTTTTCTCCTTCCTTGTGTGCCTATAAAGTGTTCTCCAATTCATATTCTTTATAACATCAGTTTTTTCCTATTTTATTCATAAACACCCTCTACTTGAAAAATACCATTAACATCATCTATGGTTCTATTCTTTGGCATAAATATTCTAAACTCCAATCTTTCTCCTCTTCTCCTTAGAGTGCCGTAGTGAGGAAGGTGTTATACCTTGAATTATGTACCGTCAACAACTATTATGCACCCCGGTAGCGCCATAATTTGTTTTCAAGTTAATGGATCTTAATCCATGACATATCTATTTTCTTGATATCTTCCCTATAGATTTTGTTTCTAATTATTTTGTTCAGCTTATGGTATCTCCATCTCTAAAAACAAGACTCTGCAAAAACCCCTATTCAGAAAACATTCTACACTACTTAAAGTCAAACAAAAACCACTAAATTTAGGCTTTCCCTCCCAAACACATTTTCCCCCTTCCCATGCTCACATTTCTCCCCTTCCCAGGCTCACATTTCTCCCTCCCTTTCTTTAATACACCAAATAATAGAATTTTCTCTTATATAAATGAATTTTTAGATTGAAAGTATATTGGAACTTAAAAAAAAAGTAAAATCTTATGATGTCTTTATACAACTATACAAGTTTCTCCTAAACCAGAGACATTTTTAAATAAAAGTGCAATCTTAGTTTTAAAAGGCGCAAGGCGCACCAAGGCGCAAATAGTCGTTGGAGCCTAGGCGCAAGGCGCAAGGCGAAGGCACGCGCCTTTTGTAGGCGAGGCGCATGTGTTTATATACTTATTTCAAATTAATTTTTTCTTTGATTGTCATTAATATTTATTTAAAAGATCCCTAAATCATTTACATGTTGACATTTGTAAACCTAAGGTAGTCTTAATTTGAAAAAAATCAATCATTCTTCAACTTGTAACTTAAATCTAAGCTATTTTACATAAGGCGCAAAGGCGCGCCTTACCAAAAGGCGCTCAAAGGCGCAAAAGGCGCACGCCTTTCGGATGTGGTTGAGCCTTGCTTAGCTAAAGCGCAAATCCCAGAGCCTGGGAGTAAAACTAAGAGTGCAATTGAATAGTGAATAGGAAGTATAAGTAAAAATCTTATGACAGATAAATTTGTCTATACTCCAAGATAATCTTTGTCAGATGCTATATACAGTTAAAAAAAAATTAATATTAATGCATTTAGAAAAAGATTTCCTTTTATCTACTATATAATTTTTTAAAACCAAACATGTGTTGTGTTCAAGTATCACCTAGTTTAACTAATACATATTCAATAGACCTCAACAAATGAGGAACATTGGATATCATGTTAAGTTCAAAGGTGTGTTCTTTTTGCATTTTGCCATTGATAAATTACAGGGAATAGCATTATAGCACCTGACTGACAATAGCAAAAGGATTATAAATTTTAGAATGGGTTGAAAAAACCCTTTCTTCTAGCCTTTTTAACAGGGACTAGAATATGAACAAGCTACTGAAATAAGCCTAAATGCTCATCTAAACTTAATAAATCTCATGGTCAAATTCTATAAGTTCAAAACCACAACTACAAATTTCACAAAATCACACATACAACAAAAGGAAAGAGAGAAAGAGGGCATAATGAACTTCAAATTCACCTGGGTTTCAATAATCCCTTGAACCACACACTCCATAGAGATTGCTTGACCTAAAGAAAATCCAATTTTTCAATATTAGAAAATCATAGAAACAGATAATATGAACATTGAACAACATAAACAGATAACATGGTTCAGATTCCTAAGATGGTAGAAACAAAATTTTGCAAAAGAGGCTACTTCAGTCCATTTTCCTTAACATGAACAACATAAAGTCAGGTTTTATTGCAAAAGCTCCATTTTCGTAGTCAACAACACATTAGCAACAAAATTGGACTGAAAATTCGCCTCGCTCAAGCAACAAATTACGCAGTATAAACTTCACTAATTATAACCGACGCCTCAATTATCCACCCTAGAAGAACCCTAAGTGACTATAAGATAATTAAATCCACTGTATAATTGAACCCTAAGGAGAAAATAAAACCGTACCTCAAAAGCTCTGCTTTAATGGAGGAAAGGCCGAAAGGCAGCACAATAACCACTTCAATGTTCAATGCCCAACTCAAGCTGTCAGACTTTCGAAAGAGAGAGAAGGTAAAAGAAAGAAAGATGCAGTGCTCCCCCTTTTGCTTTGATAAATTTTCTTGGTAAATTTTCTTTGATCTCAAATTCAAGCCTCAAGGGATAAATTCTCTCTTTTGGCTTTCTTTTAAAAAAAAAATTACCTATTTCGTTGTGAGAAATGACTAGTAAATCAAATTGATTTTTTTTAGCAAATATATTAAATGGTATTTTTTAATTTTGTTAAAAATAAATTACCAAAATACCCCTATAGAGTTGGTGCTCGGATTCCTACCCCTAAAGTTTGTCAAAATTACCTTAAAATGTCATTTGAGATACAAACTTTGTATCTCAAATTTATTTACTGATCATCCCCGTTGGTTGCACCCTAAAAATGGAGGAATTTCCCATTAATTTGCACACCATCATGTTGTTTGTGTTGGATATAATGCTTTAAAATAGTAATTTGCACTTTTATTAGGTAGGAAGTTTAGTTATTGTTTAGTCAATGGAGTAGTAATTCTAGGGATTTAGTTTATAGTATATTATGTAAGGGAGGTTCTAGTTGTTAGTGGGGATTCATGGGATCATGCTTCCTCTATTTTAGCCATTAGCTTGTTATTAGTTATTTGCATGAGTCTATGTAAAGTCTACTAATTGATGTACTTAGTATTATTAGATTGAATGAAGTTTTTTGTTTCAGTTTCAATTTCCTTCCTTTCCTTTCCCCTCTCTTATCTCTATATTAAAATTTCAACAGTTTGGTTGACAATAAAAAGTAAAAATGGAGGAATTGCAAAATCATGGGAATTTTGATTTCCTACAAAACATGGGAAATCACTTACCAAGTAACCCCTTGGTAAATTGCAATTCCCATGAATTGTAACTTCCTTGATTCCAACCAAACAAGAAATGAAAATTCCCATGAATTTTATATGGGAAATCATTTCACATGAAATAAAATTTCCTTTAGGAATTTAATTCACACATGAACCAAACAACCACTAAATTTTTGGTAGTTTTAATTTAGAGCGTTCTTAATTAATAATTATTGTCTGTATTTCATTAAATATATATTGCTCAAAAGACGACATTGTTATAAAAAAATAAAAATATTTAGTTTTATATGGATCAGTAAATATGAAATGTTAATTTGTGTAGTATTTTATTGTTATATTTTAAACGATGTTATCTATTAATTTTATATCAATTAGCAAATATGAAATGTCATGGTAAGTGTGCAAACTCAATATGTTACCTCTATTAAAAAAACGGAGGGAGTATAAGAAAGTAAGATATTTTATATAAGATGGTAGGCTGTTTATTGTCATATTTTAAACGATGTTATCTATTAGTTTTATATCGATGAGTAAATATGAAAATAAAAATAGTTAGTTTATATCGATCAGTAAATATGAAATGTTAATTTGTCTAGTGTTTATTGTCATATTTTAAACGATGTTATCTATTAGTTTTAAATAAGCGAAATTGCTATCTTTTGCTGAACTTTTAGTAAATAAAAACGAATTTACTAACGTTTTTCTAAACTTTAGGAAAATAAGCTAATTTACTTACCTTGCTACAGATTATAACAAATAAGCAAAATTGATATCTTTTGCTCAACTTTTAGTAAATAAACGAATTTACTACCTTTTTCTAAACTTTAAAAAAATAAGCGAATTTACTTAATTTGCTACAACTTATAGTAAATAAGCGAATTTACTATTTTTTCTAAACTTTTAGTAAATAAACGAATTTACTAACTTTTGCTAAACTTCAAGTAAATACGAAAATTTACTTGCTTTGCTACAACTTATAGTAAATAAGCGAATTTACTATCTTTTGCTAAACTTTTAGTGAATACATGAATTTACTATACTTACTATTCTTTGCTAAACTTTTAGTAAATAAGCGAATTTACTATCTTTTGCTTAACTTTAAGTAAATAAGCGAATTTACTACCTTTGCTAAAATGTAAGTAAATAAGCGAATAAAGAACTTATAGTAAATGAACGAATTAACTACATTTTCTAAACTTTAAATAAATAAACAGTAAATAAATGAATTTACTTCATTTGCTAAACTTTAAGTTAATAAGCGAATTTACTTACTTTTCAAAAACTTGTAGTAAATAAGCGAATTTACTATTTTTGTTAAGTAGATAAACGAATCTACTCCTTTTTCTCAAATATTTTATCGCTTTAGTAGGTGAACGAATCTACTAAAATTTATTACATCTTCTGCTTTCTTTTGCTTGTTACAAAATTTTCTATATGTTGATTTCTTTCAAAGCAATAAAGAAATTGATTACTTAGGAAAGATTTTTTATTTTATTTTCTAAAAACAATGATAAATTTTTGTGTTTTGGAAGCCTCTTGCTACCTAAAGCTCTCAATCACCCATTTGTTTTTCCAGGAGCCCCTTGATTCCGAATCTAAAGTCTCGAAAAGCGATTTGAGCATACTTTAATTGTCGTTTTACTCAGACTCAATCAAAGTGGGGCTAACTGTTGACACCGCATTTAGTCCCTTGTCCCGAGGAAAGAATCAATGATGATATTAATAAACTCACTTTTCTAGAGGATTGAGTAATAATTGTGTATTATTGGATATTATTAAGCCTTATTAAGAATTTTTTTGGCCGAAAAATTATTGTAAGATTATATTATATTCATATAGTGTACTGAAAGAGCTTTAAAATGATATATTATATGTCTCATTTGGAGTTGCTAATCAAAAGTTACAATGTTTTTGAAAAATTGCATCAAAGATTTTATCGCTGATCAATTAGCGATTATATTTTAGATACACTAATCTAATGAATGATTGTGAATGGTTTTCGTTGATCAAATCAACAATTTTCTATAATTTTCGTTGATCTGTCAGCGCGAAATATAATGTTGATGAAAAGACGGGTCATGTTCAATCACAGACTGGAATGAAGGATTTTCAACAATGTATTTGTTGTGTGGGCTGCAAGAAATCAAATATACAGGTAGATTTTTTACTTGGTCGAATAAGCAGGATGGGGACTGTAACGACCCGACTTTTTGACTTGTCGATTTACGAAGGGAATCGACATTCGGATCATTACTTAAACAATTTAAACTATAAATGAAATTAATTAACTAAAATTAAACAACTTTTATTAAAATACTGAACTATAATCCAAGAGTCAAATAAGGCATATAGTGCCCAAAGTGTTACATGAACCCAGTAAATGTCTTCCCAACAGGCTGGGATTATAAATAAAAACTATAATATTGTCTTATAAGTCCTGAAATAACTAAAATAAATCTAAACTTCATCCACACTCAAACCCATCCAACGGAAGCCCGTCTTATGTTGTTGCATCGTCACATGAAACTGAGGGGGGGTCCACCGTCAGTGGCGAGTAACTAGGCTGACCCGCTTAATTGAGGGACCGCTAAACACATAATATCATAGAATATACACATGAAAACACACATACAACATGATACAATGTATACAGAATTATACGAGATACGTATAAAAATACGTACAAAAATACGTATACGAATACGTATAAAATACGTATAAAAATACCTGCAGAAATACGGTTAGAAATACGTATAAAATACGTATAAAAGTATGTATACCATACGTATAATAATACCTGCAAAATACGGTTAGGAATACATACAAATACGAATACAACACAGATATACATGTACACAATACATACGAATACAGATACATATATCATTACATTCATACGAGTACAAATACGTGAATCGTTCCTGTACAAATACATACATCAAATCATACACAGCGGAAGACTAATACAACTAATTCCTAACTTATACTATATGGTTTCCATAAATTCCGTATTCATATCATATCTTATCCTTTCATTTCATCATATCATATCTTATAATTTATATCATATCATATCATCTTTCATTGGACCGGTCACTATAACTCGTTGTGGATCTCGTGTTTCACCACAACTTTCCTAGAACATGCCGGGGTGAGCTCGTGTACTCAACCCGTAGCGAATCTCGTGTTTCACCACTAAGCCTAAGTTATGGCCATAACCCCTAAATAGCAGCTCGTGTACTACTACTTAGACGACTACATATCCTAAGACCCAGAACTACTCGGGGGAACTCGTGTGTTCGTCCCATTGAGCAGTGGCTTCGACTTAACCCAGTCTGACTACTCGAGTCATCAGGTAGGCGTCCTTATCTTATCTTATATCTTTCAGTTCTTATATCATATCTTATATCGGGAAATACTAGGTGACCGTATTCGGAAATGAACCGTTCGAAGTCCCAGGAAAGAGAGGTGCGGCACGTATGTTGGCCACCTTAAATACCAAGTCTTTCCTAGCCAGAAATCGAAACGATTCGTATTCCTCCTACTCTGTTTCCTTTCTTTCCCTATTAATATCTTATCACTTATCCCTACTGATTCCTAGTATTAATAATAATACTAATATTTACCGTAATAATAATAATATTAATAATATTATTCGAATCCTAATAATATTAATAAATTACTCTCTACCCTTCCTTGTTACAACTTATCCCTGATAATTCCTTTAATTGTAATTATAACAGTTATTCCTAAAAATATTATAAGTCAAAATTAAACTAAAATTGACCAACATAAAAATTAGGCCACTCGACAAAAGATAAATAAACTCATAAATTCATCATATAATTAATTTAATAAATTACATAAAAAATACAATCAACTACATAAATTACCTAAACATGAGAAAAATTATACTTTTCATATTTTACACTACTCGAAAATCATGGACAACAATACCAAAATTACATCTTTAATTAATTAAATTCAACAACCATTAAATCATAGCAACCTTTATAATAAACATTAAAATTATCCTTAAAACACCATATTTTACACAATCTGATTTTAAAGTATTAAATTAAGAACCACCATTAAAAGGTCTCGAATAATCTGAAAATTTTTATGGGAGTTAGATGTAGGTTCATGGATTAATGTGCATAAATTTCGTCCAAAAATAACATCTTTTACTATTTTTAAGGAATTTTATAACCAAAAAATCAGATTAGGCTGAATTCAGTTTCAGATTTTTCTGCCATATCAAACGAACTTCAAAAATTATGAAAATTTAACACAAGCTGTAAAATACTATTATTCACTTCCACCTAAATTTTCGTAGCCATCCGAATTGATTAAGTATCTTGAATAATTCGTAAACCAAATCTGGAAAGTTTTACCGGTTTGAAAGATTAAATTATTATAAGCAATAAAAGTACGAATTTTGCCACGAAATAAATCATGATTCATAATCAAACAGCAAAGAAACTCCTAAAATTGTTCTAAGTCACTCGACACATAAGCACAACAAGGAAAAAAAAAATATTCATGCAATTATTCATACAAAAATACATAAATAAATAAATTAATTTATGCATAGAATACCTTAAAATAATAAAGGTTCGTACTACAATCAAGAAATATCATATTCATAAAATTCATATGGTTCGAATTATTTAAACCTAATCATGATACTAATTCTTTTACAATTTTCATGCTTTTAATCCTAATTAACTATGTGAATAGTTTGTACCAAAATTAAACGGAATAGCGAAGTTACCTCTAAACGCTAAAATTCCAAGGCAAAAATCACCCCTTTGGTGATCAATATGCACAGCTATTTTGGAAGGGAAGGAGGGAACTTTTCTTGTTACGGTTTATTAGATTTAGCAATTAGGAACAAATTATTGCTAACCTAACATATATATAGAAGAAAAGGAGAACAACAAGCAACAACTAAAGGGGAGGGGGGGTGCCGTGCCAAAGGAGAGAAAATAGGGAGTGAGAGAAGACTTAGTTAGGTTGTTAAAAGTTAGGGTTGAATTAGTTAAATTATTTAACTTAATTAATCAACATTAATTAATTAATTAAATTAAAAGAAATTACACTTTGGCCCAAATCCAAGGTAGAACCGGCCAAAGGGAATAAAGAGAACAAATTGGGTCTTTGGCCCAATTTGAGGAAAAAGAATGGACTAAAAATAAAAACAGTCCAAAATTAAATGGGCCTTTTGGACTTAGAATTAAATAAATTGAACTAATAACCGCGAAATTTTCTGGCCAAGCTCAAAATATTTAGATTACTACAAAAAATAAATATTAATTAAATAATAATCAATTAAATAGTTAATTAATTATACATTTAATTAATTAATAAAAATTTTAAAATATCCCAAATTTTCGGGGTATTACAGGGACAATGTTGCATTGTAATGTGCAAACTGGACAGGGTGTTAGCGAATGTTGAATGGATTTCTATGTACATACTATTGCTGAGGTGTTATTTCTGCCTGAATGTGACTTTGATCATTCTCCTGCTCTGCTCCAATGTTTTCCTGATCTTAGAGGGCATAAGCCTTTTAGATATTTTAATATGTGGGGTAAATCAGATCATTTTCTAGGGACTGTGAAGGGTGCTTGGGATGTGCGCTGCATATTCAAGGTCGTGTTATGTTTAGAATAGTTCAAAAGCTTAAGAGGCTCAAAGGTAATTTGAAGCTGTTAGTCTTTTGGTGATATTGTTGACAGAGACAAGAAGGCTAATGCAGAGCTTCTGAGGTGCCAAGAAGCGAGGCATGCTGCTCCTAATGATGTTGTCATGGTTTAGGAAGAATATGATGCACTTCAGAATTACAAATCTGTTCATGATGCTTGTATTTCTTTTTTAAAGAAGAAAGCTAAGGATGACTGGGTACTGTATGGTGATAGCAACACGAGTTTATTTCATAAGTCTATTAAAGCTAGAACCTGTATGAATAGGATCAATACTGTCCAAGATGGTGCTGGTAATTGGCTTCATTCACCAGAACTTGTGTGCAAAGCATTTGTTGATCATTTTGCTAATTTTATGTAGATGAAGAGTACAAAGAGGGGTAGGATCAGACAGAAGATTATCAACATAGGGAATGTTAATGAGGATCAGAAACAAATGTTAAATCTGGATTTTTCAGCAGAAGATACTAGGAAGGCTATGTGGGATATTCCTATCATTAAAGCTCCAAGGATTGATGGGTATGGGAGTGGTTTCTTTAAGTATGCTTGGTCTGTGATTGGCACTGAAATGGTGGACACGATTCAGATCTTTTTCAAGACCGGTAATTTACTAAAGGAGATCAATGTCACCTCTATTTCGTTGGTCCCCAATTTAAGTTGTCAAACACTTGTTACTGACTATAGGCCTATAGATTGTTGTTCAGTTCTTTACAAATGCATCTCTTAATTAATTTGTTCTAGACTTAAATTAGTGTTGTTGTACTTGGTTTCTAGCAATCAAGGTGCTTTTGTATGTGGAGAAGTATTATTAATAACATTCTAGTGTGCCAGGACTTAGTTAGGCACTATTCTGGGAAGAATGCCCCTAAGGGTTGTCTTATGAAGGTAGACTTACAGAAAGCATATGATACAGTGGATTGGGAATTCTTTTTGATCTTTTATCTGCCCCTGGATTTTCTAGATTATTGTATTCAGATTATTAGAGCTTGTATTTCCTCGACAAGGTTTACAATCCTGATTAATGGGTGCTCTCACGGGTTTTTCCATGCAAATAGGGGTTTGAGGCAGGGGGATCCCATGTCTCCCTTGTTAGTTGTTTTATGCATGGAGTACCTCACAAGAATTATGAAGTATGTAGGGTTGAAGAGAGGGTTCAATTTTCACCCTAAGTGTTATTTGTTGAGGCTTAATTGTCTTTATATTGCTGATGATTTAATGATTTTCAGCAAGGGGGATAAGGAGAGTGCTATATTACTCCTTAAGGGGCTTGATTTATTTGAAAAATCTTCTAGTCTTAGTATGAACAGGAATAAATTTGAATTCTATCATGCTAATATGGATGAACAAAATGTTACTAAGATTTGCAGGCTTGCTGGTATGGGATGTGGTAAGTGGCCTTTTAAGTACTTCGGTGCCCCTATTTCTAACAGAGTTGTTAATGTCAGGGACTATCTGTAACGCCCCGGATTTGTGTTATATTTGCTTTGATAGTTTTGCTTGAATTCATATTTAATTTTGTGCATGGTCTAAATTTATATGGGCTATTTTGTTGCTTGAGTGTGATTATTTTATTTTATTTTAATTATTTAGAATTATTAAGTTTTTAATGAATTAATTTTGGGTCAAGTCCAAAAATTAATCATGATTAACCATGCTTAAGTGCAAGTGGCCCATTAACAATATTTAGCCCATTTCTTTGTGCTCCCAACCCCCCCCCCTTTGGCTTGGCTTAATTGCCACTTGTTTTATGTTCACACCCAACTAACTTCTATAAATAGAGGTGTTAGTAAGGCATTAGGATCATTTGCTCACTTAATCATCTTTTGCTCACAATCAAATTAAACACACTCCATTTTACTCCATTTCACACGCCTATTTTGGCTAAAAATCTCCATCAATTGATCATCAACTTTTTCAACCCAAAAATTTAAAGATTCATCTTCCATTGATCTTTAAGTTGATTAAACCCATTTAATCTTCAATAATTTCATTCAAGATCGATTATTCGGGTTTGGTTCGTGTTGTTCGAAGGGTGGTTGTGTGCGTGGGTATTGGCGTGTGGTCCAGGTGGTGCACGGTGGTTCGTGGGTCTGTACGTGGTGGTTCATGAGGTCTCGTGCACGTGAATGGTGGTGCTCATGGTGGTGTTCGTAGCTGCGCCGTGTGCAAGACTTGTGGTGGCCGTGCGGTTGTGTGATTGATTCGTGGCCGTGATTCGTGTGGTGGGCCGTGTAATACAATTTCTGGGCAGCAAGTTTTTATTGTCTTTTGCGATCAAGTTTTGTCAAGGTAACATGCTCTTTCATCCTAGTTTGAATACCATGATCATAGGATAGATTTGGTGACCAAATTAGACCAAAACGTTTGAAGAATTTGAGTGGAATAAACCCATTTTATGCGTGATGTTAGGGCTGATTTTGTGATCAAGATTTGGTTATTTCATGCTTCTGATTGATGATTATTGTGCTATGATATGTTATGTTTGATTTTGATCATGAAAAGTATCCAAGATTTGCATGTTGTATGATGAATCAAGGAAGGGCTTATGCTTGAATAATCATGGTTTTATGCGTGTGTTTTGGTGTTTATTATGATGGTGTTCTTGTTAATTTCGATAGGTTTTATGTGAATCTTGAATTGTTGATTGATGAATTAAGTTAAATAATGTGCGTGCGATGAATATTTTGATGATGGTTAATGTTTCTTGAAGTTTCTTGATTATTTTATAATGAATCTTGATTTTCTTGATTATGGTTATTTAGTCTTTTAAGTATAGATTATGTGGTCATAGTTAAGTTTGGTCAAGAAAGTTAAAGATAGTTAAAATAAGATAAAGAAAGTTAAAGAAAGTCTAAAGAACGATTAAAGAAGTTCAAAGAAAGTATTGTACATAGCTATACTCAAGTAAAGACGTAAGATGTAGGCTTGAGAATAACCAAGATGTAATGAATTATAAAGATTAGCTTGAATTTGCATATGAGACGCCTAACCTTAGAGTAAGATTCTAAGACTTGGGTTAAGATGCTGCCACTATCCTAACCGCGGTATTGGGGTAGTTTATACTTGTTATGTCGTCTTTATGATATGGGTCCGTAAGATGGGTTCATGGGTATGGGAGTAAGATTCTCATCCCCGGCATAATAAGAAGTTCGATCGTGTAAGATGTATTCGTACGAGCATAGTCCGGTCTGATATGTAAATGATAGGGACAAAGGTATTGTAAAGTTTAAGTAAAGTTAAGGAAGTTTAAGTAAGTTGTTAGTTGTATTTCTTGGCACTGTTATTTAAGCTTTGCTTGTTTATTTGTATGATTGTCTGTTTTGTTTGTCTAATCTGTTTTATGTTCATATGTATCCACTTTAGGGTGGAACTGTTTGTTGAACCATGTTTGATTTGATGGATGACAAACCAGTTCTCTATACTTGATGTCTATGCATATTTGTGTATGAACAGGTTGAATCAAGTGAGGACTCATCAAGGCAACTTTGAAGGCCTTGAAATACTTGAAGATCAGAAGCCAATAGCTTGGAGCTATTTATTTTTTATATATTTCTAGGATCTTCTTGTAAAATAGGCTTAGGAAAATATTCTTAGTGTTTTTAAGTAAAGAGCAAAAAGATTTTAAGTTTACATCCAGTAAAGAGAACATCCCAAGAACAAGCTAAGAACAAGCAAAGAATAAGCTTGGAACAGCTCCCTTTACAAGATGTAGACTTAGTAGTACTGAGACCACTGTGGGAACAGACCTCAGTATTACGCACGTGCACTTAATTGATCCGTACAAATTTTGTGTTCAAAATTATTTTTGAAAAATTTATTTGAAAAAATATTGATCACTTATGTTTTGGAAATCTGCCAAATTGATTTACCAAATCAGCTTTGCAATGTACTTGTTTGGACTCTTGTTAAAAAGGTCTGAAATGGGTGCCTTTGTACTTGTGTCAGCTAAGCTTGTTTGCACAATTTAAGCAAGTCTCCAAGCACACTTTTAGGGCACGGTTTTTCTTGGCTTATAAAAACAATCTTTGCAAAAAATCCTAGAAGACTTTTGCTCTCCAAAGAAAACCAAGTCATATTTTCTGAGAGTCTATCCTTAGTGCAAAACTATCTCCATATCCATCTTTAAGAGAAAAACTTACAGAAATTTGAGTTTGTAATATTTGAACCACTTAGAGGGAAGTGGTTGGGGAGTGTTCTGTGAACACTGAGTGAACTGTTAGAGTTAACAGTTGGGGAATTAAGTGTTACAAAATTGTAGCATTTAATTGAGTGTGTAACCTTGTTATTATTCTGAGTTGATAATATTGGTGAGAGAGTGGAGGACGTAGGCTTGTTTAGAAGTCGAACCTCGTTAAATCTTTGTGTTCCTACTCTTTATTTACTGTTCTTTCGTTGTTCTCACAAAAAGAAAATCAAACTTTGAAAACGATTGAAAAACACACATACTCAATTCAACCCCCCCTTCTTGAGTATACATTGAACTTACACTGTTATGTTACTCGTCACTGATGGTGGATTTATATTTTCAGGTAACTCTGATGGTGACAGTGATGCTTAGCTTTGGGATTGGGCGAGCGTCGTTGTTCATTTTCCTTCGCAGTTTATATTCTGTTATTAGGATTTGGATTTTTGATAGTTTGTATACTCTAACTCTGACTACAGTTTTTGGAGTTAAATCTTTAGTAGTGACTTTTTGAGGTTTTAGTTATGTACAACTTGTGGTAATTGTACATTTGGGATTTTTAGTAGTTTAATTTGAAGTAAAGTTTTTAGTTTAAAGGATGTTTGATGTTAGTATGACAATTCGACTCGTCGGTTCCTTCCGCGGCCGATTTATAAGAATCGGGTCGTCACACTATCAACCTTTAATTGATAAGATGATGAAAAGGATAAAAACCTGGAACTCTAAGCATTTGACCTTTGCAGGGAGAGTGTAGTTGATTAATTCTGTACTTATGGGGATTTGTGCTTATTAGATGCAAATTTTAATTTTACCTAGCTCTGTAATAAAGGAGATTAACAGAATTTGTAGGAAGTTTCTTTGGTATGGTCATTTAAATGATGACAAAACAGGTTATGTAAAATGGAGCAAAGTTTGTACCCCTAAGAAGTTTGGTGGGCTGGGGGTAAGGGATTTAGCTCTATGGAACAATCTTGCTGCAGGGAAAATTGTGTGGCAGATTGCTGAGGCAAAGGACTCACTTTGGGTTAAGTGGGTTCATTCTATCTATATCAAAAAGAAAGATTGATGGGAATATAGACCCACTGACTACTCTAGCTGGATATGGAAGAATATTTGCAAAACTAAGGACTATTTAGTTGGGAAGGGGATGATGGGTTAGTGGCCTGAGCAGGGGCAGTAGTACTCTATTAGTAGGGGTTACAAGTTTATCTCTTGCCAGGGGGACACGGTAGGTTGGGATAAGGTTGTTTGTAATAAGATGTCCATCCCAAAGCACAATTTTATCTGGTGGCTTGCTGTGTTGGAAAGGTTGAGGGTTAGGTAGAGACTTGTTAGGATGGGCATTTGTCATGATCTCAAGTGCTGCATTTGTACGTGATAGAAAAATTGAGAGTCACCAACATATTTTCTTTGATTATGGGCTTGCTAAGCAGGTTTGGGTTGATGTGGCTAAATGGCTCCAGATCAAAATGCCTTGTTCTTCCATGTTGCAGGTTTTATTCTGGCTACAAAGAGGGAGGGTGAGCAAGTTCAAACGATAAATCATCATTGCAGCAGCTGCAGCAGTAATGTACAACTTGTAGAAAGCTGGGAACCAGAGCCTGTGGGACAATTCTGTTCCAAGTGCTAGCTGTATCCTTAGTAGAATCAAAACATGTATTGTAAAAAGGTGCTATAAACTGAATATTGATAGTAATGCCCAAAAGTGGGTTGAGGAGCTTGTGTAACTGTAATACCCCGAATTTTCAAAAAAATTATCTAATTATTGATATTAATTATTGCACGAGTCTAATTATTTTTAAAAATAAATAAATAAATAAAATATATAGTATTTTATAATTATAAACTTGTAATAATATTGCAATTATATTCATGAACTATTTTCTAAAATGATTTTTATAAAATATTTTCATAAAAGTTATCTCTTGTGTTATTTGGGCCAAGTCCATTCAAGTCCACATTACAATCCCCACCCATTTAAATTTTAAAAGAATAAAAATTGTACTTCATCATCAACATCATACGACAACATCATCATCAACATTTTCCCCTTTCTTCTTCCTCATACACTATCATCATCATCCATAACTATAAGCTTCCTCCAATCATAAAATAAAACCCTTCCCCAAGCTTCCTAATCTTCAAGCTTCCACTTGTAATTCATCAACTTAAACATCATCACCTCCAATTCCAATCATGACTACACCTCCATTGTTAACCAATTGAAGCTCTTGCATGCACCTCCCTATGCAAGCCTCTCCCCAAGCTTCATCATCTTTTCCACTCCACTTGTTTCACATGCAAACAAACACCATCAACCCCATTTTCCCTCCACATCCTTCACCTCCCAAGTCACCCAATAAACAATGGAGTTCTTATTAAAATATACCTTTATTTCACCTATAAATAGGACTGAATTCATCCTCAATTCATTCATCAATTCATCCCCCAAATCAATTTCAAAGTTCACAAGCAAATTCAATTAGAAATTCTCAATTAAAAGCCCCAAAAATTGTTCTAATCTTTTCCAAAACCCAAGTATCACCAACACTTCCACCGATCTGCCATCCGCCACCAACCACCTCCAGCGACCACCAGCCAAGGAACCCAGCCACCACCACTGGCACTCCTCCCTCGCCGCTGCCCTGCTCCCTCTCTCTCCTTCTCAATCCCCTGCCTTTATTCTGCCCAGCTATATACCCCCGCCAGGACAACCACCCAACTGCAGCTGGCCGTCGTTGCCTTTCCTCCCCGCCGCTGCCACGTGTCGCAGCCAGCCAGCCACCTCACCCCTACCCTTCCTTCCCTTCGTGCTTCCCTGCTTCTTATCTCCCCAAAATACCCAAACCAATTACAGTAAGTTTAAGTTAAGAGAGTTTTGACGAGAGTTTAGAGTTTTGGAGAGAGTTTAGAGTTTTGACCAATCAAAACTCTAATTTGGGTGTTTGGTAAAATAGAGTTTAAAATAGAGTTTTGTACCAAAAACAAACTCTGATTAAAACTCTGTTTAGAAAAATTTGGGTTGATCAGCTTTTTCTTCAGAGTTTTGAAGAGAGAAATATTAATTGACTAATTTGTCCACATATTTAAACCTATTAAAATCTACAAGTTATTTTTAAATGTCCATAAATGTCATTTTACACAACAAAATTCTAAGCAATCAGCTATGTATTACCAAACACCTTTAAACAATCAACTATCTAAATAAACAGTCAAATCCTCTGAAGAAAAAGTAATCATCTAACCACAAACTCTAAAATCTAAACTCTAATCACCAAACAAGGCCATAATAACTTGTTATTAAATAATTATATTAATATTATTAATATTAATATTATTATTATTATCACTAACAATATTTATCATATATGACTACTATTAGTCTATTACTACTACTATTATCACTATTGTTAATATTATAATAAGTTTATAAAGTTGATTAAGTTTTAAAAGAAGGAATGTATTAAAATGATATTAACAATTGATGAATAATTATCCACTAAAGTATATTTTAAACTAAAAAGGAAATGAACTTTAAAGTATTTTATAAATCAAGTTACTAATTTTATTAATTATTTATACCCCAAGAAGAAGCGGTTCTCGGAGCTCGAGCAGAACGATCCATCGAAAGTAAGGATTATAAGTACTAACTACGGATCGAGGTAACGATTATTGCTGACACTTTTAACCTGTATCTTGCTAACCGTTTATGGAAGTTGTTTTAATAAGCTTTTATAATGTTTATAAAATATCGTTTTGGAAATAATATTATGATTTATTATTTACGACCAAGTTCACGATATGAATTTATAATATATAAAATGATATCCTGTTAACACGTTTCTGTAAAAGAAATGAAACATGATAAAGAAAAATGAAAGATTTGGTTCTGGCAGTATCCTGTTTATGCTCGTTACCCCATGTGGGTTTTGTCTGTTTATTCACGTTACCCTATATGGGTTTCGTCTGTTTATTTTCGTTACCCTATATTGGTTTCGTCTGTTTATTTTCGTTACCCTATATGGGTTTCGTCTGTTTATGCTCGTTACTCTATATGAGTTTCGTCTGGTAGACTTTGCCCTACGTTCTGTTTATACTCGCCAGTTACCGAAAAAGAAAATGAAATAAATGAAAAAGATAATGGGAAATGTTATATAATGCTTACATTATGTTCTTTTAGTTTGCCTTAATTATTATGTTATAAAACGTTTACGAAATATTTTTATAAAAGAGCTTTTATATTATTCTAAAATCTCCTCTCTGTTTGCAAATAAAATGAATTGAAATGAATTTACGTTGTCAGGGTAATATGTTACTGGGCCTCGGCTTATGATATTGCTTTTTGATTTTAGGTACCGAAGAGGACGACGGCGCAAATTAGTGTGAGGAGAACAAATAAAGTCGCTATCCATCGTTTAGAAGGGGATTCGCCATTTTGGAGACTCTTGCCAGATAGGAATCATGAACTATTTTGTTGTTTTGATCTTTTTTCTTTGTTCCAAAAGTGTCAAACAACATTAGTGTTTATACTTGTGTAAGGTGCACAATCAGGGGCGAAGCCAGAATTTGAATGTTAAAGGGGCCAAATATATTTTTTAAAAATTTAAAACAAATATAATTTTTTTATTAATACGTAATAACAAGAACGAACATTTTTATCTCATGCTTTAATTATTTTTATCCTTAATATTATACAGATTTTTTTTATATAAAAAAAACTACAAAATAAAAAAAATACAAAATAAAATTAAATCCAATTTAAATTGCATCTTCTTACTTTGAAATTAGAAAAAATATCCATCAAACAGGGGAATTGTACATTCAAATAAATTTACAAAATACGAGTTTGCTAATCATTAAAGTAAATTAAATTAATTAATTAATATATTTTATAAAAACTTATCGGGACCATATAATAAAACTAAGGGTCACATATACGACTTACAGGTGTCAGGCCCCTCCCAGCCCCCATGTAGATTCACCCTTGTGCAGAATTGTAGTGGGTAGAGCAATTTACTCTCATGATTCTTTGTACTAATCATTAGTTGAAAGATATCTATTAATAATCCACATATCAAACCCAAACAAGGCACTTGTACATGAACAATGTTATGAGACTACTTTGTTAATAAATTGGAAACTTATTCCATGTATGGATATAGGCCCTTGGAAAAAGAAAAAAATGCAGTATATATCAAATCAGTAACTATTTTATTCGATTCGTAATTTGTATTCAAATTTTCTCGGCGTGCTGCTTGTAAAACTCTGCATTCAAATGTTTATTAGTTGATAGCAAATGTAATTAAGAAAAAATATTGAGTGTACAGAAAAGTGACTATTACCTTTGATTATCTGCTCATACAACTCTTCAGAATAGTTGTTGATTTCAACCAATTCTTCATTGTAGGGATCAGCAAAATTTGGAGTGAATATAAGTTGGGGCAGGATGTATTCGAAAATGTATTGAATCTCTGCATTTATAAATAAATATTAGATCACGTTAGGTGAGAGAGAACCATGAAATTGCATAATCAAAGACATGTTTGTGATGTATAGTTAGGAATTAAAAACATTCAGCTTGTTTAATAGATCACATTGTTAATAAAAAATCATTTTCCAAAGACGAGACACAGGGTAGCCAGTGCTGAAAATTTGTTGAAGAACCAGTTAGGATTTCCATAAATATTGTAGATATATTGATTTTTGTTAGGGATGGAGAGGATGTATTTTGTTGCTGGAGGAGTGAAAATAATGAAAAAGGGTTGAATTGTTGTTTACTTATAAAGCCCTGAACAATTTTGGAATTGGCAAGAAATTTTACAAATAAAAAATAATTCGTAAGCCTTTAATAAAGGTTTGTTACAATTTCAATTGTTCTTCCAATATGCAACTATTGTATCATAATTGACAAGATGGGATGGAAAGAGGTAAAACTGTGGTGTACTTTTGTTGTGTGCAGAATCGTTTCATGTTTATTAGCCCCACTTAGTTAACTTTTTCTATTGCTAGCAATGATATTGGGCCTCTTTCAAATATACTACACGATAAAAAATTTTGGGATTCAACTAATATAGGCATTCTTATGCAGTCTATTAAGTTTATATTAAGTATACATTTACAAGAAATTAGTAGGCAATCGAGATATTATATTGGTCCCCAATCCTTTAACAATCGCGAAGCTAATCCTTGTGAAAATATGAACAACACATGCTCCTTTATTATTATTATTATTATTGTAAAATTACTAATAATGAATATTCTTGTTATAATGGATGCGAAAAAAATATAAAGTAAAGATCAACAAGAACAAATACAAATTTGACGTGGTTCACCAACTATGTGTTGGGCCTGTTGACTACGTCCAAAGGAGAGAGTATTTTATTGATGGGAAATTTTCAAGATATAGAAGTTGGCTAGGTTACAAAAAATAAAAGTTTATATAATATCCTAATCAGAAAACAAAAAGGCCTTAAAATAAGCCTAATAGCAAACCTTAGTCCAACAGATTTCAGTTGAGACAAACCTGGTGCCCAGGATTCCTTTTATAAAAAGAAGAATAACAAACCTTTGTTATTCTTCTGATGTGGGATTATTTATGGCATAACCTTAATCTTCCGATGTGGGATTCAAGGCATAATCTAACAAATCTTCACCTTGACTTGAATCCTCTTATCAGTAACAGACCACAGATATACTATGCAAGTGCTCAAAAAACAGATGTACCAAAACAGTACCAGATATCTTCTCTGCATCAGATTTTGCCCCAATAAGGGAAACTCGGCAACTAACAAATTCTCACATTTAGCAAATCCAAACAATGTTGGAACTAACTATATGGAACAAGTTTTGTAAACATCGATGTGTTTAGTTCTTTCGTGATGGACTTGATCCTTGACCAAGCATATCACACTAAGACTGTCACAGTACACTATTGCGTGATCATGATGTAGACCAAGATCAATCACTAGTCCCTTCAACCATATCCCCTCTTTTGCCGCTTCTGTCAATGTCATGTACTCCGCTTCCGTAGTAAACAAAGTTATTGTAGGTTGTAAATTAGCCTTCCAAATAACAACAGACCCACCAAGAGTGAACACATATTTAGTCATAGATATTCTAGTGTCAACATCTCCAGTATAATCAGAATCTGAGTAACCAACAACTAAACACTGTATCACCTCCATAAATGATACCAACATCGGATGTACCTCTAAGATACTGGAAAATTCTCTTCACAGCTTGTGAGTCTTCCTTTTCAGTTTGTGACATAAACTTGCTAACCACTCTAACAACATGTGTCAGATCAGGCCTAGTGCACACCATATCATTTATCAAACTTCCGACTGCACTAACATATGGTACATTTGACATGTAATCCCTCTCCTCATCAGATTTAGATGCAAAAGCAATAGACAAATGAATATTAAAAGCACATGGAGGCGCTCCATTTTTTTGAAGGAAAACATTTTCATTCATCCCTCTTTTCATTTTTCTTTGTTTTATTAGGTAAGGGGAGGAAAATGATTTTCTCAAAGGTGCAAATTTTCTTTTTGGAGAGAAAAATCAGTTTCTTTTCTCTAAACAAAGAAGGCCATGTTTTCCACCTTATCTATTACTTTTGTTTTCTTCTCTACTCCCATCACCACTCATATTTGTTTCTATTTTCTATTTTCCTTTTATTTTGTTGTCTACTTCAATCCTTCCATTGAAATTAGTCCACAAATCTCTCCTTGGAAGTACATTTGGAACCTAGCCACAAATTAAAGGTTGATAACTTGTGGGTTCGATGGGTGAGTCATGTCTATCTTAAATCTAATTTATGGAGGGATTATTCCCCTTCACCCTCTTGTAGTTGGTATTGAAAACACTTATGCAAGGGGTCATCTGATCTACTGTCAGTGATTACTCTTGGCTAAGAGGGCAGTTGGAAGATGTCCCCTGACACTTATGTGTCTGGAATCATTTAAAAATTACCAAATGTAACTTTATGTCTTGGCTAATTGTGCAAGTTAGAATTCAAACTAAGGACAAACTTATAAAATTTGGAATGCAAGTTCACTAAGTTGATGCTCACTTCTGGTAAAGGGAGGTTTGGAAGGAAAGTTTTTCATGTCACTTTCTTATACATGATATGGAATCAAAGGAATGATGTTATTTAGAAGCATGCTCTTATGAGGCTTGAAATTTTAGTCCCTTCCACGAAGTCTCTTACTCAAATGAGAGTTGCTAGTATTGTTACTAGGAAAATTAGTAACGTTGATATAAAGTGTTTATTACCCTGTTATAGGTTATGCTTTTTTTTTTTTGGGTTAATGATGCATGTGATTGGCTCTTCCTTCTTATACCTTTCCTAGAATGTGCCTATAAGATTAGAGTATGATGCTTTTGTATTTTCTCTTCGATTTGTATATATTGTTTCTTTTGTATGCCTCCGAAGCTGTGGTGTATGTTTGTTGTGTTGTGCTTTTTGAGACAACTATTTTTTTAGATTAATTTATTCTTACCTTTTAAAAAAAAAATTAGATAGATATGGGAAAACATTCAAAATAAGTTAAAATTTAATTAAAAAAAAACTATAAACCTTTAAAAAATCATCAGTAGATACCAAAACGAAAATTGTAAAATAAATAATTTTTTGGCCTAAACATCATAAAATTTTTTCTTTACCAATTTGTTGCCAAAAGTTTTTTTAACCAATTTATTGCAAAATTATCCTTTTTTCATCAAATTGTCGGCTTGTTGCTAGGTGTTATATATTTGAAAAAAATGTAAAAATAAGTCAACTTCTAGTTGGTATTCTCAAAATAAGTCAACCTATTATCCGCTCAAATTAATTTTTTGTATAATTTACATGTGGAAAAAGCTCACAATTTCAATGAAAAATTAAAGCGGTGCATTATTGTTTATATGGTTTTTCATTTAAAATGTTAATTTGATTAGCAAGTAAATAGTGACATACGAAGTATATATTAGGTTGAATTATTTTGAGTTAATCAAAAGATTGGCTTAATTTGAGAAGATCGGCTGAAAGGTGAAATTTTTTTACAATCTATCTTCTATAACTAATAACTAACACTAAAACAAAAACCGCTTACATCATCACTGACACATGTCAACTTCTCCTTCAAACTTTTCCCTCCAAAACTTCCATTGATTTTTATTTTTTTTATTGTTTATATATCTAAAAAATTTCTCAATTTATCTTCTTTTGCAATTTTTCCTTTCCAAAGTATTATCACTCTTCTGTATATTAATAAAATTTGATATCTATAAATTTTTAAATATTAATATTTAGTTAAAGTTTAACTATTGCTATATTCTAATTTTGTTATTATTTGTAGCTTATTCTATCTTTGTTATTATTTGTAGCTTATTTTGTTGTAAAAAAAAATTACATGTTTATAATCTTATTATGACAAATTTTAAAATATATAAAGTCATATTTTCTGTCAAAATATTGCATTGCATGACTGTAACTTTACTATAAAGTAAAATATAAGCCACTAAATATTACACATTATCTTGATGCAATTTTTTTTCTACCTAAGCTACTATTCCATTTTTTTTTTTTCAAATTTTTTTTTTATCCCTAAATGTTAACTAAGTGCATGATGGAAAGGGCAACTTAATAACCTAAAAAGTACATAATCTCACGAAATCTTAAATGAAAACCCAAAATAACAACATAACTCCAATAATACAATCATTACTGCAACGCGGCTACCATATAGTTTCAGGAGATATGTGTGGTTCACAACACATAAAGCTAAGGCATATAATACTGCACATATTAACCACGTACAAGTAATGCAAGAATGCAATAAAATGATATGCTTAAATTCTACATGTCCTTTCCAAAATTTGCACTAAAACTTTCTTTTAAACTTAAAACACAACTTTTACCATACCATCTCAAGTATACATCAAAATTCCACACAACCATATTGAGACACTGTAAAACACACATAGAAAAATAAACTAATCATTTTCATTCCCTTCCCAAATCCTCACCACGGTCAAAAGAAAAAAGTTGAATTTAAATGTTTTATTTTGCTTTTAAATTATCCTTTGTTTTTGTAGATGAAAATGTTTTTAGAATTTTTAATTTTTTTTTAAAAAAAATAATAATATTTTGACTTTTTAAGAAATTTTTTGGATCAAAACCCGAGGCTCTGATACCACTTTGTAACACCCCAATAATTCTCATCAAATTATAAATGCTATTTTCAAGGAATATTGAGAATTATTAAAGTGTTATCGCCACGTGTGGAAACGTATCGGCTTACTCAGAATTTTGCAGCGGAAATAAAATAGTACTAAGTTTAAAATAAAACTAAATCTTATTACAACTTGGAACCATTAAGGCCCTGAAATTTATTAAATCAACTTAAACGAAATAAATCCAACTTAATAAATGAAAATGTCTAAAATCTCCCAAACTAAAACGTTAAATCGAATTTGGAAAATATTTCATAAAGTAAATAAATGTTTCAGAAATACCACTCGTCACTCAAGCCCATAAGCGTCCCTGAATTCCTGCACAAACTTACCTTGACCCTGAACGACTGCTCACCAATAATTGGGTCATCACAGGGTCAAGATATTAACAAGACCAAATTTGTACGGCGTCAGCAAAGCTGAGTACGACAATTAAATAAGCATACAGATCTATTACATATAAAAATCATGTCAAAAACTTAAATGCTATGTTAAACACATTTATTATTAAGTGGCCCTCTAGAGCAGAAGCCAGTGTAAGCACCGGGCGAGTTGTCTATGCCTAGAAGGTGACAATGGGAGCTACCCAAGTCACAAATAAAGGAATGAGCTCAATCCGCTAATGGAACACGTGGATCCTACGGTCCCCTTAAAGTCACGAGTCCTGCCGTGACCCCAACCCACATCTATGCCAATACTCACGACGTGCACTTGTCGAGAGTTTTAATGCTTACCTGAATCTTTCACTTTAAGTGATTAGTGTCTTGAGAGTTGTTACACATAACAAGCATACACATACAATTCACATAACACTTGTTTTAATTATTGTTCAGATAAAACACACTGAACTCTTGTCTATTTAACGAGATTCCCATTAAGAACATATGTCTTAAGTGGTATCCCAAAGCTATTAAAGGGAATGAAATATTCGGAGAACCTATTCATGCATTACTAGTAAACTTGAAAGGACAACCTGTCCATATACAAAATAAATTGCGACTAATAAACTTGAAAGGGACAACCTGTCCAAATGCAAAATAAATTTCTACTAATGAACTTGAAAGGGACAACCTGTCCATATGCAAAATAAATTGCTACTAATGAAGCATGAAATATTCAAAGAACCTATTCATGCAATATTCTCTTTTATAATCGGGAACATGAAATAATTCTTCCTATTCTTTTCTTGATTGGTTTGCAAACACAGGTTATACAAACAATTAAATTCATCACAAACAGTCATGTTCCAGAAATTCACATATCTTGACAATCATGATAGAAATACGCAAAGTCCTAACATGATACTACGTCTGAAAACTTATCAATCACGCGTACCTCGAATAAACTTGGCGGTACTCCACCCTTTCCTTTAGAACTCGCCTAAGTAATATTCCTCTCCTATAATATAAAAGAACTCTGAGTCCTAAAAAAAATATTCAGCAGCTCTAACCTATCCTAAGACCTTTTATAAATTACTAGGTAATAATAATAATTAACTAATTGTATGTACAAATACATTCTTTAATCCAAGATTTTAAAAGAAAATTAAAGATATAAATAATAAGGAAAATAAAAGATTTTTTTTTTTTATATATATATACATGTATATACGTATATATACATACACATATATACATGTACACATATATACATATTCACGCAAACCGCTACCTACTGAGGACTAACGGCAGTGGCAGCAAGGCAGGAGGCGGCGGCGGCGGCGGCGACGGACTCCGGCGAGGCAGCAGCACAGCGTGGCAGAGGCAGAGGCTCCGGTGGTGGTGGCGGTTGCCGCGGTCGAGGTGGTTCGGTGTGCAGTGGTTTTCTTTTATTATATGTTTTTTTTTAAAAAGAAACAACCACCACGCACAGCAAGAAGTGGTGGCTTGGCTCCGGCGAGGCTGCGAGGCAGGAACAGAGGCACGGTGGTGGTGGAGTGGTGGTCGAGCGTGAGGAAGCGGTGGTTATGGAGGTTTTGGAAATTTGATTTTTGGAATTTTTTTTTTTCCTTTTTTTTTGTCTTGGTTCACGGGGAGGGAAGAGAGAGAGTGTGGGGTTTATTTTATTAATTTTTTTTTTCACTTTTTGCTTTTTGAGCTAATTTGGTTTACCCTGGATATTTATAATGTTACGGTTGTTCAGGGTTTATCAATAGGGTAGGCCTGTGACAAACTCTTTTAAGCCCGTATCATTTTCAAACACTGAATTCTTTTTATTTATTTATTTATCTGTTTGAACGGTTCCCAACCGGCAATTAAAACCTTTTGAGTTATGTTAAATATTACCCACAATTTTCGTAAAAATGATGTCAAACATATAAATCATTTATATTTCCATAAAATAAAATATTTAAATTATTTTATTAAAGAAAACATATAAAATATCCGTTTAGGGGTATAAAATCGCGTATTTATGTATAAATAACTCTATATTAGGGTATAAAAATACGGGGGATTACAAAAAAAAACTTCGCATATATGTCAAATGCGAAAAGTCAAAATTGGAGAGTTACAACACAATTATCCATGTTATTAGACCTAATCATCCTTACACATAACTACAAATTCAGATTTTTTTTTTCAATTCTAAAATATATATAAAAGTATATAATATGATATTACACATCTATGAATATTATTAAAAGGCACGTGGCTTTCTCTAAAGCATATTCGCCATATAAGCATCGCTACATTATTTTAAAAAAATAAATAAATAATGCTTAGAATAGGATGTGAACTTATTATCTCTTAGAATTCAAGATCACACACTTACTGCCTCAACCAACTTTTATTAGTATTTTAAATTTACACATAACATTATATATCTCTCTTTTACTAACTAAATCAGAGGTTGGATTTTTTTTAACATGAATTTCACAATTGTAAGACATAATCACATAATATTAGCTAAAAAAAGTAACACCTTGGACAACACCGGACCGACAAACTAGTTTAAACATAAAAAAATACGATTAAAACATCACATTTATTCTTATATTGATGTTACAAAGTGATAAAATATTTTCCTTTTTAAATTGATATCATCCTTTACTTACAAAACTTAATTTATCATAAAAATTTCACCCATTATTTTTTAAAAACCGTACATTGAATGGGTGCTAACTAGTCTTCCTATATATTTTACCCCATTTATTAGTTTCCAATTTCAACCCTTTAAAAAAAAAAAAAAATTCAACCGTAGCGCAACGGATTCCATCTCTCTGTTTCTTTCACCCTCTCCTCTCCTGATAGTCTCCTCTCTTCTCATCTGTCGAACTAACTGTGACTGGGTTGGGCGTTGGTTTTTGTGGCGCTTTTCCTCCATTAAAGCAAGCAGAGCTTTTCAGGTAAGATTGTTTTTCCCGTAGAATCAATTATACAATTGGGGTTGGGTTCTTCTAGTTTGGGTTTATTGAATATATAAGGGAAGTTCATGCTGGGTAATTTATTTTATTTCCAGAAGGAGAACGAATTTCCAATCGAATATTGTTTATAATGTATGTGCTATTATAAAAAAAAGATAATTTATGTGTTGTAAACTACAAAAATTGAGGTTTAGGTGTTCTTGCCCTAGGTCAGGGACGAGCCTGGAGTCATCTTAGATATGCTTAGATGTGTTCTTTTATGCAATTTAATTAATCCTACTTCAGTGTCATCTGGGAACAGCGAATTTCTTGCTTATTCTATTAGAAATCTCAGTGTTTTAGTAAAGTAATTGGCAGAAAGCAAAGGAACTACCCCACTGCCTTTTGAAAGTTATATGAATTCCTTCCTATTTTCTTCCTTTTGCTAGTTTTTTTTATTTTTTATTTTATTTTTTTATTTTTAGTGATTTGATATAGATTCATGTATTTATTTATTGAGGAATTAAAGTATTATTGTATGGTTCATGGTTCCTTACTTCTTTTGTTCATTGGGTTCTTGTTCTATTGCTTGTTGCTTTACAATTAAGTTTTTAGTTAGATTTTGTTTGTTGGATGGATTTTAATTTTGGGTTAATTGGTTATCAATATTGGGTGTTTAAGATAGGTTTTGAAGTTTGAAATAGTCCATTATGTGCTCTCATTTCAAGGGTTTGTGTTTTTTTATAAAAGTTGTCATTTCAAGAATCATAAGGCATAGCAGATGCCATTATGTTTGACTTTTATTCCTAATTATATTCAAACCTATTTATCTGAAATCCGAATTGTTTTAGTCGAATTATCGAACTTCTCCCCCCATACATATTAATTTAAATTCTCGTGTTCTAAAAATATGTGCTCAAGTTCTATAACTAAAAGTTTTCTCACATAAATAGACCTTCTCAGTTCTCACCTAAGGTGACATTCTCCTTGGAAATTAGTTCCCATATATATCTATATATATATGCACGCTAATTCTGATACAAAATACCTCAATCCAAACATATATATACATTAATAAGAGATTTGGTTCTTACAGTACATAAGATGGGATAAGTCGCCTACGATTATCTTTAGGTGTTTAACTTAGTTTTTGAAATGGCACGCTAAGGCGCAAGAGGATAAGCGCTTAAATTGTTCAAGGTGAGGCGCTTGTGGCTAGGCGTAGGTAAGGCGCTTGTGGCTAGGCGTAGGTAAGACGCCTTGGCGCTCTGAGGCGCACCATAAGGCGCACTTCTATTTTTTCCCTAGATTTTATTTTCCAGCTTTTCCCTTCGTACTGCTTAGTTGCGCCTTACTTCAATGAGGCGCGCCTAAGGCTCTAGGAAATCCTATCGCCTTGGCGCGCCTTACACCTTTTCATACATTGGTTTGACTGTCATCAGTGTTGAACCATGTTTGATTTGAATGATGACAAACCAGTCCTCTATACTTGATGTCTATGAATAATTGTATATGAACAGGTTGAATCAAGTGAGGACTCATCAAGGCAATCATGAAGGCCTTGAGATACTTGAAGATCAGAAGCCAAGAGCTTTGAGCCTTTTTATTTTTATATTTCTAGGATCTTCATGTAAAATAGGCTTAGGAAAATATTCTTATTGTTTATAAGTAAAGAGCAAAAAGACCTTAAGTTTACATCCAGTAAAGAGAACAACCCAAGAACAAGCTAAGAACAGGCACAGAACAAGCTTGGAACAGTTCCCTTTACCAGACGTAAACTTAGTAGTACTGAGACCACTGTGGGAACAGACCTCAGTATTACGCACGTGATCCGTACAGATTTTCGAGTTCAAAAATCATTTTGAAAATTATTTGAAAATTTTGGATCACTTGTACTTTGGAATTTCGCCAAATTGATTTGCAAAATCAGCTCATTAAATGTAATGTACCTTGTTTGGACTTTAGTGTACATCTCTCTTCCCATAGTGGAAAGTGACAAAGTTTGAAACAAGAACACTGCACTTGTGTCAGCTGAAGTGGTTTGCACAATTTAGGCAAGTCTCCAAACACACTTCTAGGGCACGGTTTTCCTTGTCTATATAAACAATTTTTTCAAGAAACCCTAGAAGACTTTTGCTCTCCAAAGAAAACCAAGTAATATTTTCTGAGAGTCTATCCTTAGTCCAAAACTATCTCCATATCCATCTTTAAGAGAAAAACTTACGGAGATTTAAGTTTGTAATATTTGAACCACTTAGAGGGAAGTGGTTGGGGAGTGTTCTGTGAACACTGAGTGAACTGTTAGAGTTAACAGTTGGGGAATTAAGTGTTACATAGTTGTAGCATTTAATTGAGTGTGTAACCTTGTTATTATTCTGAGTTGATTAATAATATTAGTGAGAGAGTGGAGGACGTAGGCTTGTTTAGAAGCCGAACCTCGTTAAATCTTTGTGTCCTTACTCTTTGCTTACTGTTCTCTCGTTGTTCTCACAAAAGCATAAACAAAACTTGAAAACGATTGAAAAAACACACATACTCAATTCAACCCCCCCTTCTTGAGTATACATTGAACTAACAATTGGTATCAGAGCCTAACTTCTCAAAAGGTTAACTACCTAGAGGAGCAAGAAGATGTCTACTCAAGAATCAAACAGTTCAAGACTCCCCAAGTTCAATGGCACTAACTACTCTTGGTGGAAAAACTGCATGAAAAATCTTATCATTAGGATAGATTATGAGTGCTGGATGATTGTAAAAAATGAACCCACGTCCATCCTCAAGAAGAGTCAGGAAGGGCTCATGGTTCCAAAGACAGAAGAAGAGTACAGAAGTGAAGACTACAAAAAGCTGGAGAAAAATACAAAGGCAATGTCACTTGTCCAACAAGGAATTGCAGAATGTGAGGTGAATCGAATTCTAGCTTGTTCTTCTGCTAAAGAAATATGGGATACACTAGAGCTTGCATATGAAGGAAACTCTGAGGTGAGAAGGTCAAAAATTGACATGCTTATGTCAAAATATGAAGTCTTTGAAATGACTAGAGATGAAAATATAAAGGACATGTTTACAAGGTTCATGACCATTGTAAATGAACTAAAGTCATTGGGAAAGACCTTCTCAAGTGAAGAGTTGGTGAGGAAAATGTTAAGAAGCTTATCAGGGAAGTGGATGCCCAAGGTCACAGCCATACAAGAAGCAAAGGATCTGACCTCTCTCTCTCTAGAACAACTTATTGGTTCCTTGATGACTCATGAGATGTTGGTAGATTCAAAGGCTGAATCTAGCTCAAAAAGCAAGGAAATGGTCCTCAGAGCAGAGGAATCTGAGGATGATGAAGATGATATAAGTCTCATGGCCAGAAGGTTTGAAAAATACCTTAGGACAAAGTCCAAGGGTAAGTTTGTAAAAGGAAGGAACAGTTCTGGACAGTTCAGGAAAAACAGTTCCAATGCTGGTTGTTTTAAATGTAGGGAAATGGGGCACAGAATCAAGGAGTGTCCAACATGGAAAAATTCCAAAGGAAATCCTGGAGTCCAGACTGAGAAGAAGGCTTTCAAAAGAGCTATGTTGGCTGCAGTTTGGGGAGATTCAGAATCAGAAAATGAGGAAGATGAAGAAGAAGCAAATCTCTGTCTAACTGCTTTCACATGCACAGACCAGTCTGAGGTCTGTTTGCAAGAAGAAGAAGTTCTTTGTCTCATGGCTGGTGGAAGCACTTCAGATGACAACCAGGTATGTTTTAATGACTTAAAGGCAAATATGCATAATCTAGATAGAGATGAACTGCTTGACTATCTTGAATTCACTATTGATCAATGCATTAGTGTTGGTTCTGCTTATCAGAACAACAAAAAGAAATTAAAAGAAACAGTTCGAGAGTATGAAATATGTGGTGCTAGATATGTTGAACTTGAGTTTATTTGTGAAGAACTTAAATAAAAAATTTCTGAACTTGAAATAACAGCAGATCACCATAAAATGGAACTTGAGACATTAAACTCCAAACCAGTTCCTAAAGAGGATGAACTTTTTGAAAAAATTGAAAAGGGGTTTAATGAGCTCAAGAAATTTATCACACATAATTCAAACTTTGAACTGCTAAAAGACACATGTACCTTGAGTAAATCTGATGTCATACTTGCATATGACCATTTAATTGAAAAACTTGAAGATTTACACAAGGAACATAGTGAGCTCAAGAGCTCTGAAGAGACTGGTTCTCCCACTGCCTTTGATGAGGTTTTGGATGTTTTACATGATGAGTGCATAGCCAAGATATGTGATCTTGAGGCTGAACTCATCTTGCTAAAACAAGAAAACACCAAGAAGACCAGTGACGAACCAGATCCCTCCCTGGTCTCAAGACTACAAGATGAACTTCAAAAGACTAGACTTGACTTGAAATCTTTTGAGAAACAAAATGAAGTTCAACTTAAGAGGCTTGAGAACAAGGAAAATGAGCTAACAGATTGTATGAACCAATTGAACAAAATGTTAGATGCTCAGAAAACCCTAAACTTCCTCACATCCCAACCTGGAAATTCTCAAAGGTTTAGTTTAGGGTATTCTGGATCTAGTTCTACAACTGTTCTTGGCAGAGACAACACATGGTTGAATGAATTCAAGAAAGGCAAGTATATATTTGCCAAGGATATGCATGTTTGTACCTATTGTGGTAAAAGTGGTCATGTTGCTAACAAATGTTTCACCAAAAATAAACATGACAAGAAAAATAAAACCTACACCCAACAAGTGTGGGTTAGGAAGGTCAAGGTTGAAAATGTTTCAAAGAACAAGGAACCCAAGTTGGTCTGGGTTCCTAAAACTAACCTTTAGTTTGCTTGTGCAGGTACGAGTGAAAGGAAAGCCATATTGGTATTTGGACAGTGGTTGCTCAAGACACATGTCCGGGGATAAAGAACAATTCCTTTCACTCACTGCATTCGAGGGAGGGCACGTGACATTTGGTGACAATAGCAAAGGACTTATCAAAGGAGTAGGTAAGGTTGGTAAGTCACTCTCCCAAGCAATTGACAATGTTTACTATGTAGAAGGTTTGAAACATAACCTTTTGAGCATATCTCAACTATGTGACAAGGGAAATAAAGTGAATTTTGAATCAAACACTTGTCACATAGTGATCTCTAAGACAGGGGAACTGGTCTGTGAAGGAACAAGGCATAACAATGTGTATATTACATACTTAAATCAACTTCCACAGAACAGTGCTCTCTGTCTTAGTGTTGTAGAGGATGACCAATGGCTTTGGCATAAAAGATTAGGACATGTTAGCTTTACTTTGCTCAACAAGTTGAGAACACAAGAATTGGTGATAGGTTTACTTAACATCAAATACGTGGCAGACCAGCTCTGTCAAGAGTGTGCAAAGTGCAAGCATGTAAGATCATCTTTTAAACCAAAGAAAGTGGTTAGTTCCTCTAGACCATTTGAACTTGTACACATGGATTTATGTGGACCTATGCGTTTACACAGTAGAAATGGCTTTAGCTATGTATTTGTCTTAGTTGATGATTACTCTCGTTTCACTTGGACCATATTCTTGAAATACAAAGATGAAACTTTTGATGAATTTGAAATACTAGTGAAACAAGTCCAGAACAAGATCAATCATCAGTTAGCATCTATCAGATCCGATCATGGATCAGAGTTTGATAATGCTAGCTTCATAACCTATTGTATGGAGCATGGTGTTTCTCACAACTTCTCAGCCCCCAGAACTCCACAACAAAATGGAGTTGTTGAAAGAAAGAATCGCACTCTAGAAGAAATGGCCAGAAACATGCTTCAAAAGTGGTCTGTCCAAGAAATTTTGGGCTGATGCTGTGAGTACTTCATGCTACATACTCAATAGGGTTATGCTAAGACCAATACTAAGAAAAACACCTTATGAACTTCTAAGGGGTCGAAAACCAAACATTGAACATTTAAGGATATTTGGTTGTAAGTGTTTTGTACACAACAATGGTAAGACCAGTTTGGACAAGTTCGGCCCCAGGAGTGATGAAGCTGTTTTTATAGGGTATTCTCCTCATAGCAAGGCATATAAAGTTTTCAACAAAAGAACCTTGTGTGTTGAAGAGAGTATCCATGTATTGTTTGATGAAACTAACATGTTCAACAAACTTGTGCAGGTAGATGATGATGAAGGCTTTAATATTTGAATGACAAATTTTACTGGAGCTGAACCAGAGAACACTGCTGAACCAGACCCTCAAACTCATCCTGAAAACAACAATGAGTCTGGTGCAGCAGAGGGAAATGCTAAACAGGTTGTTGAACTCAGCGACTCTCCTGCCCATCCATCTGAAGATGAAGTGGGAGAGAACACTGAAGAAACTGGTTCACCCTCTCAAAATGAAAATGAAATAGGGGGAACCAGTACAGATATTGGTTCTAACTTAGGTGACTCTAATGCTGTAAGAAAGAGTATGTTTAAGCAAAGAAGCTCTCATCATTCTGATCAAATTCATCAGTGATTTATCAAAAGGAGTCCAAACTAGAAATTCTGTTTGGAAGAACTTCTGTGCTTATTTCTCCTTCTTATCTCACATAGAACCAACTGACTATAAGATTGCTCTAACTGATCCTGATTGGATATTGGCCATGCAAGATGAGTTGAACCAGTTTGAAAGAAATCAGGTTTGGCATCTTAAACCAAGAACCAATGAGATGTCAGTTATTGGAACCAAATGGGTCTTCAGAAACAAAATGGATGACTCAGGTACTTAGTCAGAAACAAGGCCAGGCTAGTTTAACCAACAAGAGGGAATAAACTATGATGAAACCTTTGCTCCAGTAGCCAGGCTTGAGGCAATAAGAATTTTGATTGCATTTGCTGCCCACATGAACTTTAAACTCTTTCAAATGGATGTTAAAACTGCTTTTCTAAATGGTTATTTGAAAGAAGATGTGTATGTGGAACAGCCCCCTGGATTTGAGGATAGAGTTTGTCCAGATCATGTCTACAAATTAGACAAAGCTCTTTATGGCCTCAAACATGCCCCTCGTGCTTGGTATGAGAGACTCTGTAGCTTTCTTATTGAAAATCATTATGAGAGAGGTTCAGTGGACAAAACTCTATTCTTAAAGAAAAGGGGAACAGATCTGTTAGTGGTCCAGGTATATGTTGATGATATTTTGTTTGGGGCTACTAATTCTGTTTTGTGTGATGAGTTTGCAGACCTAATGAAAAGTGAATTTGAGATGAGCATGATGGGAGAACTTGGTTTCTTCCTAGGGCTTCAAATCAAGCAAGTGGATGATGGAATCATGATCCATCAATAGAAGTATCTCAAGGAACTGCTCAAGAGATATGGTCTGCAAGATAGCAAGTCCTATGACACACCTATTCCTACCTCATCTAAATTGAGCCTAGATGAGAAAGGAAAGGATGTTGAGGATAAGCTATACAGAGGTATGATTGGCTCACTTCTATACTTAACAGCTAGTAGACCAGACATAGTGTTCTCAGTTGGGTTGTGTGCAAGATTTCAAAGCAACCCAAAAGAGTCTCATCTAAAAGCTGTTAAGAGAATTTTTAGGTACCTGAGTGGTACAGAGGACATGTGCTTATGGTATCCAAAGGGAAGCAATTTTGATCTTTTAGGATACACTGATGCTGATTATGCTGGTTTTAGTGTGGACAGGAAGAGCACTTCAGGAATGGCTCACTTCTTAGGTTCTTGTCTCATTTCATGGGGATCTAAGAAACAAAATTCAGTGGCTTTATCCACAGTTGAATCAGAGTACATAACTGCTGCTTTGTGCTGTGCTCAATTGCTTTGGATAAAGACACAACTTAAGGATTTTGGGGTCTGTTCCAGAAGTGTTCCCATATTTTGTGATAACACCAGTGCTATAAACATTTCAAAAACTCCTGTCCAGCACTCTAAAACCAAACATATTGAAATCATACATCATTTTCTCAGAGACAATGTTGAAAAAGGAAATGTGAATCTTGAATTTTGCAGATCTGAAGAACAATTGGCTGATATTTTCACTAAACCCCTGAGCAGGGAAGTGTTTGTCAAACTCCGCACATTACTTGGTATGGTAAGGATTAGATCCTAGTTCCTTAGGACTTATCTTTCCCTTTTTGGCTATGTTTGACTTTTTGATCATTAGTGTAAATAAGCAGGGCTGGTTAACTCTTAATGTCATTGATGCAAGTGGTCTCAAAATTCTTATGTTGATGTTGTTCCAATGTGTGGTATCTCTAAGTTGCCTAATTGGAAGTTGCATTAAAGTTTTTAATTTATACAGATCAGCGTCAGACCATCGTAAGACCAGTTCCCCACATCGGTTATATCAGTTACTGCTGAATCCTCGATTTTGAAATTGAGGAGTTAAGTGTTCTGACACATGACCGTTGTGAACAGTGTTGAAGTAACTTATACTTTATCTGTTCGAATAACTGCCGGTTTTCTCCATTTTAATTCACTTTTTCACATTGATTTCTCTCTAACTGTCTCTCTCTCTCTCAAAGTAATCCTTTCTCTCAAACCCTAAGCACCATCATCAAAATCCTCTTTAAAAATTCAAATTCGGTTCCTTTCTCTCTCCTTCATCAAATCTGCTGATCTAATCAAAATGGGAAGAAAGAAAAGCAAGGCTGCAAGGAAGAAAAGTCGTGGATTAAGCCAATCTCCAAATTTCACACCCTCTAAGGCTGAGATAGACACAGAAAATGTAGTGGTTGCTGAACACCACCACACAGAAGAAAAGGAAGAAAAAATCAAGGATCAAACCACAACAGAAACAGTTGCTGAATCTAAAGGCACATGCAAGCCTGATGAGAAATCTACTCCTCCACCAAACCCTAAATCATCACCACCACCTCAACCTCAGAAAACACCATCACCATCTAAGAAATCACCCTCTCCATCACCCAAACAACTCTCGTCGCAGCCTACAAAATCTTCACCTCCACTAAAACCACCATCTCCCACAAAAGCCAAAACTCCTCCCCCACAGTCACCACTAAAATTCACAAATCCACCATCCTCTCCACCACAAAAAGAAACAACTCCATTACCCTCTCCACCATCAGAAAAATCACCCACATCATCACCACAGACCACACAGAAACCAGTGCCAAGCACTGAAGAGAAGGAAGTTGAAAAGGAAGAAATGGAAAAGAAGGATGATGACACCAATGTTCAGGATATGGATGTCGAGATCACCGGTGTTGTACAAGGAGAAAAGGAACGAGGAAAAAGAACCAGGCCCTTGAGGACAAGGGTCTGTAAGGAAGAAATCAAGAAGGAATCTGCTGAAGTGGTTCCTGAAGAGAAGAAGGATGAAAAGAAGAAAAGGGTGAAAAGTGTTTCCAGGAAGGATAAAGCCTCAGAAAGTCCCAAGCCTGCAACCAAGCTCCCAACAGAAAAGAAAAGGAAAGCTGCCTCTACCTCTGACAAGACTCCTGCCAAGAAGAAAGGTAAGACCACTTCTGAACCACTGTATGAACTAAGTGGTAGGGGTGTCTTATTTGGTTTTTCATGTCCCATGTCTTGGATGAGTCAACCATTTTTAGACGAATTTAAAGAGGCCATAGAGTTCCAGGGTTGGGAAGGGCTATTTGATAAGAGGCTTGATGTTTTTGAAACCTGTGTTGAAGAATTTTACTCTAAGTTGGGGAAGTTAGAAAAGGGGAAGGTCTGGAGTGAGGTCGAGGGGGTCGACATCATTCTTTCAAAGAAGAGTGTAGGGGAGATACTGGGTGTACCAAGGGGTGGATTCTGTGATTATTCCAAGGACAACTGGCCAACTATTCCTGAGGTCAGTACAGAACACATACAGACCACTCTCTTTACTGGTTCTCCAACTGATGGTGCTGGCTATGTTATTGGCCAATTAAGGGAACCAGTAATGAGGCTGTTCCATACAGTTGCCTCTAAGATAGTACTTCTCAGGGCTCAGGGCAGAATGGATGTTAGGAAGATGGATGCTGTGATCATTTACTGTCTATATGAGAAAATTAAGTTGAGTCTCCCTGGTCTCATGCTGGCTCACATGGTTAGCATTTTGGAAAGGTCCAACCACTCTCTACCTTATGGAGCCTGGCTTACTTTGGTTTTCCAAAGTAGAAAGGTTCATCTGAGTGGTGAGGTCAAGAAAATGTCTGTCCTCACCAACCAGATCCTAGGTCAGAAGGGGATGACCTTTGAGGGAGGCATACTCAAGATGAGGGATGAAGACAGGGTCACAGGGGCCAGAAGGACAAGCAGTTCCAGGTCTGAGGAAGCTACTGGGTCACTGTCCAAACAGGTGCAGACACATGGGGAATTACTGCAACAGATGATGGCTAGTGTCAATGCTCTGTGCACTTCTCTGGATGGCTCTATAAAGAACATAACAGACTGGACTCCCATGAAGAAAAGCTTGCCTCTTCTTCCAGCTTCAAGCCCAAGACCACCAAGAGACCAGTTCCCATCATAGCCCAAGTCAAGAAGAAGCAGCAGGAGCAAAGTGCAGAACAAGAGGATAAGGATTCCACTGAGGATTCTGATGATGATGCTGACTCCACTTCTTCTTAGCCTACTCCTTTCCCTACTAATATTGATCTCAAACTTTCTTTTCTCTGGTTTCTCTAAACAATTACTCTGATTTCTCTGAACAATTGCTACCTTTAGTTTTTGACCATTTCTGCTAAACATTTTCTCTGCAGAATGGTCCTGGTCTGTATATTTTATTAACTTATGTGTGCACTTGAACAGTTTGGGATTGTGAGTTACAGGTACTCACATGTGGGACAACATCTCTAGAATGCTGTGTTAATATTATGCTTGTATTTGACTTTACTTGTTGCCTTCTCCTAATTTTGTGCTGTGATTGTTTTTGTCATTTGATGATGCCAAAATGGGGAATAGGACAGGTGAAGTTCCTAGTATCAATTGTAGCAACCTGAACAAGGTTCAGACCTTGTTAAGAGATGGCCCAACTTTTTGCCTAGGAGTATCTTGAATTCAGATCAAGTGCTCCTACCCATCCCAACTGGAAGAAAATTCTTCCAAGTGAAATTGAAATTTCTCTTGCTACATTTGATAATTGATAAGTCTTGCAGGTTACAGGTTTAATGCTGAAACTCAATAATAAATTGAGTAATGTGATGAGTGACTGACCACTGTAATCAGTCTAATTGTGCTTTAGTCTGCTGTATATTTTTTATTCTCTGAGATTATGAATCTGATTACAGGCACAGTGCAAGACCAGTTCCTCTGAACAGTTATTTTATTTTGAAATAATTGGATACTGTTCTCAGGGGAACTTCATGGTTTGTCATCATCAAATAGGGGGAAATTGTTGAACCATGTTTGATTTGAATGATGACAAACCAGTCCTCTATATTTGATGTCTATGAATAATTGTATATGAACAGGTTGAATCAAATGAGGACTCATCAAGGCAATCATGAAGGCCTTGAGATACTTGAAGATCAGAAGCCAAGAGCTTGGAGCCTTTTTATTTTTATATTTCTAGGATCTTCATGTAAAATAGGCTTAGGAAAATATTCTTATTGTTTTTAAGTAAAGAGCAAAAATACCTTAAGTTTACATCCAGTAAAGAGAACAGCCCAAGAACAAGCTAAGAACAGGCACAGAACAAGCTTGGAACAGTTCCCTTTACCAGACGTAAACTTAGTAGTACTGAGACCACTGTGGGAACAGACCTCAGTATTAAGCACGTGATCCGTACAGATTTTCGAGTTCAAAAATCATTTTGAAAATTATTTGAAAATTTTGGATCACTTGTACTTTGAAATTCTGCCAAATTGATTTGCAAAATCAGCTCATTAAATGCAATGTACCTTGTTTGGACTTTAGTGTACATCTCTCTTCCCATAGTGGAAAGTGACAAAGTCTGAAACAAGAACACTGCACTTGTGTCAGCTGAAGTGGTTTGCACAATTTAGGCAAGTCTCCAAACACACTTCTAGGGCACGGTTTTCCTTGTCTATATAAACAATTTTTTCAAGAAACCCTAGAAGACTTTTGCTCTCCAAAGAAAACCAAGTAATATTTTCTGAGAGTCTATCCTTAGTCTAAAACTATCTCCATATCCATCTTTAAGAGAAAAACTTACGGAGATTTAAGTTTGTAATATTTGAACCACTTAGAGGGAAGTGGTTGGGGAGTGTTCTGTGAACACTGAGTGAACTGTTAGAGTTAACAGTTGGGGAATTAAGTGTTACATAGTTGTAGCATTTAATTGAGTGTGTAACCTTGTTATTATTCTGAGTTGATTAATAATATTAGTGAGAGAGTGGAGGACGTAGGCTTGTTTAGAAGCCGAACCTCGTTAAATCTTTGTGTCCTTACTCTTTGCTTACTGTTCTCTCGTTGTTCTCACAAAAGCATAAACAAAACTTGAAAACGATTGAAAAAACACACATACTCAATTCAACCCCCCCTTCTTGAGTATACATTGAACTAACAAGTCTCAGGTTTCAAAGTTAATTTAATTTTGTGTCATAATTTTCTTATAGACATGTGAGACAAAGAAATTTTGAAGTATAGGGATGTTGTTTTGCGATCTTCAGATCTGGATACTCTAAGAGATTCATGCTTCCTCAATGATCAAATCATCACATTCTACCTGAGTTACGTCTTCTCTTCAAGGGAAACAAATGACATCTTGTTTGTTCAACCCTCCATATTCGTGTCTTGTAAATTGCGAGAGTGACAAGTTCGTTGAAGAATTTGCCGAGTCTTGCAAGCTGTCAAGCAAGAGGCTTGTCCTTTTTATTGTAAACGACAATGATGATTTCAGCGAGGGTGACAACGGAAACCATTGGAGCATCTTGGTGTACGAGAGGTCGAAGAATTCGTTTCAGCATTACGACAGCATGGAGGGAGTGAGCAATTTTCATGCCATGAAGCTGTATGATGCTGTCAAGGAACATGTAGGGCCAGGCGACGACGTCTCAAGGCAATCGTCGAAACATTAAAAAAAAAAGAAACCTAAATCATCTGACAAATTAGTTCGACTCCGACATATTGTTAGATATTTTATTTTTCTATGTTAGTTTTTAATTAAATTGATATAGTTTATCAAAATTATTTGGTAGAAATTTAAAATTTTATTAAAGTATAATATATAAAGTTATATTAACAAGAAAATAAGAACTAATTTTAATGTAATATTAGACATTTGTCTCATTTAGAGATAAAAGTTTTATCATGATCCGATTGAGTCCAACCCGATCTGCAAGAAAAAAATCCAATAAGAACCCGAAAAATAAAAATTCGCATCTAACTCTGTTTAAAAAAATTCGTCTCTGACTATTATCGGGTCGGAGTCGGATTGTGCATAATTAGATCTGAGTCGGACCCGTTGTCAATCTTGTCATTGTTAGAATGCTAGGGCTGACTTGTTTTACTCGTATAAGGCCCTGTTCTTTTGGACTTAAAAGCTACAGTAATCAGATCAGATTATACTTTTTCAGAACAGATCAACTTTGTTTTAATTTTATACTCTCACAAAATAATACCCCACGATCAATTTAGATCAAATCAGATTAGTCCTAAAGAACATGGTCAAAATACATACATCGGTTAAAAAAGTGTCAAGAAAAGCATTTTTGAGTTTTGAAGACAGAAAAAAAACAAGGGAAGAGAGAGAAATTTGGGAGAGAAAGACAAACCAAAGCCTCCGTCGCCTGCCCTCCGCCCCTCCGTCGCCGACTCGCCCGTATCCGGGCCTTCATTGGCATTGTCTCGTCCTGTCGAAAGGTAATCAATCCTCGTTATTGCAATGGTCGAATATCAATTTCACGATCTTTAATTCTCAATTGTTCTGTAAATTATTATTTGTTCTAGGGATTCTGCTAATTAGGATTCTAGGGTTAATTTATCAGAAACACAAAATACACATTATTTGTTTTAAAAAATGAAATAAATATTGAGGTAAAAATACGAGTCATCTTTGATATGCATAGATGTGTTCTTCTAGGCAATTTAATTAAATTCTCTCACAAACCCTTCCTAGAAGGTGGGGTGAGAGGAGTGCAGATGCAGTTGTTTCCCCTACCCTTGTTTGTTTGGTTGTAGTTTGGATGTACTTCAATTCTTTACTGGGTAATTAGTACTCTGTAAAATTTACTTTAATTGCCAATAATAAAAATAAAAATAATAATAACAATCCATCCTACTTTATTCAGTTTACTGTGATTTGGGAACAGCGAATTTCTTGGTTATTCTATTAGAAAATTGCAGAAAGCATAGGAACTGTCACTGCCTTTTGAAAGTTCTATGAATTCCTTTTTATTTTCTTCCTTTTGATAGTTGGATTTTTAGTGATTTGATATAGATTTATGCATATATTGATTGGAGAATTAAGGTATTATTCATGGTTCTTTGCTTGTTTTGTTCATTAGATTCTTGTTCTGTTGCTTTTGCTTTACAATTAAGTTTTTAGTTAGATTTTGCTTGTTGGATGCATGTTAGGTTTTTGGGTTAATTGTTTGTGGAGCTTGTTCATCGATGTTGGGTGTTTGAGATAGGTTTTGAAGTTTGCAATAGTCCATTAATTATGTGTGTGCTCTTGTTCCAAGGATTTTGTGAGTTTGAGAAGATTTGCCATTTCAATTTTCAAGAATAATAGGGTTTATGATTCTTGATGTTTTAGCAGATGTCATTGTTTTTTTCTGAATTATGTTTGAAACTTCCAAATTATTTATCTGAAATCCGAATTATTTTAGTCAAATTACCAAACTTGTACAGCCCTCCCCCCCCAACACACACACACTATGTATAAATTTAAGTTCTTGTGTTCTAAAAATATGTGCTCAAGTTCTAAAATTAAAGTTTTCTCACCTAAGGTGCCATTCTCCCTTGATCCCAAATATATACACACACACACACATACATATACATATATACACATTAATAAGAGACTTGGTTCATACATAAGATGGGGCAAGTCTCCTATGATTATCTTTAGGTGTTTGACTGTCATGTTTCAAAGTTGATTGAACTTTGTGTCTTAATTTTCTTACAGACATGGGAGATGGAGAAATTTTGAAATATAGGGATGTTGTCTTGCGATCTTCAGATCTGGATACTCTAAGAGATTCGTGCTTCCTCAATGATCAAATCATCACATTTTACCTGAGTTACCTGTTCTCTTTTAGGGAAACAGATGACATCCTGTTTGTTCAACCCTCCATATCTCTTTGTCTTGCAAATTGCGAGAGTGACAAGTTCGTTGAAGAATTCGCCGAGTCTTGCAAGCTGTCAAGCAAGAAGCTTGTCCTTTTTGTTGTAAACGATAATGATGATTTCAGCGGGGGAGACAGCGGAAACCATTGGAGCATCTTGGTGTACGAGAGGTCAAAGAATTCGTTTCAGCATTACGACAGCATGGAGGGAGTGAACAACTTTCATGCCATAAAGCTGTATGATGCTGTCAAGGAACATGTAGGGCCAGGCGGCGACGTCTCAAGGCAATCGTCGAAACATAAAAAAAAGAAGAAACCTAAATCATCAGTTGCTGCTACTCCTGCTCCTGCTGGTTTGCCAACCTTCGTTGAAGGCAAGGTCCCGCAGCAATCCAATGGGTATGATTGTGGTCTCTATGTGTTGGCCATTGCTAGGGCAATCTCTCAATGTGAATATAATAACAGTGATGTGCTTTCAGCAATTCAGAAGCATGTTGATGATTCTATTGAGGTTAAAATGCGGTCTGAGTTGCTGGAACTAATTCGAGAGTTGCAGGAACATTAGTTAGTATGCTGTTAAAATTTAGTCAAATTAGACAATAAGTTCATATCAAAATTTAGTCAAATTAGACAATAAGTTCATATCAGATAAACAAATTTCAGGTGAATCAAATAAAGCCTAGAGCAGAGCTTTTTTCAGAGTCTTGGTAAAACCAAAGCGATTTTCTTACTCCATTTTTTATATTTTTTTTAACTACTATCAGCTGTATTCAGTTCAGGATAGTTCAGTTCGTTTCAATTGTATTCAGTAAACGTAAATAGGCCCTTATGTTGGAAAGGACTCTGTCGTATGTTATTCCTTGGAAATTAACTAAGCATTCCTCTGTCCTTTAGGGGTTGTTTGGTATGTGGAAACTGGAAATGGAATAGTGAGGTATTGAATATGACCTGCAAGATAGACTGAACTTTTATACATTGTGAGTTTTGTTATATGGTTCTTCTGTAGTGCAATTCAAATTTTTTGTTCATTATGGGTAGCTTGCTTGTAGTTGTTTCACTGTGAATGATGTCCTGCCAGTTTTGAACTGGTTTTAACTTGAGAACTAGTATTGTATTGAGTAGTATTATGGCATTTCAGACCAGCAATTTATCCCTGAGGTAGTCGTTTTAGTCCCAGATTAGTGATGCATGATTTTTGCTTATGTGGTCATATAGTGTTTCAAAAGTGGAAGGAACAGGGCATTATAATCTACTTGCTCTTTTCAACTTTTGACGAGTCTAGGATTTGGTTTAATTCAATTCATTTCAGTTAGATTACGAGTTGCTTGAAAAAAAAAAGGTCTTTTCCATGTGCTTGGCAGCAGCATCTCTTAGGGCTTGTTTACTTTAGATTATATTCAATTCAGTTCAGTTCAGTTCATCTCTATTTAGTTCAATTAATACACTTCTATTCAGTTCAGCTCAGCTCAGCTCTATTCAGCTAATGTAAACGAGCCCTTAGTAAAAAGAATTTTGCTGCCATGGTCTTACCTTGGATTCATGTGCTTGGCAGCAGCATCTCTCTTAATGTTAGAATTTTGCTTAGTTTGCCGCTGTGGCTTGACCTTGGGTTTCTTTCTATGCCTGATTAAAGGAGAATCTGAGCCTGCTACTTTTCCTCTGTATCCATGGATGTATGGTAAGGTTACATCGGCTTCTGAAGGCAAGGGGGCGTTTTTCCCCCTTCTCACTTGCTTTTGAACTGCTTTGCTTCTATGGTAACAAACTTGGTAGTTCACCTCATGTTGACTTCCTAAGCAGTTCTGTTTTGTTAATGTTGATGAGATTATCAAAGGCCCATTAGATAGGATATCTATTAATGATTTGTGATATTTATTAATGATTTTATTCAATCATCAATTATCTTAAACTTCGATTGAGCAAAATTATATTAAATGAGCAATAAATCACCTTTGGGTGCATCTACCTTTACGTTCACTTGAGTGCTTAGTAGACCCGTTTGTTAAAGCAATTTGCTTACTCCATGTCAGTGTTAGAACTAAATCATCAATACTTGGTTTCTTTTCATAATCTTTGTTAAGTTTAATTCTAATAATTAGATGAGGCAGGAATTGTAATAATTTAATAATAATAATAATAAGTAAAATCCAATTCTAGAAGAAGTAATACTATTCTCAATCTTTGACTATCAAACCCGGCATTGACTAATTAATTAATTTGAAACATCCCACATTTACATTCCCACAAAGTCTACAAATTAGAGCTTTACTTGCGTGTAGTAAATACATTATCAAAACTCTCATCAAACTATTAACCATATAAACTAGTATCATATCATATCATATCATATTTCACAGGAATCAATTATAAAGCAATGTGACACCCCCTAACCCTAATCATGCAAAGCCTAAAATACTACCTATCTGAACACCCTACAATAGTCAACTTTCGTTGGAGTCCCACACATACATGGTTCTCAACATGGTCATTCCTCTTCCTTACCCTAACCTCCTACATCCTCCTTTCTCTTTTTCTCCACCACACATTTTCCCTCCTCCTCCCTGATCGCCGCCGCTTCCGCTTCCCCCTCGGCCCCATCCCCACCCTCCACAACCTCATCCTATCCGTCCTCTCAGCCGCCATTTTCGTCGGTGCTCTCCTCTCCGCCATATCCGAAATCCACGACAATGACCGTTGGCTATGGCGGGCCACCCACCTCCGCACCACCCCGGTCAGGTGGCTCCTTTGCTTCCCTCTCGGGACCCACCCCACGGGCCGGGTCTTCTTCTGGTCATACGCCTTTTACCTCTCTAGGCTATTCCTCCACCTCCCCAGGACATTCCTAAAGATCCTAAAACGACGACGTATCACCTTCTTCCACGTGTTGAACCAGTCCTCACTTTTGGTGATGCCTTTTCTTTGGCTGGAGTTTTGTCAGTCTTTTCAGGTGCTTGCTGTTATGCTGTTGACACTACTATATGCTGTTGTTTATGGGTATAGATTTTGGGCCGATGTTGGGCTTCCACGGCGGCCCAAGTTTCCATTTGTGGTGAACTGTCAGGTTGTGATGTTGGTATGTAACTTGGGGTGCCACGTAGGAGTTTTGGTGTTTCATTTCTTCAGTGGTGACAAAGGAGGGTGTAATGGTATAGGGGCTTGGGGGTTTAATTCCATGTGTAATGCCTTGATTCTTATGTTGTTCCTCAAGGATTTTAAGAAGAGGGTCAATAGAAGTTTGCTTGATGACGACTCGTCTTCTCATCACTCCACAACACACGTTAAAGAAAAACACACGTGAACTAGGTCGGGTTGTGTAAAATTGGTGATAGGGTCCGGCCCGGCCCATTTGATGAAAGGAAAAACGTTATCTTCATTTTACGTTAGTTTGTTCTGAGCCAGAAAATTAAATAGAAAATTTTAAATGAAAAATTGTTGTGAAATTCTTAACCGTAACTCCTAAGCTTTTGAGTTTTCTCGTCGGTAGTCATGCTTAATTGTAAATCTCAATGGTAGCCCCGAATTTATGGGTTCTATGAATTGAAATGACACTAATTTATGTTTAAAAAGTTACTTTTCCTCCATATTTTGTAAAAAAAGGTCTAATTTTATTTTTATTTTAAAAATGAATGGAAGGAAACAAAGCCTTTTTGAAGGATTTATTTTATGTTACTGATCTAAATGAGTTTGAAAACAACCTTTTTTTAATCATCTCTTTGCAATGTTAAACCCTTATTAATACGAAAAAAAATATTAACTAGCTATAATTATTGGTCACCAATCACCATTTAGATTTGCATTGAAAAATGATTATTAAAGAGAAAAATCAAAACTGAAAGCAACCATTAAATTTTTCAAAATTTATTTTACACTCTATTGAAAGCTTTTAATTTTCCCAATATTTGAAGAAAAATATTTTCATTCTCATTTCATGCGCGCATCGGCGCATGCCTTCTTAGAGGAACATTTAATTGGTTTTCAATTTAGCTGAACGATGAAAAATTCATATGATAAATGATCATTTTGCTTGCAACCAAATAATTAAAAAATTCCATAAAAATGAGTTTTTCATTGTAATATAAAAATTCAAGGATGTACACTATCTCATTATTATGTACCAGTCACTGTAAATGGTTTGGCTTTCCTCTCTTATAAAAAAATACTTATTAATTTTCAAATGAGAATATTTTTTTAAAAATTACAACCTTCCAAATGAAACTTGAGTATCCATTAAAAAAAAACAAATTAAACTTGAGTAGTAAAAGCACACAAAGATGTTTACATGAACTCAACCCATTTAATTATACAGGTCATCAAGATCACGAAGGTGACACATACAAATTAATAAAGCACCTCGTCGTCAATCAGCGGAATTGGTAAAATCCGCATTTTATTTTATACTAACTCCGTCTCTTAAAATTTGCTACATACGAGTTTTTTACTTTATTCAAAATTGTATTGAATAGGTAGATAAATAGTAAGAGGGGTAGGAGGAAAAAAGTAGAAATGAAGTGCTCTGAACCACATGACATAAAAAAGAAATGTAGCAATATAGCACCAAAAAAGAAAAAGATACCAATATTTTAAAGACAACCCGTAATAGAATATGTAGCAATATATTACTCCCTTTGTACCCTTTTGTTTGCAACATTTACTTTTTCACATCTCCCAACATACAACTTTAAATAAAAATATCTTTAAATATATATAATAAAAAATTATAAAAACTATATATTAAAAAGGTACACATCGAGCCGAATCAAATGAGATCCCATTTGATTATATTTTTTCTTATGTGTATAAAAAATTATAAAAACTATATATTAAAAAAAGTACACATCGAGTCGAATCAAATGGAATGTTTGTACATATTGTAAATTTGTAATGACATTTTATTGACTTTTTATAACTGCTTTGGTCAATAATAGTGAACGGCTATGCAGGAGAATTATCCATGTAAAGTCATCAAAAGTTAAAAACTTATAATATAAATGGTGGACCATGACATTAGTAAACGGTCCTTTCTTCTGTTACTTTCAAAATCTGTTCCAAATAATGACTATTTATCTCCGTCCCTCCTTACTGTAAGAGATTATCAATTGCATATTTACACGGGTTAGTAACTTGTTAAAAGGGATTGAGCCAGTAGACTTTCTTTTTCAATTAAAAAAAGACATATGCAACCAGAAAAAGGTACTATTAAAAAAATACAGATAATTAACTTTTTTAAAGGATAATGTTATATACTACCTTTATAATAGTTTTTGTGCAACAAATGAATATGTTATACCTCACAAGTAGTATCCTTTTGTTACATACTGTGTTACAAAGGTAGTACGACTTTGGAGTTATAAATACTCCGTAAGAATTTAGAACATGCTCAAATTGTTATTTTTTGGTGTTTGAAAAAAATCCAATAACCACTTCCATTACCTATTGTTTGATATGTAATGTGGGTAACATATTTCATATCCTACGGATAATAATTGCCACCATTTTATTACTCTCCTAAACCTTGTGTAAACAAAATCATTTCCCTTGCTCCTAGTTTTTTTCCATTGTATTCCATATTTTTTTATTTATACCAAACAACAAATAATGGTGTCATTTAAAATCACATTTCTCTTTTTAATTTGTTTCCAATCCATTTTTTGTCATTTATAAATTTATGTCGAACACCGCACTTAATAATATTTCCTAGTTAATACTTCAAAGACAGGTCGTATTCAGCATTTCCCTCTAAACAAAACATATAGTTTAGGACTTGTTTAGCATCATTTTTTGTTTACAGTTTTTAGTTTTTTAAAAACTAAAAAGCGAAAACATAAAACAGAAAAAATGTGTTTCCACTTTTCTGTTGTCAGTTTTCAATATAATTATGATTTTAATAAGATTAACCAATTTTTGATTCAAAATATGATATATATTTTATAGTTTTGAAATACAAAAAACCAAAAAAAAAAAAAAACCACAGCAATATCAAACGGACGCTTAACTATATAATCATTTATGGTTATGATGCATGTATGGTCTTGGATCTCGAGTCCATTATATAGTTATTGCACATATTCTAGAGCAATACGGAATGTTCAATTTAATTAAATTTGCAAAATACACGACCATTACCCTTTTTTTTTTTTGATAAAACACAGCGTTACCAGTTAATCGGATCATATGAATGACAAATCACAATTTTTTTTTACCCTTTTGCATAGCCTACTGTGATAACAAACACGCAAGCTTGCTACATTGGCTACCCAATGTGGCTCATGCCCATCTTTAATTCAGCTGAGATGATAATTCTCTATTTTTAAAAAATGAAAAATTGGTAAGGTGGCCCGTACCCATATAAAAAGAAGATTGATACTTAACTTTCTCATTGGACAAATTTATATATGCTTAGTCTCTAAAATTGACAGTGCCAAAAATTCCAATTTGTACTTATATTTTGGTAGAATTACTCTAGCTTTTTTACTATCATGTGCTAAAATATAATATAACATGTACAATACAACAAATAATATCATATAATATAATATAGTTTAATTTAAACTAGTGTTGCTTCTAACTAATCAACACAACCTTCGATTTATAGGTTATGTGAATTGTTTAGGAAATGTAAGCTGCAAATCAACTTGATAAATTTGAGGATGATCCCCAGAAAAATGTTGATGATCATTAGCCTCAGCAAAAACAGCAACCCCACGGGCATATGCAAAATACCCAGTTCCACCAACAACCCTAAGCTCTTGTCTCTTTTTATGTGTCAATTCCTTAGCCAAAATACTCAAACTTCCCGAATATTGAGGCGTACTAAAACTCAAATAAATTATATTAAACGCTGAATGAGCAAATTTCTCCACTGGTATGATGAACCCTTGTGCGTTCCCTAATAAGGCCGACGTGCTCTTAGGCCCCTCGGTGAGCATCCGATGGTAAGTTAACACGCCTGAACTCGACATAGACGACTTGGTCATGTCACCGTGTACATTGTTCGTGTCACGGTGCATAGTGCTAATTGGTTGTTGGATGTATAATGATAATGTAACCAAAGGCTTGTCATGGTTTTTGTAAGGAATTGGTGATAGTAGAGCTAGTAATATGACTGCTAATAAGCATAATGAAACTAGAGAGCAAAATATCACCTTAGCTAACATTATGATTTAATTTATGCATGCCATTATGTTATTACAATTATGATATATAGGGATATATTGATGATTTGGTTTCTAATTTTAAGTTTTACACTTGCTCCTTCAACAATATGGTGTTGGCCACCTAATCCACTTTAACAAAGCAATTATGTTGGTTCTTTGTTTAATTTATTTCATGCAACGCCACATTACCTAATCCACTCTTATTATTTGTTGAAGCTCATTCGTTTACTAACTATACTACTCTTTTGTCAAATATATATGCTACCCCTGCCTTATTTTAGTTGCAACATTTACCTAAAAAGGAAACTACACGTTAGTTGCAACAAATATTTCTTTGCTTTAATACTCCACTATTTCAATTTATTCTTTACGTTTTCTTTTTTTAGAATACAAGGACAGATTGTACAATACAATGAAAATCTTCATTATATATAAGAAATAACATACTCATATGATATCTTGTTAGATTCGTCTAAATTTGTAGTTTTTAATAAGTATATATACATATATATATAAAGTTAATAGAGCAATATAAAATTATGATCATGGACTGTTTTATTGATCTTTGAAATGTTTTTTGGTTTCTATTTAAATATAGTACTAGTAATTAACTAGCTAGATTCATCCTATAGAAAATATTTTAATCTTGCATCAAATATTCAAATATCATGGGAAAGTTATAACACTAGAAAGCTGATTTTAGCCTTCAACGGTATAGTCTCTTCGATCACCTAAAACAAAGTTCCATTTCTAATAAGTTAAGATAAGATTAGATAGTTCAAATAAATGCAGATAAGATTTAAACTGGTAATAATAAATTCAGTAAGGTTTGATTAGGTCCAATCAAGTATAATAAAGTGTATTTGTTTCTATAATCAGGTTTAATTAGGGTTAATCAGGTCCAATAAATTCAATAAGACACATGTTTTTGAGAGTGCAATGCTTACATGACATATGTGCTTATAGTCTGAGATAATAGATTCAAATTCTGTTCTAAGCATACTTTACTTTTTTAAATGATATGGCAATGCTTACATGGCACTTTAGAGAGTGCCACATAGACATCTTACGTGGCACAATATGGTATCTTGAGCTTGTTAAATGATGCAACAATGCTTACAATTTGGAGCCATCATCACTTTCAGGCATGCTAGGAGAAATTCCTTAGGATGTATTGAAACAGATGGGTCAACATACGTGTTTTAGAGAGTGTCACATAGACATCTTATGTGGCACGATACGGTGTCTTAAGTGCCTTTTAATAGATTATATAGGTATAGATTACATTATCATTATCATTATCATCATCATTATTATGTCAACATGCTTAGTACAAAAGTAAATGGTACCACACTACCATATACAATAAATACAAAGAAATGTAGTCTTAGCATGCATCATTAGTCTTACAGATATGGAGTTGGCATCCACCACAAGAGATGCTTGCCAACAAAACCAAACACAGCTTGGCGCCATTGAGGATTAATGTATAGAATTGCAACAGTTGCAATAAACATTATAACATATGACATTCCAAAGCTCCATAAAAAGACTGCAATGTAATGTTCTGATGGACCTTCATCGCCGCCTTCTCCTTTGGTAGGACTATCGGGCATGTAGTGTAGCGTTCGATTGCCAGGAAACCCATAAAGTCCCGGGTTCCCAATGTAACTTCTCTTATCAAAGCTAGCAAATTGCCCTTCCAAAGGTACTCTTCCTTGCAAATTATTGTATGAAACATTGAAGCTAGACAAGAAAGGTAGCTCACCGAGTTGTGTAGGAATTGAGCCACTGAGACAGTTGGAGGAAAGGTCTAGGCTTTCAATGCTTTTGAGACCTGAAAAACTTGAAGGAATGATGCCATAAAACTGATTATGAGAAAAGTTGATGGAGTTAATTTTTCCTAATTCTCCTACTTCTGATGGGATCATACCAGTGAGTCTGTTGCAGGACAAATCCAACCCTGACATAAGAACAAGAACACCACCACTATACACTAGATATTGATTCTTTTCCAGGAATAACACTTCTTCAGGTTTACTATATTGCATATAACTCACATCCAAAACATATTCATCCGTCCCAGCTACCTGCAACCATCTCTCATATGATTTTGGATCAAATTTCGATCCAAAGGACATGTTTCTGAAGCAATTGGGTATCCCTCCAGATAGTTTGTTATGTGACAGATCTAATATGTTTATATTTTTGGACCGGCACAAAGAGTAGGGAATTTTGCCGTCTAGACTATTTCCTGCTAACAGGAGTGCTATTAAGCTCGAAAGCTTATCAATCCAATCTGGAATGCCCCCTGAAAGCTGATTATCCCTTAGATCAAGAGTTTTCAATTTTGAGCAGTTTGATAAAACTCTTGGTATTACTCCGGTTAGTCTATTATTATGCAAATGAAGGTTAACTAATGAAGAGAAATTGGAGCATGAAGGTATAGGTCCAGTGAAGTTATTCCCAGAGAGATCTAGAATTTCCAGGCTTACTTTGCAGATTTCTCTTGGAATTTCGCCTTGTAAATCATTACCGGACAGTGAAAGAGTATTTAGGTTCGAGAAGTTACCTATCCAACCAGGAAGCCTTCCTGTTACTTTGTTGTTTGATATATCCAAGTAAAACAAACCCCAGCTTTCCTGCAAACCATCCTTAATGGTTCCGCAGAGTTGATTATTACTTAGCTTTAACCAGGACAAGCTTGGGAGGTTCACATCCTCGGGCATAATATCGCCCTGTAGCTGGTTGTCAGATAGTCCCAGAATCTGAAGTGAATCACCATGGCTAAATAGTCTTTTCGGCAATTCTCCAGAGAAGTTATTGTATGACAAATCAAGATTAGAAAGCGCACTCATGTGACCTATTGATGTTGGAATGTGCCCTTTGAAATGATTCTTGGACATGTTCAAATACATAAGCTCAGGTAATATGAAACCCATGTTTTCAGGGAGCTTACCTTGAATTTGGTTACTAGAGATGTCTAGGAACTGTAATGATGAAAAATTAGCACCACGTGATGAAGGTAGCTGCAAAGATCCCGAAAAGCTATTGTTTGACAGAAATAATTCCAGAAGCTGAGAATTATTAGTTAACAACCACCAAGGTAAAGACCCAACTAAATTATTGTTGGAAAGATCAATTTCAGTGAGATTATATTGAGTCAACAAAAATGTTGGAATGGTATGGTGAGGCTTGTTGAGATTGCAATCCGCTAAGCGTAATGTTTGCAACTGGAACATAGGCTCCCAGGACGAATCTTCTGTTTCGACTTGTAACCTGTTGTTTCCGGAAAGCCTTAAAATCTGAAGTTTTGAGAGGTTAGACAGAGAACTCAGGGACCATGTCCCTTCAAGTGAGTTATGTGAGAGGTCTAAGTACTGGAGCGATCTCATGTTCGAAAGTCCAGAAGGTAAATTTCCGGTTAACTGGTTGCCTGCGAAATCAAGAGTTTTCAGGGAGGACAGGTTTAGCAGGCAAGAAGGAAAGCTCCCAGATATCAAATTAGCATTGAGTTTCAACTCCTCAAGATTCCTTAAATTGCAAATACCTGCTATATACATATCATGTTTGGAAAATAAGTTTTATGCTGTATACAGTCTGAGACTCTGAGATCATGCAACATAATAAGATATATAGATGATCTTTGTCATCTTACATTCTTACCATGGATGGCATGAGAGGAAAATTTATTCTCACCCAAATCAAGGGTCCGATTGGTAGGGTGTAAAAGATTTACAATGTAAAATGTTTTTCATGAAAATCATTTTACAACGGAAAAGTCATTTTCAAAAGAGTTTTCTGTTGTTTGGTTGAGTGGAAAATGAGTTATGAGAATAGAGAATGAAAAATAATTTTCCTATGATTTTGGGAGGAAAATGTTTTCAACTATGGTGTAAAACCATTTTACAGTCTAACTTTTCCATTTCAATTTTCAATCTAACCAAACAGTGTAAAATAAGGAAAATAGTTTTCAGAAAATCATTTTACGCCCTACCAAACGGACCCCAAGTGTTTTCTACTAGAATCCTAAAGGCTAAAGCTATAATTTATTCATGGTTTTGTTTAAAAATAAAAAATAAAAAAATGAAATTAAGTCTAAGTGAACCGAACCCCTGTCCTTTTGAACTTGATTTCTAAAATTTCACTTGCTTTAGTTCAGTTCCTGCTAAGTCTAGTATTTGGTTTAGTGCAGTTCTATTCAACTAAAATTAATTCCGTCCAAAAAAAGAGAGCCTACCGCCTATATACATACTATCTCTTTTCCATATTATTTGCAACTTTGAGGACCGCACAAACTCCTAGAACAAATTTATTCATGAAAGAAAAAAAATATGGATGCATGCGATGAGGAGAGGTAGAGAGAATTGACAACCTAAAGAGGGGGAATGCTGCAAATAATGTATCGCATCCATTTTTTGCAAAAGTTAAACGACATTAGGCCTTGTTCTTTTGGATCGAATTAATATAAATTGAACTGAACTTAATTGAATATGTCATAATTAAATACTAAACTCAACCGGAGATGAACGGAACTTTCAGAATTTAAGTCTTAGCACATATATATAATTTATTCATATGAAACATAGTGTCTGAAAATGAAAACTCAAGGGTGTGCAACGTTTTCATATGAAAATGGTTTTCACATTGGAAAATTCATTTTTATGAAGGTTTTTCATATCGTTTTTGGTAGCAGTTAAAATAATTTTCCATTGTAAACATTTTTCATTGTTTGATTGAACTGAAAATCGATTACTTCAACTGTGATAAAAAATGTTTTTCTTCCCATTTGAAGGGAAAATATTTTCCACCTCAAGTTTTACCTTCTAATATTTTACTTCAAACTAAACAATACTTCATATAAGTTTTACTATCCTACCAAATTGACCCTTATTGACAAACATACATAAATTGCGCAAATTATTATATGGTCCTAGGACCACGTAGCTCTACGTGGTCCCTTGCTAAAACGACGTAGTTTTGGAGTTAAAAAAAAATCTGTTTTAGGTTTTTACGTAAAAACAGTGTCTAAATTCATGGAAAAATCAATTTTTTTGTAAAATCTCTTATTATAGAATTCCTACTTTCAAGTAATTAAAAGCAGTTTCTTAATTCATAAAAAAAATCAGTTTTTTTTATACGTAAAAATTAATTCAGATTTATGTTACATTCATTAGTTCTTTATTAAGATTTATGAATATTGTTTTAAAAAAAAATGAATATTGTATTAGTAAGAAATGAATATTGTGTATTATTTGTTCAACATATTATGATTTTGGTTTCATTGTTATTGAAGAATGATTGTTATGCTTTTGAATATGAAGATTTTCTTTTTTTTTTATGAAGTTTGTTTTGTACTTTGTGAATGGTGTTAATTTTGCGTATAATATGTTACATTCATTAGTTCTTTATTTAGATTTATGAATATTGTTTAAAAAAAATGAATATTGTATTGGTAGGAAATGAATATTGTGTATTATTTGTTCAACATATTATGATTTTGCATGAGATGAAGATTTTGTTGCAAAATGAATATTCAGTTATCGCAAAAGTGAATGTAAATTCAGGTTCTTTGTGGTAAAATGAATATTTAGTATAACAAAATGAATATTCAGTATTAGAAAATTAATATTAAGTTTAGTTGGTGCAAAGTTGATTGTTGGTTTAGGTTCTTTGTGATAAAATGAATCAACATTAAAAAAATGAATATTCACTATTAAAAAATAAATGTTTGATATACAATAATTAATATTCATTTTAGTTGTTGTCAACGTGAATGTAAGCTTGGATTTTTTGCTGTAAAATGAATATTCAGTATTAAAAAATGTGAATATTTAGTATAAAAAATGTGAATATTTAGTATAAAAAAATGAATATTCATTTTAGATGTTAAAACTGACTCACTGACGCGCGAAACCACAATTGTTCTACGTGCTTCCGGGAGCATTGTATATTGTAGTTTAAAAAAATGAAGCTTTTAGTTTTTTTTTATGAAAATTGTGGTTAAAAAAATGAATATAATAATGTACAAAAATGAAGATTAAAGATTAAAAAAAAAGGAAGATTGTAGAGTAAAAAATAAAGATTTTCAGGACCACAAATAGCTACGTGGTCCTAGGAGCACCCTATAACAATTGCATAAATTGTAAAGAAGTGAAATAAATTGTAAAGAAGTGAAATGAAATAGAGAGTGAGCGAGATAAATACAAACCGTCTTCCTCTATGAAGCCGTGGATGGTATTACTTGACAAGTCGAGGGAAATGAGTTGAGTAAAAGGTCGGAAAAGCGTGAGGTTGAACATCCATGGCTTCTGATTGTTGGTGACCATATCTCGAAGATGAAGCTCGGTCACACGACCACTGGACTCATTATTGCACCCAATCCCTTCCCATAGGCAACAATCGCCTTTTAATTTCGGCTTATTATTATTAGAGTAATGTGAATAAGATTTCATATAGGCTTTAATTGCTAGTAAAGCAAGCCGCTCTTCTTCAACACAGCATTCTACGGCGTAGTAACAACCACAACCAAGTACCACTGCCGCCGCTACCACCACTACCCTCACCCAACTCATCTTTAATTTATTCAGTTGTATGTTGATATAAGTATATTACAGCATCTTCGTTCTTAATGTACTGGGAATCGATTATTTTATTTTGACAAACTTTAGGGCAGGATCCGAGTGCCAACTTTATTGAGGTGTTTTGAAAATTTATTTTCAACAAAATTACAAAAATGTCATTTTTGATAATTTATTTTCACCCTCATTAACAAATTTTTAGAGAAAAAGGTCATGTTATGTCGGCATTTATTATTGGTATGGTGGATAAGGTCAATTATGGATGCCTTTAGTATTGGTCTTTTAAAAAGGAAAAACTTAGGGTGTGTTTGATTGAACTTATATAAGCACTCCTGTGCTTATTTTCAGAAAATTCAGATCAGACCAGATCAGATTAGAAAAATTCAGATCAGATCAGGAAAAATCAGATCAGATCAACATTTAGTTCTTTGTTCCTTATAACTCAATTAATATTATTTCTATTTTTATAATAAAATAAAATATTATGCATACTAATGATTAATTATATTTTTTTTTTGCTTTTAATTTATTTTTTAGTTTTTATTTATATTTTTATCTTTATTTTTATTTTTATTTTTTATTTTTTTATTTAAATTTAAATTTTAAATTTTTTAATTTTTATTTTTTTATCTTTATCTTTATTTTTATTTTTATTTTTATTTTTATTTTTATTTTTATTTTTATTTTTATTTTTTTATTTTTATCTTTATTTTTATTTTTATTATTTTTTAACTTTATTCATATATGTATTTTCATTTTTATTTTCATTTTTATTTTTATTTTTATTTTTATTTTTTTTTAATTTATTTTTTTATTTTTATCTTTATTTTTATTTTTATTATTTTTTAACTTTATTTGTATATGTATTTTCATTTTTATTTTTATTTATATTTTCATTTTTATTTTTTATTTTTATATTTATTTTCATTTTTATTTTTATTTTTATTTTTTATTTTTACATGTATTTTCATTTTTATTTTATTTATATTTTTTAATCTTTATTTATATTTTTTTTCTTTACTTTTTTCATTTTTAATTTTTTTAATTTTTAATTTTTTTAATTTTTAATTTTATTTCTATTATTTTTTTAGTTCTATTATAATTTTAATTTCTATTTTAAACAATATTAATAATATTTTACATTTATAATAATGTACAATTAAATTTCACCAAAGATCAAATCAGAAATTTTCAGATCAGATCAGAAAAGATCAGAAAATTTTAGACGAATCAAACGCACCCTTAGTCTACCCATCACTAATAAAGCATTATTGAGGGCATTGATAATAGAGTTTCACTTAATATAAGTAATATTATTTAATTGCTCTATTAGTGATGGGTTGTCAACCCGGTGGGTAGGTGTAGCAATAGCCTTTTAAAAATTCCATAAACTACTTTTTGAGTGTTGATTGATATGTGATTTTGACAATCAACGTTTCTGAAAGTGATGACTCGCGTTTGAGTTATTATACCCCATCCTTAGTTGTGGCTGTGGTGCTTTCTTGATATAGGAGTTTTAGACCATAACATGAATTCATTTTTGTTAATTATATGGGTCCCAAAATTTTTGTTACTTTTCTACCTCCTAAATCTCTATTTTTTTAAAATCCTATTAATCATTATGTGTGGAGGACTACCTACAATAATTGTATCAAGAGAATTTTTCACGACTTTCACTTGTTTTATTTTCATTTATATTATGCCAATTCATTTTACAATTCACTCTTTAACAGCAAACTATCCAAAATAATACTAAATATAATTACCACTTTTAATTTCCCCTCAAACTGTACACGTGACACGGTGACAGTGTGACACTAACACATCAATCCTTTTCCCACCTAAATACACTAACTCCCCTTTTTTTTTGGCAAAGTGATAACTGGCTAACTGCAGCATTGATGACAAATTGACAATAGATATTAGATAGTAGTATACTAGTATAGTAGTACATTGACGGTTAGGCTTAACCTTTTCAATTTGGAAAGAGATTGAAAATGAGAAATGATAAAGGCACAACTAAAATTGATATAGGCACAATTCATTGTGAGAGTACTCTTCTTATATTTCTTTCACAAAAGTTGTGCCTTTATTAAATTTAGTTGTGCTAATATCAATTCTCTGTCAATAAATGAATTCAATATAATACTACTCCATCTGTCTACAAATAAGTGCTCCATTTTGACCAAAATTGTGAGAGTTTTTTGGTCAAAATGATACACTTATTTATGGACAGAGGGAATACTGTATATCGACTTAAATGCCTCCATTTTAGAAGAAAACAGTACAACTTACCTTTTACTGTACCAAAAAAAAAAGGAAAATGTGTGGTCTACCAAAAAAAGAATGGTTTGCCAAAAAATAACATTTACCGATTCGATGCAAAAATAAACTTAGGTATTGTTTGGTTGCATAAGAATTTTCTTGAAATTTCTATTTCCTAGGAAGTGGGAAAATAAATTTTCCAGTGTCGTATAGAAATTAGATCACCGTCCCCCTTACAATAAATGTAGTAGTTGTGTCATCATCTACCCTCTAATCATCATATATCTTCTAAAATCATTATCTTCCAACTGACATACACCTTCATCATCATCTTTTCCCTTGATCTCTTCATTTGCAGATCGACCATCCACCTTCATCATTTTGAGTATCATTCTTTTTCTTTATTTCAACTTTTACTTACACAATATAGATTATCAATATTGAAACAAAATTTTATTAATTATTTTTTAAAAAAGTTGTGCATCCACATGGGTGCTAACCTAGTTCTTTATTATTTTGAGTATCAAATTTGTTAATGGAAATAATTTTTTTTCTGAGCTACTAAGGGGTGTGACAAGAAATTTTAAAGAATACATTTGCAATATTTATTTATTTTTACGTTTTATGTTCAGTTTGTAATATTTATTTTTCAAAGTAAAAGGTGATGAGTTGAATGCGTATGCATTTTATGATAGTTTTGATTTTTATTCTAAAAGATAAACTTCATAAATGGCTTCTTAATATGATATTTAAGTAGTATTCTAAGGTATAATTAGAGTACGTTGTGCATTTGTAATTTATACTCATATTTATATGCAAATGTTACACTTCAAATTGTGTATACGGATTTGTTGCGTATGTTAATAATTTGAGTATGGAATATAACGGTTTGTCATCATGTATAATTTTTTAATAATGATAAATTATGTTTGTATATAATACAAGTGAAATATGATGTTCATTTTTTAAAATAAAGTCATGATCAATAAATCATTAATATAAGTATATATATATATATATATATATATATATATATATATATATATATATGAGTCAAGATCTGCTAAAAACCTAGACTTCGTTGAAAACTAAAAACTTTCGTTTATAACCGCTAGATTTAATCAATGGATGAGATTTATTCTATAAAAATAAAATAAAATTAAGAGGTACATATTAAAATTACGAGGTGCATATTAAAATCATGGATTACATACTAAATTTAGGTGGTACATGTTAAAATTAGAAGGGTACATATTAAATTCAGATGGTACATTCTAAATTTAAATGGTGCATATTAAATTTTGGAGGTACATATTAAATTCAAAGGGTGCACATTAAACTCAAGGGGTACATATTAAATTCAGATTATTCATATTAAAATGAAAAAATTAACAAGAATAATCCCAACTATTTGGGTTCTTCTCAATTTAATCCCTAACTTTGTATTAACCCAAAATAATCTAAACTTTAAGGGTCCCTTCTCATATTACTATGTTTACTCACTACCAATTGCACCGGTAAAATTAACACTCTCCCCCCAAAAACAAGTTTAGCTTTACTCAGACCTTCATCTTCCACTCGTTCGATCTTCTCTATCTTCCAGAATTGAAGCACTTTGGTTCTTCTGCATGTTCAAAAACTGAAGAACTTTGGTTCTTGTCCATCTTTGAAAACGGTAAGTAAGCAAATTTGTGATTTTAATTCGGATTTTGGCAAACAATTAAAAAAAAAAGATTGATGTTCGATTAATGCATAAATAGGGTTTGGATTTAAATTTCACTCATATTTGTGATGGGTTTTTTCATTCTAATTATAGGAACTCATTTAATTTAAAAAATGTTCCTGGTTAAATTTAAACTTTTTTTTTAACATTAGAACGAAATGAGTACTTTTTATAACTTCTAAATTTTGTTTAATGGATGTAGTAAACATTTTTTTTAACCGCTAAATAATGTTTAATTTTGTTGTAATTATAGGAACTATGTACTTTAAATTTGTGGCATGGTGGTTCCTTTAAGAAGTTTCCATCAGGATTAAAATATGTAGGTGGGAAGTGTAGGAGTTTTGAAGTGAACATTGATGAACTATGTTGGTTATCGTTGAAGGAGTTGGCTACAAATTGTGGATCATATTCTGCAATGGACTATATCTATTATCTTCAACCTCATGCTGATAGTTTTGAAAAGGGGCTGAGAAGGATTTATGTTGATGATGAGGTTAGATTGATGACTAATATTATGTTGGAAATTAGGTGTATAGAATGTTATGTTGTTCCTGGGCCTGAGTGGATTCCTATGCTTGATGGTGAGGGGCTTTCTAATTTGGGAACTGTTGCTACTACAAGTAGGAAAAAGTTGACACCTAAAAAGAAAAACATAGAAAATGTGAAGGAGGGAGGGGACCAATGTTTGACCAAATCACAACCTTCATTATCACAAGTAACACAAGATGATCCTTACATTGAATGGCTTTCATATGTGGATAAACCTTTAAGTCCGATTTCAGGATATGATACTTGGGCTGACATAAGTGCTTTTAATGTTGAAAATGGAGAAGCAAGTGCAGAAGAGGAAGACCCTGGATATGAGCCTGACTATGATAGTTGGACTGAAGGAGAAAGTGAGGATGAGGGAACTACCTATAATGGTCTAATTAATGACGTAGAGGATGTGGGGGGTTTTGAAGATGAAGATGAGATACCAGAAAACATAGTTGAGGATGTAGTGTGCTCTGATGATGACACTGATAATGCTGAGTTTAGGGATTCAAGAAAGAAAATTAAATCCTGAAATGCAAAGGCTTTGTCCATAGCCAGAGAGTTGCGAAAGGAAGCTATTGAGGGTAAACTCCCGAGCCAAGAAAAAGAAAATACAAAGGTTCATTTAGGAGAAGAACAAGGGAAATTTGTGAGTGACTATGAAGACAGTGGGGATGAAATACACACTCCAGGGGAAAGTGAGGATGATGACATAAGGAAAAGGAAATCGAGAAGAAAGGCCATTTTTGTAGTAAACTCCAAAACTGATTTCACCAAACTAAAGTGGTCATTTGGGATCAAGTTTCCAAATAGAGAAGAATTCAAGGAGTGTGTAACCAGATATGCAGTAGCACAAGGAAGAAATTTGACTTGGGTTGTAAGTGACAAAAGTAGACAACAAAGATTAGGTGTCAAATGCAATCCTGGGTGTCCATTTTGGTTGTATGGCAGCTGGGATAAAAGAAGGGCAGTATTTGTTGTGAAATCAGTTGAGGATCAACATACTTGTTCTCGGAATATGGAGGCAAATAGAAAATTGAAATCAACCTGGCTAGCAAAACAGCTTCTAGAAGTGTTCAAAGCTAGGCCACATTGGCCTGCAAAGGAGATAGTGGAAACCATTAGACAAGCTTACATGGTTGCTGTGAAAGTTGGATTTGCATATAAGGTTAAATACTATGCACATAGACTCCTTCATGGATCAATAGTACCTGGACATCACTTTGCCACTGCAGAGCCATCCAGAATTGGCAAAGGTGGTAGAGTGATTAGGGGTGGAAAAGGAAGTAGAGGTGGAAGAGGTGGTCAACATAATCAAATTCATGTTACAAGTGGTGGAAGAGGAGGGAGCAGAGGTGGAAGAAGTGGGAGTAATAGTGGTGGCATAGCAGGTAATAGGACTGGAAGGGGTAGTGGGAGAGGACGTGGTAAATCTCCTCAAGGATTTGGAGTTTTGGTAGGTGAAAATGGGCATGCTTACACCAATGTGAGTGCTTCATTTTTACTGTTATATTACTACATATAATTCTGTTTTTTTTGTCTTGCTTACTGTCATTCTTTTTTTTTTTTTTTACAGCCCTCAGGTCAGAAGTAGTCATGACCGGCAAGAATCTGAACACATAAATTAGTGGCAAGAGTTTGTTTTGTATTGAAGACATCACTGTACTTTTGGTTGTACGTTGGTAGCAATGTCTCAGTGGCATTGTATCAAGAATCTGAACACATGATTTGTTGTCTTCATTTTGATTGTATTTTGGAAACAATGAACTGATCCTATGTTACTGTTACAATTTTTGTAGTATTTTGGTTATGTTTATGCTATAATTTGATGTGGTTATTGTTATTTTAGTTGTATTTTAATTTGAGGCTTTTATCTGATGTGCAAGCAGAATGTTCCCTTTTTATTTTTAAGAGAGGGATGAAATGTTAAATGAGGGTAGGTTAGAATTAAGTGAAGGAGATTAATTATTTTTATTTTTAAATTTAAATGTTTTACCTTCACCAAGAGGTTATAAAATGCACAAGACTAATATGAGAAGGGACCCCTTAAAGTTTAGATTATTTTGGGTTAATAGAAAGTTGGGATTAAATTGAGAAGAACCCAAATAGTTGGGATTATTCTTGTTAATTTTTCCTATTAAATTTAAGGGGTATATACTAAATTCAAGGGTACATCCTAAATTCAGCGAGTACATATTAAAATCTGGTAATACATATTAAATTTAATTTGTTAACTTCATCTTCTTCATCATCAACATCGCATCATCATCATCAATCACCTTCATCCTCGTCCATCATCAACAACAACAACATTATCATCATCATCATCGTCAGAAAATGGCGATCAAAATAATAGAAATTCTTCTGTTGCTTGGTTTTTCGATTAATGGCATGCGCTTCTGTCAGATTGAACACATGAAAAAGACCAAAACTATAGTTTTAATTGTTGAATCATATTAAAATCAGATCAAAGAGAATATCAAAACATACCAAACTACAATTAATAAATCATCCAAACAATTAGATTGAAATTGAAAAGAAGAATAGCAGATCAAAGAGGAAAAAAATGTACCTTGACAAGAGTGTGAAAGCGAGAGAGAAATAGAGAATAATGACAAAGAGAAGACAATAAGTTGTGATCGAGGAGAGTGAAATTGGAATGGGTTTTACACCAAATTTATCTTATAATCTTCACCGCTCATACAGATTGAAATGGATTGTTTAGATTGAATTACAAGTTAGATTTGTGGGTTTAATCGTAGCCGTCCATCTAAAATTTGTACGGTCAAGATCATTAGTTTTTAGTTTTTAACTTGGAGTCTAATTTTTACGTGATCCTATTCCTATATATATATATATATATCAAATTCGTAGACATATAATAATGTGTCAAAATTTGTATATTTGGAGGAGGAAATCTTATACTTGGATTGATTTATGATGAAATGCTTCCATGGTATTAATTTTTATACTTACTAGTTACTATTGGTATAAAATGGATGCAAGATTTAGTTATTTTATTTCATAATACTATTTATTAGATGGGTGTCATCATAAATTCTTTGGTATACAAAGAATGTCTTATGCAAAATGTTTAATGGATTAAGGAATGATTATTTCCATAAAGTTGGTTTTTATTTCTTTAGGGAGGATTATTTTCATAATGACACATACTTAGTCCTTATGGAGGAAGTTTTATTCTTCATAAAGATGTAGTTTATGGAGGAGGTTTATTCTTCATAAATATAGTATTTCTCCATGAATGGTGTTTTTAATTCGTTGGAATCCAATGAATTAAAATTGCATGGTATTTATATACTTTTAATATATAAAAGGATATGTGATATATTATCTTGTAATTAATTAGATGGTGGAATGATGGTAATAATTTCATTTCAAATTAATTCAATGGTTTATATCACTAGTTTATGATATGTGACATTGTAATTGCTAACAATGTAGGATTATATTTATAATGTTAATTCACGACTCATGTGCGACATTTTTTATGGGTGTGATTTTATAAATATAAAGTCATGATTAAGAATTTTGTATAGTATAATTTAACTTGGAAAAATCTTTGGCCAGAGTGTTGTTAAGTTAAGGCTATATAAAATTCTGAAGGGATGAAATTATAGAAATAAGCCTGAATTAAGTCACAAGTAAAGAAAACTCGATTCAACTTCTAGTACAACGCTTAATCTTGAATTCAATGAGGATCCAACTTTGCTTAGTGGTTTGGAACACTACAAATTTAATTCATCCAAGGGTAGTGTTTGTTACTGCAATAATAAAGGAGGTGAACTAAGGTTCTTAATAAATCTTTGATATTGGCTCAATTGCAGAAGCATGTATGTAAAGATTTATCTATACGAGTTAGAAGTTTGGCCACTTCATCAAGTTTTAGGCTTAACTTGAACGCTCATGAATGGATATGTACACCATGACTTCTGAAGTGTAGAGGGCTAAAAGATCTTTTTTGTTAATGCTTGTGTGTATTTTTTCTCCGGTAATTCGTAATGATTGTGTGATTCAAAGCTTAAGCTATCATTACAATTGGAATTAACGTAAAGTATACATATACTAAGTAGAAATTCAATCTTTATGATATTTCTATGTATGCATGAGCATGTTATTTTGTGTTGATTTTTTGCGAGTTGTGGTTTTAAGATTTGTCAACATTTATGCCATAAATGGAAGAATGATTGTTAGAACATTTATGGATAAATGAGCTTGGACATGTGAATAAAGGAAGAAGGAATAAGAAAAAAGGAATAAGACAAAAATAAGACAATTCATATAATTGTTATTTACTAATATAAATAAGAAACTACATGTGAATAAGACAAAAATAAAGGATGATTGTTATTTACTAAAATAACAAACTAATTTTTTTCTCTCTTCTAATAACAATTTTTGTTATTTACTCTATTCTAATAACAAAATAATTAGTTTGTTATTTACTCTATTATTTATTATTTATGTCTAAAGCATTTTTATTATAAAATCATTAGTTTGAGGATGCTTGTTATGTACTAAAATAAAGCATTTTTAGAAAAGAAATAATCCTTTATTTACTAAAATAAAGCATTTTTATGACTAATAAAAAAATAATAAAAATAAAGGATGATTGTTATTTACTAAAATAAAGCATTTTTATTAGAATTGTCTAATAAAACAATTTTTGTTATTTACTCTCTTCTAATAATTAGTTTGTTATTTACTCTCTTCTAATAACAAAATAAGAGAGAAAAATATTAGTAAAATAACAAACTAATTTTTCTCTCTGTTCTAATAACAAACTATATGTCTAATAAAGGATGATTGTTATTTACTAAAATAATCTTATTAGAAGAGAGAAAAAAAATGTAGTTTGTTATTTTTTTCAAATTCATATATTATAAAAAATACAATTCCAAAAAATAAAATAAAAATACCAAAATTTATATTTTTTAATTCTCTATAAATAGAGATCCATATTGATATATTTTTATAACATTAAATTTTTAGCCTTTTTAAAACACTTAGTAACCCCACTAGCCTTCTATGCACGCTTTGTGTGCGATTGTATTTTAAATACATATATTAATCTGTCAAAACAAACAAAAAAATAAAGGTTATTTGTTCGAATATTGAAAAATGTGTCAAATTCACACTCATTCACATAATCAAAAACAAACTTTTCTCCTTTCATTCGGTCATCCCACAACAATAAACAAAAGAAAAGTTTTATTTACCATATTCTATTGGCTACCAAATTTCTACGATAATCAAAATGTAAATTTTTTATTTGATGAACTATATCAATATGGATGTCTATTTATAGAGAATTTAAAAATATGAATTTTGGTATTTTTTTTTTTTTTTGAAGTTTATATTTTGTACGATTTTCATTTTAAAAAGTCCCAAAATTGTAATAAATTTCCTTAATAATTAGGAGTGACAAAAATTAAAATTTTAGAAAGTTTTTTAGGGGTAAGATGGACTTTTCGAGGGGGGACACCATGGCTCCCCCCTTGGCTTATATAATAGAGATAAAATAAAATACTTAATAACCCCATAAAATAATTAGTAACTCAATATAAATACTTGGTAACCCCTTATAAACATATATTAGTAACCTGATATAAATATTTGATAGCTACGTATAATTAATTTAGTAACACTATAAAAAAATTAACCGATAATCCATAATAAGTAATCCCAATGGCTATACTTGTGACCCCATTAACTATCTAACTTAGTGCTAGTAATTGCGCTGAATCATGGGAAGGAATATATGAGGCATACAAGACATATGCTCATGCAGAAGGATTTGGAGTAAGAAAATCAACAACAAGATTGACACAAGGTGTTAATTAAACAGTAAGATCAAAAGAGTGGGTGTGTTCGAAAGAGGGCTTTCAATGCACTAGTAAAAACAAGATAAGCACACCAGGATCATCGGAAAACACATCAAAAATTAGGAATCAACTACCAAAAAAGGAAAAACAAAAAAAGAAGGAAGTACCGGTAACTAGAACAGGTTGTGGTGCTTGTCTAAGGGCCAAAGTTAAAGATGGTATTTGGGAGGTTAATGTGCATATCACGAAACATAATCATGAGTTGACAAGAAAATATTTGCAACATTTTCAAAGGTTGAAACGAAATATGACAACATAAAAGCTGATGCAATAGACTTTATGTTGGATAGTGGTTTAAGATCAGCACAATCATTCAACATGATGGCTCATGAAGCAGGTGATATACAATCAATATGACACACTTTGAAAGATCATTACAACTACATTTCAAGGAGGAAAAATGAAAGAAACTGAGGGAGGAGATGCACAAAATGTCATTGAAGATATGTATCAAAACTAATATCAGGATTCAAATTATTTTTTTAGATTTAAAAATACATGTTTGAGGGGTTACTGATTCATGTTGAGGGGTTAATGATTTATATTTGAGGGGTTATTGATTCATGTTTGACGGGTTACTAATCATGTTTGAGGGGTCACTGATTCATGTTTGAGGGGTTATTGATTCATGTCTGAGGGGTTACTGATTCATGTTTGAGGAATTACTTATCATGTTTGAGGAGATACTTATCATGTTTGAGGGGTTATTGATTCATGTTTGAGGGGTTACAGATATATGTTTAAGGGGTTACTGATTGGCTCCTACAGTGTTGTGGCCCTAGTCACCTATCAAATATACAATTTATAATACCTAACTAACTAATATGTAGTATTAGTGGAGCTAGGGTCGATCCACAAGGAAGTAGGTGGATTGGAGTTGATTTTAGAAAATCTAGCGAAATGAGGTTCTATTTTTGTGTTCTTTGAATTTTCAAAAATTTAACTATTAAAGGAAACAACTAAAACAAACAGAAATGTGTGAATCAATGTAAAAATCTCTAGGGAAAAAACTCCTTGAATATACTTCGTTTGGGGGGTTATCGATCATTGAAAACCATTTATGCTTTGAGGAATTAAATTGCCAAACAAACTTCTAAAACAGTTAACAAATCCAATCCTAAGCCCTCTCTCGAATAAACATTAGGAAATCTCTAAACAAGCTAAATCAACCTCTCTCGAATAGCTAATTGAATAAGTCTTAAAACCGAAAATGTCAATTCCAATTACTATCTCTAGCAATTTAGAAAATTCTCCATAGAAAATCTTAAAAGCAATCTTGAAAATTAAATCCAAAATCACTAGAACTCAACATGATTACTTCACCAAGGAAGCATGAAAAGCAACAAGAAATTTAGTAAAATTAACAATCTAATAAACTCAAGCATTCATGAATTCCAATAAATCAACCTCCAAAATCCATAGAATCAAGTCATCAAATCCCTAGAAAAACCTAACTACTCAAGCATAATTGGGGAAAAACATTAAGAAGAGATTAAAGTGGAATTCTAAGCATAATTGGGGAAAAACATTGAGAAGATATGAGTCTTTGAATCAGCCTATATATGCAAGAGCACTTGAAATAATTCCAATTTTAGCCCAATTATTCAAGAAAACAAACAAAACACAACATTATTGAATGAAACCATGAAATAAGCTAATTCTATACTAAGAGACTATAAACCAATGAAATAAAGTTTAAAAGGCCTAAAAGACAAGTGAAACGAAGCCGAAAAAGAGGTCCAAAATGGACCGATCAGTTACAGATCCATGTTTGAGGGGTTATATATTCATGTTTGAGAGGTTACTTATCATGTTTGAGGGGTTATTGATTCATGTTTGAGGGGTTACTTATCATGTCTGAGGGGTTTATTATCATGTCTTAGAGGTTACTTATCATATTTGAGGGGTTACAGATACATGTTTAAGGGGTTATCGATTCATGTTTGAGGGGTTACTACTAATTATTTTATGGGGTTACTAAGTGTTTTAAAAGGGCTAAAATTTGATATTTTTATTTTATTTTTTGAAGTTGTATTTTTGTAATATATGCATTTGATAAAAAAACAAATTACATACTTTCTCTCTCCTAATATGATTTGGAAAATGTTAAAAATATCTATATTTGTTGTATAGTGCAGATTTGCAAGTGCATGTGTAACGCCCCAGATTTTGGGCTATTTTCTTTGTATTTATTTTTATTTTGTGCATGGTCTAAATTTATTTAGACTATTTTTATTGCTTAAATGTGACTATTTTATGGTATGAATTATTATTCCTTTTATTTTATTTTATTTTATTTTAATTAATTAGAATTTTATTTCTTAATTTTCTAATTAGTTAATTAATTTTAGGCCAAGTGCAATTTGAACATGATTAGTCATGCTTAAGTGTAGTTAGCCCAAATGAACTTCAAGGCCCATTTTGAGTAAAGCCCAACCGGCCCCTTATGTTAAGTGGCTTGGTTTTGCCACTTGCCTTGCATTCACACCTTAACTAACTTCTATAAATAGAAGTAGTAGTAAGGCTTGAGGATCTTTTGTCATTTCAATCATCCTTTGCCCACTTTTAAACACAAACTCTCCCTCCATTTGCTCTCCATTTCCACACGCCTATTTTGGCTTATGAACACCCATCCATTGTTCATCCTTATTTTAAAACCCAAACTTAAAGATTCAAACTCCATTGATCTTTAAGTGACCAAAAACACATTAGCCTTCATTGTTTTCGTTCAAGACTTCTAGTTCGGGTTGGGTTTTTGGGTTTCACTCGTTTGGTTCGTGTTGTTCGTGGCTGGCTGTGTTGAAGACCGTGTTCAAGAGGGTGTTCGTGGTGAAGGTCGTGCAGTGTGGCCGTGCAGGTGGTGAAGCCGTGCCGTGTTCATGCAAAGCCGGGGGTGCACCGTGTTGTTTGGCCGTGTAACTTGGGTTTCCGGGCAGCGAGTTTTTGGGTATTATTTGCTTAATTTTCAATAAGGTAACATACTATCTCAACCTAGTTTGTATACCTTGAATTATAGTATAGATTAGATGACTAAGTTAGACCAAAATTTGATGTTTATGTACCATTTTATGCGTGAACTATAATCTGATTTTTGGGTGATGGTTTTATGATGTTTTCTACTTGATTATATGAATTTCATGATGGATTATGTTAGTATTATATTTGATGTTGTTCATGTTCAAGTTTGATGAAGTTTGGATATTAGGAAGTTGATGAATTTATTGATTGAACTTGTTGTATCATGCGTGTATGTTGATGAGTTTGGGATGAGTTCTTGAATCTTGAATGGGTTCTTGGTTGAAGTTCTTGAATCTTGATTGAGTTCTTGATTGAAGTTCTTGAATCTTGGATGAGTTCTTTATGATTCTTTATGATTTCTTTTTGATTCTTTATGAGTTATTTATGGATCTTGATTATGTTATGATGAGTCTAGGATTCTTTATCATGATTGTGTAATTTAAGTATGGGTTATATATAAGTCTTGGTTAAAGAAAGTTAAGATAAGATTAAAGAAAGTTAGATGAGGTTCAAAGAAAGTTAAGAAAAATTAAAGAATGATTAAGATTGATTAAAGAAGTAGTAATGTTTATGATTAGACTCAAGAAAAGGCAAAGAAAGGCAATCTTGAGGATAACTTCGTTTGTTTACATGTTAGTCTTAAGTCAAGGCGTAAGATGCAACTTAAGATTAACTAAGAATGTAAATAAAAGATTAAAGATTAAAGATTTAAAGATTAGCTTGATTTTACTATTAGATGCATAACCTTAGAGTAAGATTCTAAGGCTTGGGTTAAGACGCTGCCCCTATCCTGTCCGCGGTACTGGGATAGTTGGTGATCTTACTATGTCGTCTTCGGATATGGATTTCCAGTAAGGTTGGTTTCACGGGGTTGGGAGTAAGATTCTCAATCCTGGCATAGTAGAAAGTTCGTTCGCGTAAGATGCGTTCGTACGTGCATAGTCCAGTCGATATGTAAATGATTACGCCAAAGATTAAGTAAAGATAAGTTTAAAGTCGAGTATTGGGAGTTAGTCGAGTTTTGGGATAATATCGTTGATGTCGTTATTATTAACGTTATTGTTGTTGGTTATTGTTGATTTGATGTGTTGTTTTACATGATCGTATGTTGTATGTCTGGTTTGGTTGTTTGATGTATTCTATGATCATGTGTATCCACGTTAGGGTGGGACAACTATGTTACTCGCCACTGACTGTGGATTGTTGTTAATTTTTCAGGTAACTCTGATGATGTCGGTGTTGCTTAGCTTTGGGTTGGGCGAGTGCCGATGTTCTTTTCATTTGTTTAGTTTGTATTTCGTTTCTAGTATTAGACTGTAGTAGTGGTATTTGTATTTTCTAACTCTGATTGTATTTGGAGTTACTTAGTAGTATTGATTACTTTTGGGTTTAGTATTGTACAAACTTGCGGGTTTTGTACGTTTTGGGTTTCAGTAATAATATTTTCGAGGTTTTGTTTTAATTTTTAGTAAGTTTGTTTGTTAGATCGACAATTCGACTCGTCGGTTTCTTCCGCGCCGGTTTAAGTGAGTCGGGTCGTCACAGTATGTGCCTGTTTTTTTATCTAACTGTTCATAATTAGTTTACTGCGGAGTATTACCATTAGTATGTAGCCACATTATTAATTAACAACGTGGCTGGCCATACCATTAATTAACAGTACGGCTGGCCACATATAAGAATTTACCAAACGAACCCGAAAGCCGAAAGAGGATATCACTTCAATATCCTTTTCATTATGCACAAATTAAATCTCAAATATTAATCAAAATTATAAATGTAAATAGTGTCTAAGCCCACGTTATGCAATTAAAAAGGAACAAACAAGGTATACTTCGTTTAGTTACATTATGCTTTTTTCAACGAATAAAGCCCAATTAGTTAGATTGTCTCAGCGAAACATCAAAGAAAAAACTAGTTTTAAAAAATTCAATCGATAGATCGACCTGTTACCAAAAATTTGGTTTATGAACAAATTAAAGAAATTAATAACCGGCCTGGAAGCAACCGAAACCTAGTATTGAATGAGCAATATTGACCGATTTGCCAAATACAATGAAAATACATAATTTTATAGTGTTTTAAATGTAAATATGAAGGTTTTAAATATGTAAAAAAAAGTTCTAATCGTATAGCTTGAATGTTTTATTTTCACAACTAATGACTTGTCAAAAAAAAGAAAGAAAATATACTGATCAACTTTTTCGCATAATATCTCAAGTGCTAATCTGATTAAGAATACTCCAGCTCAAATTTAGAAAAAAATGTTTTAAAAATGAAAAACATAAAAGATGCTCAAAATATATAACATAAATATTCGAAGTGCATACTATAAATGTTGAAGTGCATAATATCATTGTACATCCGAATGTATTATATATCTCCTGAAACATATATTTAAATATAATATCTCTAATTATACATAAGATAAAATTACAAAAATTATATATTTAGAAAATACGCTCCGAGACCAATCAAACAAGATCCACATGACTATATTTTATCTCTATTATATAAGTTAAGGGGAGCCATGGTGTCTCCCCTCAAAAAGTCTAAATTACCCTTTAAAAGTTCTCTAAATACTCAAACTATATAATATCAACTAAAAAGGAAAATTTTGTATTTTTTAACATGAAAGTATTACAAAACATATAATTCAAAAAAAATAAAATACAAACACCAAAATTTCTATTTTTGAATTCTCTACAATTCGATACCCATATTTGTATAATTTTTGACACAAATATTTTCTTTTTTATTATTGTCTAAAATTAGGGCCGGCAAAAAGTGAGCCAACCCGCTAACCCGACCCGAACCCGACACATTAATAATGGGTTGGGTTGAAATTTTCAACCCATTTAATTAAATGGGTCAACCCGAACCCGACCCATTATTATATGGGTTGGGTTAAGGTTGAAAATTCTAACCCGATTATAACCCGCGTAACCTGATTAATTGTTATTTTCAAATTTTAAACGGTTATTTTAACCTGCATGTTGTTTTGAATGCTCTATTTTACTAAACTTTTAGCTACTATAAACTAACTATTATCTATTAGATTTTAATATTCTACTTTGAAGAAATTTTAAATTCTTCATTGTTGGTAATTAAGGTAATTAATTTAGAGTGTAGAAAAAAATAAATGGGTTGACCTGAACCCGACCCGTTTATTTTAAGGTCGGGTTAGGTTACAAAAACTCAACCCGTTTATTAAATGGGTTGGGTTCGGGTTGAGGGTACATGACCTGATAACCCGACAACCTGAACCCGACCTTTCAACCCGATTTGACAGCCTTATCTAAAATACCGATCTTCCCTTACTTATGAAATAAAGATAATTAAAATATAAATTAAATTCAATCAATTAATAACAAATAAGGAATTATCAATTAAAGAGAAAATAGTTTTTTATTCCCCATAAAATATAACAATTTTTTAAAATCTTTTTAAATGAAAATATCATAAAATTATTAATTCACAAAAATAAATAAAAGCAGCAAAATTAATATTTTTGATATTTTTTTGGAAATGGACACAATTATTTAAATATCATTTCACATTAAATTTTTATCTTATAATTATAGTGAAAATTTGATTAGAGATAATGTACTAAATGAAATTAAATTTTATTCAATTAAAAATCATCTTATTTTCAACAAACTCATAAATAATATATACAAACATCATATAAGTTATTCATACATTGAAGCATATATAGCATGTACATAATGCTAGTATTACCTATCTCTATTATATAAGCCAAAGGGGAGCCATGGTGTCCCCCTCAAAAAGTCTCAATTATCCTTCAAAAAATTCCTAAATACTCAAGCTATATAATATTAACTAAAAAGGAAAATTTTGCATTTTTTAAAATGAAAATATTACAAAATATATAATTCAAAAAAATAAAACACATACACCAAAATTCATATTTTAAAATTCTCTATAATTAAATACCCACATTGATATTAATGTTCATTGTATAAGATATTCATACTTTAAAGCACGCATACCGTGCACATAAGGCTAGTATCAATTAAACAAGGTCAAAGTAAAATATAAATAATATCAAAATTAATTTAGAGCAATCAAAACGTACACACATGAATACATGAGCATTAGCAAATGCAAAATTGGTTTTTATTCGAATACATAATTTGTTTTTGGTACCATGGGGCAGTTGGCCATACTCTGACTTCACCATACGCAAACCTTCTGAGCGTGAGAGTCAGCAGCCATGGTGCCCATGGACATCAAGATGGAGGATCCTTCATCGGCAGCATTGACATCAGAAGACACTGTAGCTGCTCCAATGGCGGCAGAAAAGGTAGAGAAGTCTCCATACGATATGCTCAAAGAAAGCAAGTCATCTGTTGAAGAAATTGTAGCCAAGATGCTCTCTCTTAAAAAAGATGACAGTCCTAAACCTGAGCTTCGTGAACTTGTCACTCAGATGTTACTCCACTTTGTCAATCTTCGTCAGGTACTCCCTCGCTTTCTCTCTCTCCTAGGGTTTACTTAATTGTTTTCATGGTTGGATTTTGTTGATTGATTTTTTAGTCAGTTGTTAGGCTTTGTGATGTTTTCATGGTGGGTTTACTTAAACTTGGCAGTTGGCATCAATAAATTTTTCCTCCTCTGCGCAATTGGTGTTGTTATGTTGATAATGTTGAACACTAAGGAGTAAGAGGATTTTTTGAATTTACTGTTAGTTCTTAAATTAACTGAATTTTTTTAATGATACCCAATAATCTTCCCCTCAATTTTTATTCATGTTGAGCTTGAGTGATAGTTGAGTGTATGTCAGTGTGTCATGCTTTTCTATTTGACTTCAATGTCAATCTTCTAGTGCTTTATTGGAAACAGCCTCTCTGTCACCGTAGGGCTAATGCTAGGGGTTAGACTGTGTGCATCTCAGATCTCACACCCTTTGCCTTCACATGGCAGGCGCTTTTTGTTAGAAGCATTGTAACTTTGGTTGTCGAATGGGGGCACATCCCCCCTTTCCCGGGAGGAGGGTATATCAAATATGGAGTATAAAAACAATACATACCTTTTTGCAATTCAAATATATTACTTGAGAAAAGAAATTTTGGTTCTGCCATGTTCACTACTGAACAATATTAGAGCTACCCTTTGTAATCGTAGTCAACTAAGTAGATGGTATTAAGTTTGAGCAGAGAATAAATGTTATCAAAGTCGCCCAATTCAAGGTCATATCTGCTCATTCTTACTTAGTTATTGTTGAAAGTGTACAAAGCTGAACAAGTAAAATAGCTTTTTATAAGGGTTAAAAGAGGGTATATTAGCTTTTTAGTTGTTTTGTTGGTTGTTCTTTGGGATGATTACTTTCCTAAATCCAGTTCTAGGACTATTATAGTTTTTTTTTTTGTTGTATTTAGGCAAAATTGCTTGGAACACCACCACCTATTAGGCTATTAGTCAGCAAATACCTTAAGTGGAGCACCGAGTAACACAACGTAAGAGGGGTAGGTGCACCTTATAGCACAAATGAAATCCGATTCTTGAATTTTTTTCAACATTTTTTTTGTTCAGTCTTTCTATTAATAAATAGTTTCTCTATCCATTTTACATTCTCATGTCTTTTTGGCTACTATTTGAATGAAGCCATGTATAAAGAAAGTCGCAAGGGTAAAAACGGGTCACATCTTTGCAAATATATTAAAAGACTATTTGCACCGTATTGCGCAATGTATGTTTCCTCATGATATGTGTCATGACGCAATACATAGCATATATATTTGCAAATATCATAGTCATAGAAATATCGTAGTCATGGATGACTATGTTTTGCTTAAGCTTAAAATAATACATTAAGACGTATTAGCTTATGTTTAAAATAGCATATATATTGCATATACAGTGAGACGTATACATTGAGACGTATAAGCATAAACTTATGTTTAACATAGCATATACATTGAAATGTTTCATAGCAAACATTGTGTCATCCTTAAAATAAGCTTAATACATAGCATATGTTTGAGATGTATATTTGCAAATGTATTTTTAAAGGGATGAAATGGGAAGGTGAGTTATGTCATGGAAGTCTGTAATATTTGGGTTGAAACGGGGTTATCTTGGAACGATCCTTTTTTCTGGTTTGGAACTCAAATGAGTGTTAATGGAGGAAAAATGAAGGAGTTAGGTTTTGTAAAGGATGAAAAGGGAAAGATGATTTTGGGTTGAAATGGGGTATTTGGGGGTTTAAGTGGAATATGTGCAGGGCACAAGGTTTTTAATGATCAGAAAACCAAGTCAACACACCATATAAACCACATGGGTATGTGTCAACAGTAGTTTTAAGTTTTGTAGATAGTTTTGGACAATTTCGTAAAGTGAAGGTAGTTTTTCGCATTGTGGTACAAAGTTGAGGTAGTTTGGGACAAAAAATCATTTTTTTTAATGGTATGTGTGTAACAATCTAGAAGGCATCAAATTGTAATTGGTTTGAAAGAAGTCTTGTGAAATTTGTTAACTTTTGTCTGTTACTAGCTCATGCGTTGTGAACTTATAGTGGCAGCAAATTTTAATATCTCTTTACAAACAAATGAAGTGGTTTATCAACTGAGTTGATGCCCTATATTTTTTTAAAAAAGTATGCATTTTTCCAAATGAACGTTAAGTTTGTGTGAAGACTTTTTAGGGAAAATCTCCTTCATGTCACTAGGATAGTGCTCATAAATTTACTGATGTGCTCGACTGTTTGTTAGTCTACTTGTAATTATACCTTTTTAAGCAGCATGGTATGGGGATCTTTGATGCAGGCGAATCGTAAGATATTGATGGAAGAAGATCGAGTGAAAGCAGAGACCGAACGTGCAAAAGCACCGGTTGATTCGACAACTTTGCAGCTTCATAATTTGATGTATGAGAAGAACCACTATCTCAAAGCTATAAAGGCATGTAAAGACTTCAAATCCAAGTATCCTGACATTCAACTTGTTAGTGAGGCTGAGTTTTTAAGTCAAGCTCCTAATGAGTTCAAAGGCACTATCATCTCAAATGAGACTGCTCACAACGTGATGCTTAAAAGGCTGAACTATGAGCTTTTCCAGGTATTTCTACTTATGTACATTAATATGCTTTTGTGGAAGTGTATGCGTAATACGGCTATTGTCTATTCATTTGATGATATGTTCCTCTTATGTTTGAGATAATGAGTGTTGATATAGATATAGGTTTTGCCAATTGATATGAATGGAGGAAGGTTTCCACTTTAATGTGGTCTTTTTTGATTTGTTTTTGGACAGAGAAAAGAGCTTTGCAAGTTTCGTGAACAGCTGGAGCAGAAGAAGAAAAGTCTTTTAGAGACAATTGCCACCAGAAAGAAGTTCTTGTCCAGTCTGCCCTCTCATCTCAAGGCATTGAAAAAAGCTTCATTGCCTGCACAAAGCCAACTAGGACTTTTACATACAAAGAAGCAAAAACAACTACATGCAGCAGAGTTACTTCCTCCTCCATTATATATTATCTACTCTCAGTTTATGGCTCAAAAGGAAGCTTTTGGGGAAAATATCGAGTTGGAAATAAGCGGAAGCATGAAAGATGCTCAAGTCTTTGTCCGGCGGCAAACAAATAAAGATTCTGGTATTTGCAATTCTTATACTTCGATTTTTTATTTTAAAACAAAATAAAATAGGAATGCCCTTTTGTTCTACCTAATCTATTGCCCGCAGCCCCGCATGGGTAGTTAGCTATTATAAGTGTAAGGAAATATTACATTGTTCAAAATGCTAAAAAATAAAGCTCCTATCCTCGGTTGGGGTATTTGAGAAGCTAAAGCTCTTTAAGGGTTGATAGCTAAGCCAACTGAGACTTTCGAACCAACCAGCCAACCTCAGGCTATGTTGGCTTTCGAAGTTCACATTCCTTAAGCATATTCATTGCAGGAGAAATTAACATTTCTTGAAGTATTTTTCTTTTATTCTGAAATATGTTATCTTGTTATTACTGTATTTTTCAAAATTGGTCTAGATGCCTAGGATACTGTTTACAGTAAATTTAGTCTAGAAGCTGCAAGCATAACATTTTTCATCAATATTATTCGGTAAATGGACTGACTATTCTGGTATCTAGGCATATCAGCTGTGCAGGAGAGTTCGCAAATTGATGATGATGTCGTGGATGAGGAAGATGATGGCCAAAGGAGGAGAAAGCGTCCCAAGAAAGTTGCTAGCAAGGAAAATGTTGAGACAGCTGGCATGTATCAAGCTCATCCTCTTAGAATCATTCTCAATCTGTATGATGATGAGGTTTCTGAATCAGATCTAAAGCCTGCAAAACTTGTTACTTTGAAGTTCGAGTATTTGTTTAAGTTCAATGTTGTATGTGTGGGTGTTGAGGGCTGTGATGAAGGGCCTGAAAATAACATTCTTTGCAATTTATTTCCTGATGACAAGGGGCTTGAGCTACCTCAGCAGGTGTGAACATTTTCTTATGCCATGCTGACTGCTTAGATGAGTAGGATGCTATTTTCTTGAAAATTTGATGGACTTTGTTTATGTAGCACAGAAACGGCATATGTTTTCGAAGCAGAACGGTTCTGAAACAGAGAGGTGCTGTTCCTTAAAAATAAGGAAGCAGGGAAATTTATATATTATATACTCCCTCCGTTTTTTTTAATTTACTCACTTTCCTTTTTGAGATTTTTTTTTAATTTACTCACTTCTTACATTTATTCTCCTACATTTATTAATTTATGATCCCCAAGTGTTTTTTCCCTACTCTCTCTCTTACTTTTGACTAACTTGAATAAAATTAACCTGTTTTCTCTCTTTTCCATACCCTCTCTCTCTCTTACTTTTTATACAACTCTTAATCACAATTTTTTTTTTCTCCTACTCCCAATATTTTCTTGGTTTTGATAAAAACACAAGTGAGTAAAATAAAAAAAACCGAGGGAGTATTTTCTATAATTTGGAGCAATGGACATTTGTAGCTTTTTGCATCATAAATGCCTTTTTTTATTTTACAATTCATTAAACAATTCATTTTTACCCTTCATTACTCATCCAATTGTTTAAATATCTAATTTTTCAAAATTCAAAATGTTATGGAAACATTTTGACCAAATTTACTTGAGTTTCCCAGACCTTTTAGTTTCTGATATTGGGACACATTTTTTCCATGCTTATTCATTGTGCGTATGTAATGTGCTTGGAAAGGACGATTTGTTATTGTATGTGGCAATGGCTAACGATCCCATCTTTAATTTTTATTTATTCTAGAATCAATCTTCTTAATCTTGTTATTTTGGTTCTTTCATTGCTGCAGTCTGCTAAGCTCCTCGTAGGTGATGGAGCAAAATTTGATGAAACACGAACTATGCGGCCATATAAGTGGGCCCAACATTTGGCAGGAATCGATTTTTTGCCGGAGGTGTCCCCCTCGCTGAGTAATAATGAAACTTCTAAGTTTGAATCTGGTAAAGACAATGTTATCTCTGGACTGTCAATGTATCGGCAGCAAAATCGAGTGCAGACGGTGGTTCAAAGAGTCAGGTTAAGGAAGAAAGCTCAGCTTGCACTTGCGTGAGTCACTACTCCGTATGTCTAGGTTTCAAGTGAGAAGATAGAAATTATAAGATAACAGTTGTGTTATAAGAAACCACAATGTAGCTAATTTTAGACATGAATTCGATATTTTTATTGCAGTTGCAGTAGTTAAAATTTTGAATTTGTATGATGCATACACAATCAAATATTGGTCCTTGAGTATGCATTCCATGTTTTCTGTGTGTGAATGAAATTTAGGCTATCTTTGTTTTTTTTGCCCCCAGTTATATATTTGTCGATGCTGAGTCTTTTTTTGTTGAGTATTATAATCTTTGGCTTACAGGGAACAGCTTGATTCATTGGCAAACCTTACGTGGCCTTCGCTGACCTGCCAAAGTGTTCCATGGGCTACTCATGAACACATGTGTGCTCTACATAGGTGGTCACTTGTAGGACCCTCTAATAACCTTGATCTTTCTTTACCTAGCATTGATGTGGAACAAGACCACGATTCTTTTGATAATGATGCCAGAGGAGCTGGTACCTTTAAGGAAGAGGTAGGTGTTGCAACAGAAGATGGGGAGCTTCCCTCTTTAATTCCAGCAGCAGATGTGACAGATGACAGTTCCATTGTGAATCTAAATCAAGTATCAGGTGCTAAACATTCTAAACGGATGGCACCAATCCCAAAAAGTATTGGACTTCCTATCAAAACTGTCAGAAGCCAGAGTTTTGGGAGATATGAAGAGGATACAGACCTTATGTTGGATAGTGAAAGTGAAGTGGATGACTCTACTAAACTTGAGATGGAATATGAATGTGCTGTTCTTGAGGGAAATTTTTGGGTGGATTTTGGAGTTAAAGAGTATAATTTGGTCTTAACCAGGAAAAGAGATGTGCAAGAGGGTAATGTTGATCTAGAAGCCAAGGTATGGAGTATTCAAAACCTCAAATGTTTGTTATATGTCTCTTTCTTTCTTTTTGCTGACAGATTGTCTGTACTGATAGGTAAGGATAAGCATGGAGTATCCGACCAGGCCTCCTCTTTTTAGATTGAGTTTGCTCCCTCAATCCCCTGGTTTAAGCTGTTCATTCACTGAGCATTCTGTATGGTACAATGAACTCCGTGCTATGGAAGCTGAGGTAGGCAATTAAGAACTTGTTTTTTTCATTTAAGATCTACAAAATTGATTTTTCTTATCAGAACTGATTTTGTCCTGGAAAATAAATTGATTTTTGCTGATTTGTTATTGTTTGTTTATACAAAATTAATGTCTTAAAAAATATTTTCTTTTCTGTTCAAAACTGACTGGCCTGAGATTCTTCTAAGTTGAACAGGTCCAACTCTTTTGCTTAAAACAAGCTTTCTTGATTCAATTTGGCATACTTAGTTGCATCACACTTGATCTTAGACTATCTCATCTCACAATCCTGCATATTTTGTTGGACGGTTTTGTTACATTAATTGTTGTGTGAGAGAAGGTTATAAACTTAGTTTTAAAAAGCGTGAGGCACTCCGAGGCGCCAAGGGTCCTTAGAGCCTAGGTGCTAGTCGAAAGCGCTAACTAAACATATGTCATCGAGCATTTCATTTGGGTCTTATATCTGAAGTAGATTAAGTTATTTGGTGGACCATAAAACTTTTAACCATAAATTCCTGCCTGAAAGTCATCTAATAATTTACAGAACCTATATGCAAGTACATTTCATTAGGGTCCTATTACTGAAGTAGAATAGAATAGTCATTTGACGGTGTAGAGCATCTAAGCATAAATTTCATTACCCCCATCCAAAAAAAAACTTTCTTTAACTTTAGTTCATCCAAAAAGAATTGACTAGTCGACGACTGATTAAACTTTCCTGATATCACCCTATTGATACATGTACTCATGTAGTGAGTTTCAAAAAAGTGGAGGTAAAATTTTAATAGTGAAGTCTCCAAAAGTAATTGTGTTTTATTCCTACCACTTTAGATCTTGGGCCCAATGGCTTAAAAGCAATAATTGAATTAAAACATGGAGAACAGACCATTCAGCTTTATTTTTTACACCTGCAAAGAGGGCTGATGAAACGTGTGTTGTGTGTAAAATTCACAAAACACAACACAAGTCTGAAATTCTGAAAAAAATCTTTAAGCGAGATTTGTTTTCAAGGATTGGAAGTTGTTATCTAGGGGGGAAAATAAGGATGAGGACTCGCTTACCTTGTTTCTAAGAACTCAACTATGTCACCTTATAAAATCACTCCATGATGATGATCAATGGTTGTGAAATTAATCTTGCTTGTGCCTAGGACGTAGGAATGACAGATTAAGGTTCTTACTTTTCTAGTTTTTATAGTTTGATGTCAAACGATTAAAAAAACCGTTTATGGACTTGTGATATATGAGTGCTTAGAATTGGAGACTTTAGGGTTGAGAAGATTGCAAAAGAAGAGTACGTGCTCATAGATGTCTACATGTGTCATTTATCCTTTTGCGGTGAAGTTATGAGTTGTCACTTTTGAAAATCAATGTTATTTGTCACAGACTAGCCATTAACATTCATCGACTAAATTAATGAAACATCTTGTAAATGTCCTACCAATGGGCCCATAGCCCTATAATGATCCCTTCTATCCTAGGCAACTTAAACTAATTCTGGTTTGGCAAATCGAGGCTTAAAGCTGAACTTGTTAATCTAGTTCAAAAGTTGTGCTGGAGTTTTGATTGTCCATAGGTAGTCAGCAAAGAACTGCCTTATTTGGATATGTCACGCCCTATCCATGACTAGCCAAAAAACCAAGTAAAACAGGCAACAAGTTAAAATGTTTGCCTAATGAGTTTGTAAAGATCTTGTTTAGCTTCTGCAGAATCATCTGAGTTCCCAAATGCTATTGTCTTCTTAAGCCAAACTTCCAAATGCATAGAAGAGTTTTTACAAACCAACATACATAGATAATCTATCCTGGGCTAAGATGAGTCACACCATTCGTTTGACTGCTACAACTACGAACTATATATGCATATACCTTCAACTGATCAACAAATGAAGTCATTCTTTGAATCAAAAGTCGGGCCACCAACTGCCATGTTTGGATTATTGTTGGTATCTAAATTCTAAGGGGGGTGCTCTAGCAAAATCAGTAAGGAGTAGTATACTTACTGATATGGTCATATGGTTGATACTTGATACTTATCATGGTCATTTGAAAACTAAAGCACTCTTAGGTTTCCCAGTTAAAACCTCAAATGCATAAGTATGGATTCAGCTGCATATTTCTGGCCTATGCAAATTCAGTGGAAGACACTGGTAATGAGAATTTTACGCTGTTAATAAAACTCCCAAAAATCAAGAAAAACCTAGCTAAATCCTTACACAATTATAAGGTAAGCAAGGGTCGAATCCACAGGGACCGGTGGTAATTACTGAGTTGATACAATGTAATTAAGCTAGTTGAAGGAGAAAATAATGGAGAAATTAGATTAAAAAAAAAGAAAAAAAGGGAAAATCACTAAGGTTAGGATCCTCCGCAACCAAACTATACTTATGAACATGAATTTTATACACTAGTATTGAAAACTTAGCAATTGATGAAATTGATCCAATCATAATTTCACAAACTTTGGTTAGAAGGTTATGAAGCCCCAAATTTATATAAAAACCTATATTTCGAGGCGTTTATATAGATTCAAGAATCAATCAAAATAAAATGCCAATCACCCAAGAAAATCAAGAGGTTTGATGGAGGAATTCTAATTAATACTCCAAGAACTTTGGTTAGAAGGTCATAGAGCTCCAATTTATGTAAAAACCTATATTTCGAGGTGTTTAAATAAATTAAAGTTTTGATCAAACAACCAACATCAATCCTCAAGACCATTAACACTAGCAATAGAATTCATAAGCATAAGCATAAATGATTGGGCTTCACCCAACCTTAGTGAGAAAATTTAGCTACTCATATTGGTGGAGAAAGCAAACAAAACAAGAAGGAAGAAAAATGAAGAACACATAATATTCAACAATGGTGGAAAACTTAACAATAGTGAAAACTTAAACAAGCAATAAAACTCAACAAAACTATGATTAGAAGCTATAAAACTAAGATAAAGCAAAAGGAAAGAGAACTTACCCAAAAGATTAAGCTACTCGCATTGAAAATGAAGAACAAAATGTTGAAGAACAAAGCTTGAAGATGAAGATATACTACTACTTTCTACTTCTAATCTATTTTGATGATGTTTTTACTTTTTAGGCTACGTCTAATGTTTCTTGCCCTAAGATTTACAAGGCAATACCCCCACAAATCACCAACAAAAACAAGGGCCCAAAACACGAATTTTCGATAGGAGCGAGCACTCCAAACTCTCGGTGCAATGGACTGACTATGCAGCTGACCTTAAAATGCTGATAATGCCGTCGTTTCTTGGTCAAATCAAGTGTGTGACCTACCATTTTGAAGCTATTGAGATAAGCTTTCATATGAAACTGGAATCAACTTCAAATTCGTTGTGATTAGGAAGATATTCAACTTTTAGTACGACCCTTGCGTAATGTGTATTAGACGTGTGATGAATTTCCTTGCTCTTCACTTTTCTTGGTGTCCAATGCTCCCAAATCTTCTCATGAACACTCCAAAGCCTCCAAAAAGCCCCCAAAGGGTAGAATGACTAGAATCACAAATGATCATGGAGCAAGTAAGGGTATTTGATTAAGGTCAAAATGGGGTAAAAACGCACCAAAATACTAAGAAATTGTGAAATTATTTTCAACCTAAGCATTGGATCATAATAAACCAAATGTGACCCAAGTGAGGCTAAACAAGTCAAAAATGGGTTCTAATAAAGAAGCCAGAATTCCATCCTAAATGTATATGTTCTTGAAAGGTTGGATATGAGGTTTTGAACTTTCTAAAATGGGTGCATAGATCCAAACGCATTTAATTGATATGAATTTTAAAAAGAAAAGAGATGTCGTTACCTGAAAAATCCCAAATATGATGAAGTACCCCTTTGCTAGAGCTAGCGATCCCCTACAACACGAACCCAACATGAAGTTGAACACTAGCATAAACAACACAAAAGACAAGAACCCAATACAATTAGACACATTTGTCATATTTTCAACAATTCTACGGAGTACTTTTCATACTTCCTCCGTTTCTTTTTGCAACAAACTCATTTGCACGCATTTTGAGGAAGAAATTTAATGGTATAAACGTACAAATTAATTAACATAATTTAAACACAAGTAAGAGGGAGATAAGAGGTTATCGGTGTTAAATTTTTAAAAATTAATTCGCCCGTTTACACCCTTAAAAGCGTGCAAATGAGTTTGTTGCAAATAAAAAAACGGAAGTAGTATAATTTTTATTTGGTGAACAATTTAAAGTTGACACAAAACTAAGCACGGACATGAGCTATTTTCACGGACTGCTAGCCTTACCTTTCGCATATCGCACCAGATAGAGAAGTGAATTGTGTGTTGTGGTCTTTTGGCTGAAAGGCTAATACAAGATTAGGGCAGTTGATTTTTTTTATATGAAAAAGAAATGTTGTGTTTAAAAATTTCCTTCAAGTAAAAAATAATCTGGTGAAACGTCAAATGCTTTAAATCTGTATGCAGAATTATCCACCAAGGCATTCAAAAATATGTGAATTGAAGCTTTCTGTATCCCACATAATTGAATTATCCTTTTTCTTTTGGTTTCATTTTATTTTGCTGTTTCAATTAGTGTTACCTCAAGAGGCCAACCATCTAAGTCAATTTATTCTCATGCTGCTCAATGACAAGACGCCACTACTCTTATCATAGTCAATTTTGCACCATGTATGCCATTTTGTGTAGTAAACTTTGGCTGCAGGCTGGGTGTTAAAAGTGTGGAAATGCAACTGGGCTTTCGATTATGAGGTCTTTGTCAGATTGGCTTGAGTTGGGCTGAATTCTCACCTCAGTCCTTTCATAACCAGGGGAGGGGAAAATGATTCAGTCTCCAATTTGTTTTCCTTGCACCTTATTTTGTTTGTAAAGGATGCATAGTTATCTAATTTTATTAGAAAAGATTTAACCATGTTTTTTTTCTGGTTAAAAGAGGAAAGAGTTCCATAAGCACCAGAATATTAAGCATAAATTGAACATTAGCATAGCATTCTCTTCCTATCTTGCTCCTTTTTTCAGCGAGGATTATGGAATAAGTCTTTGGCCTATGTCTCATAATTGCCTTTTTTTTCCAGCATTGTGATTAACTAGATTCTCATTTTGTAGGTCAATCTTCACATACTAAAGATGCTTCCTTCTGGTCAAGAAAACTATATCTTATCTCATCAAGTGCATAGTCTTGCCATGTTCTTTGACTTCTATGTAAATGAGGCTTCTCAACCCTCAGAAAGCCGGAAGTGTAATTCGGTCCTTGATATTGGTTTGTGCAACCCGGTCAGTGGTGGATTCAAGTCCAGATCTTTCAGGGGAAGGGATCGCCGGAAAATGTTATCATGGAAGGATGTGGATTGTACTCCTGGGTATCCTTTTTAACGGAAATTATTTTATATCAAAGCCTTCTTTGATGTCTTTGAACAGCATTTTTTGCTGTCTCCGGGAGGTGCTTCCTTTTGTTAATTGATTTTAAAAAGTTCAAAAATTTAAATAACTTTCCATAATAGTCAGGAGTTATGTTAATTGATTTTTTAATTTTTTTTTAGGGGGTAACAGTTTTTTTCAGGGGTAATTGTTTTTTTCAGGAGGGACACTATAGCTCCCCTTGGCTTATATAATAGAGATATGGATGGCAATGTTTTCACTTTTGCTCCTTAGATGTATAATTGTATGCGATTTGAGGTATAATGGCCCAGTAAAATGATATATCGTTTTGGATAACAATAATATATTGTAAATATTTTGTTAGCTTTTAACTTTTATATTATTATTTTTAAAAAAAAAAATTGTTCTTAAAAGGACATATTATGATCATTTCCATTTATAAGTCCCAATTATTGATTATTTTACATAATTACAAACTAGTGAAACTACCATGGGTGTTTGCAAAGAAAGGTTTTGATGACCTACAACCTATAATACCTTTTAACTATTTTTTTTCTTATAAAAAATTAAGTAATAAATATATTTATGATACTTGTTTAATTATTTTCGGACCTTTCCACCCACCAATATCACGTCTCGCTCATTGCAATGTAGCTATTCTCCAATACTTTCAATTTTGCAATCATAAAACTATAAAAGTGAATCCTTAAAGGACATTGTTTTTGACAGCCTCTTCATTAAAGATATTTTCTACTCTTTAAATCGCTAATTGTGCCTAGCTCATGCTTTCAATCCTTGTGTCAACTCAAACAACATTTAGGAATTGAATCTTTTGCTAACTTTCTCCCACTTGGTGTTTCATTTGGTTTGATTGTAATTCTCTAGTTTTCCAAAATGAAGCCTTAACTATTCAACAAGTAACCTGTCAAGTTCTTTCTCATAATAAGAATTGACACAAATTACATTATCAAAAAACTACTTGCTTAGCCGGACCCGGCCTCCATTTTACATTTTTTTAAAATCAACTTCAATGGTTCTAAGTATGCTAACAATAGTACATCCATTGGCTTTATAATAAAAAAATCATGAAGGCACAACCATCTATTCTTGTAGCCGAAGCCATAGCTCTATGAGAATGTGTTAAAAATGCCTTGCTTTAGGAACTAAAAATCTCCAAATTAAAAAAGACAACCTAACAATCATTAATGCTATAAAAAATATATGGCAAATTCTTTAGAAAATTCATAACCTAATTCAGGATACTTGTCTAGACATAGCCAAATTTGATAATTATTCTATTAATCAAATTTTTAGACATGCCAACTACGCTGCAGACTACATTGATAACAAAGGACACAACCATCCTATAATGACTTTTTGGTATATTCTTATAATTCCTTTTATCCGAAAGAACGCTTGTTGTTGATCATCTTTAAGAGACTAATTGATTTTTCTCCCGTTATATAAAAAAAATAAAAATAACATCACATCAAATTATAGATAACTACTCCTATATGATAAGGATTATTATGAGATACCCATACCATAACAAAAAGTCTAAAACCTCACGTGTGTTATGCAATTAAGGATCCAAGTATGTACGTGGAATCTAAATATGAAGTGGGGACCATTCTTTTAGACTTGAGTATTGCCACACATAGATGATTCTATATACATCTCTCCCAATTTAGTTGCTACAATTTTTTTATTTGAATGTCCCAAATTAGCTGCTACATTTCCTTTTACATCCAATGGACCCCACCCACATTTATACTTTTACCCTCTTTTTTGTCATTTTGTTCTTACACTTTTACCCACTCTTTTGCCATTCACCCTAAACCCTTCCTTATTTAAGTAATCTTTTTCTTGTTATTACCTTTGCCAATAGTGGGACCCACATAAAAAATGATTTGCATTAAAAAATATGCCAATAGTGGGACTACCCACTACTTCGTATATATTAAGCATTGAACTCATAACCCAACTTCATGTAAACAAACATTTTATCGGACATTGCTACACCTACCCGGTGGGTAGTCTACCCACTACTAATAAGGACACTAAATATTATTAAACTTATGAGTTGGATTCCACTGCTAACATCAACCACAACACTTTATTAGTTGTGGGTAGTCAACTCGGTGTATAATTTTTTAAAAAATAAAAATAAAAATTGAATCCCCTCGTTTTTACAAAATAACTAGTATTTTGGCCCGGGCAATGCCCCGAGTCGATTATTATTATATATTGTATTTCGTTATTTTTCATAAACTTCATAATTGATTTTGGTTTTTTTTTTTGTGTAATGCGAATTGATATAGATGACAATAATGGTGTCATAAATAATAATAAATTTTAAAAACTATTAAAGACTTGGAATTAAAAGAGAATAACATTAAAAAAAATTGAGATAGGATGATATGTAACAATAGTAGCTGTTAACTTAGTAGATTTATTTGAAATGTGTTGTTTTTTAGTTACACTAATTTGCAATGTTTTATCATATTTTAACGTTAAATGTTAAACAAACAAATTAAAGTGGTTTGATGGTTGATAACTTATGTTTTTTTATCATATTTTAATGATAAATGTTAAACAAACAAATTAAAGTGGTTTGATGGTTAATAGGTTACATTTCACTATGAAGGTTATGGGTTTGATTCTTGACTAAAACAAATTTTAATTGAGACCCAATAAATATGTTTTTTTCCTAGGTGGCCTAATATGGTGTAAAAAAATATGTGGACAATCTTACGTGGCGCAATACATCGCAAATGACATGACATAGTTGAAATAAGGATTAACAAAAGGATGACACGTGTCAGTTAAAACTTCTTATTTTAAATATTTAATAGTGTTTTGGCCCGGGCGTTGCCCCGAGTCCAACATTTTTATTGATTTTATTCTACTCATTTGCTATGTCTGTTAAGCGATAAAGAAATAGAGACATGGAGAAGCCTAAAAGGTATAATGCATTAATAATAAATGCGCTATAATTAATAGACCTTTGGCATGGATGATAATCGTAGACTGTTGAAATACCAAGAACAATCGAAACAAACTCGAATCAGTAAAATTACCCTCAATTTGCATCTCAAATCAAACATCAACTTGATGGGAAAACACCAACAACAAATTTAGGTATCATGATGAACAAAATAAATTGGAAATTATAAGTTGGATTGTAAATGAATTTTGTAGACGAATTGAAATTTAATTAGCAAAAAAACCATTGTATTGGAGCAAAGCATCGTGAGTTTTGCTACTATGAGCTATCACTTCATCGCCTTCTTCAGTTTTTATATAAATTTTTTCTCCCTTTATTTTCCTAAGTAATAAAACAATATGGATATAAAGAAGCATAATTAAATCAACAAATAAATATAGTTGAATTGTTTACCATCTACTACTTCCATATAAAAGATTTCGAATTTTCAACAAACAAATTTTCGAACAATTTCTGTGGCCTGGATAAGCGAATTTCGACTCTCATTTTACTCCTATCTGGCTACCTTATCATATCATTTATTTATTATGTTTTTATTTATTTATTTATCCTAATTTACAAAATAATTTTAAAAAAATATTCTAAACCATCTTCCTTTTTTTTGCTGCAATATGCTAAAATAAATTCGAAAAATTATCCCCTTCACGCACTAGATTCCTTCTCCAATTTTTAGCTCATCATCAATTTACCAGCTGATTAGTATCGTCATTTACTATAATAGTTGTATTATTCCCAAATTTGGTGAAAATAAGGTGATATGTTGTCTATATAAACCCACAAAATGCGAATTCTCAAACGAAACTTTTCTCTCTGTTTGTCACATTTTCCACCTGAATTGTCATCTTCTCTCGCATTATCTTCGTTTAGAATAAGGTTCATTTGTGGGATCCCTGCATCTCATTCGTTGCAGAACCGGAATTCAATTCATTCAGGTTCTACATAATTTGTGTTTTTGATTTTATTTTTATGCTTGCATTATTCAATTTTTGCGGTTTTTGATTCTTTGCTTTGTGGGTCCCTCCCCCATTCTTGAATTCTTGGGTTATATTACTTTTACCATGCATGTAGTTGCTGAATCTTCTATCATGAAATGTGAAACCCAATTTTGTTTTATGGAGTTTATGGTTTGTTTTCCCCCATTCTTGAATTCTTGGATTATATTACTTTTACCCTGCATGTAGTTGCTGAAATTATCAAGAAATGTGAAACCCATTTTTGTTTAATGGAGTTTATGGTGTGTTATTACTTGTTTCTTACTCTTGTTAAATTTGAGTGACAAGGAAGGCTTTGGTGATTGTTGGAAGATACCCATTTTGTGTTTGTGTTTGTGTGTTATTACTTTCATTAATGTTCTTTGTAGGCTTGTAGCAATGAGCAAAGATTTCTGATCAGATAAACGATGGACAAATTTTAGGGGCGTTTGGTACTTTGGTATAAATTAAGGAATTGAAACAAATTAGAAAGGGTGATAAAACCATTATTTGTTGTTTGGTGCATTTAAGAAAATAGATTGGAAACAAATTAGAGGGAAAATGAATTTGTTTCCACAAGGATGAGAAGAGTACAAAAAGGTGCTAATGGTTTTCTTTAGGAAATAATAGGTAATGGTAATGCTTATTGTTGGGGAAATTTCAGAATATTTGGGTAATAGTATGATTGAATAACTCTTGAGGCTTGTACGGGAACACTTTCCCGAAAACAATATTCCTACCCAATTCTTAGGCCGGGTTACAAGGAATTTGTTGATGTGATACAACAAGAAAACAGTAGTAATCAAGCCTAGATTCCATTACTACCAATGAGAACAAGTTTGATGTAATATCTTAGAGCAACAATGGAGAACACTTAGGTTTTTGCAAGAATAACTTTGTAGAGAGAAAATAGAATGTAACTTGCTATCCCTCTTTTTGAGAATGAATCAGTATATACCATACATCCAAATGCAAAAGCAGTTAACCCGAAGTAATACGTTGCAACGGGAAAAGACTGGACAAAACCGCCACGAGCCCAGAGGCTTGCGGGTCGTGAGTCGCGGAAAGTTTGTCTCGTTTTGGCACTTTGTTCTGTTTTCGCGTGTCGCGAGCATCGGTCACGACTCGCGATTTGCCACTGTTTTTGCTTTGCTTTCTCAACATTTAACGACGTAAATCGTTAAATAACTTTACATAACTACGGACTTACAACTCATAACACTACATCTAGTAATATCAATGTTCGTAGTTAAATACATTTATATTCTAAATAACATAGATCTCAACACTTATTTGATTTCATTTCCAACACTAAAATATAACAATACTAAACATGCTTTTAGAATGATGGTAAATGAACTTAGCATATGTTGTTATATATTTATAAGAAACTTTGCATATGTGTACGATCGCTCATCTAATATCAAATCAATCTGTAGATCTCACTTCCTTTCCCCTATATGTGTAAAGAAACTCAGCATATATTGCTATATATGTAAAGAAGCTTAGTATATGTTGGTAGATAAATTTAGCAATACTGTTATACTTAATGATGGTGAAGAAACTGCTATATACTGTTATAAATTTAGGGAGTATCCTATTCGTCTTAATCTACTCTTACTAATAACTAGTGCCCTAGTGGTACACTTTCTTAGAGTGAACAAGTAGAGAGATAAAAGGGTATGTGAGAGTGATAAATATTGAGACTCCCAAACAAGTAGATCGGGATGAATGGCTTTGTAATGCTGATTTGTTAATGATGCTATCTTTGAGAATCATGAAAAATGCATTATTGCTGTTTTAGTTGCTCCTAATATATTCCCTCACCATGGTTCGAGTTCGATGAGAATCAAATTGTGAATCTCATGGTCGGCAGGTGAAGATCCTATACTCCAATGAGTTAGCTCTCACGTGATTCTTATTTACTGTCCTTAATTCATAATAGTGCGACTTAGATACCCTAGTGGGGCTTGCACATGTCATAGATCTTTAGAAGTATATAATGCTTCTTACATTCGATCATAACTGACCCGAAGGGTGAAGTGTCACTCTTTGGTGGAATGGTATAGACAACCTACATTTTTAAAATCACTTTATTACCAGAATCTTGCATACTAATTTTTGTTCATGTAGAATGCTTTACTAGATTCAAATCTTCTTTGATGATGAATGTGCTCTAGTTGCATATTTTTTCTCATGTTCCTGAAAAACTGATTTGACAATGGATTTTCACTCAAAATGTTTGAGGAAAGGGGGAGCTGGTAACATGAGATTGAGCTTGAGAAGTTGAAATATTTTGCTGCAATGTTAAAATTATTTTCTTAAATAGGTAGGGGAAAGAGTTCAATAGGATATGAGGAAATGGGCTTTCCAGCAACATCTAGCTTTAGATAAGAATTAATGGTTTTGTGGATGACCACATGAGATAAAATATTGGTTCCTACATTAAGGCTTTGATGATGTATTGATGTTAATTGTTTATGGGAAAACCTCACCAACTGTAATACATGAATATTTTATCATTCTAGTTTTTAAGATTGATTGGGTTAGTAAAGATATTCATGACATATGAATATATGATGTAAGCATTGTGTTTTATTCATAAGGTGGCCGTTATAAAGTCCTTTGAAACAATTAATTTGTAAACTTAAAAGTGACGATCAGTATTGAGAAATTGATTTATTGAATTATTGTTGATGCCTTTTAGGTCAGCTAATGCAAATATGAGTACGAGTATGAGATGAAATTACAAACTTAGAAACTTGGACAAGAAAATATTGTCCTAAAACTTTTAAATGATTGTTTGCCTTTCACAACATGAGCAAATACAAACATCTTTGCTATTTGTTAAGGTTAATGATTCCAAATGCATATTTATCTATGAATAAATGGTTGTACCTATTGTCATACTGTAATTAGAATTCTCAGATGCCATAATTGAGTTTGTTTCCAGGATGTGATCCTGTGACTATTTGATAGCAAATAAACATTGGATCACCATCCTATGCAATGGTTCCACTGCAAATGTGTGGTTAAAATAAATGTAGTTTCCGGTAAAAAATTGAAAGTTATGGTAGGTTAAATTATAATTTAATGGTCCGTTTAGTTATTGATAATAAATTGTGGTATTGAGAATGGACGTAAAGTATTATTTTGCTAAGGAAAAATCTTATAATCCCCATGGAAAACATATTTTTATTCCCCATGGGAATGGTGGTATTGGATAAAATCCATATTTGTGAAGAAAATTAGATATGAAGGTAAGCTGGCACCACCGTGGGAATCATTATTGATTTTCCTTCCACATTTACTTATAAAAATTCATTTTTATCACCATTATTAATGGTTGATTACCAAACGGGCCACCAATTTATTCCTATTACCACAGTATATTATCTATAACCACACGGGCTGTTAATGTAACAATTATATTAGTCTCTGATAACATAATGCGCAAGACAAGAGCCCTTAATTTTTATTTATTCTCTATTGATGAAATTCCCATATACATATGTTTTTATTGATGAAATTCACACTTTTCATGGCTTTTAATTTAATGTAACGATTATATTGGTCTTTGATGACTTGTCCGATATATAATGTTCCCATCACTAATGTGCCGCATGGAATTAAAACTCGGCCGTTCCGTTATGTAACGGCCGTTCTGTAACCTGTTTCTGAGTTGCCGATACGCGAAATGCCGTTATAACACTGAGAGTTGGAATTCACACAGAAATCGCCGCGATGGCGTTCCGTAACGATAAAACGCCCGTTCTATAACGCTTTTTTGCAAGAAATGCCCGTTTTTTTATAAAATAAAATAAATATTAAAGAAGAAAAGGCTAAGAGAAGCCATACTTGTACTTTGCAATAGTTAAAGTTTTAATAAATAAGCTGGATTATTAATAAATTTTAATAATAATAACTAATAATATTTTTTTTTTACATAATGTGATACGAAAACAAATAAGAATGAATGAAGTTTGAAAAAACTTAATATTGAGCTTATGTGTTTTTTTTGATAAAATTCACGCCGCGACAGTCGCGAAACGTTCTTTTTTGCCGTTACAAGCGATTCCCGCGACAACGCGACCGTTTCCGCGAACGTGACCGCGACCACTATTTTTTTTCCATGAATGTGCGCGGTTCCTTTATAAAAAATTATGGTATTTTTTGATTTTTTTAAGGACTCTTTTATCCATTACTATTTTTTATTGTACTAATTTTGAGTTTTACAACCTTACATTAAATTTTTTCAATTCGTTAAATTAATTTTGTTAAATTTGATGTGTTTTGAGATTTTGGTTAGAGCAATATCTTAAAGAACTAATGGATTTGTATTTATTTCCTTCTCCAATAATTATTGATTTTGGACTTGATATAAAATAGTTGATCAAAAACATAAGAGAGAACTTTTTAATTTATCTTCTAGCCGATAATGCCATATTTATAAGTTTACATAGTTCAACTTTCTTTCATGTACTTTAGTGTAACAATTATATTGGTCTTAAATAAATTTTGCCAATAAATAATGTTTCAACTTTTCTTTATAGATTTATGGTACTATTTTTTTAATTTTTTATCAGAATTCTTTTATCCTCTATTACCTTTTATTATACTCACTATAAGTTGTTTTATCACCTTATTATAACTTTGTTAAATTCTACAACCTTATGAACATCAAAACTGGAAGGGGGTGTTTGGTATTGTTATTTCTTAGTGTTGGAAATGGAATCAAACAAGCATTTCCATTACTTATTGCTTGATATGAGACACTGTTACCCTTCTCAACCTTGTGGAAAGGAAATCCTTTCCTCTCTAATTTGTTTCCATTCCATTTTCTTAATCATACCAAGCAACAAATAATGGTATCCTTAAATATTACCCTTCCCCTTTCTAATTTGTTTCCATTCCATTTCTATTCCTAAATTTATACCAAACACCCCCTAAATCTAATTGCTAGTTAATAAATTATTATCAATGAAATCGTTTGGTGGGGTCACCAATGAATTTTGTTTTCAAATCGTTTTTTTTTTCTTCACTCTCTATGATTTATCTTTTTCAACATCTAATTTAGCAATTTCAACCTTAAAACCAAACAAGAATACTATGGCTTAAAAAAGGAGTCGTAGTTCAGAAGCATAAGTTCCAAGATTTTCAAGGCAAATCGAAAGTGTCAATTTTACTGTATGTGTTAAGATTTTGACTTGATATTCCAAAAAGATTCATATCTATTCTATGACTTGATTTTCTCCAAAACTTTTGGATTTTGAAAATTTGTACCTAACTTGCATTATATCAATATCCAATTCCCGTAGTTGAATTCCATATTTAAACTGAAAATGGTTGCGCCTAGGAGGTTGAACATCTGGATTTGAAACAAGGCTTGCTGATTGAGATTGAGGATTTGATGATAACAGTAAAGATTGAACTAAATTGAAAAGGAAAAGATTGGGAAACAGCACCAAGTTCATAGAGGGTACAAAAAGGGTAGTTTTGGAGTTGTGCTCCTTGTTTGCTTAGTTTAAGGTTTAAATTTGTTCGTGTAGGTGTTGATGTTGTTGGATGCAATGTTACCCGATTCCTTAAAATTTTAGTGAATTGCGAACAGAAATATGCTATTTATGGTTGATTTTGTGCTATTTTTGGTCCATTTTGGGCGAATTGCGAATTATAGAAGCGAATTAGGTAATACTAGTTGGATGTAAATCATGTAATTGGTATTTATTTTTAGAAAATAAGAGAGTTTTAATGGGAAACCAATTGAATCAGTAGAATTGAAAAATCAGTGGAAAATTAATTGCAAAACATTAAGAAAGAAGATAGCGATGAGTTAAGCCATGGAGTAGTAAGGGAAAAGCATGAAAGAAGTTAATGGTGGGCTCCACTGGGCGGATTGATTGATGGAGTCTTTTAGCAAGTTGGAGATTTCGTGAAAAGGTGGTAAAACTCAAAATATGTACAATGACTGGTTGTAGGGGGCAGCAGATCCTTTTTAATTATATTAATGCTTCCATATATAAAAATCTCGCTTTATAAAGTCATGGTTTTGCTCAAATCTTTACAATTTTCCTGTTTTAATTTCCATTTGTAAAATCCATTGTTATTTGTATATTTCTATCTGGCTTCCATGATATGATTGGAAAGCTTCTTTATATTGAATTTTTTTTAGTGATAGTTGGTATAGATGATGTCTGGTTGTCCATACTGTGATGTTGTTCTGATCCTTATATAGATTTGATCTATATTGATACAATACGGTTATATTAAGATGATTGGTAGGTTTTAGCTGCTTCCTGTGATTCAAACTGTGTGTTAGACTATAATGAACTAATATTAGTAGGTTAAGGGTAGTTTAGGAAGTTTATAATAATTTGAATATTAGACTGGATTATTTTTCAGGATTCTATATAAATAGGCCTAAAGAGAGTGAGAGGGTATGCTGAATATTATCACTTGTTTTCTAGGGAGTGTTCAAGCCACTTGAAAGCTTGATTAGGGAGAGCCTCCACCTCTCCATATTAGTAGGTTAAGCTTGTTTTCTACATAATTTCAGCTTCATCTTTTCCTTATCTTCCTATAAGTAGTAAAATATTCTGTACCATTGTGGGTTGTGCCGTGAGAGTGGGCTGTGGCCAGGTTAGTCCATAATAACTTGGTATCAGAGCCGGTACGTTCTGCGGCAGTTCAAGAGTCACTGGAAGTTCCTGGTGGTGGCTGGTTTTTAGTTGTTTAACACAAAAAAAAGAAGAAAAAAGAAACGGTGGTCGCTGGAGAAACTGGTGCAAGGCTTATGCAAAGTTTGATTCAAGAGGAATATGTGAGCATTATGCATAAAAGGCATCACTGACTGTCGGATGAAGTTCAACAATCCTAAATGAGCTTCAAATCCCCAAGTTCAGTGGAGAAATTATGGAAAATTGGTTTTATCAGTTGGAAGATTTCTTCCATTTTTTCCAGCTTCAAGAAGTGGAGAAGTTGAAGGTTGTCATGATAGCACTTGATGGCGAGGCATTGCGGTGGTTTGAATGGGAACACTGGCAAAGGCCGTTTTGTGAGTGGGAAGAGCTATAGACCCTAATGATGCGACGTTTCAATTCATCATTAATGGGTTCACTGTGCTATTCTGGTAAGAAGTTAGAGCAGCAAAGTAGAGCGCAATTTCTTACCCACTACAATGGTTAAGGAAAAGTCGTCAACCGCTGCTGAAGGTAATTTTGGAACCTGTAATGTTGGCAAAAATCATGGTGGTGTGGTTGGTGGAGATTCGAGATGTAGGCTAAAAGTCACTAGAGGAAGTCAAGGGCCTTCCCAATGAAGAACACAAGCTTGGCATTAGATTCATGCTCATCATTGTTCATCGCAGGAGAGACCGGGAGTGCATGGCTAATTACTACCCACCTTGAGGACAAGGTGGAAGTTTGGGCGGTGGGTATCGTTACGAACTAGCTAAACTAAAAGGGTATTTTAGGAAATACATATATTTGTCATTTGTAGCTTGTAGAAGTATCTAGTAAGGCTGGTGAGTTAGCACTTTTCTATAAATAAGGAAGGTTAGGGAGAGAGAAGTCATGGAAAAAAAATTGTTAAGTGTTTACTTGTTTTCTTGGGAGAGATTCAAGCCTCTCAAAAGCTTGATTAGGGAGAGCATCCACCTCTCGAATGTGGAATTTATCTTTCTAATTTCTAATTCTCTGTAATTCCCATTAAATCAGTCTTTAATCATCTACATTTCTTGCAATTACATATTATTAGATAAATATTATGTTTAGCTACTCAGTCCATAACAACTTGGCATCAGAGCGGTACGGTCCGTGGTAGTCGGAGCATGGCCTGATGCCAAGCTGCTGAGAGAAGGGTTTTTTGAGATTATTTAGTGGTTTCCAGATTGGGGGGAGTCCCTTTATGAGCTTCAAGTCCCTTTGTTTGATGGAAGAAATTTGGAGTGGATTCTAGAGATTGAAGACTATTTTCATCTTCTCTGGTTAATTGAAGAGGAGAAGTTTGGGGCTGCTTGTCTCGCTCTCGACGGCGAGGCATGGAGGTGGTTTGGTGGTGAATACCTGCGACGTCCCTTCTTTCGGTGGGTAGAGTTGAGGGTTTTTTTGGTGCTACGTTTTGGCTCTTCAACTGAGTTTTGGCAGGCATTGCAAGAGTGCAAGCTCCGGCAGGGTTCAGTAACAAAGGAGCGCAGCAACTCACAGGTGGCTTGCGTGGAGGTTCATGTCACCATGGCGGTTCCCTAAATGACTTGAAGGGGGGTTATTTGAGAGAAGAGGTGTTGGGTTTAGTGGCTCCGGTGGTGGCCGAGGTCGGATGCAAAGTGGAGCTTGTGGGTATAGTGGGGGCGGTTATGTTGACAGCGAGGGGAATCCGAGCATACAGGTAAGTAGTGGTGGAAGAGAAGGCTACCGGGAAGTTTCTGACAGCAACCCGGGTGGTGGTCCGTCTTGGTCGGTGGTACCAAATCAGGTTGGGGGCTGGGTGACGTCGCCAGAAGTTGCTCGGCAAGTAGGGCAACTGACTTCGAAGGTGGCAGGAAAAATGGTGTGATGGTTTGTTTGACTAAGTCTTGGGATGGCTTGCAAGAGAAGCTAACATCAGAAGATTCTAGTAAGGGTGAGTTGGTAAATGAACTTTTTAATGAATATAACCATTTGGGCATACACATGGCTTCCACTTCTTTTTCACAATCCACACATGCATCTCAATTGCCTGCCAACAGCCTTATAACAATGTGTGGACTCAGGCCCAGACTTGAATATGCAAACCCCAAGCCCACCATCCTTACTAAGTTTTCAAACCCTCATTTCTGAACTCTTAAATTAAGCACTACACCCCCAATTAAGCCCAAATTTCCCACACCATTTAACTTCACTCTACAATTAACCCACAACCCAATATCTACAATCCAAAAATTGGAATTATCAGCCTATATTTAACTCCACTCTACCTCACACCCAACCCAACTCCACATTTTCCATGCTGCCCGATGGAAACATCACAGCAAATCTCCACCCCATGGCAACTCCTTGCAATGTCCAAGCTGATTTCACCAGTGCTATGTTATTAGAGGAAGTGAGGGGCCTTTTTAAAGACGATCTGGAACGCAACTGGAAGCCTGGCATAAGTTTCAACTTAGTCACTGTCCATTGCTATCGACGCCGAAATACAGTGCTAATTACTACCCACCTTGAGGACAAGGTGGATCTTTAGGGGTCGGTAATGTAATGAACTAATATTAGTAGGTTAAGGGTAGTTTTGGAAGTTTATAATAATTTGAATATTAGAACACTCTAGATTATTTTTCAAGTTTCTATATAAATAGGCCTAAGGAGAGTGAGAGGGTATGTTGAATATCATTGAGAGATTACTTGTTTTCTAGGGAGTGTTCAAGCCACTTGAAAGCTTGATTAGGGAGAGCCTCCACCTATCGAATGTGGATTATCTTGTTATTTTCACAGTTCATCTTAGTTATTAATACATAATTTCATCTTCATTTTTACCTTATCTTCATATAAGCAGTAAAATATTCTGTACGGTTGTGGGTTGTGCTGTGAGTGTGGGCTGTTGCCAGGTCAGTCCATAACATAGATATGGTTTTCACTTGAATTAATTTATTATGCACATGAGAGTATGAATTTGTATTTCCAGAATGATTCCATGTGAGAATGCCAATTAACACTCTTTTGCTCATTTTTTTTTTAATTCTTGTATTTTTTTTAAACTTTTGTTCAATTCTTAGTAAGGGAATTGTAAATATGAAAAGTTGAATTAGAGTCAAAAATCACCATTACAATCTCTTTGATTTCCTATTTTCCTGTCAAGTTATGCTTTCCTTCTGCTCCCTTTGGTTGTGGTGCTGTTTTTTTTTTTTTTTTTTTTTTTTTTTTTTTTTCAATTATTAGTTATTTAGTGGCTGTGTATTAGGTCATACTCGTTTGATACTTGATCTTTTGTTCTTTTTTTTTTTTAGGATCTTGTAAGTTGCGGAGTGGTTCTATGGATGGAGAGATGTCTCTTCAAGATTGCAAAGAAGCACGATTTCAAAATGAGGTTGGTGAGAGTCCATGTATCTGGTCATCTCCATCTGGTGGATCAGGTGGACGTAACCTTCCTATAGGGAAGCAAATATTTTGTAATAGATCCTTGAACATGAAAAATATTGTTGCCGTTGGGTTTGATATGGACTATACATTAGCACAGTACAAGCCAGAGACATTTGAATCTCTTGCATATGAAGGGACCATCAAGAAGCTTGTATTTGATTTGGGATATCCTCCTGAGGTTTGTCTGAAGCCTTTTCTCTACTTGCTTTCATTGTTTCATGAGCAATATTTTGATACCATTTTTTCCTCTGACTTGACCAGTTCACTAGGTTATGGTAGGTTTGTTGTTATTGAATGACAGAAACTGCAGATTGGGTCTAATGTTTGATGGTTTGGATTTGCCTTGCTGGAATGTCAGTCCATATATTGCTGAGTAACTCATGATAGTGTCTATAAGCTTGTTGCTGGCTGCCTTAATTTGGTACTATTCGGTTTTTCAATATCTAAAATTTATAATTTTTACAAATGTATAACTAAAGAGAATATAAAGCAATAAATTATTTTTCTCTCTTTTTAAGCCATTCTATCTTTCCTCCAACTTTCCAACCTAATAATTTTTCCCTGCAACCTAATAAGTTTTCCTCTCAAACTTTTTCTCAATATATTTACAGGTTATCTCACATTCTCACTATTTCATTTTATTCATTTATCAAACCTTAAACTTTGCAACTTCAATCATTGAATTAAGTACCTTAATCGGTCTAAACTGCCTAATGCATTATTTTTTAAATGTAGTAATTTTATATTCTATCATAGTATTGATTTGTATATATACGGTAAAACAAAGTTACTTTGAAGTTTTGGAATTTTTTATTTGACTATAGTAATTTGTTGCTTTTTTAATTGATTTTTTTTATAACCCATCTCCATGCTTTACATGATTAAAATTTTCACTAATATTCGTTTGTTATCTTTCTTTCCTTTACAAATATCTAACCAAACATTGGCTTCCTTCCAATTCCTTCCTTTAAACCAAACATGAGAAGGTAGAGTTGATTTACTAAAATTGAACCAAACAAGCTGTAACTATTATCAATTTCGGAAATATGTAAATGCTTATATACAAGTAATACAACCATTAGGGTTTATATATATCATTACCCTAAGTTTATTTTTGTGGTATAAAGGAGTAAAAATTACTCTATTTGACTTTTTACAGTCTCTAAGATACATTTGACAAGAGAAAGGATAGGCATATGGCTTTTTTTTGCCCTTTGTGATGGGAGGAGTATAATCTAAGTGATTGACTGATGTTCCCATTTTTCAAAACTAATGTGTTAATTATTTTAGATTCATCACTAGTTCGCTACAATCATAAAGCTTTTAATTTTTTTAAAAAACATTTTTGTAATGAATTTTTTTGAATCATATTAATAAAAAAAATAAGATGTCAAGTTGACACCTTTTTAATTATCAATTGAATGGTCCCCTGCCAAATTAAAATTTGTGGATCTATGAAGGCAAAATTTTGTATTGAAGTCTGCTGCTTACTACTCCGTATAATATGGCATGTTAAACTGTAGCGGAATGCTGCAGTTTTTTGTAAGTTTAATGTTTTGTCTCCTCAACTCATCCTTCCAAAGATATACTCTTCTGAACCTCCTTTGCAGTAACATGAAGGCATTACCGTTTTGATTGTGTATAGCTGTTTGTTTACTTCTTTAGTTCTTTGATATGCTGAGAATGTCTTGTCCTTTTCTTACACTCTTCATCAGAATTAGATCTCTATCTTATCTAGAAAAATACATGTAAGTCAACCTTAAGCGAGAAACCTGCTGTCACATTCTGAAGGAGGTCTTGGGTGTTTTATAGATTTTTTTTTAATTTTTTTATTTGAATGATGAATAGCAGTTAGTTTTAGATGAGAAAATATCTTGATGATGTCAAGCACTGTGATAGTTCTCCAACACAAAACATCACATTGGCTACCAATAGCTTTGCTGACTTTCTGTTTCATAGTATTAATGAGAGTGAGCATAAAGATATTACATAGAATAGGGTCTCGAATCTCCTCAAAAGCCTAAGAATCCAAAAAAAACAAACTATGCTAGACAGTACACTAGTTAAGAAAAGTCTGGAACAATCCTTATGAAACACACCCCAAAGCCATGAGAAGATGAAAATGAATTACTGAAAAGTATAATCACCTCCGCAAACCATTTGCTCACTGCAAACTAATTAACTAAAAAATTTCTGTTAATTTGTTCCTATGACAACAAAAAAGCCTTAGTCTCAAAATAATTTGAGGTCGGCTAGACATGAATCATTACGTGGAATCACAAAAGTCAATTGCTCAGATTTTCTCCCTCCATGTTTCCCCATCTAATGCCACCTCCTCCTCCGGCTCCAAAAGCCTCATAACCCCAGTAACAACCCTCATCAAGGACCTCTCACCTGCCCATCCGTTTGCCACTACTCAAGCCTCCTTACTGGTGCATTAATTCGTTTCGGTCTCAAATGACCAAACCACCTTAGCCCTATCTCATCCTATCCTTCATAGTCATTAGCCCTATCTTCGTTACGATACCTTCTTTCTTATTTTATTCTTCCTTGTATGCCCACACATCCAACGTAGCATACACATCTTTGTTACATTCATCTCTTAAACATGACAGTATTTCAAAGCCCAACAGTTTGTGCCATACAACAATGCCGTTCTAATAGTTGTACGGTGGAATTTTCCCATAAGTCTTTGTGGCATACCCCGATCACAAAGAAAACATGAAACTACAATCCAATTTAATGAGCCTGATTTAATGCTATGACTCTGTGAGCAACATTCTCAATTCCTCATACAATTCGCTATTTTTGGATAATAGATCTGAATGAGTCAGAATCTTGAACAGCCATCCTATCCAATTTGAACGAGTCTGTCCTACTACTTCCTATCCCACTGAATTTACATTCCAAGTACTCTGTCTTACTTCTGTTTAACTTAAACCCACGAGATTCCAAAGTCTTTCTCTTCAATTCCAGTTAATTTATTCCAAACTGGAAAAAAATATGTGGAACTTTTTTTTAAGTCGCTTGAGAAAGTGGGAGATAGAAGGAAAATGCAGATATAGTTTTCTAAATGGTTAGGAATAATGGCAGGGAAAGGGTAATATGGGGGTATATAAGTGAATGATTGAATTAGGAGAGAAATGAGGGAGTTGGTTATCATGTAGTTTATAATCAAGCAAATGTTAAATAAATACGGATCGGTTCCTTTTACAAGGGAGCGAAGACCGTGTTTTCCTGTTTCATAAGTAAGATCATTTTCAGAAATAAATCAGCAACCTCTGGATAACTACAGGTTCTTATAAACTGTTAGGGGCATTTTGCAAAACCTTTGAGGTTTCATTTAGAAAGTTTTTGGATTTTTTTTGGTTATTTATTTATTTATTTATTTTAATCTGTTATTATTTTACACACACGCACAAACATACATACAGACATACAAAGACAAATATGTATATATACATACATATATGTATGCTCAATTAATTTCAATTTTTTGCGCATTATGAGCTGAGTGAACAATAACATTTTGGCGTGCAAAATTCTTTCTTTGCAGTTATTGGAGTGGTCTTTTGATTGGAAGTACATGGTTAGAGGTTTGGTCCTTGATAAAAAGAGAGGCAACATATTAAAGGTAGTTGACATTAGAATAAGTTTTTTTGTGGTATTATTAAAGTGGTATGTGACCCTATTGCATTACAGATGGATCGGCATAAATACGTGAAAGTGGCCTACCATGGCTTTACTGAGATGTCAAAAGAAGAAAAAGTTGAAACATATGGGAAAGAATTGAGGAGAGTTTCTTTTGATGAGCCTGACTATGCCCTTATCGACACACTCTTTTCCTTGGCAGAGGCCTACTTATTTGCTCAGCTTGTTGACTTCAAGGACAAAAATCCAGGAAAAGTCCCTGCAGGAGCCGAGTAAGTAAAGTTACTGGCATCTTTTATATGGTAGTGTGTATGTGCCTTCTATGGTTATTTATGTATTTTCAGTTTGTTATCCTGAATTCTTGATTTTATAAAATTGTCTGCAGTTATCCCCGTATGTACAAGGATGTTAGAGCTGCTGTTGATTTGTGCCATCGTGATGGGACCTTAAAGCAGATGGTTGCCAAAGATCCTCAAAGGTAATCTAATTTAGTACACTTTTTTTAACAAGTTTATTGGTTATTGAGAATAGCAAGCTTAACTTTTTAATTGATGTTTTGTGTTAGTATGTTTGATATCTTGTTCTCTGTCACTTCTTTTTCTTTGTTCTATTGTGCTATTGCTATTCACTTTTTTCAAGTCTTACCTGCAATGCTCTGTACCCATAGGAGTATTTACCTTTTCTTTTAGGCAGCAGCCCATGATTTTTTAATTATTTTATTTATTTTTATTTTTTTTGTAAAAAATCAATGTCATTGCATGATAGTGATAGACTTATAATCTTTCCAGTTTGTTGGTGTTCTTTATGAGCGTTATTTCTTTAATAAATCAGACATATGAAATTCTTTAGGAGTAAAGATGGTGAAAACTAAAATTCCTGATATTTTTATATTAAGAGCTGGAAACTATAATCTTTAGGTTGTGCTGGAGGTCTCTTTATGGATGCTTCATATCAATGGTGGTAGCTTTCTACAAAATCTAGTATCTTCTCTTGTAATTATTCTGATAAAAAGATCACGGTCGTAGTCGCAATAGTGGCAGTGTTCGTGTTGTTGCGGAAATGGCTTATAACGGCTTGTAAAAGGACAAGAAAGTAGAGGGAAAAAATAGTAAAAACTGAACAGTGTGGAATGAAAAGTTGAACTATTTTAAGAAGCTAGAAATTGGAATAGCATGTGACATTTACTCTAAAACATTAATCCCTTTGTCCTAAAATTTTGCATCATTTTCCTTATTTGATTGTCTCAATTTCTTTGCATCATCTCCTTTTTTTTTTTCTTTGACAATTTTCTTCTCTACCTTTTCAACATTTCCTCTATACTATACCTTCCTTGGCTTTTGTTCCTAGCTCAGACGGGGCAAAGAAGGGGGATAGAGGGAGTACATACCTTCTTTTACTCTCTGAATGAAATGCGAGTGATACCCATACATGAGAAAGGGAAAAAAAGAAGTGTGTATAATTGTATACCCCTGCTATGTGGAGGAATTATATTCGTAGAAGAAATTGTGATTGTGCTATTTTGATTCTGGAAACTGAAAAATAATCAATAGAAGTAATTTTCTTTGTTAATAATGGTGGGATTTTCAAGAGTCTAGAAATTGTGATTGTGCTGTTTTGATGCTGGAAACTAAAAAAAGATCAATGGTTTTTTTTTTCTCTTTCTTTTTTTTTTTGTGTGTGTGTGTGTGTGTGTAATAATGGTGCGGAGTTTCAAGAGTCTAGATCTTACAGTGAGAATGGTGATTGTTCCTTATATTAATGTTTTCATGATGTCCAGCCTTTGGAAAAACTTTTTCTATTCTATTCAAAAGTTTAAGTTATTATATATGGAAATATTCGATAGTTTAATGAAGATGAGAATATCCCATTCTACTTTTCATCCAGATGAGGTACAATTGCAGCAAGGAAAAAGATTGCAAATGAGGTCATGATCACGGTAACGTTGACGTTGTTGTGGAAGCGACTTATATGGATTTATAGAACTGATCGCAGTTGACTCGTTGAGAATTTTTCTGAAAGATTCACCTTAATAGCCTTATACACTTTGTTTTAGTTTAAGAAGTTTATATACATTGTTTTATGGCCTATATGTATAAAAGAATGGATGTAACGGGGAAAAGGACGTTCTAACATGGAGAGTTTACGTTACAGAATTGAAAACGTGGCAAGAAGGATGTGATTATTATTGTGGCGTTTTATAATGGGAATTTGCATAACAACAAATCCATAATCCGTTATAGAACAGCCATGCTGTTGTGTAATGGTTGATTTGCAGCCTCATTGGAATGTTAGCAACAAAAGGATGAGCCTTAGCTACAGGAAACCAATACGGGGCCCTTCTTGATAAGTTGATCTTTTAATGTAGCAAAATAAAACTAAAAAACTCTAGGGCATGAGATGGTGGATGGAAAAGAGAATTTCAAATTACCATGCTGGCTTCCTTGAAAACATTTTTGTATTTTTGTGATAGGGTTTACATTTTACTCTTTGTTTTACTCTTTTTTCTTCTTTACTCATTAGTATTACTGGTTTTTTTTTTTTATTTTATTTTAAATAAATTTTTCATTTGTTAGAGATGTTGAAAATATTTAGTCAAATTACTTTTTAACTTCTAATGTTGCTTTGTATGGAGCATAGATTAAGGAATAGGTGTGTGCTTCTTGGTGTCCTAAGATTAAGCAGTGAGGCTTACACTTACTGATTTTTAATGTTCACTAGGGCCACTTTCATCTTCCCTTTATCGCCGGAACTTGCGGTTAAGGGGTAAAAAAATAAGCTTGCCTTTGTAGTATTTAGAAAGCCTGTGAACTTTTTGCATGCTTTCCAATTCTCTTCCTTCTAGAACAAGACTTTTAAACAATTAAGAAAGTTAATCAACATACTTGCATTCCATGTTGAGATTTCTAGTCCAAATAAAAAGCTATCACACGCCTGCTACTATGTATACATGCTTAACTAAACAACTTGGAACCATTATCTATGCATGAATTTTGGAGCTTTGCCAAATAAAGTCCTGTTAGAACTCCCATTCAAATAAGAGTCTTATTATAACAATATCTATTCTAAAATACAGCTTTGAATCATGTGAAACACACTCGAAGTATATGGTAGAACCATTGGTTACTCTAAATGAAGCAAACTGATGACTGAAGATAATCAAAGAAAAAAAACACCAAAGCTATTCTGTAAGTCACTCAGCCAGATGACCCAACCAAATGACAAGCGATGAAACTAGGGTTTTCATTACCTTTCTTTTGAAACCTGTGTCTTGGCTTTGAGATATTTCATCTGCAATTTCTTAAATGTTTTACTTTTGAAAATTTTTGTGGAGAAAGGAAATCAAGCGTATGGAGATATTTTACAAAATGTAGGAGGTGTAACTTGCCTTGCTATGATTTTATGTTGTGCCCCTGCATGTTATTTTTAAAAATGTAATACTTATAGACTTAGAGTTTAAATGTTTATGTTTTTCCTGTGAATTGAATTTAATTATGTTTGACTTCCATGAACTTATTCTGAGTATTTGCTGCTGTTAATCATTTACAGGTACATCAATAATGATACCTCAATAGTACCGATGTTAGAAATGCTTAGAGATTCTGGCCGTTCTACGTTCCTGGTCACGAACAGGTAATTTTAATTCCCTACTATTGATTAACTGTCAAGTACTCAGTCAGCTGGTAAGATAGGGAAAGGATATTAAGTGTTTGAATCTAGAGGAACGTTTGGCATTAGATAGATGTGATCACGTGAATGAAAAAAAAACTTTTGGAGGTTCATGTAGCCAATCCCACTCCGCAGACATTGGGATTAAGGGTTTGATTGTTGTTTGGTGGTGTTGTTATTAATTATTAAGTGATATAGATGTCCAACTTTTTATGCATTAATTAACCGAACACAATCATTTTGGGACAAGGGAACTAAAATTGGGATAACATATGTATCCAAAGTACATGCTATAATGTGCCTTCTCTATAGTTATGGGGTGTGTGAATTAATTGATGTGCCCTCTCTACCCCTTCACACCCCCACCCAACCCTCACCCCCAACCCCCAACCCCCAACACCAAAAAAGAAAGCAAGAGGGCTTTTGCATTCGGGGTTGGGTATTTGGGCAATGGGTCTACTATACACCCGGGTGCACGTAGTCACGTGTAGATAGGTGCACCCAAAGGTGTTTTATTGCTCATTTAATATAATTTTGCGCATATGAGCACAAAAGAAAACTATAAAATGAGCAAAATTACCCTTGGGTGCACTTTATACCCAGATGTATATAAGTATTACTAGTTTTTTTTTTTTTTTTTTTTTGGGCGGGGTTTGGATGGGTAGGGATTGGTGGTACAAATGTTAACATTTGTTGATTGCTTTTTGTGATCACTTTTTATGTTTCTTGACATTTGTTTGTTACTTTTTCCAGTTTGTGGGACTATACAAATGTTGTGATGAATTTTCTCTGTCAGAACAAAACCGGAAATGGCAGTACAGCTCTCAGTTTTGATTGGCTAAAGTATTTTGATGTCGTCATTACTGGCAGGTTGTATATATATATTTCTCTTTTTTCTGTTTTCTTCAGCACAAAATGAGCATTTTTTCTTAAATTTCTGCATGTTTAGCTCGTTTTCATTTATATTTCATTTCATCCTTGTTTTTTCCTGCAAGGTGCAATTCGAAGTTACCTTTAATACTGTAACGTCAAAATGCATGTGTAGCCAAAGAATTCCTCGTATATGTGGATTGTATACAGAATGGGAGTTGAAGGCAACCTGTTATGCTTTTATTTGTGCAGTGTTAAAAATTATTAAGCATTAAGGATAGGACATATAGGGTCTTAGACATCAGGGCTAAGAAACTCAGAAGTGGTTTGTTGATGATTGATTTTTATAAATCATTAATTCTAATTTAATTTATGCTATGCTGAAGATAGACATGCTTTCCTCGTAGCTCTGGAGAAGGGACGTCTTAGATGGATAACATATTGGTCATGATTGTTTATCAAGCTTGTTTATAATTTATAACATATTGGTCATGTTAGGACTTAATTAGGGTCTTTTACGATATGATTTTGAGACAAAGTAATCCTCTCCCTCTCTTTTTCCCTTTATTGACAGATGTTTTGACTATTTTCCTCATGTGTTGAGGCTAGAAAGCAGGTGATGAAATTATTCTTTTCTTTACAGTTAACTTGAAATATATATAATTAAATTTTCAAGACTCCGGAATCCGGACCATTGAAAATTTTGCAGTTGTGATTTCACCTTCCAGATGATAGGAAAATATGAAATGACCTTATAAATTGCGTCAGGAGTTTTGGTGTATATGCAAAAGAGGTTTAGCATGTATGAAATCTATTCTTCAAAATTTTTTAGTTTTTTAGCCATGTATTCTACTGATCCAGTTTTTTGGTATGCAGTGCAAAACCTGGTTTTTTCCATGAAGACAATCGTGCTAACCTGTTTGAGGTTGTGCCTGATTCTGGGATGCTTCTAAACACTGATAATGGTACACCTATGACTCAAGTGAGTGCAATAGTTCCTTTTTTTTCTTTCTTTTTTGTTCTAGAGCCTTGCTAGTTGCTTGTGTTTAAGTTTTTTGGTACTTTATCATTTGGAACAATACAGGTTGGAATCACTGTGCTACCACAACCATCAAATGGAGTGAACAAAGCATGCCGAGTTTTTCAGGTGACCAGAAAGTTTTTCATGTTGCTGTGTTTATTTTGCCCAGGTTTTATATGATTCCACAAGTTGATTGTGCTGTGCTGATAGTTTCCATTTCATTCTGCAGGGTGGTAGTGTTGGTCATCTCCATAAACTGCTCAATATAGAGTCAAGCGCACAGGTGAAGTTTTTACAATGAGATTATTGCTGAATATGGTTATCTGAATCCCAATCTAAATCATAAGATCCTACAATTCTATGATCCAAAATTATGTGATTGATCATGTTCTTTGGTAGGATCATAAGGTTACTTAGTGCAATCTTGCATGAATCAAATCATGAGTGATATCTTAATACAATGCTGTGTTTTACAATTCTATGGTTTAATCCATCATTAAATGGTAACTTGAGATGTGTGTTTTGCAATTCTATGACTTAATACATTATTAAATGGTAACTTTAAATCTTAGTACATTCGTATGTACAACTTTTTCTTTAGTAACTATATATCCCATCTTGGAAAGTCAAAACAAATTGCCACTTGACATTTTTAGTAATTGTCTAAACTACTCAACCGTTACCACACTTACTCCATTCATATCATCATAAAAAATAATCACTCTTGCTTTTAACAATCACATGCGCAAAATTTCTTCTCTTTAGTATCCTTAAACTCTACCTGAACATAGCGATTAATAAAATGGAATTGTTTTATATTCGTATATGTTTAACGCATTCCAATCATTGTTTCTAAAAGAATACTTCCTCCATTAGCTTTTGTTCTTCCTATTTGGAATTTTGAAACTATCCATGATTTGAGAGAATCTTTTTATTTTATTTTTTAAAATTATGCAAGAGCAAAATAGCCAGGCGGGTAGTCAGGTAGTGTGATATGTCTCAATGAATTCTTCATTAATATCTAATTGTTATAATTTTCTTATACATGCAATAAAAGATACTTAGGGTCGAAGGATTATTTTGGCAAGCATGTATAATGAAAACTGGAAAATAATAAAGGAGGGAATACAATCAATCAATCAAAGCTTTATTCCCATAAGTGGGGTCGGCTACATAAACCAAAGTGATTATTGCGGGTGGTCGTCCACATAGATTTTCCTCCTCCACCCCCTACGGTCGAGAGCCTCAATCTCTTGTAAATCAATCTGCTTCATATCTTTTCTAACTCCTTCCGGCCAAGTCATTTTCGGTCTCCACCTACCACGTTTGAAACCCCCCTGATCCCACTCTTCCACTCTTCGTATCGGTACTCCTGGGGTCTCTGTGTTATATGTCCAAACCAATGCAAGCGCCAAGCGATTTTATCTTAGCTTGCTCGCAATATTTGCAACACCAACTTTTCTACGGATATATTCATTTCTGATTCTATCTTGTAGAGTGTTGCCACACATCTATCTCAACATCCACATCTCTGTAACCCCTACCTTTTGAATGTGCTCTTTCCTAGAAGCCCAACATTCTGTACCCTGGAGTAACACTGGTCTTATAGCGATCCTATATAATTTCCCCTTCAACTTTAAGGGGATGCTTCGATCGCACAACACTGTTGTGGCCGCTCTCCATTTAAGCCACCCTGACTTGATCCTGTGAGCCATATCTTGGTCAATATCTCCATTCTTTTGGATGATTGACCCAAGATATTTAAAGCACTCGCTCATGGTTAGATCTTTCCCGTCTAACCTCACCACAACATCTTTTGCTCCCTCAGTGACCCAAAATAACATTCCAGATACTCAGTCTTAGTCCGACTTAGCTTAAATCCTTTAGATTCCACCTGTTATCTCCATTGCTTCAATTTGGCATTAACCCTAGTTTTAGTTTCATCCACCAATATAATATCATTTGCAATTAACATACACCATGGTATCTCATCTTGGATTGGCCTTGTCACTTCATTTATAACCAATGCAAAAAGGAAAAGGGCTTAATGCCGACCCTTGATGCAATCCAATTGTTATAGGGAAATCCTTTATCAATCCATCACTAGCCTTCACATTTGTTGACACATCCCGATACATATCTTTAACCAAGTGAATGTATCTTCAGGGAATACCTTTTTTCAACATTGCCCACCAAAGTCCATCTCTTGGCACTTTGTCATAGGCTTTTTCTAGATCAATGAAAACCATATGGAGGTCCTTCTACTTCACCCTATAATACTCCATAATTTGTTTTAACAAATTAATTGCTTCCATAGTGGATCTCCCAGGCATAAAACCAAATTGCTTTTCAGATATGCTAGTGCATGCTCTTAACCGATGTTCTATTACCCTTTCCCACAACTTCATAGTATGGATTATAAGCTTGATTCCTTGATAGTTTGAGCAATCTTGAGCACCCCCTTTTTTCTTATAAACTGGAACCAAGGTACTCTTTCGCCAATCTTGTGGGATAGTCGAAGTCTTCCATACCTTGTTGAACAAATTTGTTAACCAATCAATACCAACCTTACCCAGACACCTCCATACCTTCACTGACGCCATCAGGCCCAACCGCCCAACTTCTTTCTTAGATTTCATCCTATTCAATGCAACCTCCACTTCTACTCTTCTAACCCTTCGTACAAACTCCACATTGATTTCCTCCTTACTCACAGACGTATCCCCTGTGGCAGCCCCTAGGCTTCCATTAAACAATTCATCGAAATACTCTTTCTACCTATCTTTGATTTCCTCATCCTGGGCCAAAACCTTGTGGTTCTTATCTTTTACACATTTGACACTGCCAATAGCCTTCCTCGTCTCTTGTCTTCTCTTCGCCATCTTATAAATCTCCTTTTCTCCCTCTTTGGAGTCGAGCCTTTCATAAACCTCTTGTTAGGCCTTTTTTGCTTGTCATACAAACTACCTTTGCCTTACCTTTAGCCTCTTTATATACTGTAAAGGTTTTGTCGGTCTTGCATTTTCCCAAGGCTAGATAACATTCCCTTTTGTATTTGATTGCAACTTTCACCACTTCATTCCACCACGAAGTATCCTTATGCACCGTAGTTCTCCCCCTTGATTCCCCTAAGACCCCTTTGGCCACTCTTAGGAAACAATTTTTCATTTTTGACCAAGTTGCATCCGTGTCAACTTTTGTCTTCAAATTTGCCTCGTTGATCACTTTCTTTGTAAAAACTTTAGCATTTGCATCCTTTAGGGCCCACCATCTTATCCTTGTCTCACTTGGGCTTTGCTTCCTCTTCCCACTTTCTTTCAAACGAATAGTCATCACCAAAAGCCTGTGTTGGGTAACCACACTCTCTCCTGGATGACCTTGCTATACACTGGATAATTCTAAGAGCAATTTTGGAAACCACAGAACAAGTGTGGGGAACTAAAGCACAATAACAGTAGCAGCAAGAATGAGTGTTTGAATGATAAAACAATGGAAAAATAGATAAGCAAATGTAATAATAATATTTGATTAATAAATCAAAGGATTAAACACAAGATAGTTAGCAACTTGAGGTTGCAATTCTCCAAAAAGTGACTTTATGTCATAATTCTCTCAAGCCAAAGCCTTATCAATATTTTTCTGAATAATTCTAATTCCTTACTCTATACCTATATATATTACTACTAACCTAATTGATTTTGTCTCATTCTAGTACATATAGTCACCAAAAGCTGATAAAATCACCAAAAAGCTAGCAAGACAAAATACAAGTAAAAAAGGACAAGGGTAAAAGTAAATAAAACAAAAATAAAAATAATAAAATCCTAAAAACTCATTTAATTACTTGGTGAGTTGGTGCATTGCAATACACCCCCCTAAAAACCATCTTGTCCTCAAGGTGGGAAGTATTTAGCCCTCATTCCTCGGCTCTGGCAGCAATGAAAAGGGTCTTGAAATTTGGTTTGAGAAGTGGTTCCTGTGCAGTTGGAGTCACGCATGGTAGATGACTTGGATTCTGGAAAAGAAGGTTTTAAACTTGGGTTTGAGTATTGGGCTGTGAGTAAGGATTGGGTTTGTTGGGGTTACTCAGAAACAAATTGGGGAGGTATTTGGGCTTGGAAATATGGGAACTTGACACTAAAGTTTTTGATAAGGAATTGGGCCTGAATTTAGTAAGTCCAAAATCCCTAGGAAAACCTTGGTGGTGTTGTTCTCTCAATTGAGTTACAGAGTACTAAGGAATAAAATTTAATATTTCAGCACAAAAATCCCTATTGTGGCAATTTACCCAATCACCCTTACTAGTGTCTTCTATACTTGGCTTCTTCTCTAATCTACCCAATATCTCAGGGAAGCATCTTCTCCCTTCTTCCATTTTTAAAGAACCTGAAGCCACCCCACTTTCCCCATTTCCGATGAACCCAGCACTTCTTCCGGTGAACCCAACACTTCTTCCGACAACAACATCCTCGATAAGATTTCCGAGTACAAAGCCATTTCCACCGCCAGCCCAACCTGCTGCACCACTAGATCTGCAACAGCCATTTTCGCATCTCTTTTTTCGTACCCTACGCCGCTGCCCTCTAAGCGTCGAGATCGAAACCCTAGACCGAACTGAGTTTTTCCTCTTCGCTGCCCTTCACCGGCTTCATCAATGCCCTCGTATCAGCAAAAAAGTTATCTTGTTCCTTTTTTAGGGTTTCGAATTGCTTCTCAAATTGGATAAAACACTTCTCAAATTTCTCCTTCATCGACTCTATCCTATGCGTGTTGCTCATTAGAGCCATGACAGCTCTATTCTCAAATGCAGTACCCTTCAAAAACCACCAGCCCAACTCCTGGCAGTCGCTAAGCATCACGGACCGTACCACTCTGATACCACTTGCTATACACTATAATTTTAAGAGCAATTCTGGAAACCACAGAACAAGTGTGGGGAACTAGAGCACAATAACAGTAGCAGCAAGAATGAGTGTTTGAATGATAAAACAGTGGAAAAATAGATAAGCAAATGTAATAATAATATTTGATTAATAAACTCAATGGATTAAACACAAGATAGTTTGCAACTTGAGGTTGCAATTCTCCAAAAATTGACTTTAGGTCACAAATCTCTCAAACCAAAGCCTTTTCAATATTTTTCTGAATAATTCTAACTCCTTACTCCCTACCTATATATATTACTACTAACCTAATTGATTTTGTCTCATTCTAGTACATAGAATCACCAAAAACTGATAAAATCACCAAAAAGCTAGCAAGACAAAATACAAGTAAAAAAGGACAAGGGTAAAAGTAAATAAAACAAAAATAAAAATAATAAAATCCTAAAAACTCATTTAATTACTTGGTGAGTTGGCCGTACATTGCAAGGGAGCGCCCCAATTGTCGACCCTTGCTCATTTGACACCACACTCGGGCAATATGGCGTGTCCCTTCGGGGCAACGACCTAACAACCCTAGCATATTTATCACTACACCCGGGTCTTGGAAGCGCAGCGCGTCGCTTAGTAGGGAACGCCCCGCGAAATTATCATTTTGGTTCATGTCATAAGATGTAACAAAATTTTACGTTGGTCGTCACTGGCCTACCGCAACCCTCCTCCTTTATCTAGGCTTAGGACTGGCAGCGAGAAACCCCCACTGGAGGAGTTAATTAACAAGTTGAAATTATTTATAGCTAATTCAATTATGAATTATATGTTTTAAGGTTAAACCTACTAAGCTAATTCAATATCAACCATATTGGAGAAAATTAATTTCTTTGATATTAAAGCCACTTGAAATACTTGGTTTTAAGTCAGATTATGATATTACTTTTTACTTTTAAGTATAATCTAACTATCCTACGATTCAATTCTATGATCTTATCCCCCTCATCAATCCAAGGTAGGATCCTAAGCCTGATCCTGGTGACCTTATTTCTGAGTCTCTCTTTAAATTTTCTGCAATTCAAGTTTTGATAACAGAGAATCCCTGTAGGCTGTAATAGGTTTGCTTCTGGTAGCTCAGAACAAATATGTCTCTGTTTTATAAGATTGGAAAGGCAAAAGAATGTGGACATGCTTAAATTTTGTTAAAGTGTCCGTCTTGAAGTTCATGCTTAAAAATGTGGACATGTGCATCACTCTAAATCTCTAATATGCTTGTTGAATTTGTAGTAGGTTCTTTATGTTGGGGACCACATTTACGGTGACATATTACGCAGTAAAAAGGCTCTCGGTATGCAAATTCTTTAAATTTTTATTTCATGAGTATTGGATTTTGGGTAGCAATTAATTGGTTTCTCTTAGCTAATCTATGTCTAATTCCTGCCCACTGACCAACCCCACCCCACTTTTGTAGGAAGTTTATTACGTAGTATTTCTGTTTCACTTCTTATTTTTGGCAAAAATGTTTTGAATCCCTACTTCGATGTGAAAATTGTCTTTTTCAGAAAAGGTAAACTAGTTATGGTCAGGGATTTTCCAACTTTAGATTGCAATAAAGAAACTACAAATCCTTGCACGTTCTCGTGCGCTGGTTAGGTGTACTCATTTATTCATTTGAATAGCTCTCAATAAACAAAACATAGCCTCAACTTTGGCCAATGAACAGAAAAAACAACCTTGGATGCACCTGGCTTTAGGTTTTCCTGAGTGCTTGATTACTGTCAGTCATATAAACATTTATGGTGTGTTTGGATAACAAAATTGAAAAGAAAAGAAGAGGAAGGAGAGGGGAAAGAAAGGGAGGAGAAAATGGATTTGCATTTGCCCTCCATTTCTCTCCAACTTTGAAGCGATAATGTGAAAATTGATCCCTCCTTTTCCCTCCCATTCCTCTTCCCAAACATTTATGATTTATCCATTACTTCTTCCTTTCTCTTTCCTTCTTTTCTTGCCAAATTCTCTTATCGAACAAAAGGTAAATGGTTTTTTTGTTCTAAAAAATTGTCACTATATTTTGTATATCACTGCTGCGTTTTGTCTAGTGGCATATTTGAATTTTTTTTTTTTTTTTTTTTTTTTTTTTTTTTTTACCTATAAAATTTAGGATTTTTTTTTTTTTTTTCACTTTTTAAATTTGTTCACTTGACCCCAATAAAATTTATAAAACGCATTTTGACCTCACTATATATTATTCCTAGATCCGCTTGGTTTGGTCAGGCATTAAGGTGGTTTTAAAAGTCAACTTTATGGCATTCTCCTATTTAAACGCTTTTACATAACTAATTATAGTGAAAGGTCTATTGGTTATCTTAGAAATAGATAGAGGTATAGAGTATGAAATCCAAGGCAAAGCAGTAAATTGTAGCAGGGTGCCAAATATTGGTTTTAGTGTTCTTATTATTATTTAGGCAATCTCTAAAGGTTAAAAGTGGGTTCTAAATGAAATGGCAATTAGGATAAATTGTAAGTGAAAGTTACTTTTTATCATTTAATCCTTTTGCTTTGTCTTATAGGGTGGAGAACTATGCTTGTTGTTCCTGAACTTGAGCAGGAAGTTGAACTTCTCTGGCAACTGAGAGGAACCCGCAAGGTATGAAGCTAAGAAATTTATCAGTTTTCTGCTAAGAATTCCCTTAGATCAAGCTAAGAGTTGCAGAATGTGGGAAACAAAATAAACAAGTCAGCTAAATGTAGTGCTCAATCAATATTATGGAACAAAACAACCATCCTTATTTGAGAGGACTTACTACCAAGCTTCCAACCACCAAAAAATATTTCTGAATGACTCCATTAAATGAATTTCTCCCTTGCTTATAGTTCTCTTCTATTCTTTCACTTCTAACAAAATTTACATAACTGTAAAATTCCTCCTAATTTTAATATAGCTGTCACTTAAATCCAGGCTCTTTATCTTCATTCTGAAATGTGTCAGCAGCAGGGTAGGGTGAGAATGATTATGTGCATGTTGCCTAGAATTTTATTTTATTTTTAATCGTAATCAAACAATTAGAGTTATTATATTGCTCAATCCATTCTGTTTGATTGGAGTTATTATGTTGCTCATTCCGTTCTGTTTATGTATGTCAGCAACTTCAAGATTTGAGGTGTGATCGTGATCACATTGAAGACAAACTCCACCATGCAGAGTGGTTTCTCAAGTAAGCAATTTATGTGCTTTAGAATAGTATGTACTCTGGTTGGGGCAAGTTGTAGAGAGTTAAGTTGTGTGTTATTTTGTACTACAAAGCTTTGGGATGGAATTGCATAGCTTTTGTTAGTGCTGCTGAGGGATGGGATAGAAACTATCATACAACTAAAATTATGTGGGATGTCTATGGCTATGGATAATATTATAGGGACTTGAAATTATTTGGATGTAATATTTCAATTTCACGTATCAAATGGTTAATAAATTTGTTTTACTTGAAATTAAATTTAGAAAAATTGAATTCTTGAATTTGAGCAAGAGATAGTTTGAAATTGAAAGCATATGGCATGAAATTCTGGCGACTTGATGGCCATTGCAAGCATACGTAGAGGGTAGTAACAAGAATTGATGGTGGTGGTGGAGTAAGGAGAGAGTGTTTTGAGATTGTGGTGGTGTTGAGATGACTAGACGAGGAGGAAAATATTGATGCTTTTCAGAACATTAAGCTTAACTAATTAGAACATACATCTGCTCTCATATGCTTTATACTTTGTTTTTCTTACTTGCATCATATATCCTTTGCACAGTTTTATGGAGAGGGGAGAGGTAACAAAGTGGATCTAAGTGATAGGAGAGTAGAGGAATTAGGCTCATGTGAGAACATTAATTTTGGTGAGAAAATGAGATAGGACACTAATCCTTGGATTAGCAAATGATTGGTCAAGATTAAATTATATCATTTCCTCTTTGCTCCTTTATAATTTGTAAATATCGTATCTATAGTATAAGTCAAGTATGATCTCTAAGTACATTGACTAACAAATAGAAGTGCATTGGCTGCAAACTATATAAGACCATTCAATACAAACATTTTGATTTAATCTTAACCCAAGTGTCATTTTTCTTTCTCATCATTTTCACGTCAGCCTATGTATATATAGTGTGTGTGTGCGCGCGCGCACTTTGTACACAAAATATATACACATGTTTTCATAATTATACACACATATGTATATAAAATAGATTACATTTAAAAAGTAAAAGAGCTGAGAAGAATTTTCAACCTTTACATCTTGAATTTTGAGGTGTCTAGAATAACTTAAGTAAAACAATATCAAACAAGTGAGCAAAAGAATAACTTACACAAAACTCCAACTATTTAAAAAAACATAATTTTCCTATCATTTAAATATTCAGGTCCAATGATTTATGAAGTTTATCAAAGAGCAACTAATGAACTATGCACGTCTCGAACAGCAATGTTAACCTACCACATGATTTAACCGTCAATGTAAAAAAAACTATTATCAGTGTGAACTGGATTAGAGGTAGAGAACTGGAGAAGTGGGGTTGACGTGGTAATTGGAAGACGGGATTTTTTTTAAACATTTACTCTTGTAGATATAATAAGAAAAATTAAAATAAAAAATAAGATGAGATTTTCAGGATTAACTGATGCATGGACTTGAAAAGTTGTGATTAGATCATGTGTATAAGTTTTCCTGTTATGATCACTCATTATCATTTATCATAGAGTACTGTTTCTTCTCTTTTTTTCTCTGCTATTTCATGAAAATTACCTTTTTTGTTGCATCCTATTATTTGTTATGGTGGTGCTTTCTTGTCTTTTGTCTGATTTTATATGGAATAAGATTTTCTTGTTACTAGTATGAGAAGCTCTCAGGCCAGATATGTTTGCTTGCTTGAATTCAAACACCTGTATTTTATCTGCGGTAACTAGGAAACCTGCTCTTCTTGTATAAGGGTGTCTTTCATTTTACTGTTGGGCTGTATTGTTTATGTGCACTTCATAGCTCCATAAACTCTGCTTCTGTGCAATGCTGAAAATTTGGATTGCTTTTGTTTATTTTTTTGTATGTTTTTTCAACAGTGTATGGATGTCTGTATCTCATTCTTTAGCTTTTGAATCCTGTAAAATCTTTTAATGCAATTCCGAACAATGCAGGTTTAGGGATCTCACAGTTGACCAGAAGCAAAAATTATCATCTGATATTGACAGATTGGAGGTATATATCTGCATTCTTCAGTTGAGCAATACATGTCTACTCTTCTACTGCTTGAAGTATGGCCTATGTTTAATTACTCTTAGTAATATTGCATATTAGATGAAACTGTAAAAGTACAATCCATAATTCCAGTCAACCCTAGCGAAATTGTCTAGTTAATTCTTGGGCTTTGGTTACTGCTTAAAAAAAGGTTTAGATGTTGCTCATATACATTTTGTAAATTAGTTTTCTCCAACCATTTAATTTTGCAAAATGAGATTTTTTTAGGTTTCTGCAGTGTGTAAATATTGCTAACTATAGACTATTTCATATTGGCTTTACTTAGTCACAAAGGGAGCTGGTTCGACTTGATCATCAGCAGATCCTTTGCAAATGCCACCGAAAGGTCAGGCTTTCTCCTATGCCATCTTTATTTTGTCAACCTAAAAGTTTATAAAATGTTTTACTCCATATTTATTCCTGAAACTATTACATGTACGCCCTCTGTTTCTTAATATTGTTCCCATTTAGAATCTTTTGTGAGGATTAAGAAATTATAATGCTATAGTACCATTCAAATTGGAAAAATTGGGAATAATCCCACCTTTCTCCACTCTTCTCATATTGATTTGACCTTAAGATTAACTAAGTATATTTTTTTTATCTATTCTCATCTTCACGTGAGCACTTGAGCATTCCCTTCCCTTTTTCTTTATTACCTTCTCTCTCTACTAGTGAATTTGACCACTGTAATTTTTCTGCAACTCTAAACAAGATTCTCCGTATCTTTTTTTCTTGGCAAAAAAAAAAGAAAAAGAAAAAGATATGATCTTCATCATTCATGACTTCATGTCTTTATATTTTACCAGCTTCATCATCATGTCCTGTTTTTTCAACAACTTTACCTTTTTCACTCAGATCTAACTAACTAACAACTATATTTTCCTTTCAATTCATCAACACCTCCATTCCCACTCTCAACTTCCAAGGTTGTGGCCACACATCCTTCTAACTCCACTGGTTTTTTTTTTTTTCCTGTGCTCCACATCAACAACATCTCTTCACTCTGATCTCCATTTCGACCCTCTTTCTCCTCCCTCCCTCACTCTCGTCTTTCTCCCTCTTCCTTATCCATCTCGTCTTGCCTTACTTTCCCTTCAATCGCTTCTCACCCCATTAATTTCTCCAACAACCCCTTTCAAAATCTCTTATTCTTCTTGCTCCCACCTCTCCCTTCTTAAGCATTTAGAAACTGGGATTATACTTGGTTAATCTAAAAGTCGGACCAATGTAAGAAGAATGATAACAGGTGGGATTACTCCCCTGAAATTTTCTGTTGAATTTAGAAGAGAATTGAATACAAGGAAAAACAAAGGCATAGTACGTGATATTACTTGGTTAAACAAACAAAGTAGTCTACTGCCTTTTAAATAGGCTTTAATGAAATTAAACTTCCTAACATTAAGCAATAACTAAGCACACTATTCCTAAAAAGCCTTAACCGTAAAATAATATTTGACTAATCAAAACACTAACCCACTAACTAATAGCAACCCTAAACAATAGAAACTACTTTGAATCAATCCAACATTCCTGCTTGATTCAAAGTCTCATACATAATTTATAAATATTGATGATCCTTCATCGACATTCAATTAACGACCTCGACTTGAACTCAACTTTTGATTTTGGCACGAACTCATAACCACAGCACTTGAAATTCATCCTGATGACTTGAATACGATATGCTTGACTTCCATACTTTGTGATGCACATTATCATCACCTACACCTTCTTTGATTCCATACTTTGTGATGCACATTATCATCACCCACACCTTCTTTGATGCATTTCTCATCAAATACTCACTTGTTGATGCACATTATCATCAATTTAACCTCAACATTAGATGGAGCACTTCTCTTCATCACCTTCATTTTGGTATTGTCTTGCAAATTTGACAACATCTTCCATCAATTTCACGACCACGACCATGACCTTAGTAATTTTGTCTGTTGCGCTACTATAACACCAAAAACTTTTTTTTTTTGCCCTCTTTTAAACAATTTTTATGGGTTAAAAGGGAACCTATCTTCACAAACAACGCAAGGAAAAAAAAACACAATTTTTTTTTAATCAAAATTTTTCTTTTTTTTTTTTCTTCTTCTTTTTCTTCATCTCTTCTCCTTCTCTTTTTTTTTTTTTTTCTATACCGGATCTAACCTGAAGCTCTTGATACTATGTTGAATTTAGAAGAGAATTGAATACCAAGGAAAAATAAAGGCATAATACGTGATGTTACTTGATAATTGGTTAAACAAACAAAGTAGTCTACTGCCTTTTAAATAGGCTTTAATGAAACTAAACTTCCTAACATTAAGCAACAACTAAGCACACTATTCCACTAAAAAGCCTTAACCGTAAAATAATATTTGTCTAATCAAAACACTAACCCACTAACTAATAACAACCCTAAACAATAGAAACTACTTTGAATCAATCCAACATTTTCCATTAAAATTAGGTAATTTTAAGTCTGAATGGAAAATTTATGGTAAGATTAAATGCAGCTAAAATAAAAAGATTCTAAATGGGACTTAATTTATGAAACACCAAAAAAGAAATATGGGTACATTAAGAAATGGGAGTACTTCTGTAGGATTATTGATATGTTCATATTGGTGCTTTTCTACAATCATTTAGTTATTTGGGATAATCCCTGTTTCTTCATAAAATTTATTTAAATTTTAGTTGATGGGTATACATATATATATATATGCTGTGAAACTCATGTGTGGAATCCATTTTATGGATGCCATTCAGTTTTCATCTTATCATCTTCTTGACCCTTTAGTTCATGTATATGTCAGTTTCACAAGGTCTGGGGACAACTAATGAAGACTGGGTATCAGAATTCTCGTTTCGCACATCAGGTAATCTTGAATGGGACTCAACCCCCACCCACGCACACCTTTCCCACCACACAAAAAAAAAAAAATTAAACAAAAAACGACAATGTGGCGCAGTGTATAATGTTTTGTCCTGGTTATTTTAGGCGCTTTATAGTGCTGTATTACAATGTGTTTTAGTTCAGTTCATGATTTAGAATCCAGATAAGAACGTCAAGTTACACCCGCGCGTTTGCTGTTAAATAACAGTTTGCTGTACTGTTGTATAGGCGTCCCCAAACCCAAAACAAAAAAAAACCCTGAAACCGGTCCAGCAAAAATCTAACCCCCCCCCCTCCCCAATTAAGGTGAGTTGAACGTAGATTTTTGTTTTACCGGAATATATAAGGTGGGTTATTCAATCGGCCCTAAATATAAGGATTAAAGTTTTGGCTCCAAATTCCAATCTACATTATCTAAGCTCTTCCCATGCCTTTAACTTTTAAACTACACACCACTATAAAACCACCATGGCACCATCACATTGCCGTCTTTGTTGGCCACTTTTGTCGATACCGCCTTCAGTCTCTATCCTTGCTTTTCACAACTACCCCTTCTCAACTTTCACAAGCTTTATTAATATTTTGGGACTCAATGCTTAGGTGTGAGGCTTTATTAATTTTATTTTCACAAGCTTAAAATTCAAGCTATTTGCCCATCTCTGAACTCAATGCTTGCTCAAATATTTTTTGAGTTTGCATGTTGGAGACATGGGAAAAGGTTCATGCATAGAGTGAATGCATCATCTCTGAACTCAATAGATTTCATAGAATTGTTCACATTGTAAGAACGTACAAAGGTTAACGTATTAAAAATAATCTTTCCTTTGAAAACTAAAATGAAAACGGCTGACCAGTTTCTAGAACTAGAAACATAAACATTATGTGATCCTGATTTTGACCATCTTATTTGCAGGTAGAGAGATTTGCATGTCTGTACACAAGTCAAGTGACAAACTTGAGTTATTACTCTCCTGATAAATACTATAGGCCAAGTGAAGATTTTATGCCCCATGAGTTCGACATCCTCGCCTTGTCTGGCAAGTGTTCTCTGAAAGAAAATTAGCAGACTGCCTTCAATTTTTGTATAGTCCATCATCAGGCATCGGGATTGCTGTTCATCGTTTCATCAACCCCTCAATTCGACTGATTCTTAATCCTTCAAATGTACATATATTTTAAACCCTTCAATTGTCCATAACATGGATGTCTGTCTATAAACATGACATGTAAGCTCTTTACAGCATTTAGTTGCAGTCGGTCCACGTTTAGTCTGATGCCCTAGGCATGATAGACAAGTTTCTGCTCTAAATGATCTCAGATAAATGATTGGCTTTTCTTCCTTCAACCTTCACTCTAGTTAAAAACGCAATGAACATTAACTTATTTGTTATCCACTTTCCAAAAAATGCTTGTTAATTTATTTGTTCTCAGTTTGTTTTTTTTTTTTTTTCCTAATTTGCTTCTCAGTCCATTTTCTATTTTACTACCACAATCTGAATGAACATTGGGAAAAAAAAAAAATCAATCAATAACCCAAAAAATTATATAATCTCGAGCTAGTCTACTTCAAATGGATTTGGGAGTTGAATTGCTCCCCCAAAATGAAGAATATTCATTTGGAAAATAAGTGTTGATGTGATCCCTATTAGGGAAAGATTTGGCAGGTATCATGTGGCAGTTCAACAATATTGTCAATCTTGTGACCACTCTTGCGAAGATCTTAATCATCTTCTCTTCTGACTGTAACCTATCCACCCCAAATAATATTTGTCTTCTCAAAAACAAAATAAGTCTAGATTCCTTTGCAACCATAGCCACTATATGGTGGCACATTTGGTTCGCTAGAAACTCGCTAGTCTTTAGAGATCACCTCATTCCCCTCTTCCAACTATCCCGTCAAATCTAATGCCACCTCTCTAATTGGCATAAAATTTTCATTGATGACCCATCTCCTTCCCCTAGTGAGCATTCCCCCTAAAAAGTCTCCTCAGTTGGTTAATTGGCCTCCTCCTAGCCCGAATAACTATAAACTAAATTTTGATAGATCCAAGTACGCCAACACCAGCACTGCTATAGGTTTCATTATTAGAAACCATAAAGGTGGTATCCTCAATTCAGGAGCAATGCAAATTCATAATTTATTTGCGAAAGCTTTGGCTTTACGAGGTGTAAAAATGCTCTCTTTAGGTATTAACAACCTCCAAATTGAAGGAGACAATCTTACAGTCATTAATGCAATTAGACAAATCTAGCAAATCTCATGGAAAATTCACAATCTAATCCAAGACACTTGGATGGATCTTAATAAATTTGACAATTACTCCATTCATCATATTTACAGAGAAGCTAACTATGCAGCAGACTGCTTAGCCAATATTGGACGTAACTATCGTAAATATGTGCTTCTGGTACTTGCCTCTTAATCATAATATTTCCCTAATTGTCCAAAAGGACGCATGTGGTTGGTCTTCTGAAAGAGGCTAATCGATTAAATTATATTAGGTACGTTCTAAATTGTATAAGATAGGCTCTGAATATTAACTCCCTGTTGTGCTCTATATCATGTTCAACAAAATTGATACATTAACATATAAATATTGTAGAGTTATAAGTTTGATATATGGAAAGAATTATTTTTATATGAGAATAAATTTAGAGCTCCGATTTATTTTGTTTTAATGGCTATGATCTTATGGAGTAAAAATCATTTTTTTTAAAAAGCCGTGAAATTAGAAGGAAAAAAATAAATAGTTTTAAAAAAAAACAATGCCTAAAAATTAGAAGATTTTTTTTTTAAAACACAAACTTCTCTTTTTTGTTTTTGTAAAATACAACCATAAGATTATACAAGATGAACGCTCCAAATTTATTCTAATTTCAACTATTCTACCCCACTTGTAGGAATAAGCCTTTGATTAATTGATTACAACTATTCTCACCTAAACAATCATTCTCACATGATCCCAACTCTATATTACTCTTCCTGCCTTATTAAAATCCTATGGGATAAAACAAAACAAGGGAAAAATATTATGGTGCGGGTTAATTCTCCCCTCATGATATAATCCAATTTGGTTAATTAGTTTCTTGAATATAGCAGTCGAATAGTGTGCTTCATTAAAACCATACTAGGAAAAACACTCGTGTGATAAAACTTAGTGAAGGGAAAATAGTACATCACTTGATCACTTTCGTAATATGCCTTGAAATGCTGCCCCATTAAAAACTTACCACGAAAATCTATTGTGGGACAAAATTGGGATTAAGGGAAAAAGAAAGCAGTGCGTATTCCCTCTGATAGATACATAACTTAAGATGTTCCAAATTAAAGTATTGAATCCAACGCCTTTGAGTAACTTCACATCTGTAGAATAACGTGTTTTGTAATTTTCATTGTTTTAGTCTTTGTTGTTCTCCTAGCTCATTAGGGGAAGGCTTGTTCTCTTGTCAAGAAAATAGAATATAGCTAGTATATGCAATATGAGATGTAATAATCATGATAAAACATCAAACAAAATACATAATAAGTAATGCATCGAACTACTTTCTACACATGCAATGAGTAAATTATTTATTTGCGACTCAAACATACACTTAGAATGTAAGAACCAAAATGCAAGAAATGATACCACCTGGATTTTTAAATCCACATTTTCTCATCGGACTTCTAGTCCGTCATAATGTTTTTGTTGTAACTAGGAACAACTACAAGAGGGGGTAAATTCTAGTTGTAGACGGTTTGAGTATTTTTGTGCGGATCTTTGAACAAGTTTGAAACTCACAAGGAACACGGAAAGTAAAGAGAGACAAGCAAAAGTTTTTAACATACGAGGAAAACTTCTTGGGCCCTACAAGAAGAAAAAACCTCGACCCCAAGGGTTTTTGACTCTATTCTCTTATTCTCAACAAAAGGCCAAGACACTTTACAATGCACTATTCTCTTCAAGTTCCTCTACCAACTTGTTCCCCGTCACTTGTTCCCCTGAAAAGGTGATTCTCAATTACTCTTCTAAGAGTATTCTCTTGTTTAATTTAATTGACCAATTAACACAAAGTATAACACCCATGATATTGGTTTAAGAGGATTTGATAAGCTACTCATGTTAACAAGGTGCATCTTTTTTTAGGAAGCCCATATGCTAAGATACTCCACAGTTAAGCGTGCTCAGCTGGGTGTAGTCTTAGGATGTGTGACCTCCTGAGAAGTTTCCCAGGGTGCGTATAAGTGATGACAAAATGCGCCAAAAGGATTTGTGTTGGCTTGTGGGGTTAGGTTATCAGTCCAGAGTGCCCTTTGGTGACAATAGACCTTGCCCAGTGTGGGGCCTGGATGTTACACCATGCTACTATAAAAAATGAGGACTAAGACCCTGTTCTTTAGGACTGATCTGATCTGAACTGATTTGATCTGATCTGATCTGATCTGATTAGGTGGGGTATTATTTTGTGAGAGTATAAAATTAAAACAAAGCTGAACTGATCTAATCTGATCTAATTATTGTATCTTTTGAGTCCAAAAGAACATGACCTAAGTAAACATTAGACTTTGACATGCACAAACTTCTCTACATGTCACACTCATCCAATCCACTAACAGTCTAACAATAATAAGTCATTAAAACAAAACAACCTACTTGCACTAACCCTACAAACTAATGACATGTGACACTTTAAGTTAATTAAGTTAATTATTATATTCTCTTAATTAATTTCATTTATTCAAGTTTCCATATTCAATTTGTCGGACAGGTCTTATAGTAAGCTTACTGTCAGACCAGTCCTACTCAACCTGGACACATATTATTAAACCTGGACACATATGGTTGAACCTGGATACATAATGTTAAACTTGGACATAATGTTAAACCTGGTGACATAATGTTGTACCTGGATACATATTGTTGAACCTGGACACATATTGTTGAACCTGGACACATATTGTTGAACCTGGACAAATGTGGACAAAGCTGGAAAAATCTAGACAAACATGAACAAAACTGGACAAATCTGGACACACCTGGACAAACTTGGACTAATGTGGACAAATGTGGAAAAATTTAGACAAACATGGACAAATCTGGATAAATCTGGATAAACCTGGACTAATGTCGACAAACCTGGACAAATGTGGACAAACCTGGACATATGTAGACAAACCTGGACAAATCTATACAAACATGGACAAATCTGAACAAATATGAACACACCTGGACAAACCTGGATACATATTATTAACCTGAAAATATTTGTAAACATGGACACATATTGTTTAATGTGGACACATATTGTAAAACCTGGACACATTTTGTAACTAACTTGGACAAAATATAACCTGGTTACGTTTTTTTGCATTTTGAGGCCTTTACAGGCCTCGTTTGGGAATTTGCAGCTGCGTTCTTCTCGAAAAATTAATCAATTTCGACATATTATATGCCCCGATCCGACACCCGAGCGTAAAGTTATAGCCTCTCGAAGTTTTTCACTATTATAAGTGGGTATATGGGTCAGCCGTCTGACGCAATACTTTCACTAGTACAAATCAACCTAAATACTCATAGATTAATATGCTTCTGTGTACCATGCTTCCGAAACGTGACTTGGATATCTTGATCGTTAATTGAATAAACATTCAATTTTCTTCCACAAAAAATATTTGTAAATCACACTCATAATAACATGGTTAATAAAATATAATGTTAGCAATTTTTGTCATCATCAAAACATGAATACAACAGTTTTGGTCATCATCTTTCATAATCTTAGACTTCTGGTCAATGATAAACTTTTGATTATTGCAATTATGCCAAAATAAGAATGGAAATGGTGTGGTAGTAAAGGCTTCAGCCCTCCATATCATCCACCGCATTTTGAACCTCATTGCATCCATTTGTGGGGATTGCTTATCTTTCCTTTGCAGATACGCATGTGTATTGAATAAATTGCATTGTGTAACCTGCAATACGGCCCGACTCAAAGCCTATTACTACCCACATCCACATGATCATATACTTGTTCTTGTTGGAATAAAAGTGGAAAAACACCATTGTATACTATTTTAATCATAACTTTTGGTATACTAAATGGATTGAAGTAATTCCAATTGCATTGGAAAGTAGACTTCAAGAGCTTTCCAAAGATAGGTCATAAGCTCAATTCTGACAAGTAACGAAGGAGTTATGACGTTTATAAGTTTGCTGAGTCAGTGACCCGTCGCGGTCCGCGACCTAGGTCACGGTCCGCGACCAAGTGGCCTGATGAAGCATTTCAGATCCAGTATCTCATTGTGGGCCGCGACCTAGGTCGCGGGTCGCGATGTAGTGACCGTTGGGGTTTCTAGGGGGAATCTTTTCTTGTAACATCCATGTTTATGAGAGTTGATTGCCATGTTTATTATGGTCTTTATTATGGCAATTGCATTCTGATTGTTACAAAGACTCTAGAATTCTCTATGATGCCTATATATAAAACCTTTTGGTTCATCTTCTACAACAACACAATTACAAATATTACTCATATAATATTCTGATTTTCTTATCTTCTAAGAAGGTCATTCTCTTTCTAATTATTCCTTGGGCATAAGTGTTCAAACTCCAATCTTTCTCCCTAGAGTGCCATAGTGAGGAAGAAGGTGTGATACCTTGAATTACGTACCGGCAACGACTATAGTGCACCTCGGTGGCGTCGGAATTCCTTTTCAAGTCAGTGGATCTCAATCCACGACACACCTAAGTTCTTGGTTTTCCTTTCAATTGTTCTTGTCTCAAGTTAATTTGTTCATCGTTGTATTTCCTTTATTACACATACTTACAAATAACAGTTCTGCCCCTAAGAGATTGCTACATATTCCATTATGTGTTATCACTTAAAAATTGTTACATTTCCCTTTTTATGCTGTGTCCTCTACAATTTGTCTCATTTTTTTCCAATTTCTACCTCACTTTGCTACTTACATATTTAATACAACTCTTAATTAAATAAAAAAAAAATCCATATATAACAAATTTTAAGGCACGTAAGTAGTATTCCCTCCACCCCTCAAAAGAATGCCCCAAATTAATTTTTGCTACTGTTCATCTGCTAACTTTGACTCTCTATAATTTTGTACATATAGGAAAAAAATATAGTCAAATAAAATCTCGTTTAATTCGACTCAATATATATACTTTCTTAATAAATACTCCGTAATTTTTATAACATTTTATCACATATTCAAATATATTTTTATTTTTATTTAAAGATATACCTCGTGACTCGTGAGATTAAAAGAAGTGAATGGACAATTTTTAGGGTGACATTTGTCAACCCTAGTCGTGGTTAGTCGTGACTCGTGTCACAAACATCATCGTTTGAGCAACCCTCACCCTCACAGACAGAGTCACACCCACAGCGAGAGAGATTAGAGAGAGAAAGTGATAGACGAAGAGAGAGAAAGAAAGAGAGAGAGAGAGAGGGGTGGAAATGAAGGCATCTTTGAAGGGAAAATACGAGTACGAAACAGAGAAAGCTGCTGCAACTTCCGCCATATCAACACTCGCCATACCTGCAGGTGACCTCAAGCTTCGAGCTTCTATTTCTGATGCTGCTTTCATCAAAGGTCCTTCTCTCAATGGCCTCTCTCTTTCTCTTGAAAAACCTGGTTTCTTCATTGTCGACTACAATGTCCCCAAACAGGTCCACTCTCGTCTCCTATCGTCTCTCTTTCTTCCTTTTCTTTTCCTCTTATGCTCTATTCTTCTCCTATCTAATTCCTTTTACTTATTAGCTTTTGAATTTCTAACTTGCTTGAATCCAAAGCTGTAGTATTGTTGCTTTAGTCCTTATATTTTACTCCACTTCGCATATTGTTGTAATTCTGTTGCTTTCGAATGTTTCTGGTTCTGTTTCGTCGAGTATATAATTATATTCACTATATTGTTGCTGTGTTGTTGTTCTCTTGCCTTTTAGAATTCTAAGTAGAATATTTGGTGCCATAATTTCTGCTTGATTGAATTCAAACAAATTGGAATGTTCGCTTCAATTTGAATCTGAATTCTGAAGTTTTTTTGCTCTATTTCTTCCAATTTACTCTCCATGCCCTAGATTCTGATTTTTTTTTTTCGTTTGTTTGAATTCAAGTAGAGTGTTTGTTGTTCTATTTCAAGTAGAATTTTCTACTTTGCATCAATTCTCAATCTATAATGTTTACTGCTATGACTCTTTTTATTATACACATACACTAAATTAGTTTGTTTGAATTGTAACTAGAATGCTTGTTGCTATACCCTATGCATAAGACTTTATTTTTCATTTGCTTGAATTCTTAGCAGAATTTTGTTGCTGTCATTTTTACTGATTTTTCCTAGAATTTCAAGGTTTGTTTCAGTTAGGTAGTGTTTGGATATGTGAAATTCATTTCAAATTGATGAATTCAATTTCGGAAATTGAAATGTTACAATTCAAATGACAATTATTTGTTTGGGTTGTATTTAGAATTTGAAATAACATGGTTTTATTAAGTATTTGAAATCCACAACATTTGCTTGTTAAACATTTGGGTTGGTAATTGAGCCAAATTCAATTCCAAATTCTTTTACTTGCCAAACATATAATTTGGCCCAAATCCATCATTTTAAATGAAATGTTTGTATCCAAACATGACATTAGGTTTGTTGAGAATTTTATTTTTATTTTTGAATTGAATTCATAGCAAAGCAATATTATTCCAAATACTAGAATCTGATTTCCCTTTTGCTTGGATTCGAAACAGAATACTTGTTGTTTTGATTCTTTCAATTTCATGGCATATACTAAGGTTACTTTTTTTCATTTGATTGAACTTTAGGTAGGATATAGTTAATCCAATGATATGAGATTTCCAATATAATAGAATTTAAATGAGTTCAATTTGCTGAAGTTCTAAACAGAATTTTTTTTTCCTTCAGGATTTTCGGTTTCAGTTCATGAATTCATTTAGGATTTTGGAGAAGAAATTGAATATGACTTACAGTCATAGTAGGGGTGATAATCGGACTATGTTGGATGGTTCCTTGGTTTTGGATTCGAGTAACAAGGTTTCTGCTAATCATGTATTGGGTTCAAGGAATGGTAAATTAAAGTATACTTATGTTCACCAAGGACTTACTACTTTCGAGCCATGCTATGACGTGGGTAAAGATTCTTGGGATTTTTCTTTGTCGAGAAAGGTTTATGGTGACGACGTTGTTAAGGCTTCTTATCAGTCATCTAATCAAATACTTGGCGTTGAATGGTCCAGGAATTCCAAGTCAAGTGGGTGTTTTAAGGTAAATTTGTTTAGTGATGAATGCATTTCTTATCTTTAGTTTGTAGTTTGACTATGAATGTGAATGTTTACTTGAGTGCTGAATTCAATGCGCGAACAACATGAACCCTGAAAAAAATTATTTGTGTTGTTTTCATTTACATTGTTATTTGTTTATCGCCATATTGCAACTATAACAATGACGAGTTCAGTTGCATGAATCAATGACCTATCTCATGAGGTTCATTGGGATTATAATTTATGTTTTTGCTATGAACCATTTACTTATAATAATAATGGCATTCTTGTAATTTGTTTTATTTTAGTTAGTAAGGGTAGTTTAGTCTTTTAATAATTGTTTGTAGGTGGTTTGTTAGTTTGTAGTTGTCATTAGTCTATAAATAAGGCATTAGTGTGTGTAATTCTTTTATGTTGGAATTAATAATAAGCAGTAGAATCTTGGAGTGCCTTGACCACTCGAAGGGTCAGATTTGGGAGAGAACTTGGCCTCTCGGAAGCCAAGTAACACCAGCCACGGGGTGGCAGCGTGGTGGTTCCTAGCAGTTGGTATCAGAGCGGCCGGTCCTCACGGTGGCAATGATGTCATCAACACACTCACAACGGTTGGATCAATTAGAAAGGAATTTCGCAAGGTTAAAAGGATCAATCACTGAGGAAATTAAAGGAGCTGTAGAGCGTGCCATGGCGACTTTACAACAAACATTGGTGAATCAAATTGCCTTGAGCTTGGAGAAAGCGACGGCCATCCTTCGAACAGAAGCCAAGTCGTCAATATATAGTTTGGAAGAAAAAACGAAAAGAAAGTAGAGAATTGGTGGCTCGAATTGATGAAATCTGGGTAAATCAAGAAAGTTTTCAAGATGAGCTCCGGCATGAAACTGAGGCGACCACCGCAAGAGAAACCGACAAGGGGGGAAATTCTCGAGAAAAATCGCAGGGCCGGTTGGAGGGATTTCGACTGGACCAAGAAGGGTGGAGATGTACAGTAGGGCGACCTTTGGAAGAATCTTTGGTCACCGGTGGTGGGGTAAGAGCCGACGAAAACACCAAGGGAAGTAGATCTGGCGGTGGTGCTGATCAGTCTGGTCTCGACGGTGGACCAGGTAGCAAGACAACAGAGAAGGTGCAAGAAGAGTTATGCCATGTCGTAGCAGCGAAGGGGAACGGTGAACGTGAGGGTGGTGCGGTCCGATCTGGTTTCGGTGGAGGACCGGGTTGTGGCAGCTTTGGTGAGGTTGCCAGCCTTGAAGGTATTTGGAGATGCATAGGTGGAGTGAAGAAATTTCTGGAAAGAGATAAAAAACTTCAAAATGACCTAATTGAGTTGGGGGATATAGTGCAAAATTTGGGCCTGTCAATCTTAAGCCCAATATTCTTTTTAATGAAGGGAGACATCTTTTTAAGCCCATTATTTCAAGAACTAGTTGCTGGTCATCATTTACTCAACCCAACAAGTCTCACTCTAAGCCCATCCATCAATTCAAACCTTTAGCAATTAACACCCAACCATTAAAATATCACTTCCCTAATTTCTTCACCTCGCAAACTTTCGGCCCATTACAAGAAAATGCAAGAGGACTCAAACCTAATTTTGGGCCCAGAATTTCCAGCCCATATTTCACAAACATTACCAAAATTTCCAACCCAAATTTAACAAATATCACCCGCCCACCAAAATTTAAACCCAACATTCCTAACAACTCATTCAACCCCATGTCCGACTTGAACAACGTAGCACCCCTGACTCCAAATGGATCTCAACAACTCATACTTCATACTTATCAGAGTAATCAGATCCTCGCCGATCGTTTTTCCTTCTTTCCACCTTGGGGACAAGGTGGAGGTTCGTGAGGGGGTATTGCTATGAACCATATACTTATATTAATAATGGCATTCTTGTAATTTGTTGTATTTTAGTTAGTAAGGGTAGTATAGTCTTTTAATAATTGTTTGTAGGTGGTTTGTTAGTTTTTAGTTGTCATTAGTCTATAAATAAGGCATTAGTGTGTGTAATTCATATATGTTGGAATTAATAAAGTTCAGAGTAGTCCTTTGGAGTGCAATTGTCCACTCGAAAGACAGATTTGGGAGAGACTTGGCCTCTTGAAAGCCAAGAAACACCAGCTTCGAGGTGGCAGCGTGGTGGTTCATAGCAGTTTTCTATTTTGTACAAATACACGTGTTGGTGGGAATCCGCTGCCTCACTAACAGGTTTTTCCTCTTTATTTCACTTGTTCATTTTTGTCTAAATCTACAGTAGAAATGCTGCTGTAAACCCGTTTTCTTGTCATTTTTAGTTCATTCTGTTAAAATCATCTTTGTTCTACCTCAAATTTTCTTAAATTCTGATCATCCCAATCCTCTATATTCCTTACTGAGTTGTTGGTACATCATCTGTCTGCCATTTTACGTGGTCAAACTTGCATAGTCAATCTCTGTTATCTTAACATTGATATCCACAGCCTTGACTTTCTTTGAAAATCTACGTTCTTCATTCTATCTTTTGAAAATGTCTGTTATCTTTCGAAGATTTCTGTTTATAGCGAAAGGGTAGTGGATTTTTATCTTGAAGATGAATGAATGGTTATTTGGTTTTGGACTTTTGGATTAGGAGCAGTTCCCCCCCCCCCCCCCCCCGCGCTCCCTCCAATTGTTGAAGATATGAACAATATTGTGTTTTTGAATTAAAATTTGTCAATGAGAGTTCTTCATAGAAGAGCTTGGCAGTGCTTATCGTGTTTTGTAGTATTTGTGAGCAATAAAAGTATAAAACAAACAAGGAAAATGAATTTATTACCTTTATAAAATTCAGGGTACCACATAGACTATAGGGAAAATTTGTAAGACCGTGGCGGTGGTATGCCACATATACTAAAGGGAAAATTTTACCAGGAGAGCTGTTAGGCCAGCATTGCTTTATAAGTACATAATGTTGGGCTTTGGAGTATTGTTATGCTCATAATATGAATTTGGCAGAAAGGAATGAAGTTATTAGGAAAAAATTAGGATTACTTCCATAGAAGACAAATGAGGGAGAATTGAATAAGATGATTTGTTCATGTAAAACAGAGAGAGAGTATAATGAACTGGTAAGGAGGTTTGAAGAGTGGCAAAGAGTAGACAAGCCGACAAGGTAAGGGGTAGAAGAAGACCAAAACAAACATGGAGAAAGGTGTTTGAAAATGATATGAGGTTGTTGGGACTCGGTGAAAATTTAACAACAGATAGGGAAGATTGGAAGAGGAGCATCTATGTGGATAACTTTTGTGTTACATATATTTGCTTCATGTCTACTTGACCCTAATTTTTTTTGGGGGAAATAAGAATGGAAGAGTGGCAAAGATCTTGTAATTAATCTTTGAATATGTTATGCTATAAGGAGGCTAAAATTTCATTCAACGATATTGGCATTGAGTTGAGCGACAGTGTTGTGAGAGAAAATGAATATGATTAATTTGGACTTTTAGGGAAGTGTTGTTATGCATGATGCATAGTAGAAGCCATGTGCAATTGCTGTTGGATCAAAGCCTCTTCACAACATTCTTTTATTCATTGTATTGTGACTTTTCATAACATATTTCTTCTTCTAACATTCCTTTTTGATGTCGATTGAGAGAGCTTAGAGAAAATTGGTTTTAGATTTTGCATGGAGACATAGCAAGGTGCAAGGCCAAATGCACAGGGCCTTGGGTTCCTTTGCTATAGAAAAGACAGATCTCTTAGCTGAAATCATACAAATTCCTACTTTCCTTCAAATTCAATCTTAAATACTACATCAGCCCCATTTTTGTTTCAACATTTACCCAAAAAATAAACTACACATTATTTACGACAAATATTCATTTTTCTTTAAAAGGTAATCATTTATTGCTACCTCTCTTTTTATCAAATGCTTTTTCTATCTCTCTATTCATTTCACACTCACAACCCAATTTTGCCTAGGACTTGGGGCATCTTTTTTGTTGCAACAATTTTGTGGCAGAAGATTTTAGTCTCATTAAAACCCAAACATTTGTTAGGTTGTAAATTTGTAGCCAATACTGCTGAACAGTCCCTGGCTCAGATTCAATTCTAGGCAATTGCTGGAACTATTAGATCTTCTTCATTTATTATTCTTTAATCTTTTATTTTCTCTAGATCTTTTAGTATACTTTCATTCTTACTTTTCACCCTTTTTCTTTTATCATAAGTTTTTCTTAGGTGGACTGTGGACATGACTTTTCCCCCTTACCATTAAGAAATTCACTTGAGGCCTTTAGAAGCTTTATTGTTTAGTTAACTACTATTACATACTCTTGTGAAGTGCAGCCTAATTCTTTTAATTAATAAATAAATTAATCTTACTTGCCTTTTCCACATACTTTCATCAATTATTTGCTTCTTTTGTTTGATTTCTCTATTCTTTGGGTTCCATAATTGACTTGATAATTTGCAATTAATTTCTTGAAGTCATGTGAGTGATTTTGGGCCTATTTTTTTTTGTTTGACCACATAATGAAAATGTTTGAAAAGGGAATGATTTACCCTTTTGTTTGAAAACACAAGTCACAAAGTAATTTATTGGCTGATTAGATATTAACACATTTTTCTATATATAACATATCATTTGATTAGATCTGTCTTTAAAGTACTTTTAAAACTAAGACTTTTAATGATTTATCCATGATATTACTTAAAATTAGTGGTCATCAACTTGAAAAATTGAAATAGTCCAATAACCCTTTGATCAAGCAAAGAAACAAAGCATCAATCAATCAAAGAAAAAAGAAAATTCAGGAAATGCTTGTTGGCTTTCTAATGATTGAAATGCTGTTACCTTTACTTGCATTCAAAATGATTAGTTTGGCCTGTAGTGGGTGATCTGAGTTGAACATTTCAAGGTCTAGAGTTTAGAACTTGCATCGACTTGAATGTCACCACAGACTTTAAGGAAGTGTAGATTTCATGTCTAGGTCCCGAGTCCCAACCCATTCTTTTCCATACGTTCCAGTGAAGATTGTGAATGAGTTAGGATTGTGGTACTTGTAGACTTGTACTAGTCTGTATCTCTGATTAATATTTGACTTCCTATGAACTACGCCCTCTGTAACAAATTACTAGCAAAAATTTCCATTTTTAGGTGTAATAAAATACTTGCAACAATTTTTTCCAATTTTATTTTATTCCTTTTTTGGCAAAAAAAACAACACAATATCCCACTTACTTTTCTCTTTTTTACTTTTCTCTCTTACTTTTATCATCATACCACATAATACCCTATTTACTTTTCTTCTCTTACTTTTCTCTCTCTTACTTTTATCATTATACCACCTAATACCACAATTAACCTATTTCATCTAGGAGTCCGTGCTAGTTCAAATGTTGCTACTAATTCGTTACGGAGGGAGTACGTCAAACTTTATGTGCCACTCTCTCTTCATGTTTTGAGTCAGGAATTATTACTTTATGCATAAACATTTAACCCCTGCTCATTTCTCTCTTTCAGCTTTCAGCAATTCTCAATGTAGCTGAGGAAGTCAAAATGCCAAAGTTAATGGCTGAGAGCACTTGGAATTTTGAAGCGTAATTTGTGCGCTTAGAAGCCTAAATTAGCGCTTCCTTTTCAACAACCCCCCCCCCCCCTTCTGTTCCGGTAAACAGCTATATTCTGTAACTGTAATGCTGTTCTTTTTCGACCATTGTGAATTTTGAAGTGAATTGACTCGCAAGAGTCTTATTTATTATTGATAAACAGGTTGGTGAACTGGGAAATTTCCTTTTAAATTAGGATGATACTAAGATTTGAAATACATGGGATGTGGATTTGATGTTACTTGACCACTACTGTGTCTAGAAGCTTGAACGCTTTGTCAAGTATCTAATAATTGCTTTTTGTTGTTCATGAGGCATGAGACATTTGCTAATGTGTGACATACTCCCTCCATTAGATTTTATATAAAATTAGTAAGAACTTCATAGTTTAAATTTACTTATCCATATACATACAACTAATATGTCGCTAACCTCGTTCCCAAAACCTCTCACACCAGCATGGTTTATTTTCTCAATGAAAACACCCAAGAACATAGGAGAGATCTTGTGATTTTCATGAGATACATTAAATGAAATGGTGCGATGAAGTCAAAATACCAATATGAGAGCACACATTAGAACTAATTACTGGAAAAGAATGAAGAATTCTCGTTTTGACTGTGCCATGGAGTTTTTGTGCTTTTGTCTCAAACAAGAAGGCTTAAGTTGTATTATAACTTTGGAAAATTGGATTTATAAAAAAAAAGTCTTTTACAATTTTTTTAAAACTTCTTTTTCTGATAAAATTTCCTTTGAAGTAGCCTGACATCCAAAAATTTATCAATATGCTATTGAATTGCTAAATCCCGCCCGACAGCATCCGTTTGGGCTAGAATTGAATTAATTGAATTGCCTGAAACTGAATTGTTGTGGGTCGACTTGAAGTTAACAGAAATAGAAAGTGAACGGAACTGAAGTAATTGAGAACTAAAAAAAAATGAACGGAATTGATCTGAACCCAATATGTAGTTAACGGGAACTAAAATTATCTTCAAAATATCTAAAAATAAGTGAATTGAACTGAAACTCACCAGAATAGAAAATAACTGATCTAAAAAAGGATAATTGATTTGAATTGAATATTATTGAACTAAATTAGATCAAACTAATATGAAACAAAACTTAATGGAAAGTGAATAAGCTTGATTTGTTAAGAATATCATTAGAGAATGTGTAGTAGTTATACCTCATATATAAAATGTATAACTGCTACCAATAAAATAGTTTATCTCTATTATATAAGGGAAGGATGGAGATGGTGGTGTTGTCCACTTAGATTATTTCACTACCCTTACTCTCTTAATTGTTAATTAAGTGGTGGATAATTTTGTCATACTAAAAGCTTCCATAATAATATGATTTTTGAAATCGTAATCTTATTTAAAACAAGTAATCACAATTTAAATAAGAGTAGGTATTTGGTAAATAGTTTCATAATGGTAAGACCAAGTCTTCACAAGAAAAATTATGAAAAATTAAGTAAGAATTATTGAAAATATATAAAAAGTTATGAAGCTTTTTTATACCTCTAAAAACTTTTTATATATTTTCTGTAAATTTTGCAAATTTTTCTTTAACTTTTATTGGTAAGACTTGATCTTACTTAGAGTGAGAACGTTCTGCCAAAGAATTTGTACTGTATATATATATAATATATATATATATATATATATATTATATAAGCCAAGGGGGGAGCCATGATGTCCCCCCTCAAAAAGTCTATGTTACCCCTTAAAAATTTCTAAAATCTCAAGTAGTATCCCTTTTAATTATTAAAGACGAAAGTTATTACAATTTTAAAACTTTTTTAAAATAAAAATAGTACAAAATATAAAATTCAAAAAAATAAAACAAAAATACTAAAATTCATATTTTAAAATTCTCTATAAATAAACATCCGTATTAATATAGTTCATCAAATAAAAAAATTACATTTTGATTATCGTAGAAATTTGGTAGCCAATTTAATAAAATATGAATGAGCGTGAATTTGACATATATTTTATTTTTTATTTTTTGAACAAATAGTCTTTACTTTTTACTTGTTTAGACAAATTAATAAATGTATTTAAAATGCCCTCGCACGCAATGCGTGCATAGAAGGCTAGTATATATATATATATAGAAGTAGGCTCATGTGAGAAATGTAGTTTTGGTGAGAAGGGTGAGAAGTAATCACAATCCTTTGATCTACAAATGAAGGGTTAAGATTAAATTTGAATTTCCCTTCTTACTCCTTCTATTGTTTGGAGTCAATGTATCTATGACATAAAATCAATGTATTTTTACTCAATGTATTTATAGTATATTTTGAATGTATCTATAGTTATTAATTATGTACCTCTAGGTCATAGTTGATGTATTTATCTCTTCTCACATTTCTCACCATAAGAAATTTCTCACCGGAACCCAACCCTATATATATATATATATATATATATTAGAAAATTGGATTTAAATAATCCAACCTTTAGTTTTAACGTTAGGACGATAATAATCCCACATTTGTGTAATTATCAAATAATCCAACATTTCACTACCTTTTGACCCTAATGGTCCTGATTGAATATTTACCTATAACAACCAATAAATCCCTTTAATAACCGGTAAATCAATTTGGAAAATTGGATTTAAATAATCCAATCTTTTAATATTTGGATAATAATAATCCCACTTTTGAATGATTATCTAATAATCCAACATTTAACTTACCGAAAACTTTGGATCATAAACAAAAAACATTTAACCTATACCAAAAAAATGACTAACCTGAAAACAACCGAAAAATGATAATGATTGAACGATACTGACCTGACCTACTGAATTGGCAGGATACTTTCAACCTCATTGGAGGCAAACAATAAACACAAAGACAAACAAAAAAGTGATACAAGACGTTTGTAGGACTCCCGCCAAAACTGCATTGGCGCCACGTCGCTTCTCAAACTATATACAGCAGCATTCCATCGTCGTCTTCACTCTTCACCCTTTCTTACTCGTGGTTGATAATTTTATTACGTTTATTGAAAAGTGTTTATTCAATATTTTTATTAGTGCTCCTGATAATTAATGCAATATTTTTATTTACTGTATACGATCACAATCAAGATTTAATAATTGACCATAACCTGCATTGCTGCAAGAATATACTATGTATGTATGTTTTCAATCAAGCACCGATAAAGATGATTTATTTAAATAAAAAGATATCAAATATAACCTACAAAATAAATACTCAAAACGAAATACGTAACTAACAAAGTAAAACAGAGTTAGTATACATTTTTAATTTATATTGTCATTGTTTTTATTTACAAGTATTATATTTTTTTAAGATAACCTAACAAGGTGAATCATAGATTTCGCATTATTCTATTTTTTTAATGTATCCGAAACAATTACCATCTCTCTTGTAAGACGATCTGACATAATTGTTAACTAAAAAACTATAATTTTATATTCTAAATCTCTAACTTTTTTACAAAAATAGTTAATTTTTGTATTAAGAATTATGATCTTATACGTAAATTAAAATTTACATTTTTTTAGCGAAAAATTATCAATTTGACAAGAGACTTGTTGCAGAAAGGATTTAGAATAAAATCAGTCAGCGACAATAAAGCCTATAGGCACCAATCCACCATAGATATCATAGAACCATAGATATCAACCCCACAATTAATGGCATACTGTAGTCTCTGTAGACATTAATATACTACGATCAGTAATGTTAATTGTTGTTAATGAGTTCAAACTAACATAATAATCAATGAAGTTATTAAAACAAAATTACGAGTAAAAAAATTACGGAGTACAATCTACTGAAAAATTTCGATGTTTCCAAAAGCATTGTTATGTCTAAGCAAAGAGCTCAACATTATTGGATCCAACGATGGAATTCCCCAATTATCACAATCTTCAAAACCACTATCCGCAGCGACAACATTACTATTTCCTCCATCACTTGAACCAAAATCAACATTATTATTTCCAGCAGCAAAAATAGTCGTCAAAAAAGAAAAATAATTCCTATTAATTTCATCAATTTTCGTCGTAACTTCAACTCTTAAACCCTCAAGTGCAATCTTCAATTGTTCAAGTTCATTTAACCCCATATTTTCATCAATCGGCAAATCCCACCAAAACCCTAATTTCTCATTATTACAATTAATCGTTGAATTTCCACATGGACTACTCCCATTAGACGACGACGAACCAACAACAACCTCAGTAGCCTTTTTCTTCTCCAAATTAATACTACTCCCTCCGTAACATAAAGATTTCAACAATTGTTTTTTCACGCATTTTGAGGAAGTGATTTGAGGGTGTAAACGACCAAATTAATCAAAATAATTTTGATATTAGTAACTTATAATCACATTCTAGCTTGTATTAAAACCATTTTGAATAATCTCGTCGTTTAGACCCTTAAATCGCTTCCTCAAAATGCGTGAAAAAACAAATATTGAAATCTTTATGTTACGGAGGGAGTACTAAGAACCTCCTTATATTGCGCCGAAATTTTACCAACATTTTCAAAATTCATCGGATTACTATTATTGTGATGATCGGAAAGATTAATGTAACGGTAAACAACATCGTCTGCACTAGGATGACCGAAAGAGTAAAGCTTACCGGCACCAGAAAAAGTAATTACCGCAACTTCAGCTCCGCAAAGTGAACAGATTTCGCTAGTGTTCCGGCAACCTTTATGCAACTCTGGTTGAGGTGGCGTCTCTGGTGGCCACAATGGTGTTAACCTGTCAAAATGAACAAACGGTGAGCTGACCCCGGGGTGTTTCCGGGGAGAGACCCTCCGATGCTTAAGTCAGTAAAGGGCTTTTAGATATGAGAGAGAGAGAGAGAGTATGAGAGAGAGAGTATGTGGATTTGTCTGTCTTCTATTGGTGAGTTCATCTCCTATTTATAGGAGATGAGTTGGTTTCTTGACGGCCACGTTTAGGCCGGCTGATGCGCGTGTCCCACCGAGGTCATATGTATGGGTTATATGTTTGGAGTAATTTAACTCATCGGTCGGCAGGACACTTATGCCTAAATGGCGTCCTTGAGGGCCGCAAAGTGGGTCCACTATAGACCGGCAGTCTTGCTGTGGGTCTACTGCAGATTATGTGAGACCGGCACCGTTAGGTGCTAGCGGTCGATGTCTTAGAGGACGTAAGGTCCTGTGAGACCGGCACCGTTAGGTGCTGGCGGTCGATATCGTTGTGGGGATGTTAGTAAGGTGGTCCTATCGGTGTACCGATAGGCCCCCATACAACTAGCCCCCCCAAAAAGGATCTGCAATTTTGTAAAAGTGGGGATGCTTTTGTAAAATAAGTCGCCACAAGATGTCGGCGTCCTGTAATTGTAGTTTTTACCCACACGTGTCCAGATGAAGTTAAAAAGTTTTTTGGTGGACCCATTGCGTGGTATAAATAGGGCGTTTGGACGTTTACTCGCCTCTTCATTTATAATTTTCAAAAATTTGCGAAAAAATTTGTTGTACTTTTTCTTCTTCCTTGCAAGGCGATGCGTTCCATACTTCCAACTCTTCTTCTTCTTGTTCTTCTGCTCCACCATTTTCGAAGCTACTTCGACATTTAACTTTGTGAATTAAAGTGCTTATCTTCTCATCGGACACCAGGTAATTGACGAATTTCGTGTTTTTCACTATACTTATGAGTGTAATTTTTCGTTTTTAAATTGCTTTTGAACTTGCATTTTGATTTCTCACATTTCGAAAAGGAGTGGACTTTTCCATTTTCGATTTGTGTTTGGACTTTATAATGTTATATATGTATACTGTTTTTTATTTTTTATTTCTCTTCTCTCTTTTCTTTTTTTCTTTTTTTTATTTTTTATTTTGATTGGGGGTAGAAGAAATGGTTTGCTTGCTTTTATCCCCTTACATAAAAAATTTGTTTATTTGGGCTTCTTCGTGGATTAATTTGTCGCGTGACAGTTAAAAGAAAAATGTCGGATGCCAGTGATAGTCAGAATGATAGCCGGATATTGGAGAGCGACCCTGATAGCGGTGAGTCACCGCAGAAAAGTGAGTCAGACGACTTGTTGCCGTCGTCTCCTGTCGAGGAGGGTCAAGCAGGTAATTCTGGAAATTCCTTGGTATACCCATCTGAAAACGCGACCATCCCAAAAGGCCCTGGCGGTATCACGTGGAAACTTGCATACTGCCCTCCAAAACCAGGATATCCGATTCAATTAAGAAAGGATATTTTGGATAAGAAATCGCCAGCCATTAAAAATAGAGGGAAAAAATCCGTTAAGGTAAGACGACTTCCTCATTTTGGTTTGGCGGCTCATACTGTGGTGGATTGCGAGGGGACGCGTGATTCGTCTGGGTTCAATCATGAGCAGTAAAGGGACGTTAGGATCCTTCGTGAAGTGTTGCGTTGGACCGGCAGTACCTTGGAGGTGGGGGCGTCAGAGCACTATTGGTTCTCGTCCATTCGTTCCAGTCTGGAGTTTGACCAATACGGCTCCAACGAAGATCCTTCACGGCCTAACCCTTTTGCTGCTCTAGGTAACTGTTCTTTGTCTATTCTTATATTCTCACTAGTATGTGTTTTTCTGTTGTGTTGTGCTACAGAGAAAGAGACGGCAGCAAAGGCTGCTACAGATGTAAACATGGCCTAGCAAGAAGCTGGCCGCGAATGGCAGGAGAGTTTGCCTCATATGCCTGCTCTCCAATATGAGGATTTGGATTTTGGTGACGGTGTGTTCCGTAGGGATCACCCGATTGTGTTGCATCCGGAGAGTGATTGGTATTCGGATATGGATAAGTGGAATGGTGGCAGGGAAGGATACATGAGATGGTTCAAGAGGGAACATTATTTTCCCAGCAATTGGGAAATTGCCATCCCGGAGCTGTCGGACGTTATTGTGCAACCGCCGGCCGGTTTCTTTGCGGTGTTTTTAGATCATTTCAAATTTGGGTTGCGGTGCCCGTTTGATTGGGCCATAGATTCCGTTATGAAGAATTTTTCCATCAGTTTGGCTCAACTGGGCCCGTTATCATTTCGGATGTTGGTGTCGGTCTTATGGATCTGTCGTTACCTAAGGATGAAAGTGAACCTGAACGTCATTCGTTCATTGATGACCGTTAAACGTAACAGCTCGGCTCCTGGCCGCTACACTTTTCAAAGTGCTAATAACAAACGGTTGGTGTGGCCCAAGAAGACGTCTTTGAAGCATTATATGGGGAGGTGGTTTTGGATTAAGGCTCCTGAAGGTGTTCGTATCGACATGCCTTTGGGGTTTACCGTGCCGAGATCCACCATGGCCCACCTGCCGTTTCGAGAATTGACGGATGAAGAGCAAAGAACCGTCAATTATTTTAATTCCAAGGGTGGCCTTCCTGTTAATTGGATGCCACCTGCTGATTATATTGTGCAGAGCCGACCACTTGCCGTTGTCGGTCTGTGTGGGGAGATAGGTGCCCCTTTAACTGGTAATGCCGAGTTGTCGGTATTCCTTTTGGTGGCATATATATATGTTTTAAATTTCTGTTTGAATTTAATTTGCTTGTGAATCTGTCAGCTTTCCTTCTCCCCCTCTTTTGTAAATCTCACATTCACTATGTGATTTTGATTGCAGATTTGAACCTTGACAAGCTTAGGCCGCGAACGATGGCTGGAGAGCAGACAGCACGTGGGTCTACCTCGGGTGGTGTCTGTAATGACCCAGATTTTTATTGGTATTTTTGCCGATAATTATGTGTATTTTTGGTATTTTTGTCTGTAATGACAGCACGTGGGTCTACCTCTGGCAGCCTTCCTGTTAGTTCAATTATTACTCTCCCTTCCGGAGAGGATTTTGTTTGACAGCGTGAATTCCGAGGAGTGCCTATCGTGATAGCTGGGGAGCAAGCGACGGCCGATCTGAAGGAGTTTCCGCTGATGGAATTTGATGTTATACTAGGTATGGACTGGCTATCAAGGTATCGAGCGATAATTCGTTGCCAAGATCAGTCAGTATCATTCCGAGGATCTCAAGGCAACCGAGTTACCTACTCTGGGTTCGTCCTTAAGAAAGGAGTAAAGGTAATCTCTGCCTTGAAAATGAGGAAACATCGCCAGAAGGGCGATTTGGTGTATCTTTGTCAGGTACGAGACTTGACTGATGAGTCTCTGTTGGACGATATACCTGTAGTGAGGGATTTCAGAGACGTATTTCCTAATGAGCTACCAGGCGTTCCACCTGAGCGCGACGTCGAGTTTCATATCGACTTAGTACCCGGGACAGCGCCGATCTCGAAGGCACCGTACCGGATGGCACCATATGAGTTATTGGAGTTAAAGACACAACTCCAGGATTTGATCGATAAGGGCTTCATTAGGCCAAGTGTTTCTCCGTGGGGGGCTCCTGTGCTCTTCGTGAAGAAGAAAGATGGTAGTATGTGCCTGTGCATAGACTACCGAGAGTTGAATCGGGTAACTATCAAGAATAAGTACCCATTGCCTAGGATTGAGGACCTGTTTGATCAGTTGCGAGGAGCAGGAGTGTTTTCGAAGATAGATCTTCGGTCTGGATATCATCAGATTCCAGTCAAGAAAGAAGACATTCCGAAGACTGCTTTTCGTACTCGATACGGCCATTACGAGTTTGAGGTGATGCCCTTTGGCCTCACTAATGCGCCAGCCGTGTTCATGGACCAGATGAACCGGACGTTTCACCACTTACTCGACAAGTGCGTCGTAGTATTTATAGATGATATCTTGGTCTATTCTAGAGATGAGTCTGAGCATTCGGAACATCTCCGGATGGTACTCGAGATATTGCGGAGTCATAAGTGGTTCGCGAAACTCTCTAAGTGTGAGTTCTGGCTTCGCGAAGTAGCGTTTCTAGGTCATGTCATTAGTAAGGACGGCATTATGGTAGACCCGGCTAAGGTTAAAGCCGTAGTTGATTGGAGTAGCCCGAGAAATGTGGCGGAGGTTCGTAGTTTTCTGGGTTTGGCCGGATACTACCGACGATTCGTCCAGGACTTCTCCAAGATTGCTAGGCCGATGTCTAGTCTTCTGCAGAAGGAGGTCCGATTCGTTTGGACGGAGGCTTGTGAGCAAGCATTTCAGCAGTTGAAACAGAGATTAATCTCTGCTCCAATTCTTACGCTTCCGAACGATGAGGAGGACTTCGAGGTCTATAGTGATGCTTCGAAGAGTGGCCTAGGATGTTTACTCATGCAGGGTGGGAAGGTCATCGCTTACGCATCAAGGCAACTGAAGGTGCACGAGCGTAACTATCCTACGCATGACTTGGAGTTAGCGGCTGTAGTGTTCGCGCTCAAAATCTGGAGGCACTATCTTTATGGCGGTTCGTGTAGAGTATTCACGGATCACAAGAGCCTCAAGTACATCTTTACTCAGAAAGACCTCAATATGAGGCAGAGACGGTGGCTTGAGTTGATCAAGGACTACGACCTGACGCTCAACTATTGCGAGGGCAAGGCGAACTTAGTTGCGGATGCGCTGAGTCGCAAGCATCGCTTGAACTTCAGTAAAAGCCGTGGTTCCGTCAGACTTCGTCTGACATCTATGAGTGCCGAGCCTGATTTATTTCAGGAGATGCGCGAGGGTCAGCAGAACGACCCACAGTTTGCTAGGATTCGAGAGGCTATACGGCAAGGTAAAGCTGTAGGTTTCGAGATCCCTTCTGATGATGGTATGTGCTTTCGAGGGAGATGGTGTGTACCGGACTGTTCTGATCTTAGGAACAGGATCATGTCCGAGGCACATAACTCGCCTTATTCTGTTCATCCCGGTGGTAATAAGCTTTACCAGGATCTTAGGGGCCAGTTCTGGTGGCCTAAGATGAAGAGGGATGTAGCGGAGTTTGTTGCTCGGTGTTTGACCTGTCAGAAGGTCAAGATTGAGCATCAGAGACCAGGAGGTCTATTGCAGCCACTACCTATTCCGACCTGGAAGTTTGAGTCGGTATCTATGGACTTCGTAGTGAGCTTACCCACTTGCAATGGCTTGAATGCTATTTGGGTCATAGTGGATAGGTTGACTAAGGTCGCTAGATTCATCCCGATGAAGATGACCTGGTCGATGGAGCGTCTAGCTGAGGCATATACTCAGGACATAATCCAACTTCACGGAGTTCCGAGGGAGATTGTTTCTGATCGGGATCCGAGATTTCTGTCTCGTTTCTGGAAGTCAGTTCAGGAAGCCTTTGGGACGAAGCTGAAGTTGAGCACCGCTTTTCATGCGGCTACTGATGGTCAGACTGAGAGGACCATCCAGACTTTGGAGGATATGCTTCGAGCATGTACCCTGGAGTATCACCAGTCTTGGGTGCGTATGCTCTGCTTGATAGAGTTCTCCTATAACAATAGCTATCACTCCAGCATTGAGATGGCTCCGTACGAGGCCCTGTATGGCAGGAAATGTCGGAGTCCTATTTGTTGGAATGATATTAGCGATACTGTGGCTTTAGGACCTGAGATGGTACGCGATACTATCGAGAAGGTTCGAGTCATCCGGTCTAAGATGCAGGCCGCTCAGAGTCGTCAGAAATCCTACGCCGATAATCGACGTAGACCGCTGGCTTTTGAAGTAGGTGACAAAGTCTTGCTTAAGGTTTCTCCATTCAAGGGAGTGGTACGCTTCGGTCAGAAGGGGAAACTCCGACCGAAATATGTGGGACCTTACGAGATACTTGAACGAGTTGGGGAGGTGGCATATCGATTGGCATTACCACCTAGTTTGGCTAATGTTCATGATGTATTCCATGTTTCCCAGCTAAGGAAATATGTACATGATCCTACTCATGTGATTACAGCGGATCCGGTCGTGATCGAGCCGAATCTGACTTATGAGGAGCGACCCGTCCAGATCTTGGATCGGGAAGAGAGGACCCTGCGGCGTAAGCAGGTACCGCTTGTCAAGGTGTTGTGGAGAAATCAACACCACGAAGAAGCGACTTGGGAGACGGAAGCGTCCATGCGGCGGAAGTACCCGGAGTTGTTCGATGGGGAGCGATCTCCTGCACCTTGAAATTTCGGGACGAAATTTCTTTAAGGAGGGGAGGTTGTAATGACCCAGATTTTTATTGGTATTTTTGCCGATAATTATGTGTATTTTTGGTGTTAGTTCAAATTTATTTTGAACTATTTATTTTATTTTATGTGAATAATTTCGATTTAACTCGAAATATTTATTTTCGGTTTTTATTATTTATGTTAATTATTATTTAATTGATTAGAATTTTATTATTTAATTTTCTAATATTTTGGGCCAAATCGATTATTGCATGATTAGTCATGCGGTTTTTGCAAATTAGCCCCAATTAATCACGAGAGCCCATTTTTAGGCCCAATTAGCCCTCTTGGCCGGTTTTCCTAAGGCATGGCAAGGCTTGCCACTTGCCTTGTGTTCACACCGTGACTAACTCTATAAATAAGAGAGTTAGTAAGGCCCTTGCTCATTTTTGCCATCAAATGCTCTTGCCATCAATTTAAACACATTTGCCATCCATTTGCTCTTCCCTTGCCTCACGACATTTTTGGGATGATTGAACCCATCAATTGTTCATCATCTTTCTAAACCCAAAACTTAAAGATTCATAGCCCATTGATCTTTAGGTGTTCAAAACACATTCCTAAACACAATTAGTTCATACAAGGTCACTAGTTCGGGATTGGTTTTGGGTCTTGTTCGTGTTCGTGATCAAGTGGGTGATCGTGTGGTGGCTCGTGTGAGGGGGCCGTGCTGCAGTGTTCGTGGTGGTGCAGTGGTGCTCGTGTGCCGTGCGGTGGTGCAGTGACTGGGCAGCAGCCGTGCAGTAGCTGTGCGTGGTGGTGGTGCACCGTGCAAGGCCGTGGACAGCCGTGTGTTGTGGGTCCGTGTTGTTCGAGTTCCGGGCTGCATTTGTGTGTTGTTTTAGTGTGTAATCTTCAATAAGGTAACATACTTTCTCAACCTTTTTGGTATACTATGTCTATAGTATGAATTAAATGCATGTTTGGGTTGATTGATGATGAATATCCATGATTTCATGTATAATTTCTAAATCTGATTTTTTATGTGTTTGTATGGTGTTTTGATGATGATTTTTCGTGATATTATGATTGATTATATGTTGTTTTATAATCATGAACATTATGTTAAAGTTTGATGAATTTTGGATGAGTAAAAGTTGGATTTTCGATTGAATTATGATGATGTTATGCGTGTAGTATGAACATGTTGAATGAGTTCGTGGTTGAAGTTCTTGAATCTTGAATGAGTTCTTGGTTGAAGATCTTGAATCTTGAATGAGTTCTTTATGAGTTCTTTATGAGTTCTTTGAGTTCTTTATGAGTCTTTACGAGTTCTTGGTTGAATCTTGAAAGTTAAAGAAAGAGGTTTAAATGATAAAGAAAGTTAAAGAAAGTGTCTAAAGTGATTAAAGAATGATTATTGAATGATGATTTATGATTGGTTAGACTCAAGATTAAGGCTAGAGGCAGTTCTTGAGAATAACTTCGATAATTTAACTAGTTAAATTCGAGAATCAAGGCTAGAGGCAATTCTTGAACTTAATTTAGTTATGTTGGGTAATAATGATGATAATATGATTAAGTCGATTAAAAGATTTAATTAATTAATGATTAGCTTGATTTCATTTTTAGACGCCTGATACTTTGAGTAAGATTCATTGTATTTGGGTTAAGACGTTGCCCCTATTCCATCCGCGGTATTGGGATAGTTGGAGTCATACTATGTGATCTTTGTGAATTTCCAGTAAGATTGGTTTCACGGGATATGGATTTCCAGTAAGATTGGTTTCATGGGGTTTGGGAGTAAGATTCTCAAATCCAAGCATAGTAGAAAGTTCGATCGCGTAAGATGCGTTCGTACGAGCACAGTCCGGTCTAGAATATGATTGATTGCGACAAAGATAGTTGATTAGGTTGGTTTGAGTCGAGTTCACGTTTTGGGTTGTTCTCGTACTTTGATTATTAATATTGATTATTTGGTTTGTGCTATGTACATGTGTATTCCCATTAGGGTGAGTCAGTTATGTTACTCGCCACTGATGGTGGACTGTTGTATATTTTTCAGGTATTTCTGATGACGATACTCTTGCTTAGCTTTGGGTTGGGCGAGCGACGTTGTTATTTCTGCTATTGTTGGTTGTATTTTCTGTTACTGTTATTTTTAGATAGTATTAGAATATTGTATGGACTTTCATACGTTATTTTTAGACTCTGACGTGTGGTTGGAGTTACTCGTATTTTAGTATTTCTAGTTTGACTTTTGGACTAGTTATGTACAAACTTGTGGGTATTTGTACTCTTATGGTTTAATACTAACAATTGAGGAATTAGTTTTTAATTCTTAGGTAATTTGAGTTGTAGTTTATAACAATTCGACTCGTCGGTTTCTTCCGCGCCGATTTAAGCGAGTCGGGTCGTTACAATTAAAGTATAAGTTAAGTATTGGTTGTAATATAATATGTTTGGTGTAAGTCTTCCGCTGTGTATGTCTGATCATGAAAGTATATGTGTATTTCGTATGTAAGCTAGTTTGGTGCACGTATTTAGTACGTATCTCTAACCGTATTTTGCAGGTATTATTATACGTATTGTATACGTACTTTTATACGTATTTTATACGTATCTCTAACCGTATTTTGCAGGTATTTTTATACGTATTGTATACGTATTTTTATATGTATTTCCGTACGTATTTTTATACGTACCTTGTATGTACATGTGTTTGGAATATTATTTGCTGGCATGTTTTCCGTGTGTTCTCCTATGCTATTATGTGTTTAGCGGTCCCTTACTTAAACGGGACAGCCTAGTTACTCTCCACTGATGGTGGACCCCCCCCTCAGTTTCAGGTGACGATGCAACTGCTTAAATCGGGCTTCCGCTGGGTTGGGCTTTGTGCAGCAGAGACTTGTAGTTTAGCCTTTGTTTTCTTAAGTTATTTAATAAGATTTCTATGCAATTTAGATTATCCCAGCCTGTTGGGATGGACTTTATTTAACTCATGTAATTTAAGTTCGACCTATGTAGACCTTTGGAGTTTTAGTTTATTTATTTAATAAAAGATGTTTAGTTTTGAACTATTAATTTCATTTATAGTTTAATTGTTTAAGTAATGATCCGTTTGTCGATTTCCCTTCGTCAAGCGACATGTCCAAAAAGTCGGATCGTTACATAATGAGTCAGTCAAGAAATTTGGCTTCCTCAGAAATGAAGAGGAATCATGCGTGTACAAGAAGTTAAGTGGGAGTAGTATTACCTTTCTGGTCTTGTATGTAGATGACATACTTCTCATCGGAAACGATAAAACCATGCTTGAGTCAGTCAAGGAATGGCTTAAAAGTTGTTTCTCGATGAAAGACCTAGGAGAAGCTGAGTACATTTTGGGAATAAAAATCTATAGAGATAGATCGAAAAGACTCATTGGACTTAGTCAAGAAACTTATATTGATAAGGTTCTTGCAAGGTTCAAATTGGAAAACTCTAAAAGAGGATTCATTCCCATGCAGCATGGCATAACACTGGGTAAGACACAATGTCCTTCAAATCCTGAAGAAATCAAGCGTATGAATAATGTTCCTTATGCTTCTGCAGTAGGATCAATTATGTATGCCATGATGTGCACCAGACCAGATGTTGCATATGCTTTGAGTATATGTAGCAGATACCAGTCAAACCCAGGAGATGCGCACTGGATGGCAGCCAAGAACATCCTTAAGTACTTACGAAGGACAAAGGATAACTTCTTGGTTTATGGTGGAGAAACTGAGTTGGTTGTTACTGGCTACACAGATGCAAGCTTTCAGAGTGACAAAGATGATTTCCGATCCCAATCTGGTTTCATATTTTGTCTCAATGGAGGAGCCGTAAGCTGGAAGAGTTCTAAGCAAAGTACCATTGCGGATTCAACAACAGAGGCTGAGTATATTGCAGCAGCAGATGCAGCGAAAGAAGGTGTTTGGATTAAAAATTTCATAAGTGAGCTTGGTGTAGTTCCTAGTATTGAGACTGGCATTGAATTATACTGTGACAACAATGGTGCCATTGCTCAGTCTAAAGAACCTAGGTCACACCAAAGGTCCAAACATGTGCTCAGGAAATTCCATCTTATTCGAGAGATCGTTAGCAGAGAGGATGTAAAAATAAGCAAAGTTCATACTGAGGATAATGTAGCAGATCCACTGACTAAACCGCTTGCTCAACCTAAGCATGAATGTCATACTAGGTTTATGGGGCTTAGGCATATGGGAGATTGGCTTTAGGTTGTTTACTATATGTTTACAATTGTAAAGACAATCATTTTAATGTTTATCAATTTAATAAAATATTTATTTCTTATTTAATCTTTTGTTTAGTATTAAATAAAATGTCCAAATAACTTGTGATTTCAAATAGAATTATCGAAAATGTTTTGATAATGGAACTCTATAAAGTGGACTGAAATCACATCTTATCTAGAGTCCCTAGTCAAAATCACTAAAATGGACACAAATGATTTGTTTAAAGACTAGCATATAATCAATTGATAGCGCAGTTCCATGAGCTATAGATATATAGTGATGTTTAATTGATTGTATGGATGTATGTTCGATACATTGAGACTTGATCTAACAGATTCTAAAAAGTAGAATCGAAAATCTATATTTAGTGGATTTCCTTAGACATTAGTATGTCTTAATAACCACAAAATAATTAGCTTAACCTTGACATTGTTAAACGCCGTGCCGTAAAAGGAGGTTATAAAAGCAATGATCAGGTGGAGTTAAGAATTGAGTGGGAGTTATGGTCATACTAGAGTGAATAAGTCCTCCTAATTAGTAAGAATGGTGTCAGGGCCTCTTGATGAGCTAGGACTGGAAAATTGCATGGCCATGCGAAAGAAGTTTAAATGTTGAACTTCGTTTGAGCAGTTCGAACTCAGTGATCAAGGAACATAAATTGAGAATACCAAAGTATTGTCAATTTGATATTAAGAGACTTAAGGAATTTATATAATTGCGATATTGTCTTCGGACAAGTGGGAGATTGAAGGAATATGTCCTCAGTCGTTATCGACAATTACTAAATATAATTAGGATTATATTATGGAGATAATAATTAAGTTAAATTAGGAAATTATATTTACTTGCTAGAGAATAAATATAATTAGTGGATTCATATTATTTGGGCTCACAACTACTCCCTCCGTAAGGAAATACTAGCAACATTTGTACTAGCACAAATTCCTAGGTGAAATAAGGTAATAGTGGTATTAGGTGGTATAATGATAAAAGTAAGAGAGAGAAAAGTAAGAGAAGGAAAAGTAAATGGGGTATTATGTGGTAATATGATAAAAGTAAGAGAGAGAAAAATAAGTGGGGTATTGTGTTGTTTTTTTTACCAAAAAAGGAATAAAATGAAATTGGAAAAAAATGTTGCAAGTATTTTGTTACACCTAAAAATAGAAATTGTTGCTAGTAATTCGTTACGGAGGGAGTATATTTAACTTAATCCTATGAGGTCACACAATATAGCATAGGATTGGGCATAAATTAAAAGGGCCCAATGGATGCTAGGATTAGGATTTCTGTGATATGACTAATGAGGTGTATATATAGTACCTCATTAGGGTTGTAAGCAATTAATTGATTCTGATTAGTTGTCATACACAACCAAAAACCCTAAAACCTATTACATTCATATGGTTTTTTCCCTAAAAAGTAAGAGAGTGAATATTGATCCATCTCTTCCGTACTAGCATACGTGGGATCTAATCCAGTGCTTGTGGACTGATTAGAGGGGCAACAATTGAGGCTCTAAATCTCCGTTCTTGACATTGAAAGCACGCATCAAAGGTTGTAATTACTATCTTATATACTTGATTCATATTATTTATTATTAGTGATCTTGATTTTATAGATGTTAGGAAATTGTTTCTTGAAATTCCGCTAAATCATATCTATAAATCCCTACAGTTAAAAAATATTAATATATCTACAATAATATAAAATCTTTATATATTAATATTAGGAAATTTTGTCAATAATCATCTTTTGTAGCCCTTATTTTGTCTAAAACCATCTTTTCTAGAGTTATTTTCAAAAAATCATCTTTTGTAGATATTTTGGTTGTTGACTACCATCTTTAACCGGATTCCTGTGAAAACCAATCACGTGTGACGCACGTGACCTCATTTAAATCACGTTTTTTTACCTTATTATACAGTCCCTCATCTCCCTCTACCCTTTAAAATCAACTTTCCCTCATCTAAACCATTTTTTTTTGCCTTATCCAATCTAACTAACTGGATCTTTTGCAAAAGCATGTTTTTTTTTTTTTTTTTTTTTTTTTTTTTTTTTTTTTTTTTGCGTACATGACCTCACCTACCTAAAATGGTGGAAATGAGGGTAAAGGGAGGTAAGGACTAGATAAGGCCAAATAAACGTGGTTTAAATGAGGTCACGTACGCCACATGTGATTGGTCTTCACAGGAATTTGACTAAAGATGGTTGTAAACAACCAAAATTGCTAGAAAAGATGGTTTTTTTGCAAATAACTCTAGAAAAGATGGTTTTAGACAAAATGGGGGCTACAAAAGATGGTTACTGAAAAAAATTTCTTAATCTTAAAATATTTAAGAAACTGAACTGAAACGAGGTTAGAAAATATGCACAATCTATGAAAATAAGTGAACAGAACTGAAACTCACCTGAATAAAAAATAACTGATCTGAAAAAAGGTAATTGATTTGAACTGAGTATTATTGAACTAAATTAAAAACTAATATGAAACAAAACTTAATCGAAACTGAATAAGCTTGATTTGTTAAGAATGTCATTAGAGAATGTGTTGTAGTTATACCTCATATATAAAAGGTATAACTGCTACCAATAAAATAGTTTATCTCTATTATAAAAGGGAAGGATGAAGATGGTGGTGTTGTCCACTTAGCTTATCTCACTATCCTTACTCTCTTAATTGTTATTTAAGTGGGGATAATTTTGTCATACTAAAATCTTTCATAATAATATGAATTTTGAAATCATAGCCTTGTTTAAAACAAGTAATCACAATTTAAATAAGAGTAGGTATTTGGTCAAATAGTCTCATAATGGTAAAACCTAGTCTTCACAAGAAAAATTATGAAAAATTAAGTAAGAATTATTGAAAATATATAAAAAGTTATGATGTTTTTTTTATACCTCTAAAAACTTTTTATATATTTTCTGTAAATTTTGCAAATTTTTCTTTAACTTTTAGGCAAAATTGACACCACCAGGCTACACTATTTGCCATCTTCCCATATCAGTCTGAACAATTGATTATCCCAGAGTAGGCCCAACTATTGCGCAAATTTACCAAAAACAGTCCCGCTTACCTGTTGACCTATTGTAGCCGGTAATCCACAACACGTGACTAGCACATGACTTTTAGTGGGGGTTAATTGCTAATCAAATTGTCTTTAGAAAATAATTAATTGATAATCAAATCATTTTTAGAAAATAATTAATCCACAACACGTGACTAACACATGACTTTTAGTGGGGATTACCGGCAACAATAGGTCAACAGGTAAGCCAGACTGTTTTTGGCAAGTATTTGTAATAGTTGGGCCTACTCTGGGATAATCAATTGTAGGGACTAATATGGGTAGATGGCAAATAATATGGACTGGTGGTGTCAATTTTGCCTAACTTTTATTGGTAAGACTTGATCTTACTTAGAGTGAGAACGTTCCGCCAAAGAATTTGTACTTCGATAAATATATATATATATATATATATATATTTATTTATTTATTTATTTTGGAAAATTGGATTTAAATAATCCAACCTTTTAACGTTTGGATGATAATAATCCCACATTTGCGTAATTATCAAATGTGAAAGTATTGGGTCAGACGGTCTGACCAGACAATCTGGTCAGACGGCTGACCCATATAACCAAATATAATAGTGAAAAACTTCGGGAGGCTATAACTTTGCGCTCGGGTGTCGGATCGGGGCATATAATATGTCGAAATTGATTAATTTTTCGAGACGAACGCAGTTGCAAATGCCCGAAGGGGATTTGGCCACTGGAAATCGCCAAACGAGGCCTCTAAAGGCCTCAAAATGCAAAAAAACGTATTTTGTCCATGTTAGTTACAAAATGTGTCCATGTTTTACAATATGTGTCTATGTTTAAACAATATGTGTCCAGGTTTACAAATAGTTATCTAGGGTTAACAATATGTATCCAGGTTTGTCCAGGTGTGTTCAGATTTGTTCAGGTTTGTTTGTATTTGTCCAGGTTTGTCCACATTTGTCCAGGTTTGTCCACATTTGTCCAGGTTTGTCTACATTAGTCCAGGTTTGCATGTCTAGGTTGTTTCCAGATTTATCCAGATTTGTCCAGGTTGTTTCCAGATTTATCCAGATTTGTCCATGTTTGTCTAGATTTATCCATGTTTGTCTAGATTTGTCCAGGTTTGTTCATATTTGTCCAGGTTTGTCCATATTTGTCCAGGTTTGCATGTCCAGGTGTGTCCAGATTTATCTAGATTTGTCCATGTTTGTCTAGATTTGTCCATGTTTGTATAGATTTGTCCAGGTTTGTTTATATTTGTCCAGGTTTGTCCACATTTGTCCAGATTTGCATGTCCAGGTGTGTCCAGATTTGTCCATGTTTGTTTAGATTTGTCCAGGTTTGTTCATATTTGTCCAGGTTTGTCCACATTTGTCCAGGTTTACAAATTGTGTCCAGGTTTCAATTGTGTCCAGTTCTGTTTCCAAGTTTATAAATGTGTCCAGGTCTACCAATACATGTCCAGATTTAACAGCATGTGTCCAGGTTAAATACATATGTGTCCAGGTCCAGTGGACTGGTCTGACAGAAACGTTACTGTCAGACCGATCTGACACAATACCTTCTCTTATCAAATAATCCAACATTTCACTACCTTTTGACCCTAATGGTTCGATTGAATATTTACCTATAACAACCAGTAAATCCCTTTAATAACCGGTAAATTACTTTGGAAAATTGGATTTAAATAATCCAATCTTTTAACGTTTGGATAATTATAATCCCACTTTTGCATAATTATCTTATAATCCAACCTTTTACTATCGAAAATTTTAGATCATGAACAAAAAAATCTAACATATTACCAAAAAATGGGTGAAACCGAAATATGATAATGACCGACTGATACCAACTTGACCGGCAGATTTGGCACGATACCTTCAACCTCATTGGAGGCAAACAATAAACACAAAGACATTTGTTGGACTCCCGCCAAAACTGCATTGGCGCCACATCGCTTCTCAAACTATATACAACAGCATTCCATCTTCGTCTTCACTCTTCACCCTTTCTCACCCCATATTCAATCTCCATCTCACCCACTCACACTCTCTTGTAATCATAGAAGTTTCTCAAGCAAGCTCAAACTTTTTCTGCATCTCAAGATTTTCTCACAGGTTATTCACTTTTCTTTTTCGATTACTAATTTCTCGATTTAGGGTTTTTGACAATCGATTCCAGATTCAGTGTTTTTAGGGTTTCTGAATGTGGAAAACAAATCTTTGATTTTGAATCTAGACTTGAACTATACTACAGCTTATCTCACCTTTCGTATTTCTTAATCGGATTTTATATATCAGATCTATGGGTAACTATTCTAGAATCCTAAGTTGAGTATTAGGTCTGTACATGGAGAACAGTTGGTACACGAATGTATGCTAGCTGCTTCTTGATGTTTGATATTCATTTTAGGGATTTTGTGATCTCCATTTGTCGATAGACTGCCTAATTATCCTTTTATCAACATGTTTTCTGTTTCATTTATATGAAGTAGTTATGAAAAAGTTTAGAGGCAGCATACAGGATAAATTTATTTTAGAAAATGTTAAATAGACATAGTTTTATTTATACAGAAATACAGAATACAGTTCATTTTTTTTTCGCAACTGCAGCATTCATGAGATTAAATTTTTGTTGTCGTTAGCTGAGCCTTCTGCTTGTAATTTGTACTGATTTGAGTCTAGTGGGGTCGGCAACCCCGTCGTAAGTCGGAGGTCGATGACGTGCGATACGATCGAACGTCGACTGCGTGCTCGGCGTATGACGACTTTCTTTTTTAAATTCTCCCCTATTTCCAGTTATTAGTGTTGAGTGTTGACAAATGACAACATTATGAGAAAAACGCTGCTGCTCATAGGTACACCTAAAAGGTGTTTTATTTGCTCATTTAATATTATTTTGCTCATTGTAAAATGAGAAGAAAAAAAAAAAACTATAAAATGAGAAAAATGACCTTGGTGCACCTTACACCCGGGTTTATATAACTATTTCTAGATGTGATGGGGTAAAGACAGACAAATGAATACACAAATTTTTGATGTTGAGTATACGAGAGAATCCAGGCTATTAAGGAAGAATCGCAGCAATTCCCCAATCCTAACGAAGTAGTTACTCCGGAATCCAATGAACAACAATGATTACTTAGATCGGCTTGCGAATTTGTGGAACCGTAGTAGAATCATTTCCAAATACCAATGGTACACTTTGAGCCTAAGTGCGAAAAGACACAAACTTTGTTATTTCATAAACCTTAATTTTAAGTTAGTAACACTTCCAAATGCCACTTCTTCCCGTCGAACCCGTCTTCTGGACAATCATCTATTCACAGGTTTTCACTTCTCAGTGAGTGAATGATTTGTCCCAGTGTCTACGTTGAAAGCTTTTATAGTAGAACTAATTCGAGAAGGCTTGGCAGTCTTAAGAATGGTTCAGGTAGGAGGTTCTCTTAAATATAAAGAAGAGATAATTAATATGAAGGAAAAATTATATTCTATTCTTTGTGTTGCATGCTTTCTTAGACCAACCTCATTGAACTATTGAAGTGAGTATGTCACCACAACCCTACATGGTTTCAATTTATTGCTAGCCACTTGTTGTGCTATATATATAGGGTTTGGATTTAAGTAGTTATGTAAATCAATTTATGCCTTGATGTTTTGTATTCTATTTCATTTAAGGGTTCATTTACTTGGGTGTAAAACGTTTTCGATGTAAAATGATTTTCCATGAAAAACAGTTTACCATGGAAAACTCATTTTCATTAAAAAAAAAAATTTCAATGTTTACTTGCACGGAAAATACGTTTTACTCCCAAATTTGGGGGAAAATGTTTCCAATAAGGTGTAAAATGAGTTTCCAGCACATGTTTTACATTTTATATTTTCATCCAAATTAAACGATATAAATGTGGAAAACTGTTTTTGGGGAAATCATTTTTTGCTCTAGTAAACAGAGCCTAAATGGATAAAGATTATTTATAGTAGCTATATTATGTACTAATATTGGGCTTCCATGTTTGTGACAGATAAGATTCTCACCTTTCATTATGTTTCTCTCTTAATATGATAGGATCACAGCCTACAACTATTAATGGATCTAAGAGGTTGTAGCCAGATGCATTTCATCTCAATAATAAGAGGAGGTGAAATAATCAAAGTTCCAAACATGATTCGAGGAAAACCAGCACTGAAGTTCTTAAGTATTGAAGAAATTTATTCCTCAATTGACTCAAAATCTCATGATTCACTCACTAAATACCCTCCAAAAGTTGAAAGATCACTGGCTATGCCTTTTGGTTCTGAAATAAAGACTGAAGTTAAGGCTGAATTCGCAGAAGAGGATGAGCTAGATTTTGGTGCAATGACATTAAGTCAGCTCAAAGATATCTGCAAGTCCCACAAAAGAAAACCTTCAAGTTCTGTCAATTTGACAACAATAAAAGAGGAAGGCCATGATCTCCTGCACGAAGAGGATGAACTTGATTTGAAGAGAACTCTTAGTAGTTGGAAGCGCAAGGTACAAAAGAGAAGTAAAGCTAGGAAGAAAGGCATCTCCAGCAGTAAATTCTGCAATCCCTTGAAGATTAAAGTTGAAGATGCTGAACATGAGCATTCACAACCCCAAGCTACAAATTTGATTCTTGAAGATGACCCGGGGAATTCCACATGTCACACTGTTAGAGCTGTTGAACGCTCCTGTCTGGATCAGTACCTGAACATGACTTCAGGAAATCTGAAAAGTGTTCATCTGGAGAAGGATGAACATTCCCACAAGGATTTAGTGCACCCGGTATCTAGTGAAAAATCATGTTGTCTGAATCAAGTTTCATATGAACATCTGGATCACATTGAGCCTCAGAAACCACTTGTATCCAAAAACACAAAAATTGAAGCCACAAACTTGATTCTTGAGGATTACCTGGGGAATTCCACAAGTCAAACTGTTAGAGCTGTTAAACGCTCCTGTCTGGATCAGGACCTGAACATGAGTTCAGGAAATTTGAAAAGTGGTTATCTGGAGCAGGATCAACATTCCCACAAGCATTTAGTGCACCCTGTATCTAGTGAAAAATCATGTTGTCTGAATCAAGTTTCATATGAACATCTTGATCACAATGAGCCCAAGAAACCACTTATATCCAAAAACCCAAAAATTGAAGAGACTATAAAGGTAGAGAGTTCTGTAGATGTAGGTTACCAGTCTTTGTTTATTTGTCCTTCTAATGTCAGATGGAAGGTAGAAAAGACTGAGATTATGTTATGTGATGCTCCAACAGAAACTTCTCTATTTGAATATGATTGCTCTGATTTGGAAAAACATCATCTCCATCATCCGGATGGAAATACTTTATCAAAGATACATGTTCCTTGCATAGATCCTAGTGCTGGAATTGAAGATGCTGTAATCACCAATCCTGGTGAAGTGATTGGGTCAAAGGAGGAAGGTGAAGTCATGAGAATACCGGCCATAGACTGCAAGTCTATGCAGTCTGTGGTAAACTCTGAAAACAAATTTCTTTCAAGTCATGGCATGTCTTTCCAGGATAAACTTGCAACTGCTGTTGAAGATGAAAAACTTTCGGTTCAGGCTGTTACTTCTGAAGAGGTATCTGCATCTCCACTGGTTCCTGAAAAAGAGTGTCATGATAGGGAATCTATCAATCACGAGGAGGCTGGCAGATCTTTGGTTGAGGACCCTATTACTGAAGCAAAAGCCTCAAGAAGAGATTGGGAGAACTGTGAGGTAGTAGTGCAAGATGAGAACTGTTTGCCTTCATTCAATAGTGTGGAATCCCTGCATAATCTTCCATTTGCAGAGGACGACAACCAATCATTGACACTTGATAGTGATACTGTTCCTCCATCATGTTCTCCTGAAATTCAGCATTGTGCAAATATTGATCAAGATATTGGATCAGGAACTAATGATGTGCACAATGAGAACAAGCTGGTGCAGCAACCTCCTGAAAGGCTCTTCTCAGCCAGAAAGGTGACTGAATTTCCACCTCACCCCCTATATGAAAGGGAAGATAAAATCTATGTATTTGACTAACACAGACTTTTTTTTCTTTTTCTTGGCAGACTATTTCTCCAAATTCTAAGGAAAAGCTACGCAGGGCTATGGATCTTCCTGAAATGCAAGATGATAATGAGGTTCTTTGTAAGTTGATAAAGCACACAAATTCTGATTGCTTTTTGTACCTCACTGAACCAGGCTGCTGCGTCCAATGTTGTATTGTTGTTAAATGGGAATGTGTCGTAAATGGGTAAAGAAAATAGTATAATCATTTATTGAACCACAGTAATTGGAAGGTTTGCTGTGATTTGGAGATTTCATCTAAAGTACTTCTTTATTAGACTGCCTGTTATTACAACCAAACCCTTGATGACTTTAAGTCTTGGACATGAAACTCTGAAAGATCAGTTTTGTATTAGTTTTATCTATTGTTTCTGCAACATAGGGCATAAATAAAGATATTCTTTCAGTTCCTAACTGATAGGCTGCACCTGATTAAGGGTACTTGCTGGCAATGTAGTTTTTCTTTAGATTTCCCGTATAGACTTTGATCCATTACTTTGGGTTGAGCTAAAATAGAAATGTCTTATTTTGAAGTAGTTTAAGTAATTAAGTGGGTCTAATTTTCCCCCCCTCTTTCTACAGCATGCAAGGAGAAGCTATCCTTTGAGAAGAATTGTGTGGATGCTTCATATTCAAGGACAAACCCTAAAAAAGCTCGAATTATCCTTAATTCAAAAAGGGTGGAGGCTTTACCTACGAATGATATCAAAGCGAATACGAGAAAAGGAAAATATGCGAGAAGCCTTTCTTTTGCAAAAGTCACTGGTAAAGGTTTTCAAGGTGGGCCGTCAATACATGCTGGCAGTCAGTGCAATTCATCTCTAAGTTGCTCACAAAATGCCATTGCATTCTCGCAGCAGCAGATGGTTGATACTGAACGTCTTGCACTGAAGCTTTTGACAGAGTTGCATTCAATGAAAGAAATAGTTGTAGACACTTTGCATTCTGAGTCTCGGATGTGCACAACATCAAAAAATAACGCAGACAAGGTAAAGAGAATTCTATAAGTTCCACTTCCTCAGAGACACGTTTGTTTAAGTTATCACCTTTTGTTTTAGGCGCTGTTTTTTCAAAGATCTAATAACCATGCTGAATGGCTTAAAGATATATGCTTGCATATGAAATCTGATGACCTGACACAATGCAAGATTTTGCATACCCATGTCATTTAGATATAAGTGGATTTCAAGAAACTTAGTATTTCACTATAAGTTTCTGTAGGATATGCTAGTCAGACTGACATTCATGTCAACACAAGTACAAAAATTCCAGTATTTTTTTCTTCTTTTAGATATGTGTGTATGACTGTGTGTATTGTTCCCTGAGACTCAATTGAAGTGGCAATTGTCCATATTGATATTCGAGTATTGAGGATCCGACACGACTGTGCTGTAGGATGTTGGTGCCATGTAACGTGGCTTGTAGAATGTTCCCTTGTTTCTACCCATTAAATTTTGATCTTTGTGATTTCAATATAATTGTCTATGGTGGGCCATAGAGGCATGAAGTATGGAGTACAGTAAGTAGCAACAGATGCTCTACTTATGGTTCAGTTCTATGTGATGTGCTGCGTCATCTACATGTAGTGTCCATTTATATAGAGTTCATCTTTGGAAAGCATAAAATCAACATTATAAAATCTCACGTTCATATTTGATTGTTCTCAGGCCATGGTTGTAGTAGACAATGTTAAAAAGATTGAAGAAACAACAAGATGGTGGCTATCTATCATGTCAAGAGACTGCAATCGCTTTTGCAAAATTTTGGTTAGTGCTGTGTTTGTTATAAAATTTTGAGGGTATTATACTTTGATTATTTTGTTGGAAATTCTACATTGCAAACAGTCCTAATTGCATGTATCAACCCATAGGAAGCAGCTGAGACAAATCGTTCTTCTCCCGAGAAGAGCAATGAAAAGGGCAGCCCGGAGAAGGAGGAGATATGCCAGAACAATCCTAGCCCAGTGATACAGCAGTAAATCTTCTAACCTATATTCAGCTTAGTTAATTTTCTGTTATATTGTCTATTTCTTGTGTATTGTTTAATCTTATGCCTTGGAACTGAAACATTTTGCATGTTTTCAGGGATAAAGACCTTTCTCCATCTAAAAATACAGTAAATAGGGAGAAGAAGATCATGTTTGCTGATGAAGCTGGAGATAGTCTATGCCATGTTAAGGTGTTGGAGGCTAAGAATGGCTAGCATAAATGCTGCTTTCACATTTCCAAAGGGAAAGCTTAGGATATATACTTACGAAATTGTATATTGTTGTATGCGGGGGAAAAAAAGTGATGTAGGATGGTAGATTGGTAGCTAATTCATGATTGTTAATTGTTGTATGCTTTAGTTCTTATGACCACTCACCAGAAACTTGTATCATTGGTTTTTTACCAAAAAGAATAGGCTTGAGCAAACTATTATCGGTTCACTAAGAGCATCCCTCACCAGTAGTTACCATAAGGGAAATTCCCAGAATCAAAATGATATGTTTACTAAACATATTAAATAGTATTTTTGTAATTTTGTTGAAAACATATTACCCAAACACCTCCTATTTAGTTGGTGCTTGAATCTCTACCCCTAACAAAGTTTGTCAAAATTACGTTAAATTGTCATTGTGAGATACAAAATTGTATATCACATTGATTATTTGATATCCCTCGTTACCATAACATGGCTAATCTCTCTGCCTTATAAATTGCGGAGTATATGCTTTTTTTTTTAATATGAACTCATCACACCACTCCACTCCACATGTGATATAGAATTAGGTTCAGAATATATATGGTGAGAAAGGAATGAAAGTCCTTGGATTTAGAAGTTGAAGGTTAAGATTTAATCATATTTTATTAACAACATTGCATTTCAAATTAATTGTTGATGCAATAATATAGAATTACATCCATTTATCTTAATATTTGCTCATGAAAGATCGACTCTTGATTCCAAATTATGAATAATAATTACTAGGTTACAGTTTATTCAGTTTGTTCTTATACGAAATTGTTATTTATTACTTTTATGGAGAAAGTGTAGTCATAATCTCATTTAATTGGTTAGGAAACATTTATGAATTAATCTTGAAACTTGATATAATTAAAACTAGTTTTTTATGATCTTAAAATCTGTTAACAAATTAGTTTAGTAATAAAATTAATAAGTTCCCACATAATTGTAAAAACTTTTAAATATTTTTTTTTTTAAAAATTTAATCTAGTTTTTTTCCTTTTGCTAAAGATTTATTATTTATGAATAATTTTTGATTAATTTCCAATTAATTGTATTTGCGATTGTTAAGATTGTGATTACTTGTTTGAAAAAAGGCTATTAATAATTTCAAAAATTAAATATTTTTGTGGAAGATTTTAGTACACAAATGACAAAATTTTCTCTAACTTGACTAACTATTATGAAGGATGCGTAAGGATAGTGCGGTAATCCACTTGGACACAGCCACCATCTCACCCCTTTCTTTATATAATAGAGATTAGAAGGAAAGTGATGTCATGATTAGTTTTGGAGAGAAAATTTTTGTATATTCATAATTACATTTGAATATGAATTATAAAATTGATTGCATTAGATATATTACTTTAGTTTTGTATATTCATAATTCATCGGGAACTCTATTTTAATATAAAATTACATTAGATATATAATTTAAAATTGAAAAGTTAGATATATAGATAGTGATTATATAGTGAGATAAAGATATACATTTATAGTTAAATTTAAATATAAAAAAAACACATTCATAGACTATGAAAAAAAAATCATGTTGAAATGTAATCAATTATGTGGTATTTAGAACCAATCAAAACACTGTTGAACAATTTCTATACAAAATACTAAGTACCCCATATACAAAATAAAGTAAACTCTATATAATATACTGAGTAACCCCTATATTAAAAACATAAATTAATAAATTTTTTTTTTGTTATTAAATATATAAATCCTCGAGTAAATACTCATACTTTTTTTTCATAGGATTGATTAATTTATTTATACCTAAGACTACAATAAATGATTGTGAATTACAAATATAATTTAGTGTTTCTATGATTAAAAAATTAGCAAAAGTTTTAGAATTTTGTTTTGCTTTTACATGCTTCACTTTCAATATATATATCCTTTTATATAGATTAATTGTACTATCCAATTTTTCTAAATTACATATTTGAAAAGTGTATGTTTATATCGAGATGAATCTAACAATATTCCACATGACTATAATTTTTAATTTACATACAAACAAAAATTTATGGTCAAAGTACCTTAGATAAATAGTGTCAAAACTCAATTTGGTACATCTATTAAACAACAAAGAGGGTATAAATTGCATTTTAAAAAAATTAAATAAATATGTGACAGTTAATGATGAACTACTATTTCATTTAAAAAAAGATATATATTTAAAATGTATAAAATGGAGTGTATTAAAACTTAATTAAATATGTTAAAAATCAAACTAAATTATATCCGTGCATGCATTGAATGGGAGCTAAGCAAGTTATTAATAAAGTGTAAAAAACATAAATATGAAAAGTACCAACGAAGGTTTGTTTCGATGGATAAGGATTAGAGAGAGTATGAGATGGAGACCTTGAATTGATGAGTTGGATTTCACTAATATGATCTTCATTCTCCATTCTTTGTTTGATATTTGAAGGAGACCCTAAATTTATCTTTCCTCTTAAATTAATATCTTTACCCTTAAGAATTATTTTGGTGGGATCAATTGGGTTTTAATCCAATCTCATTTCCCACAAAAATCTCAATGTCCTATAAATAAACAAGTGATTAATTTTATTAACGATAAATAATCCTGATGTACTTATCTTTCAAAATAATTAATTAAAACTCAAAGAAGAACCCTCACATAAATTACCTCCATTTCTTTTTAGTTGAATAGGATAGTATTATTTATATAATTTTTTTAAGTTGAATATGATAGTATTATTTATATAATTATAGTAGATGATTGATTGGTGATTTGATTACAAGAGATGGTAATCATGACTCATGATTCATGAAGTATTATGATAAGGATCCATGTGTCCACATTATCTAATTCCTGATATACTTAGTGGCCACCCTATTATTGTAGTAGACCAAATAAATATATAACCCAAAAAAAAAAAAAAAAAAAAAACAGAGAAAGCCAACAAACATCACAGCTGAAAAAAATAGCTGAGAGAAAGAAGACGGTTTGGTCTAAGAACAATAGTCCACCCATGTTGTAATTGTCTCAGAATTCTGGGGTTTCACCATTTTTGACCAACAAAAAGAAAATTAATTGAGAAAAGAAGAAGAGAAGTAAAAATGAGTTCTGATTCAGAAGGAGGTGATCTCAGAAAACCATTTTTACATACAGGAAGTTGGTACAGAATGGGCTCAAGACAGTCAAGTTTAATGGGTTCTTCTCAAGTTATTAGAGAGAGCTCCATTTCTGTTCTTGCTTGTGTTCTTATTGTTGCTCTTGGTCCTATTCAATTTGGTTTTACTGTGAGTTTTTCATTTTTATTGTAATTAATGTTCACATTTTTCATGTGGGGTTTGCTGACTTTTTTCTGTTATTGGTTTTTTTTTTTTTTTTTTTTTTTGGGTATATAGGCTGGATATTCATCTCCAACTCAAGCTGCAATTACTGAGGATCTTGGACTTACAGTAGCAGAGGTTTTGATTTATAATAGATGATTAGTTTTTAATTAGTTTTGGATTTTGGGGTTTTGTTTTAATTTGATTTTAATTGGCAATGGAATGTTGTATGTTCAGTATTCTTGGTTTGGTTCTTTATCCAATGTGGGTGCTATGGTTGGTGCAATTGCTAGCGGCCAAATTTCCGAGTATGTAGGAAGAAAAGGGGTATCCATCTACTTTAATCTTATATTATAAATATAAATTATAATGTTACTTTTCCATGGACCCATTATGTCATTTTTGTACAATGATCAAGCTTTTTTTTTTTTTTTTTTTTTTGAATTTTGATCATGGCAGTCTCTCATGATTGCTGCTGTCCCTAATATAATCGGATGGCTTGCTATATCATTTGCAAAAGTAAGTTGTTCCCATTAATAATGTTGTCCTTTTTAGAAGTTTTGGATATGACTAAGATTTGGTATGTTTATAAACAATAATATTGTCATGTTTTATATGCTCAATCAGGATACTTCATTTCTGTATATGGGAAGAATGTTGGAAGGCTTTGGTGTGGGAGTCATTTCGTACACGGTAACTTCTATGGTTATGTTTGGTCATTTTTCATGGATTATTATGAGAAAACAATGAACTGACTCCTTATTTGTGAGTTGCTATTGGGTTATTTTATAGGTTCCAGTGTATATTGCTGAAATAGCACCACAGAATTTGAGAGGAGCTTTGGGTTCTGTTAACCAGGTTATGCTGTTTTCAGTATTTACTCTTAACTTTGTTGTATTCCCCTCGTTACGTAAAAATTTCAACAATTAGTTTTGCACACATTTTGAGGAAGCAATTTAAGGCTGTAAACGAAGAAATTAATCAAAATGGTTTTAATACAAGCATGAATGTAATTATAAGTTACTAATATTAAAATTCTTTTGATTAATGTGTTCATTTACAACCTCAAATCGCTTCCTCAAAATGCATGCAAAACCAATTGTTGAAAGTTTTGTGTTACGGAGGGGTTCTTCCCTTAATATATATTGTGATACTGATCTAGTCATACTTCTCCTTTGGTTTATAGCTATCCGTTACAATAGGAATAATGTTATCATATATGCTGGGGCTTTTTGTTCAGTGGAGAATTCTTGCAGTCATAGGTAATCATTTAGTCTTTTCTTTTCTACTTCCTTTTTTCCCTTTGTTTTCCTGCGTTGCTAGGGAAATTCTTGGTTAATAACATTGAGATATTTACGAAAGATATCGAATAGCATTTTTGTAATTTTGTTGAAAATATATTCCCAAAATATCCCTATTTTAATGTGACCGGACACATATGCCCCTGATTTTGCTCTAAATTACGTTAGAATGTCATTGTGAGATACAAATTGTATTCTAGAGCAAAGTGTTAACTTGTAAGATATTGCTTTTTTTTTCTGAAACCTTGTAAAAAATGTTTGGCTCAAAAATGAGTTGCTCTTTGCTATGATTATCTGGTTACAGTTCTGTCACATAAGGTGCCTTCAGTGTCTTTAAGATGATAATCACAATGATAAGGACTTGAGTATTCAGTTAGTTATGCTGCTTACTGAACTGACAGATTTGGGATGTTAGTGTCATGTGTGTTGTTGAAACACATCATAGACAAGAAGTGACTGAGCTGATCTGATGGCATGTTTGTTTGCTTGTTTTTTTTTTCCCCCAGGAATATTGCCATGCACTTTATTGATACCTGGCTTATTCTTCATACCAGAATCTCCTAGGTGGTTGGTATGTTAACTGAAGTATATTGCTTTTTACCTCATGATTAGGCATGTAATTATAGGTGATGAAATGAGTCTTCGGTGTTATTTTCAGGCGAAAATGGGAATGATGGAAGATTTCGAGGTTTCTTTGCAAGTTCTCCGTGGCTTTGACACTGACATATCTATTGAAGTCAATGAAATCAAGGTAATACCTAAGCTATCTGATGTCCTAGAGATGCACTATGCCTGCTTAATGGAGACACATGATCTCTTGCTCAATTACGTTTTGCACCATATTTTGAGGTTGTTGTTTATGATCTTTGTTTTACCTTCTTACGTTATATGTTGTAGAGATCTGTTGCTTCAAATAGCAAAAGAACCAACATAAGATTTGCCGAATTACGACAAAGAAGATATTGGTTACCTCTGATGGTAATTCCTCTTTTCAGCATCCCTTGATTTCAGTTATGAATTTGAAAATCATAAGAGATCTCATGCTTGGCTGTTTGCAGATAGGAAATGGGTTACTTATCTTGCAACAACTTAGTGGAATCAATGGTGTCCTGTTCTATTCCAGTACCATCTTTAGTGAGGCTGGTAAACACAATTTTACTCGAATTTGCACAATTGCACCTAATTTTCTCACTGATGTGTCTGAAGTTGTGTGCAATATGTGGCGCCTCGTAATTGCCAAAATGAATATGAAGTAATAGATGCCTCCTAGGTGTTCTTGCATTGTGATCCTGATTAGGATCAAAAAGTTCTTTTTAGTGTCCTTGTTTCACTTGCCATCAGTTGCTGCAATGCATTCAAGCATTTATGTAAGGTGTCCCTGTATGGATTGACATTATTATTGGTAAGAAAGCACAAATGCTTGAAAAGATTTGAGAAAACAAAAAAATTATGGATCATGGAAAAATGTCTTGGTATATTTGATTTTTGATTCATTTACTTCTTTTTCGTGATGGTCTAAAATTGACTAGATAATTTTAATATATTACGTACAATTGTAGCACTTAATTTTATTGCTTCCTTTTGAATAGGGGTTACATCAAGCAATGCTGCAACTTTCGGCCTTGGTGCTGTTCAGGTATTGGTTACTGTGCCTTGATTAAACAGAATTGCTAGTTTTGTATATGTATATAGGATGTTGAGGTAGCTCGGTTGGTGGCTACCTCATGGTCATGGTCCTAGGGGTGAGACCCGGGATCAAATCCTACCCCCCTCCCCCCAGCCCCAACTCTTCAAACCCTGCGATAGGGTCTTGTAAAGTTGTAATGTGTACCTTTTCTACTTAAAAAAATATATATGTATATGTATATACATATGTATATGATTCATCTGAGGAGTTTTCTACTTTGTCAGGTTGTTGCAACTATGGTGACTACCTGGCTGGCTGATAGAGCAGGACGCAGGCTTCTTCTAATTGTATGTCTCAGATAATACTAATTATTATCACTTATCAGCTTTGCAAGTTATAGTGTGAAAGCAGTTTTATGTTTCCTTCGATGTTTGCCTTTGGTTGCAACAGATCTCTTCTTTTGGAATGACACTAAGCCTTCTAGTGGTGGCATGTTCCTTCTTTTTAAAGGTGATAATTGAAGGGACTTTATATTCATTACTACTGCTGATTCCTCTTCTTTTTTTTTTTTATTCCGGATTCTCTCAATTTGTGCTAACTGCTGTATTTGACATCAGGATATGGCATCAGATGGATCTACATGGTACATTGCATTGTCCTATATTTCAGTTGTTGGAGTTGTGGTATGTTGATATCTACTCTTCATTAAACATTTCTGATAATTTTCCACTTTTGGAGGATCTTATTTATAGACGTTGCTGTCTACTCATTGGTCAGGCTATGGTAGTTGCTTTCTCACTAGGAATTGGCGCTATTCCATGGATTATAATGTCAGAGGTATCTGCATTTTACAGCATTAATTGTGGTTTTCTGCTTCACTTTTATTGGAGTTTTGTGTTTAGAACTTTAGATTCTATCATGATCTATGTGATTTTTTCCTTCCATAATACTGTAATTTGGAATACAAGGCATGGAAATATGGAATATAACTTAAAAATTAACGATGTCATTTCAGTGGTTATGGTAATCCCAGATGGATGGGTTGTTCAACTTGCATAAGACTTAGGTTCATGATAAAAGCTGAAGGTTAGGATTTAGGAAGGTAACACAATGAATGTGATGGCAGGTATAGATTCAACACCACCACCTGCTCAAGTGGACAGTGTATTTATCCTTCAGTATCTACCTATATATGTTCTCTACTAAGTGGATTACACTCACCCACCACTCGTTTTCTGTATTCTCCAAATTATAAAAGCACATGTTATTTAAAAAAGAATATAACATTATATCAAGCTTTCCACAAAATAAAGCAAAATAATCTAACTAATCCTTCTGATCCATATAAATGTTACAGTTTGCAATTTATTTGATCCAAGATTGTTATTGTAAATCATAAACAAATTGGAATATCAACAAGTGAGATCCTGATAGTTTCGTTACAATGTGTGTTCTCGTTACACATGTTTTCATAATTTTATTACTATCGATAGTAAAAATTGGCCCCAACTGATGCATGTGATAGCACCAACTACAAAAATTTATTGTGTAGCACAACCTATTTTGTTAGGTGCTGAGCATAGCAGTAATGAGCCTAGAGGTCGGCAGAAAACATTAATTGAAGCATAAAACATAAAGGTAAAAGCCAACACAAAACTGCAAAGACAAATAGGAGCTACCCTCTTCATGCCTCCACCTTGTAGGAAGGGTATACAAAGAAAGGAACAGTCCTTACAAACTACAACAGCATAGCTCGCTGATTTTCGCTAGAGACACAAGAGATTAACATTTTAAAATTGGCCCTTTTTCTAGCAAGCCAAATCTCAGTAAACAGCAATGAGTACAGGCTGCCTTTGGGAGAAGCTCTGCTAGCCACCCTTAGTGCATGAGCCTGCTCATTAACAAACCCCTCGGCAGACCTCTTAACACCCAGCAAACCCAGAATCTGCACCCAGAAAGAAGAGCGGTTAAAAAATAAATGCTCAGTTGTTTTCTCAGTAGAGCTCAAACAAATATGTGAGTGCCCTGCAACCACTTGCTAACCCTTGCAGCAGTGGGCAGGCTATCCAGTAAAGCCAACCAAAGGATAAAGAGACTCCTTGGTGCAGCTTTATTCCATAAAGACAAGATGTTGTAGGGGGAATTACACCACTAGGCAACCTTCCTTTTGAAGTAGTAAATATGCATCTACTTAACCCAAAGCGCTCCCTATTTAAAAGACAATACCAAAGTTGCTTACATATATCAGCTTTATTCCATAAAGTATGATCCTTAATATTCAAACCTGCTGCCTTCTTTGGTTTGGTGATCTTATCCCAATCTACATAAGCTTTCTTGGACTGAACAGTAGCACTAGTCCACAGGAAAAACCTACAAGCATAATGCATCTCCCTTGTTTCTTTGGCAAAACAAAAATTTGGCACCAACAAGTTTGAATAGCATTATAGCAATTAGAACTCACTTTACTAGCTGCAATTTTCCTGCGTAGGAGAGATATCTAGCAAACCAGGGAAATTTCTTAGACTGAAACATTGTCTAATTTCTTAGAAGAGATGCAGATTTTGTTAAAGTCAATTGTGACCCCAGAGCTCATTGAGGCTATGCCTTGCACCTTGCAAAATAGGTATTGCTGCACAGTGCTCCTTTATGTGGTGTTGTTGCGTGCATTTGGCCTGCGATTGGTGCTGTTGAGGCCAATTTTACCTTTCTACTAATATGGAATATTAATGGCAAGGGTGTACATCAAGGACTGCATAAAAAGCCAAATTTTACAAGTTTATGGTATGGCGGGAGTATGTAATGCAAAACGAAATTTGTTTTTACTAATTATGAAACTATATGAAACAATGGAGTACATGATACAAAATCCAAATATTAATTTTATTTTGTGATATAATAAAAATTTGCTGGTGAATATGGCGAAGGATGGTTGGATGCAGAGTTGTGTGCCTGAATCCACCACCTGCTTATTACCATGGTGCGTATGATTTTTGACATCCATGTTCATGCACAAACCCACCAAAGTTATATCCTCACGCTCTCCAACTAGGCAGATGCAATGCAAATCCACCAAAGTATACACATTTGCTTTCACTTGTTTCATTTTTAATCTATTTGTTGGTGTTGAACCTTGCCAAAAGTGTTGTGGGTTAACATTCGTCAGAAGTCCGTTTGAGGCTGCAGGCCTGCAGCAAGTTTGATATGCTAAATTCTATTCTACATCCCTCTATCATTGATTATAGATCAAGTCTATATATACTCATTCAAGCCATGTTATTCAATGTACTCCATAAGTAATTTTAATTTGTAAAAGCAAACTAACACCCAGAGATTTTAAAAACAAAACTTATCAACATATCATAGGGGATTTCGCCATGATACTCTTGATATTCAATGGAAATGCCAAAAAGATTTTTGGAAATCCTTATGGTAATCCAAGGTATTTGTCGCTCAAAATGCCCTTCATGCATATGGTAGCTAATTCTGTTACTTTTCTTTCTTCGCTTCCTTCTGGATCCAGAATGTCTACCAAAGATGGTTTTCTCTATTTCTCCTCTTTTTCTACCTCTCTCAATGATAAGCATCACAACCAATTACTCCAATATCCTAGCTAGTAGTCTCTTCTTTCTCCCTTTCCGTTATTTCTCCTCACATTTCCTTCGTTATCTTCATATTTGCACAAGTGGCAGTAAGGGAAAAAAATTATGGGTGGCTGGTGGTCTGCATAATGGCTGCCAAGATGGCGGCGCTGGATTGTTGGGGAAGAGAGTGGCAGGTGAAAAGGAAAAGGTGACATAATTGGATGAGAATTCTAAAGTACTCATCTGTCAGCTTTTGGATACCTCAAATAACAAAAATTGTAATGTTTCTCTTCACAGTGTTTTAGTTTCACTTGTCTGAGAAATATTTGGAAATCAGCTGTAAAATAAAAACAAGAACTAACAACAATTTCTTATAGTGGTTTACAACTTGGGCTTTTCTAGGACTACTAGTATTAGGGTTTTCTAAAGTTCTATTTATACTCCCTAATCTGTAGCCTAATTCTATATTCTGAAAATTCCTCACCAATAAAATACTCTCTCCTCTACTGGTGGACGTAGCCAACAGATGGTTGGTGAATCACGTAAAATCTGTGTTTGTTCTTGTTGATCTTTACTTTATATTTTCCCGCATCCGTTATAACACCTCATGTCATTTTCAATCACCCTCCGTGATTGTTTTGGTCTTCCTCTACCCCTCATTTTGTCTCCTCTTTGTCACTCTTCAAGCCTCCTAAAATATAATTACAAAAAAAAGTTTCAATGTACTTAATATGTAGGACATTCAAGATCATAATAGTGGATATTTTAACTAAGATAAACTCACTTCTAAGATAACTAGGAAACTATAAGTAAATACATTATAATGTCCTATCAAGATTCCTAAAACAATCTATTTTATTTGATTCCTAAGCAAACAAAGCTTCTATTCATCATAGCCCATGTAAAAACATAATGTTTTCCCTAAGTCGTATGCAGCTTATCCTATTATATTTTCCTAATAAGTTGTTGATCACTTTTGCTGCCAAGGTACTCAAATCTTCCTCCACAAATTTATCTTCAATTTTGTTCTGGTATTAGGGGTTGGAACTTAAAAACAATAACTACAACAACAAAGCCTTAGTCCCAAAATAATTTAGGGTCGGCTAGACATGAATCAACATATGGAATCCTCAAAGTCATTGGCACAAATCTCTATGCGTCCCTATCTAACGCTAGCTCCTCTTCCAATCTCAATAGTCTGATATCTTCAATAATAACCCTCACCCAGTTTTGCATTGGTCTTTCTTTACCTCTTAGCTTCCCATTCATTTGTCACTCTCCAAGTCTTCTTACTGGTGCATTAATAAGTATCCGTCGCACATGACCAAACCACCTCAACTGATTTTCCCTCATCTTATCCTCCAAAGTCATTACCCTTATCTTTTTCTTGATAATCTCATTTCTTATTTTATCCTTCCTTTTATGGCCACACATCCAACTTAGCATGTGCATCTTTGTCACATCCATCTTTTGAGCATGATTGTATTTCAAAGTCTTACACTTGGTGCTATATAGCAATGTTTGTCTGATAAGGTAGAATTTTTCTTTAAGTCATTGTGGCATTCCTTGATCACAAAGAAAGCCTAAAGCTCCTTTCCACTTTAACCAACCTGATTTGATCCTATGAGCAACATGCCCATCCAATTCACCGTCTTGTTGGGGTTGGAACTTGAAACCCAACAAGAAATTTGCTCATGTATGTTTGTTAATCGAATGAATGAGCTATGGTTTTTTTACAATAGATTTTACTATTATGCAATTTTAATTAAAGCCCCATCATCTGATGTATATGTGGAAGCAAACAAGCACCTAATCAAACATTAATTAAATAAGTTTTGTGGGTGTATTTAGTTTGATGTTTGTTGGCTTTTAGCACCCTATATTGTAGCTGAAAGGATTGAATTGTGAATATAAAGGAATAAAAATCTGACACTGTAATTTCAATATACAATAATTTAAATCACAAACTATAGGATGAAAGTACTACATCTTGAAGGCCTAGGAAAATTAGGAAACAAAATTAATAGTTGTAGGCAATGCCTCTCTCGGTTTTGTTTGGGAAGTATCCTCCAAATGCTTCTAAAATACCACAAACTAATTATAACCCTTAAAGATATAATTTTGTGCTCAAATTTTCAAAATTATTAAAAGCGAGTTAGTAAAAAAAAGCAATAAAATTAAGGAAAATTTGTTAGAAAAGACATTTTAAAACATTTTTTTTATTTTAAAAAAGACATTTTAAAAAATTTGTTGTGAACCAGGACCTAAAAAAAAAGTTGCAAGGGACCTTACCTCCACATTCCCACGTTGACTTGCTATTTCTCTCCATTTTCCCATGAATCCTTTCGTATTTAAGGGGGTAAGAGATCAGAATCCCTAATTTAGAAGAAGAAAAGTTTAGATGTGGAAAGGAAGTGTTAATTTAGGGTTTATATAGATGAATTTAGGAGGGAAAATAGAGGGGAAGTGGAGGGAAAATGATTTTACCTGAAAAAAAAGAAAAGAAAAGGTGAAATAGAGAAGAAAGGATTCGTGAGAAATTGGAGGAAAATAACGAGTCAATGCCGGAGATTCACTGTTAACGTCGGAATATGGAGGTAAGATCCCTCCTTGCAATTTTTTTTAAGGTCTGGTTCACAATAAATTTTTTATAAGGTCTTTACTCACAAAAAGGATGTTTTAAAAGGTCTTTTGTGACAAATGTTACTAGAATTAATTTAAATTAAACCAAACTTGCATATTTTTAGTTAATATATATGAAAATTTACAATTTTGGGGCCCTTTTAATGATGAGGCCCTGTGCGGTAGGTCTCTTTGCACGCCCCATTCACCGGCCCTGGTTCTAAAATCTGTGCTTCAGACGTCCCTCACTCCCACGCTCAGCCGCCTTAAGCGCCTTAAGGAAAATAGCTTTAGATCAAGTTATAAAATCGAAGAATGAAAAATTTCTATTTGAGACTACCTTAGCTTTACATATATCATTACCAAAATTATTAGGGGTCTTTTTAATTATTATTAAATACAATCAAAGGAAAAAAAAAGTTTGAAATATATAAATACATACACCTTGCCTACAAAGGTGTGCGCTTTTGCACTACGCCTCGCGCCTCACGCTAGGCTCCAGAGACCATTTGGGCCTTGGTATGCTTTGTGGCTTTTGAAGTTAAGTGCGTGCTTCCTTGGGGACGTATTATTTTTCTGTATTGGAGTAATTTATTTTCAGTTTAACGAAATAATAGAAAATACTTGAACTGGAAAATCTTCCATGAAAATGAGTTTTTATTGTAAAATGTTTTCAATGGAAGATCATTTCCAATTGAAAATGTTTTAATCCCTATCAAAGAAAGCCGAAATGAGAAAAATTGGAAAACTTCCCAGAAAATCCAGTGTCATGTCAATGTCTCAGACTCTTGAGTCTTGAGTACCACCTAATGTTGTGCAAACTTGCAAAGGACCTTATGGTGAATACTAATATGGAAAGCCATAATATTAGGCATTATTTGATATTAATGTGTAATAACCACCTAGAATTTTTCTGTATTCTGAAATGTGAAAATGTTATCTGAATTTTTCTGGCAGATTCTTCCAATTAACATTAAGGGACTTGCTGGAAGTATTGCTACACTTGCTAACTGGTTTGTAGCATGGCTTGTCACAATGACTGCAAACATAATGTTGTCTTGGAACAGTGGAGGTTTGCTTCTTCCCTCTGCTTCCTCTTAACATTTATCTCCTTCACTGCCAAAAAAAAAAATACATTTCTCTCCTTTCCCCACTCCCAATCATGTCATTATATATGTGATAACACTTTGCCTTTTTATTTTTTCCACTTTTAGGTACTTTCTCTATTTACATGGTTGTTTGTGCCTTCACTCTGGCATTTGTGGTCATCTGGGTGCCTGAGACAAAAGGAAGGACATTGGAGGAGATTCAGTGGTCCTTCCGACGATGATTTTGTTCGGTGGGCGTCCTGCAAATGCTCGGTTCTGTACATGCAAATACTGGGTGGACCTGTAAATGCAAATGTGTAGCTGAATGCTACCATAATTTGGAAAGAAGAAAAAAAAACCCTGAAAAGGGGCAAAAAAGAAGAAAGAAAACTATATTCTTTTCTTTTTCCTTCCCCTCATGCCATGGAAAAGATATTATGATCATTGTATTATAATACCAATAGTTGCATCACCATTTTTAGGGGAAGGTGAAATAAATAATGATTTGTATTTTTTTTTTTAAACTATCATATAAGCTGCCATGACAGGATTCTTAGTGAGTTTACTATGGTTGAAAATAGGGGTGCTGATGATGCGAGTCGAGTTTGAGTATTGGGCTGCTCAACTCTACTCGTTAACATCTCGAGTCAAGTTCAAATCAATTTGAGATTGTATTAAGTATATATTGCTCAAGCTTTGACTGAGTTTTTCACGAGTAGTTTGAGAATTATCTTATTTTTGTAACATTTTACTTTCAAATGTCATTTTATTTTAAATCTTTAATGATTGAGATAAGATTAGAACAATTGAATAATTTTAAAAAGCTAATAATTCAGTTTTGGTATTGAGATATTATGTGAAATTTAATATATCGAGCTTCTTGTGAGTTTTTTGAGTCGAGTAATGTGTTGTTTGACCTGACAGGTTAGGAACTTGAGTGAAGGCCACTCCAGTCGAGCTTCTGTTGGGAGTTGATTTTGGCACTTAAATTTTCATTTTGGGATTGCTTAGTAGAGCATTAAAAATTATGCTAGAGCTTTGAAAACTATTCTCTTATTGTTGAAGTGTCAAAATTATTACCTACGTTGGTTGTATACTTGTATATACTACCTTTGTTTTGAGCTATTTGCATCTTTAAGAGTTACATGGAACATTCTTTTAAGAGGGGATAAATGAAGTTGGAGACATGATCAGTGACGAACTCACGTTGGAAAAAGGGGGACCATTGTCTCCCCCCCCCAACTTTTAAAAATCACAAATAAAATATATTAAATACGAGTTAAAAGTAATTCGTGTACTATTATTTAAGAGAAAGCCAACTAGCATAGCGGTAGGTCATGACCTCAATTTCGCGTGAAATAAGAGAACGAAACCCAGCAGACTCCAGGGAATATGGCATGGGAAAATATTCTTGATTGATTAGATGATAGAAGAATATACAGGCACTGATAACCTGATATTTGGGCTAATTAGATATGGTTTATGAGGAAAATACATAAATTTTATCTAATCAACATGTTGTAAGTAAAAATACCTATTTTATGCAAACAGAATACAAATGTATGTAGGATTTTTTAAATAATATAGTAGAATGAAATATTTTGAGCAGACTATCAACAAGCGTGAGTATAAAAAAAAATCAACTTTTCCTATTTTAAAAATATCATATGGACTGTAAGAATTTTTGTATTTTGGATTTTAGAATGCAAAATTTTAATTATTAAACAATTTATGTGCTCTAGTTTTTTTTTTTAATTTATTTTTATCCAGGTACCTAATTTTATCTGAGTTATTCGACATTTAGATTTTGTCCCTTCAATTTCAAAATTTTAGGTCCGCCAATGCATATGATTAAGAATAAGAAGGAGAGAGTATGGAGACTAGTCCACTTTTAGTAGAGGCCTATTGGGTAGGACTTCAGTTCTACACCAAAGCAAATCCTTGAAGGCTAGGACCTTAAGAGGATAATATCTACTAGTGGGCTCATGTTCACCAAAGGATAGGGGTGTTACAGATGGTATCAGAGTCAGGGCCCATTTCGGTGTCCTATAGTGCCTTCGGGGACGAGGTGGGGAAAGGGAAAAGTCATCCCATATCGGAAGTTGAGGAGAACGAAGTCTTCTTTATATATAGATGGATACTTCAACCTAGTAGAGGCCTTTTGGTTGGGTCGTTCCCACTCCAAAGCAAATCCCTGCAGCCTAGGGCCCAAAGAGGACAATATCTACTAATGGGCTCATGTTCACCCAAGGATAGGGGTGTTATAGATGGTATCAGAGCCACGGCGCATTTCGGTGTCCTGTAGTGCCTTCGGGGACGCAGGCCTCCTTTAAGGGGTGGGGAAAGGGAAACTAGTAGAGGCCTTTTGGGTAGGACTTTGGTTCTACACCAAAGCAAATCCTTGAGGGCTAGGACCCAAGGAGGACAATATCTAATAGTGGGCTCATGTTCATCCAAGAATAGGGGTGTTACAGCGCGGAAACGTGTTTGTTCTTCGTCAGTTATTTTGCTTCGATTTTTAAACATTCAACGTACATTTTGGGTGTACTTGATCGGTTATGCTTATGTGTGAGACATCTTTTGGCTGATGTTATTAGGGAATTAGCAAGAGAGAGAAAAGATAACTTGTATATTTCTCTCTTGTGTTTATTCAAAGCATTCATCATCATCTCCCAAAACTTATTATACATAGTGACTTTGTTAATTGAGCATTAAAATTGTTGTTCATCAAATCTTCGTTGTATCTTAAAGATAATTTCAGTGAACCCATGCTCCATTGATTAGGGTCGGATTATTGTCTTTAGGAAAGCATTCATTTGTGTCTCGAAGGTCTCATATTTTTAGATTTTATTCTTGCAAAACACCCTAGATACAACATTTCTTTGATTAGAAGTTCAGAATCACAAAATTATGCTCACCCCTAGATTATATGCAAAGCCAGTTCCATTTCATTCGGGGTGGGTTGGGTGTGAAATGGGTCGGGTTGAAGCGGTTTTAAATCAGGTGTATTAGAGTTTGGGTGTGTTTCAGGTTGGTTGTGGTTGAGTTTGGGTGTTTCTAATAAAAGTGTGATTCAGGTTTGTGTCAATGTGGGTTGGGTGCGGTTTGGGTTAGGGTATCTTAATTACAGATTACGTTCATGACATGGGTGTGCATGGTTCGGGTCGAGTCGGGTTCGGTGTCTAGATTTTCGGGTTAAAATGGGTTGGATTACAGTTAATTTTATGTCATTTTGCAATTCGGGGTCAGATTTGACAATACTAGGTGCAAACACTACTCCCTCACATTTGTAATCGTAATGCATCTGTAAATTAATTAATAGTTGATTTTTGAAAAAAATCGAGAATAATTTACTTAGATTCATTATAGTTGCAAATATGAGGGAGTATTTTCTGTTCTATTTTTTTTTCTTTATAATAATTTCTTCCCAAATTAATTGCAACAAATAGTTGATGGGTGCAGACACCAACAAAACTTATTTATGAGTGTAAAATTAATAGAAAATGCATATAATAAGCAGAGATGTCAAGAAAATTAATTACTTGTTAAATCTCTATTATATAAGCCAGAGGAGTCATGGTGTCCCCCTAGAAAAGTCTAAACTACCCTTCAAAAAATTTCTAAATACTCAAACTATTAGAGGATATTTTCCTTAATTAGGGTCTCTATTCTAAAGTCTCTTAGTGTGTTAGTAGTAGTTAGTATAAATAGTGGTCAGTTGTATTATTTTAGTTTTTGGACCTAATTCATTTTGTTACTTAGTTCCTCAAAGTAATATTCTCTCTAAATAATAGTTTGCTCTTCACTACATGGTATTAGAGCTGGTACCCAATTCTTGGGTTTGATTCTTTCCTCTGTTTTCGAATTTTTTTTTTCTCTGCCGTTTTTTTCCAATTCGCCTCTTCAATTCGAAGGCAATTCTTACCTATTCTCTCCTGCATTTCCTCCATTACATCTGTGCTCTTCGAAGGTGGTTCTTCTTCAAATTCGCCCATTTCTTCCTCTGCGAGATTAAGTAGTGTTTGTGTGAGATATGGCCGCTTCGTCAACCGCTGATTCAGACATTCATGATGCTTCAAATCAAGGTATATCTGATCCTTTATTTGTTGCAACCTCTGATAATCCAGCCTCTGCTATTACTAAAGTAGTCTTTAATGGAACCAATTATATGCGATGGAGTAGAAATGTGGTTAGGTGTTTAGGAGCTAAGAACAAATTAGGTCTAATTGATGGGTCTATTAAACAACCTGAACCAACTAATAAAGATTTCTCAAAATGGAAAAGGGCTGATTATATGGTTGGGTCTTGGATTTTGAGTTCAATGTCCAGTGAATTAGCCGAGGACTTTGACTATGCTGAGACTTCTGTTGAACTGTGGACTGACATTAAGGATCGTTTTGGCCAAATTAATGGACCCTTAGTGTTTCAATTAAAGAAAGAAATAGCTAACTTGAAACAAGAAAATATTTCTTTGATTGCTTATTTTGGTAAAATGAAAAGATTATGGGATGAACTATCTAGCTTAAGGAAGAAACCTATATGCTCTTGTGGTATTCTTGAAAAATGTTCTTGTGGGTATGTCAAGATTGGTAATGATATTGAGGAAGAGGATAGGCTTATGCAATTTCTTATGGGACTAAATAGTGGTTTTGATAATGTGGTAACCAATATATTGTCAATGGATCCTTTACCTTCAATGCATAGAGCTTATTCAATTGTCCTACAAGTTGAGAAACAAAAAGAAGTGAGTGGTCTAAACACTGCCATAGTTGAGTCAAGTGCACTAACCGTGGCTCAAAGATATGAGTATGGTGCTAGGACACAGAACAGTTATGCTAGGGGTGCTATTCAAGGGAAAAGGGACTGGAAGAAAGAAAAGATGGAGAGAAAATGTGATGTTTGCAAAGCAAAAGGACACACTTCTGAAAAATGTTTCAAGGTCATTGGATACCCAGATTGGTATCATACCTTGAAAGCTGGCAAGATTGGGGCTCCCAAGACTGGACTAGCTACAAATGTAACCATTGAAGAAATTGATTCTGATAGCCCTCTGGATGATGCTGGAAATGATGCTGTCAATACCAAGATGGTGTCCTCCATTTGCAAAGAAGTGATAAAGGTCATGAAAGACAAGAATAACAATCAAGCTGAGTCTTCTAAATTGGCCTATGCCAATTCTGCAGGTATGGAATTAAATACTCCCTCTATGATTAAATCAGGTGATCACACTCTATGGATCATAGATTCAGGGGCAAGTGATCACATGGTCTTTGACTCAACTTTATTGCATAATAAAAGAAAATTAACTACTTGCGTGCATAAGAGTAGGACTGCCTGATGGTAATCACAAGTTAGTTGAATGGCATGGTACAGTGTACATAAATCCTAGTCTTGTTTTACATAATGTTCTATTGGTTGAGGATTTTAAACACAATCTTATATCTGTTAGTAGACTTGTTGAAAAGGCCAACTTGCAGGTTGTGATTACCAACACTGGTTGTGTTTTACAGGACCATTGTAAAGCTGTTGTGGCAACTGGACAGAAGGTGCAAGGCCTCTATTGTCTAAAAGTTCCTACTCTTGCTAAGGTTACTAGAGCCAATAATGTTTGTAATAATATAGATCATGAAAAAAATTATGTGAGTTTTTTCTTAGGAAATAACAATGTCTCCAATAAAACTAATGCTAGGCTACACTTGTACCATGCTAGACTAGGTCATGTTTCTCTTTCAAAAATGAAATATATTGAGGATTGTGCTTGCTCTAATTTACATTCTTATGATTGTAGTGTGTGCACTAGTGCTAAATTGCATAAGTTACATTTTTCTATGAGCTCTTCTAGGGCTGATAGTTTGTTTGGCATAATCCATATGGATCTTTGGGGACCATATAGGGTCCAATCTATTAGTGGTGCTAGATATTTTTTGACTGTTCTTTATGACTTCAGTAGGGTTACTTGGACTTTCTTGTTGCAACTAATAACTGATTTTATAGCCTATGTGAAAGCACAATTTAATAAAAGGATAAAGGTGATTAGAAGTGATAATGGCACTGAATTTATAAATCAACCATGTCTAAAACTTTTTGCTAAAAAAGGAATCATTCACCAAAAATCAATGGTAGGTGTTCCTCAACAAAATGGAAGAGTGGAAAGAAAACATAGGCACTTACTTGAAGTAGCAAGAGCTTTAAGATTCCATGCTTCTTTACCAAAGAAATTTTGGGGAGACTGTGTTTTAATAGCCACATATCTCATAAATAGGTTGCCTACTAAACTTTTAGACTGGAAAACTCCTTTCCAAATTATGTTTAACACTAAACCTACCTATGATCACCTTAGGATATTTGGGTGTTTATGTTATGCAGTTAATAATTCCAAGAATAAGGATAAATTTGACTCTAGAGCTAGAAAAGGAATTTTCCTAGGTTATCCTAATGGTCAAAAGGGGTATAAAATATATGATATAAACAAGAAAACTGTGTTCATGTCTAGAGATGTAAAGTTTCATGAAGATATCTTTCCTTTTTATGAAAAGGAAACACAGGCTGAAGGTATGCATTCTCCTCTAATTTCTTTAGGGACTGATGAACATTCTGATTTACAGAATGTACATAATATACATTCTAAAACCAGAGCTGGTGAAGGCAATCAAATGGATCAAAACTCAACTAATGATGATATGTTTTATGTGCATAATATTGATGGAAATATTGTTTCTAGTACTAACCCATCTGCAGGGCAGCAGCATGACCATTCTGTTGACACAGAACAATTCAGAAATTCCCCTGCCCAAACAGAACAGAACTGGCAGGATGCTGATTCTGTGGAACAACAGACTGCTACTGCACAGTCTGAGACTTCAAATACAGGTATGCTACAACATTTACATTCTGAAACTCAAAGCATGATTCATGATGACAGTGTGTCTAACTCTCAGCATAAAGATTTATGTTTTGGGCATAGAACTTCTGCTAGACTTGTTAAGCCTCCAATTAAATTAAGTGATTATGAATGCACTTACATGCCTCATAAAAATATAGATAATTCTAATACTTCTGAATCCCAAACCTTTACTGTTGATTCTTCCTATGTTGCTCCTCCTAAGTCTTATAGACAAGCTAAAAATAGTGAAGAATAGATTAAAGCTATGAATTTAGAAATTCAAGCTCTAGAATCTAATAAAACTTGGATTTTAACTGACCTTCCTAAAGGAAAAAGGGCTATAGGGTCTAAATGGATTTTTAAAACTAAACTTAACTCAGATGGTAGTATTGAGAGATATAAAGCAAGATTAGTTGCAACTGGTTATCAACAAAGGGAGGGTGAGGATTTTAATCAGACTTTTTCACCTGTTGCTAAATTAGCAACAATTAGGATTGTTACTGCTTTAGCCACCATCAAACGTTGGCCAATATTTCAAATGGATGTAAATAATGCTTTTCTTCATGGTCACTTAGAAGAAGAAGTTTATATGCTACCCCCTTCTGGTTATACAAAAGCTAAAAGTGGCCAAGTGTGTAAATTAGAAAAGTCCTTGTATGGCTTGAAACAAGCCCCTAGGTAATGGAACAAAGAGCTCAAAAATTTTCTAAATTCACATGGATTTACTCAATCAAAGCAAGACTATTCTCTCTTTACTAGAACTCTAAATAATGATTTCTTGATTTTAATTGTTTATGTGGATGATATTTTAATAACTGGTTCTTCTTCTACTCAAATTCAAAAGGTCAAGCAAGATCTTGATCAAATGTTTACCATTAAAGACTTGGGACATATGCATTACTTTCTTGGTGTTGAAGTTCATAGAACTAAAGAAGGATTGTTTTTGTCCCAAAGGAAATATATCTTAGACATTTTAAATGATGCAGGTATGAGCAATTGTCAACTTGTTTCTACTCCACTACCTACTGGTCTCAAACTCTCAACAGAAGAAGGAGTCTTACTTGATCAACCTGAGGTGTACAGAAGACTTGTGGGGAGGCTTCTCTACCTCAACTTCACAAGGCCTGACTTGTCTTATACAACTCAACATCTTTCTCAGTTCTCACAACATCCAAGGGCTCCTCATCTAAGAGCAGTTCTCCATACCTTAAAGTACCTTAAAGGCACGGCAGATCATGGCTTACATTACCTCACTGACTCAGATTTAGCTCTAACTTCCTACAATGACTCAGATTGGGGGTCGTGCTCTTTTTCCAGCAGATCCTTAAGCACGTATGCTGTTTTCTTAGGTCACAACTTAGTCTCATGGAAGACCAAAAAGCAACTAACAGTCAGCAAGTCTTCTACAAAAGCAGAGTATAGAAGTCTATCTAGTGCTGCTAGTGAAGTCTCCTGGATTGAAGGTCTTCTTCAAGACTTACAAGTGCAAGTTCAGATTCCCATTCCTATAGCATGTGATAACATATCTGCCGAGCATCTTGCTAGCTAACAACCCTATGTTTCACGAAAAAATGAAACATATCAAAAGAAACATGCATTACATTCGAGAACAAGTGGAGCAAGGGTTCTTATATGTTCATCATGTTACTTCTACAGATCAAGTGGCGGATATTTTAACCAAACCACTTGTATCTTCTAGGCATAACACTTTATGTAACAAGCTTGGTTTACAAAGTTTGTCAAGCTTGGGGGGGGGGATATTAGAGGATATTTTCCTTAATTAGGGTCTCTATTCTAAAGTCTCTTAGTGTGTTAGTAGTAGTTAGTATAAATAGTGGTCAGTTGTATTATTTTAGTTTTTGGACCTAATTCATTTTGTTACTTAGTTCCTCAAAGTAATATTCTCTCTAAATAATAGTTTGCTCTTCACTACACAAACTATATAATATTAACTAAAAAGAAAAGTTTTGTATTTTTTAAAATGAAATATTACAAAATATATAATTCTAAAAAATAAAACACAAACACCAAAATTCATATTTTTAAATTCTCTACAATTAGATACCCATATTGTTATAGTTTTTCACACAAATATTTTCTTTTTTATTAGTATAAATCTATATTATATAAAAATGTCTAAAATATCGATGTTCCCTTAATTATAAAATAAAGAGAATTAAAATATAAATTAAATTTAATCAATCAATAACAAATAAGGAATAATCAATCAAAGAGCAAATAATTATTTATTCCCCATAAAATATAACACTTTTTTAAAATCTTTTTCAATGAAAATATCACAAAATTAATAATTTACAAAAATAAATAAAAGCAGCAAAATTAATATTTTTGAATTTTTTACAAATGGACACTCATATTTATATATATAGTTTTTCACATTAAATTTTCATCTTTTAATTTACAGTAAAAATTTGATCAGAGATAGTGTAGTAGATGAAATTAAATTTTATTCAATTAAACAATCATAATCTTATTTTCAACAAGCTCGTAAATAATATATACAAACATTATATAAGATACTCAAACATTAAAGCACGCATAACATGCATATAAGACTAGTAATAAATATGCAAGGGTGATTCTAACGCTACCGGATTGGACCAGAATGCTAAAAAAATTGTGGAGTAAACAAGTAATACAAGTATACAATACAACTACCCAACGTTACCACATTTTTAAAACACACCAATGAGTAGGTCCACAAGCCACACAACCCTCCAAAAAAATGAAAAGAAAAAAATCGGAGAAGAAACGATATTTTTTTATTTTTATAATATAATATAAAATGGATTCATTCATTCATTGATATGAAATGATTTGGAACCTTTTAGATAGCAAATTATTCTGTGCTACCGGAGCACCTTGCTCATTGTGGTCCAGCGATATATATTTCTCAATACTGTATATATATTTCTCAATAATAATGCATATACATTTCTCAATACTGCATATACAATTTTCAATATTGCATATTAATTTCTCAATAATATTCATTTGAATACACTACACTATTCATTTCAATACACTGCAATATACATTTTCAACAAACAACATACATTCTTATATAAAAACAACGTTAAATCCACGTTATCATTCACATTCAATTCAATACACTTCAATATTCATTTCAGCGTACGAACTTTGTTTGTTAGCGGTAACTCAGAAATCAAAAGAAAAAAAAAATCAAAAAGTGGAGATTAGATATTTATGAAGGGCATATTACATTAGAAATAGCATTGAGATATTTTAGTGGTAGGAATAAAAATCTACAAAAATCGCTGACTCAACCATCATGTGAGACGATGACATGATCTTGACACGTGTTAAAGTGTTGCCAACTGTAATGCTCTTTTTGTCCCACAACCGCCTCTCTCCTCTCTTTTCTTACCCTTTTCTCTCTCTCTTCATCTTCTTCTTCATTTTTCTTAAATATATATATAATATCTTCTTAACAATAAATTTTATTATTGTTATTGTTATTATTAAATCAAAATTTTAACCAAAATCGACAAATCAATCAAGCACTAGTACATCATATGATTTGTTGTTTTCCTCGATTCTTTTATTTGTTTTTTATTTGAAGAACAATTTATTAAACCCCAGATTTTTATTTTTATTTTTTTATTTTGTGTGTTTTTTGATTTGATTATTATGGTGGGTTCAACAAGCTCGCAATCTTCCGGGGTTACTGGTGGTGATCTTTCTGGTTTTGCTGAACAAGATGAAGTTTCTGATTTGGTATTTTCCTTTCTTTTCCTTATTTAATCTGTTACGTTTAATTTTGATTTATGTTTTAAATTTATTTATTTATTTTGTATTTGGGTATTTGCATTAATTTCACTGATGATAACTGAAATCTGTTTGAATTTTTGTTGATGAACTGGGATTGATTTGTTAATCTCTTTTGATTGTTGGTTGGTGATTTTCTGTTTTGTTGGTAGGTGAGTAAGATCATCTCGTATTTAGCGTTTTTATCACTTGATTTTTTTTTTCCCGAATTTGATTTTTGAATTAATATCAATTTTTTTTAGCTGAATATTATAATTTATGATCATTTTTCATGATTTTGGTACATGCAAGGAATTTTTTATTTTATTTTTCCCCTTCCATGAACAGTATCATTCCAGATTTGTTGTTGTTGTTGTTCAAATTGCAAACCATATTGTTGCAAACACTTTTGAATTGCCGAATAGTTTAGGAGTAGGTTTTAGTTGATCGAGCTCTAAATCCTTATCCTACCATTAAAAAAGGAAAAGATTTTTGTTATTGATTTTTGCTATTCAATTATGCATTAAAACATTAATTTTTAATACACTCCTATTTTTGATTTATTTCAAATATGAAGTAGATCAATTTTTCTATGTAATTATTTAGGGGTTGATTGTGATAAGGAGCTTTCAAAATCCAAATCAAGCCTCCATAATTATTCTCATTGATTTTTTTTTTATAAAAGTAAAATAAAATAATTCATAATGACCACTAAAAAGCTACTCGCCACTAAAAACCAAATTGTGTACAAAAATGAAACCCTTAAAAAAATATATATATACAAAAATGAAAAAAAAAAAAAAAACCTTATTCTTATTTATCTATTACTCTGTATCTAATTTAAGAGTTAGTTAAAACATAAAGCCTCCAACCCCCAAATCAAACCTCCATAATTAATCTTAGATGTTAAAAACTTGAAATAAAATTACCCCTAGCCACCACTTAAAAAAAATACTGATAAATCAATTTGGATGCACCCCGTGTTCCTTTTAAAACAGCTCATTTAAATATACAAAACATAACTTCCTTAGCTTATGCACCATCCATTCCCTTTTGTAGTTTTGTTCATCTTATTTGGAATCCGGGAGAAAATCATGAAAAGTGAATCTGAAGGAGAGAAATAATATATTATTAATAAAAATTCTTATATTTGTATTTAATTCTGACACTTATCAAAAATAAAATAAAATGGTCAAGGTAAAATGGTAAATAATTTGTTGGTTGCAAGAAAGAATGATGATTGAAAATTGAAATGATACGTTAGCAAATTAAAAAGTGATAATTCTTTTTAAGGAAAATATTACATATAGCCTTTAGGAAGCTTAGAATAAAAATAAAAAGTCAAATCAAGCATTTATTGTCTCAAATTATGTCTAAATTTGTCTTAGAAACCTAAATTATTTTTTCATTTTAAGAAGTGAATTTAATTTAATGCTTTATGTTTAACATTTTCTGTTTTTTTTTTTTAAAAGTTGTATAGAAAAAAGATTATGTAATAAATTTTGACGCATGTTATAAATAAAAAGTGGAAAATTGATTAGATTTTTCAAAACAAAAAAAAAAGAAGAAAGATTCAATTTGAGAATAACTTTTAGGAACAACATTTCAGAAAACGGGAAGAACCAATGGGAATAATAATTATTCATCAATCACCATCCATAACAAATATCATCACTTTCTTATATGCATCAATTTACTAGATAGTAGATATAAATAAAAAAAATTACCCTACAAGGAAAAAAAATAGTTTACTTATAATTGATGAACTTACACAGAGTATGAAATAATATATCTACGAGTTTCCTCGTATTATCAATGCAACGGTACATTTTGCACCAGTCCACTCTAGTTAGTGAATAAGTGTTGGCAACTTAAACGACACTCGAATATTTTCTTATTGCTTTAGCTTGGGTTCCAAGGGTGTTAATTGGTTTTGGGAATCCCAAAATACTGATTGACAATGCTCCATAAAAATTAGGAAGCGTATATACGCCCTTAGGGCTTATATAAAGTGATCAAAATGTAAATATGAACTTGAACAAAACATTAATTATACAAAACAGGCATGATTTTAGCATGCATTCCTAAATCATTAACAATTTAAGAAGTTCCATTAATTTAGGAAGTATAATAAAGTATGATAATGGATTATTCACTTTAAAAATTATATGCTTTGCATTTTGATTTTTCATTTTTACTATTATTTTCTCCATTGTAGAATAATTGTTGCATTTGTTTTTTGTTAAGACATCTTATATTTTTCAACTATATGCAAGAAAACAACATTAGGGAGTGAAGTTGTGTTTGACTTGTTGTGTATTTTTGGATGACCAACTTTTTATAATTTTTATTATCAGCCCCTTTCCAAAAAAAATATTGCCCTATCACTTTTCCGCTTCAAATATTTTTCGGACCCTAACCTATAACAATTAATAGTCATTTGGAAATTTTATGGGGTTGTCTCTATTTATATTTTTTAATATGCAAATGAATATTCTAAAGTTTTAAAATAAATTTTGGAGAATGGGGTATCTCCAAGAGATTAAAGAAGTGTGTAATAAAAAATATTATTGGTCAATTATATATGTCTTATGCTAAAATTGTCTTTAAATTTTATTAGCATTTGCTCTTCTATCTATATATTGTGTATAGTAGTTTTATTCCCACTTCTCTTCTTGGATACACTGATTTGATATGGTTGTTACCAAGAATGAGCACATTTTTCTATTGTGATTTTGATACATTAGTATCAGAGTTGAGAGTTCGATGCTTTTCCGACAGTGATATTTACTGTAATCTGTTCTGCAGGAATTGTTGGATAAGGAACCTACATTGTCTGAGTGGACAGATGAAAAGCATAGCATGTATCTGAAGTCTATTGAAAATTCATTTGTAAACCAACTATACAGTTCAATGGAATCGAGTGGTTTGTACTCACAAATGCATCACCTATCACACATGAAATCATCCAAGCATGATGAATCTCAAGCAGCTGATCAGGTATGCATGATTTTTTGTCCTCAATTTACGATTCAGAGACAATTTTTTAAAACTTCACGGAGTTGTTTCATTTTCACAAGCATAAGCACAGTCAAATACATGTTATATGCCCTGCGTTGACATGGCGTTTGATTAAATCTTTTCATGGACGTGTAAATATTCAATTAGGTTCAATTGACCATGTAAGATTTATGTTAATTTTACCTTGAATAAATGCCACTGGAAATTTCACATTATTTACAAATCTTCATGTCTATGTTTTAGCTTACATGAATCAGTTGAGAGTCAAATGAGAGAGTATGAATTGTGCAAAAGTTAAGCTTTGTAACTAAAAGAGGCCAGAGTCCCTTCGGAAGAGAGGGGGGGGGGGGGAGGAGGGGTACAGCCACAATCCAATTAAGCATTAGAAGAGGAAATGGTTTATGCAAAGGAAATGGTTTGATTGATTGATATGATCTTCCTTTTTTTTTGTTATGACTTTCTTGCCCCAAACACAGGCCTGGATCTGTTTAGGCATATGTATTGCATTTTAAGATTAGTTCATTGTTTCCCACTAGTTTCCTCTTTTTCCTCATAGTTTAAGGTGTACCAACATGGTTGCTGGCAGAGAATTAAAGTTGGAAGAGGTGAACCTCCCCCTCAAAGAGCAGGAAAGGGTCGTTTTCTACTGCAAAATCCATGGATTCAGCATTATAGAAGCAGAGAAAGAGAAGATAATGCTATCAATGGAACTTCTTCATTTGGGAGTCAGCCATTGAATGATGGAGGGAGGACAATATATGCACATGCATTAGCAAATATGTCAGATAATTTTCCTATTTGTCAAACCATAGGAGATTCAGCCATTGGTGAAGGTAATTTTGACACCTTTAGATGTCTTAATGTTTATCATTGGAGGAAAGATCATACTTCATGTTTGTTATTCTTCTTATCCATGAAGACTAGTAACAATTTGTAAGAGATCACCGAGTCATTGATGTTCAAATTGATTTTTGATACAGACCATTGGCATGGAAGAGTATGGTATATATGCTACCATGCTGGTGAAATATCCATGAAGCAAAACTGAATGTCGATGGCTTGGGTGACCATTTTATGAATGTTACTCAATTCTTTGCACAAATATTTTGAGTAACTTCCTCTTGCCTTAGATAATGTTACAAATATTTTTAGTAACTCAGACTTTTTTTTGTTATCAATGTAATTTTTTTTTAAACCTTAAACGACAGAAATTAATGGTCGAACTTGAATACATTCAAACATAAAAGTCTGATGTGGCCTATCATTTTGAAATTGAGTAGAGAATCTTGCATGGCCTTTTTTTTTCTGCATGGTTAGTCATTATTGCTCTTTCCTGTGAAATGTGGCTGCTGTTCTGAGTTGTGGTCCTGATTTTCCTGTCAAATGCGGCTTTACTGTCATGAGTTTGGTGGTCCTTATTCACTAGCTAGTGTTCTCATCTTATTTGTCTAATGATTATATTTAACTTAACCCAAAGTACACTTGATCTATGCATGGAAAGTAATTAGGTTTCTGGGAAAATGGTTGCTGAGAATCGAGTTCTATCAAATGAGAATTTATAAGAATTTTCTTAGTGGCATAAGAAGATGTTAACTAACTTTCTCAATTATGTGGTTAAAGGGGACATATATGTGATCATACTGACCCTTCACCCAATACATAGATGGATAGACCCCCACACCTACGCAGGCAGCTGCTTTAATAACATTTTGTATGCTCTGATTGTTTGTGTGCAGTGTGATATTGAACTAAAACCATCTTATTACAATACCAAGTTTTTAAACTTAACCATAGTTTGGGAAAAATATAGCTAATATATGGAAAACATTGGAAATCAAAAATAGAAAAGTCTGCATTCTTCACTTTGGAGTGCCAATCTGTGAAAGTGTGAATTTATCATTATTAATGTTTTCTTGGATCACATTGATCTCTGCAGGGTTCTCCGGTCAGAATTTTGACGAAGAGGATACTGATGCGAGGACATGTAGCTTGCACACATCAAAACGAATGAAGACTGTTGAAGCAGTCGCTCTAAACCACGAATGAAGCACAAAATGGTACATAAACATGATTCATATGTGAATTATATAACTGGCTACTTAACTCTGCATTCAAAAACTGGATTGGGCTATTCCTTATACCCAGAAATCTACGAGCGTCTTTTTTCTTGAAATCAGAGGATCGACCGAGAGGCATTAAAAATCACCCGCTCTAACTCACGGGTTTCGGCTATACTGTTGTTGCTGAGTTGTTTCTGTAATGTTTCATTAGTAGCAAATGGCAAAGGATCATAGCAGAAGTAGGTTAGCTGTTATTGGTTCGCTTAGCTTAGTTATGTTGAAAAATCTGGCTGATGGGTCACGCCACCTTAGGTAGCCGGTTATTTCGGTTGATGGCCTCTTTTCATGTAGCAGCTCTGTAAGATTTGCTGAGACCATCTGATTGGCAATTTGTAAATTGGTAATCATTCATATAGTTTAACTGAAAACATAGAAGAGTAGTTAGTTTGCTTTTGCATGAGTGAGAGCCCAGAAATTATTGTCAAAGGGCTGGAGGCTCTAAAGCTTTGGAGTGAAGTTTATGGTTAACACTCTTATTTCATTTATACTACAGGAGGAAATCTTGAGTGTTTTTGTCAATATATAGTTAAATTGTCCAAAAATCTCTTGGATAAGATATAGTTTTACACCTTAATGATACTTAGTAAATTGGTGTTTTGATCATATGCTATTGACCTTTTTGACTATTTTCAGCTGCAAACAGCCCCCTCTTTTTTTTAAGTATGCAAAATATTGTGTACATTGGACTTATATTTTATCTTCTTCCTCATCTAATCTACCAACTTTTTCTTCACTAGAATACTAAACAATTTTATACATTTTCTAATAGTCAATTTCACGAAATTGAGACAATTTTTTGTTTATTGGATACATTTTTTTTAATAGAAAAATGACATATTAACCGTAGCGTGAGTGCCTGACGAACTATTTATAGACGTTCTTTCCCCTATTAGGGTTTTGGCATCTGTTGACAACTTTATATGGGCATTGACTTATGACATGTGTTAGCCATCTAGGGTCTTTGTGCATAGTTCTTTGAGATTTGGGCTTACCCTTGCAGCGGGAATGAACACTATGTAAAAGCTTTTTGGCCATTCGATGAATGCTCTTATTTTATGAAAAGTTTGAGAATGAATAAATTGTAATATTTAAAATGATATTTGTAATCAATGTATAATTTTTTTACATATTATGGAAAAAAGATTTTAAAAGATCACCGCACTCCCTCTATTTTTTTTTATGTTCGATGCAATTTTCTCATTTGTTTGATTTTTAACATCCCATGCATTGTAATTTTATTCTGTGTTGGGCACATCTTAAACCCTACTTTCCCTCATTTTCCTTTATTTTTTCTCACTTTACACGATCTCATATCTATCTTTACCTTTTGACCCCACCAACATTATAATTATACGTGGCAAGAACAAACCTATCCAATACCGATCTGAAACCGACATGATGAAAAAGTTAGGCCATGAATACCAAATAGAACCCGAAACCCGTTTTGACTGAACCTGAAAACCCGTTTTAAAGTAGTGATCGACCCGTTGCCTACCTGACTAACCGATTTTTCAAGTATATGCAAATTATATTAGGCCACAAGACATATCCAACAGGATCCCACGTGAATATGTTTTTCATCATGTACAAATCACAAATGTTAGTCAAAGTTATACATGTAAATAGTCCTTCAGTCCACTTTTTGCAAATATCAAGAAACAAAGGAAGTATTTCGATGAAAAAATTCTAGTTAGTTTAGTTGCATTATGCAATTTTCGATTTCTAAAGTCCAAATAGTTAGCTTATCTTTTGCGAAACATTGAAGAAAAACCCATTGTAAAAAAAGTAGAATGACCGATCGACCTATTACCGAAAACTTTAGGTTATGAACAAAGAAATTCGACCCGTTACCGAAAAATGACTGACTTGAAAATGATTGAAACCTGATAATGACCGACCAAATGTATTGGTTGAACCGTCTGACACAATACTTTCACTAAGAAGAAACTCATGTACATGCATCCGGCCACCTGACTTTCCTCTCAATCCAAAATTAGCCATTAATACAATAAAAATGGCTTTAAGTAGCACCATAAAAGTGTTATGTGAACCATTAATAGTGTTACATTAGATAATAATTACTCCCTCTGTAATATAATAATGACAACATTTGTTATTATTTGTGAGAGATAAAATATTCAATTATTGTCATTATTATGTTACGAAGGGAGTAACATTTATTAAAATTAATACAATTGTGCTTACTACATACTCCCTAAGGTGGCACTGTCATTTATAGTACGCCAATGGTATCAATTTTAAAAGTATTACTGGTAATATTTTAGGTAACACCTTTGATACATTATCTAACATTTTAAAGTTTTACTCTTGATATCTTTAGGTAACACTTTTTAACTTTTAGCAACATTTTTTATTTTAGTTATTTAAGTTTCAATAAATTTAAGTTTAGATGTTTGTTTTTGACATTTTAATAGCTTTCCTGCAAATAGTGTCTTATTTCCTACTATGCATTCAACAACATCAACTCAAAATTGAAAATAAATGCAACACCAATCCAATGATCTTTTAGATGATAAAATCATTGGTTCTTGATATCAATTTGATGCATAAACAACCAAAAAGATCCTAAAAAAATCCTGAAAATTCACCCATCAATTAACACCCAAAAATATGTCACCAAAAACTATTAATCAAACCTCAAAAATAATCATCAAACAATAATCAAACAACAAAATCTAATCGCAACACAAAGTAAAATGATAGATTTTTACCCACATTCATCAATTAAGTGTAAAAGATTTAATTTTCTTATTAATCAATTAAGTGTAAGTCCTGTGTTTGTTCCATAAAATTCAAATATTTTTCAGGTTTAAGTCATTTTTTTCCAGTTAAGTCAATTTTGTTCCAGTTAAGTCATTGTTTGTTCCAAATAAGGTGCGTTCTTTTCAACTTATTCGACCCCTCTGTCCTGATTTGACATGACCTGACCTTACCTGATTAAACCTGACCTAACCTGATTATAACTTATTAGACCTAACCAGACATGATTATAACTTATTGGAGCTGATTGACCTTGATTAAACAAGTTTTTTATGCACGAAATCCTTGCGATAATCTTAAACTATTCGATAACAATAGTATATTGCAAATTGAATAAATTATTTCTTAATAAATTTATGAATAAATTTTAAATACAATTTTAAAATTAAATGTACTTACGGTTTTTTAATTGCCATTATTTATTTTAATAAGACTATTAATGATTTTTTAATTAAAAAAAAAAAGAAAAGGAAAAATGCGGTTGTTAAGAGATGATAGCTGGTACAGATAGATACTAGACAATACGGATAATGAATAAATTATTTTGAGAAACAAAAAATATGAATAAAATTGTTATAAAATATGAATATTTGGCTACACATTTCTTCATCCAGCTTCATCGAGGAAAACTTTCATCATTGTTGAAGGCACCTTTATTGTATAAGGAAAAATGAATGATCTTTTTGGTGGGACTTTTGCTACCGGACAAAGGGCTTGGGCGATTACTTCGATGGGCTCAAGTCTATTTGACAAAGAGAATGACAAGAATGATGAAGAAGGTTCAGGATACTCCGAAGATAGAAATATTGAGATAGAGAACATAAATAATGAGTCCGATGCTCAGTGTAGTAGGTCTCTAGTTAGGACAAATACTTTATCTGGAAAGAAGCGCAAAAGTATAAGTAATGACCTTGAAATTAAACTTGTATGGATGTGTTGAGAAAAAATATCCATCAAGTTAACCAAGCACACTTAGCTCCACCATCTTTCTTGTATGATAGGTTAGTTTTCACGGTTCATGAAATACCTGAGATTACAGCTTATGGGAAGTCCTTCATTATTGATTGCTTGGATTATGTATGCAATCTAGAGAAGAACGGTGAATTGTGGCTTGCTCTTCCCGATAATGAATTTAGTTTCCGGATGATGCTTACTATTCTCAGTTTCATTACGATGATATATCGTATGACGTTCTATGATTAATTGTGTTTGAACTTAAGTATTTTGTCTAGATATTATTAGATTTTGTTAACACCAACTTATGTTATCTCTCTTCTAGCTTCTGTAAAATATAACCTTAGTGTTAGTTTAGTGCTTATGTTATGGGCTTCATGGAAGGTCATTACTTCTCATTCTGGTGTTGTACCTTTTAAATGGATATTGCTATGAATCTATGATTATCAGTCATTTTATATTTGTCATATGGAACAATTAGTTGATTCAACATTCTCCTATCTTTGTTTAGTTTTAGAATGGATGAATCCCCGATTCATAATTGTATGATGTACATAGCCATGCATGAGTTGAGAAGATTGCTTACTAGTCCAGATCGAATACCATTGCATGTTGGAGGTGAATCCGGTTCTGGTTGGTTACATAGGTTGTTGAATGGCCATCCAGATTTAAGCAAAGAGCAATTAAGAGTGGATAAACATATTTTCACTAACCTTGTGAATTGCTTATGGAAAAACAACTCATCTCTGATGGAAGATCCCAAACAAAAGGTTACTCAAACCACTCCATTCCTTGCCCCAAAAAAAAAAAAAAAAAAAAACCCACTCCATCCAAACAAAGATGCAGGGTGTATTCCCCATCTAATTAGTACATACTCCCTCCGTAATATATTAATTGTAACGATTTGACTTTTTTTCTCTACTTTATGTCAAATCCTTGCAGTTATTTTGTTACGGAACATCATAAAAAAAAACATAAAAAATAATTGTGCCTCTTCTTTTACCAAAATTAATACTCCGTACTATTATACCAATGAAGGCAACCGGTTCATAATTTGAACGGAAGAAGATATGTTACCACACCTTAAACATAGATTTACATACAACCAAAACTAGACAAGCGAAAATGATATCAAAGGACAAAAATACAAGCCAATTATTACTGGACAAAACCACAATTGGAGAATATAGATACAATGTAATCTTAATTCCTGCTAGGCATTCGGCAACCCCCAACCAATTCTATCTATCCCCAGCTTCTAAAGAAAAGGAGCTGATACAACCAACCACAAATCCTTGACGCGTTATTTAAATAAATACTCAGCTAGTCAGCTGAATGAGCAATGGTTCTAGTCTGTTGCATTTGGAGCATCCAACACGCTATCTATCTGCTGGATGTATCAGTTGGATGTTGTGCTACATTACAACAGCTGAAGGAATATCTGCTGTAAGCCTGGAACCATTTGTTGGTCAGTTCTCTGCTACAAACATTGCAACTAGCAACCAAATGGACGAAAATTTATTTGAAATTTTCAAGTGTAGAATAATGTAAATGCTTATCTGTTTATTTCAGAGTATCTTTGAACTTACACTTGCAAAGGAAAGGTTGTTATTTTGGAAGATGAATTAGTCAAAATGTTAACAAGTTCATATGGGAAAAAAGTTATAATTTGATTTATAAAATCCAAAACTAAATTTGGCTGCCAAGCACAGCATTAAGAGATTCCCAGTCATTCAAAGCTAAAATCATTGAGTTTGGAATGCTAGCATATATTAAAGCCCGAATATAACAATACTGAACAAGACAGTGCATAATATTTGCCAAATATATGAAGAAATTACCTTCTGTTTAGAAAGCATGGCATGTAAAGCAGCCACTGAGGGAAGCCATTTGACGAGTTCTGAAAGACAGAGCATTGTTACTGGGTGTAGGCACCTGGAGCGTCTGGTTGGATAATATTGCAGTCCTCATTTCCTGGGCTTTTTTCTGAGCAGACTTTAACTTCTTCATAATCTTGTCCATTGATGATGACCTCTTCTTTTCCAGCTTCATCTGCATATGTAATTCAGACAGCATTAATTTACTATTCAAATCATCTTGTTGCATCAAGCATTAAAAAGATGAAAGAAGTCACACAAAAAGAAATAGTGTAAGAAAGTAATGATGCAATTTATTTCATAAAGACAAGCAGATCGATCACACGCTCAAAATTTACCATAACCATGAAACAAGTTTGATAAAATGAAAAGTTAAAGCACACATGCGTATAAAGATAAAACACCTCAAGTCTTCGTATGGCTGCCTCTGCTTTGGCCTTCTGCAAATTTTCCCATGCAGAGATTTTAGCTTCATCTCTCAAGGCCCTGTTTAAGCATTCAATAAAATGTCAGTAATTTTCTTTTCTTGATGTTTCAATCAAGTCCACAGCCACCAAAGCATCACTTACTTTGATGACAGGTTCTTTGCTGTATCTGACACTTCCCAAGAAGAAGAATGCGGCTCTATCGCTGTTAATTTCCACTCATCTACTTCCTCAGAACCTTTCCCTTGATTGCGCCCCTTGTATTTTTTTGACCATCTAGTAACAGTGACTCGATCATCAATCTGCACATCCCTCACTTCTTGTTTTGAGGAATTATAACCCTGCACTTCCACAATTGGCAGGATGGAGGGAGTAGATGGAGAGAAAGAACACCTTCCAGGAGAGGAGTGGCAGCTACCTTCAGGACTCATCTGAGTTGCCATGTCCCTTCTGGAAACAGCACGCGACACGATGTTGGCAGCATCCTTCTCATCATTAGCTCTTTCTTCTGTGTTCAGAAAGTGAATGAGCTGCAGTTAATACAGTATTTTCATGGCTACAATTAGCAACAATGGGCCCTTTATATTATCAGAATTCAAATCCACTAAGACTGATAAAATCCTTTAAGAAGTGCAATATGCTTGTGAAGCCACATTAACTTTGCAGCAAATTTTTTTACAATTTGTATCACTCTTAATTACTAAGCATATTCTCCCATCAGACTTTAGTCAGTTGTTCCACTGGACACTGGCTTTTGGCACACTTATTTAGGGTTACTGTATCGGATACGTCGAACGAAATACAGCTTATGTGATAAAGCAATAGGTAACAGGAGGTTTGGGGGTTTATTCAGTAAGAACTAGGAACAAAAGAGGAAGAGAAAATGCAGAGACAAGAATGGAAACCTTTATTCTATCACAATTCACAAGCTTATTATTAGCAGTTTGATGATGATGACAAGAGTTTACAAAGCTGGCTGTTTTTTTCCATTCATCACCCAAGGTGAATACTCAAAGAGGAGAGACCCCTTCCCCTCCCTACAATGTCTGCATTCAAAAGAGGGAGTTTCTTGATATGTTACCATTAGCAGACTGCTCAAATAAAAGATAGAAACTTTAGGGGTATAATACTGAGAATCTAGGAGTGGCAAATGTCTGATGATTAAGTCAAGCATCAAGCTGCAACATGGTGTGGCATGGAAATGATTCTTACCCATGTAGATCCTTCCTGAGAGTAACACATTCCCGTTGGGCTTAGGTAGTAGTTTTTTAGGCTCCAACAAAAATTATGTTTTTTTATCTAGGTACAGAATCCTGGCTTAGAATATGCTATCCGTTTCCCTGACTAAGGTCACAATTCTTATTTTCCAAATAAAGAACAAAGACATAGTTTTTAAAATGTATTTCAATAAAATGCAATTGATCAAAATTGAAGCAAATCAATTTCTTCCATCAATTTGCTAAAGCCACCACTTTTTTCAGCTGCTGAATACACTTTTGCATTTTAGACAAAATAAGGTGTTGCTTGGTTGTATTGGGAATTAATTTCCAATAGGAATTACAATTCATATGAATTTACTTCCAACATAATCACATGAATTGTGAATGACCAAGTAGGGGGAATCCCAAGTTGAAATTCCCATGAATTTCCAATTCCCCCATTTTTTATCTTTCAAGTCAACCAAACAAAATACTCAAAACCAAATTCATGAGAATTTGAATGCCTATGTAAATGATGAGCCCAAACAACCCCTACATCTTGTTTTACTATTTTGGAGTTTCACAAGTTCACCATTGTCATAAAAGGAATATTTTACATTACAAAGTGAAGGTTGTTACCTAAGAAAAAAGAACTAAAGGACTGAATGTGATGATTTTTTATTTAGAAAAGAGGAGCGTAAACAAGGCAGAATTTGAGTGATCATTAAACCAATAAGATTAATGATTTCATCATCAATACAAACCCAAAAAAAAAAAAGTAAGGCTGATAATAAATAACAAGAATGTTTGCTAAAATATTGAGATAAAAGAATTTACATGATCCATATATATTCACAACTCCAACGCAGGGGCATAAATTTTCTTTATTTTATTTATTTATTTATGGTCACTAAATGAACTTGTTGTCTGCATTGTAACTTGCAGTTTGTTGCATACCATACCAAAACCTGAAACACAATCTTTAGTTATATTGCCACTTAAAATTAGATACACCTGAAGGCAAAAGCAACAAGATGAATAGGTATCATACCTTGAGATGTTTGACATAAAAGATCAGCGCAACCATGTACACTTGCGGAACGAGCAATGTAAGGCTCCAAATCATTAGAATAAGATTTGCTATCACCATTCACCCGAAAAGACCAACCATCTGCTAAAATCCCTCCTGCAGAAAAAGGTGATCCTGCTATATGACTGCTCAAGTGATTTCCCTCATACACAGGCATTACAGGTGAATACATAGAATAGTATGCAACCCCAGGTGGCCCAAGCGGCCCACTCTTCGACTTGGGCCTCCTAATGGGCTGCTGATACGATGTTGAGGATGAAGAAACCCTCCCACCCCCGTCCCCTGACACCGGGCTAAAAATCCACCTCTCTGCATCTTCCCATTTGGAAGGCAACCCTTTATTAGTATGACTCAAAGGTAGCACTGATGCACCCATTTGCCTTCTATTGCTACCATTTGAAGGCAATGGAACTCTCTCTGAGCTCCACCCTTTGTTCATTCCAACACTACTATGACGGTAATTGGGTGTTCCAGGGCTTGGGAAATTCCCAGATTTTTGCGTAGTCGTCGAAGCCTTCTTCATCACTCCAAATTTGGGTGACGAACTCACCACATTGGTACCAGATGAATTGTTAAGATCTAATGAAGCAGGTCTTCGCCTCTCGGATTTGTTAATAACAGCTTTAGATCTAGATCTCCTTTCTTGACATTCTGATCAATCATTTACTTAAGTGTCATGACACAAACACCCAAAGAAAAAAGCTCATTTAAAGGAAATTGAGAATGTGAGTTTTGAACTGTAAAAGGCTTTTTGTATTGTACCTTTAAGAGCTTGTGAAAAGGAACTCCTAGCAGAATCTAAGGGTTCAATTTCATGATCAACATGATGGTGTAGTACTAATTTGTTGTTTTCTTCACCGTTAGCTGTCAGGAAAAACAGCAATAATTGTACAAAATTAAAAAGCAGAACAAATTTTGAAATGTAAAAAGCGTACTATACGATTATTGATTACCTTTCGCTTTATCGACTTTTTTACTCAGGAACCTGGCATTGTTAGTGCACACTGATATTGCCGATTTGTTTGAAGCTGAATGAGTTAGATCTGGACCACAACTATTCCCTCCCAAATGCTGCAAAAAATTCCAATCACAATCACATACAAACTTTATCAGACGAAAAAAATTACTTCAACAAAGACAAAAAACGAAACATCAAATCCGTCAATCACGCAAAACGATAACAATAACAAGCATGCCAATGTAGAAAAAGATAGCGACCGAGAAAGTACCTCAGATGAGAAATAATCATGATCCTGAGCATCCGAAGCGAAAGAACACCGGTCGCCGCTAGCAGAAGCAGAAGAAAAGAGGCTACTGAAATTAGACTCAAATGTTAAGATCACTGAGTTAGGACTTTCATCACGACTTCCGCGAACAATGCTAGCACCAGCAGGAGCAGTAGTGGAGGAAGAAGAAGCAGGAGGTTTGATTTCCGCCATTGGTGGAGAGATTGAAGCTTCACATGATGATGATGATGATGATGTTAATGTTGAGTGAAAAAAAGAATGTGGAATTAATGGTAGTTAATGGCGTGAAGAAGAAGAGAAGAGTGGGGTATGAATGAATGACAGTGAGTAAGTAATTAATGAAGTAATTAATTAATTAATGGTGGTGGTCAAATGTTGTGTGTGTATTATGCAGGTGTGTTGTGTGTAAGAGTTGGCAAAGCATGGTTAAATCAATTGATTTGATTAATGAATGAAGAAGAAGAGAGAAGTGAGGAGGAACTAATGATGATGATTAGTGCTAAATCTCGGCTTTAATTGGAGGTGTCGGCCTTTTGCAAGAATTTATGGAGTTATTTTTGGGTTTTGACTATGGCTTTGACTACATTTTTTTTTTATACTCATCCGGTTCATCTTTTTGGGCTAGTTCGGATTTAGAGTGCGTCCCGGGGTTAAGGTTTTATCAAACTCTCTACGTTATTTATGATTTTCAAGTGCATTTTCCAAACTCTCTCTCTTAATTTTAATAACTTCAATAAAATTATCGTTTTCTCTCTCTTTTCCATACTCTCTCTCGATCTTACTTTTTATACAACTTTTAATTATCATTTTTTTTCTCCAACTTCCAATAATTTCTTGGTTTTAATAAAAACTCAAATGGGTAAACTAAAAAAATGGAGGGAGTATTTTGCAACCACATTATCTAATGCCTTGACGCAGGTCATGTTACAGGACCTGCGTCTAGGCGCAGGTCACTGCTCTGCCCGGGACGTTCTTTGCTCTTTCTGGCCTATAAATACACGTCCTTCCAACCTTTTCAACATACACCAACACATACCAACAACCCCGAGCATCCTTCTACATTGCATACTTCCATCCCATATACTTATACCACATCAAATCACTATCAAAACATCACTAAACACATCACAAATAATCAACTCAGTCATCTTTAAACAAGCATTTCATATTCATCGTTGATCTCTCCTTGTTTGTTCGATCAAGGCATTGCCAAGTACAATTTCTGAAGTCTCTACTTCAAATTTATTCGTTCTAAGTTTATTGTTATATTTATAAGTCATTCAAAATGTTGATCTTTGATAATGGTTAATGTGTTCAATAATCTAAAGGTTTTATGTGAATTTTAATACTTAAATTCATGTCTGTCATATTAATGTTAGCACTTTAATTGTTATTTTAATCTGATCGGCCGTAGATTATAAATTTTTTAATATTGATGCATAATAATTACGACTCATATTAATCAGATTTGTTATCATGTATTAATTTAATAGAAAAATTCAGCTTTTATATCGTTGATAAATTTATTTTTAATATAATGATTTATTTATTAAATTGAATATTTCCAATAATGATGATGATAATAAACCTGGTTAATTTATGAGTCATATTAGATCTGGCCTGATTATGAATGAAATCACAATTATTTTTGTTAACATTGATATCACATCTGGTTTTAAGTGTTAAAAGTCGCATTCAATTAATTTATATAAGTTTTATTTATGTTTTTATTGGTTGATCTGAACAGCACATCAAACCACTTTTCCTGGAACACACTTTGAACCTGCACATATTTTTATTTTTTATTATTTTTATGCTTTTATTGCTTTGATTTTTGTCTTTCGTTCATGTTTTATTTGTTTTCAATTTTTATGATTTTTAATACTGACTTAATTTAAAGTGGTCGCAAAAGTTAGTTTTGATTTGTAAATAAATTAAACCCGCTTAGTAATATGCGTTCTTTAGGGTATAACATGAGATATTTATGTATTCGGGATTAATAATAATTTGACCACAAAAAGAGACCTAGTAGAGACCGCTTACAGGCGGGCGGGCCCAATACACGATTGGCCCGTAACCTGTCCCCGAACCCATACTCTGGTGCACGACCATATGGGGCCAATTGCTCCTGGCATTGGTATTTCTTCGGTGTCCGTGGACCGTATAAAACGCATGGTGGCGACTCCTACTAGTCCGTATTCACATACGGCGTTAACGAGCATTCAAACAAACTCGTGAGACGTAGGAGGCCGGAAACGACCCCTACACAATGAAGGGATGTCTCTTCTTGCATGAACTGCAAGTAGATGGGGTCTTCCCAATACATCCTTGCTACATTTTGTGAACCTGCAACTCAGCAAACAATAAATTGACTAGTGAGTACAAGGATATCCCTAAGAATGGAGATAGAGCAAAAGCTACAACAGTTAAGGTTATCTAATCCTTTTATCAACAACTCAGAGTCGGTTTTGATGTGGATTGATTCCCATTTTCCTTTAGCGAATTGGAGAGCCTTCAAGGCAGCAGTTGCTTCAGCTTGAAATGACGTCTTTGCATAAATTGGGTGAGCTTCGTGGAATTCTCTTCCTCTATTGTCTATGGCTTCCCAGCCATAAGCAACTTTCCAATTTTTTGGATTCTTGTCCTTGCTTTTCCACGCGCCATCAACCTGAATTACACAATCGAACTTTTCTGTGACTCTTCCTGTGCTCCAGTAATGTAGTCTGGGGTTATCTTCTGCCTAGGTCTTGCTGTTTGTGTTGTTGGAGCTGCTGTGGAAAGTTTTCGCCCATCTTCGAATCTCTGATTGGATGATTGTCAGGCACCCATGTGGGTTAGGGTTTGCTCCTTTGAAGATGATGTTGCTTCTAATTATCCAAATTGCCCATAGAGTTGCAATAAACTGGATACCTGCATCTTGATTTTTCTCCTTCTCAAAGTACATGAGGTAATTTTGCACCCAAACTCTTAAACTGATGGTGTTGTTGCTAACACTCAAAATTCCAAGTGGACCACACTTCCAAATTTTTTAAGCAAAGTCACAGTATCTGAATAAGTGGTTGTCAGATTCAATACGCCACTAAACACATGCATGCCCTGTACATTTAAATTCCTCCTAATCAAGTTGACCCCTGTAGGTAAGCATTGATTCATAATTCTCTAAATGAACCATCTCCACCTTCAGGAGATTTGAAGTTTCCAGAAATGATTCCAGAAATTGGAGGAAATAGGACCTGGGGTCATATGATTAGAGCATGATAGGAAATTATAAGCACTCTTAAGGGAAAACTTACAGTTAGGAGTGAGACCCCATTCAATCTTGTCATGAGTTCTATTAGCTGGAATGTGGGTAGCTAGGATGGTTGGAACATCTTTCTTGTGAAACAAGTTCCATATTAAACTTATTTTCCAATTACCTGTGTCATTAATCAGCTCATTTACTTTGACAGGTAGTGTGCCTTCTATGGTTTTGGGTTGGAGTAAGTGGTCTTTGGCCCATTTATCATGAAAGATGTAGGTATCATTTCCATCACCAATCCTAGTGATCATAGCCTCTTGTGTATGTTTGATAGCTTTGAGTAGGCACTGTGACACCCAAGAAGCAGTAGCAGGTAGATGTGAACCTTTATGACAAAGATTGATAAAACTTTCTTTGTACTTTCCTCTTAGGACTCTACTTGCTAAAAGGTTAGGATTTTCGTGCAATCTCCATGCTTGTTTGTTGAGAAGGGCAATGTTAAGCTCCTGTATCTTTCAGATTCCCAGCCCTCATTGAGATTTAGGGGCTTGAAGGATCTCCTTTCTTTTCCAATAGAGTGGTTTCTTTTCCACGTTACTACTCCAGAAGAAGTGGAGGATGAGGGAAAATTTTTTATTCAAAATGAATTTGGGTAGTAGGTATATGGACATGATGTGAGCATTAACTACCGAGAGAATCCTGTTAATAATGAGAACTATCCCAATATGAGAAATAACTTTATATTTTCATGAGGAAATATTTTTGTCACTTTCTCATAGCACTTGTTGAACACTACTGATTTCCTCTACCCCTTGTAATTTTTATTAGACACCTTAAGAGGTTTTCTTAGGAATCTAATAAACTTGGGAGGTGTATTTTTACTAAATAAAACATGGGACTTATTGTAATTCACCATTTCACCAGAGAAAGAACAGAAATTATCCAAAACCTGATGAATAAATTTGCAGCTATCTGGATTTTCTTGGAAGCAAAAGAGAGTATAATCAGCAAAGAATAGGTGAGAGATGGCAGGGCTCCTCGGGGATATTTTGATTCCTCTGATTTTTTTGTTGTGTTCAAGTTGAACCATTTTTCTTGAAAGTGTTTCCATACAGAGTATGAAGATGTAAGGGGATAAAGGATCCCCTTGTCTGAGCCCAACTGATAGCTTAATGAAACCATACGACTCCCCATTAATAAGAATGGAGTAAGAAGTTGTAGTTATACAATCCATTATCCACTTAATCCAATTTGGGGGAAACTTCATGACCTCAAGGACTTGAGAGACAAAATCCCACTTGACTCTGCCATATGCTTTGTTGAGGTCTACCTTAAGGATAGCCTCATAGATAGGGCTTTTCTTTTTCCTCTTCATGTGATTTAGGATCTCATGTCCTAGAACACAGTTGTCATGCATGATCCTGCCTGGAACAAACACATTCTGAAATTCTCCCACAAGACTTAAAAAGGTGATGACTAAGTTAGTGGGAGAATTTCAGAATGTTTTTATAGGTACTGAAAATTAAGTTTATTAAGCTTTTACCACTGTCTTAACATGTTTTATAAGTTATTTTTTCTTATTTTTCATGTGTCTTACTAACCGTAAGTTATTTTTCAGTATTTATGTGCACTAATAAGTTAGGGCCTCTTATATATTTTGTTTTTATATGTTCTCCATTTACGGGCCTTTCCATTACTGAGTACATGTTATAATATCGAAGAATTACGAGTTTGTTGATCACTCCGCCGCCCATTCAACGCCCATCCAGCCATTATCAGCCAACCACAACTGACAATTTGTTGGTAAATCAAAATTTCATTTTTATTATTTTTTATTTATTCTTTCAAAATTATGATAATAATGTTTTTTTCCCACGTCACTATTCCAGTAACGCTTCATAGCTGATTTCGGATCACGATGCATTCAAACTTTCGAGGGAGCACAGGACTTACCTCAAGACAAGGCTTTAGCATTTACGTTAAAAACTTTGCATAGTTTGGGTACATCATCCGCCAACACATTGTCTAAAATTGGTCAATCACACCTCTTCCAGGTTCCTACCCAGTCGACTCCTAGCACCTCATATACTTCTGTTAGTCATTCACGGCCACCACATGTACATGGTGCTCGTGGTGGTGGTGGGTGTCAGATCAGGGCTTTCGCACCCCCGACGTGCTTCTGTTAGGCCTCCTCTTCCTCCACCTATTACACCTACTCCTGAAGTATCAACACCTGTAGTATCTTCTTCCCCCACATTAGCTTCTACATTTGCAGTCATGTCTCCTCCTCAACATGTATTCACATACCGTCAACATAATTCTCCTAACATTTCTATTGAGCCCACTCTGGACACTATTACTGAGAAGGATGCATCTCAGCTTGATCGATCATCACCAGCACATAAGTTACCTAGATTGTAGTTTTTAAGGTTTTTTATCTTATTACCTTAGTAACTTGTAATTGAAACTCACTTGAATTATTTAGTTTGTATGCTAACATATGTTGGACTTTATTTATATATTCAGATTTTAGCTTGAATTTTTTATTCCTTAAGTTGGTCTTGGAATTGAATTTGGACTTTTATGGAGATTGATGGATAACTTTGGAGATTTATGGAGATTGTGTGGGGTTGAATTTGGAATTAGTGGATGTTTTCGGAGTGGTTTTGGTTCTGGTTTCTCCCAAAATGGGCTAGCATAAAAGAAATTTGCACTATTTGGCATAAGTAGCATAAATCGCTACTGGCAATGACGATTTTCCCTAGCTAAATCGCTACGGGTAGTACCGATTTTGCTAGGTAAATCGCAACTGCCAATAATAATCGTTGCCAAAAAAAAAATGAACCTACGTCCAAGCCTATGTGGACGTTATTCACGTAAATAGTTTCGACTCCAACGCAAACATGTAAAAACTTTGGGCCTTAGCATTATTGAGGTAAAATAATTCACTTAATTACTCCCTCTGTTTCTATTTAACTGCTCCATAAGGGTTGAGGCTCAATTTTAAGATGGGTCCACTTTTGTCTTCTAGTACATAAATGCAATCCTGTTAACATGAAAAACACTTGGGTAATGAAGCACTAATTACCCGTGTCAAAAAGAGAAGGGAAACAAAAAATCACCTTTAACCAGAATAATCATCTTTAATCTTTGATCTCAAAGAAACAGTGTAACAACCCGGCTTAATGCAACCTCAATTGTGTGTAACATCGACAAGTCGGACTGGTCACTTATTACTTAAACGGGTGATATAAAATTTCAAAGGGGAAATAAAACAACTAATAATGGTATTATATTAATTACTTCGAAACATAAAACTGTCTAATGAGAATACTGCCAAACCAAAACTAGAAATGTTAAGCAATCTTGACAAATAAAAAATAGAGGGAACTATCTTATAAAGCTAAAATTAAAACTGAGCAGAAGACTATAACCCTAGCCTCGCTCACACTTGCCCATCCATCACACCACCTAATCATCAGACTCACCTGAAATTGGGGTCTGCTCGTAAGAATGCCTGTGTACATCCTAACTTTCTTAAAACATGCCGGGTCAAACTAGTGTATTCTTCCCATAACGCCTCCTTTGCAAGGGACTATGTCTAAGCATGGCCATAACTCCTAAGTTAGCGGCTCATGTACCACTAACCTAGATGACAACACATCCTAAGATCCAGAAATGCCTACAGACCGTAGTAGGGCAGTGGCATTGACTTTACCCAAATTAGCTACTCGAGTTTCACTAATTAATCAAGCGGCCACATCCTAATTCCGTATTATTTCTTTATCTTAACTTTAATCAACCATTATCAATTTCGTATCGACATGATCATCTTGAGATGAATAACCACTCCTTATCAATAATATTTAATTTCTTAAGTCCAAATAACTAAATTACTTATCTTAACTTATTTCAACTGACATCCTTGTGGGCTTTTTACATGAGTTCAACACTCCCCCTCACATGTGAGTTATATATAATCTTGGCCCAGATCAATCCAAACCCAACCTGGGCTCTGATACCATGTCAAACGGGCCTGGGCCGCACCCGCCACGGGGGAGTGTAAGTCCACTTTACACGACAAAGAAGGTTCCACCTTAAAACCATATGGTAGTAAGGGGAGTAACCCTTAGCCATATAAAGTGGAGACAACTCTATTATTTTTCCGATGTGGGATTTATTCCCAACACTCCCCCTCAATTCCAAATCTTCTCACACTCACATGTGGGCTTTTTACATGAGTTCAACATTGTTTAATCCACTTTTAAACTCTACTTATTTTCATAATTAATTAATAAAATACCCAATTAACTTTAAATTAGTCAAATTAACCTAAATTAGAAGCAAAAATCCAGTCTTTATTTTCTTTAAACCATTCGGCCATGTTACACTTTTTTCCATGTACATTCTTGATTTAAAGATCACATAATTTAATTAAAATCCTAATCTCTTACCCAAAAAATTATTTTCTTTAATTAAATTAATTCAAATTATCAATGCCTAAATCCTTACTATGTCATGCGCCACTTTAGAGTCCAATTGTCCAAATTAATTAGGTCCTTCAATTAATGAATTCCACAATGGTTATAATTTAACATTTTAAGCTATTTAATCATATTAATTCATTTATCATAACATAAATTCATCATATACTTTATAAAAATACAGAATTTATTTCATTAAACCCTACTTAGTTATTCGACCATCACAATATCAATACCGAAATTAATCTTGTTTATTTTATAATCATTCCAACTTATAATATGTCATAATTATACCTATTAATTTCATTAGATCAAGATTCAATCACTCTTCAATAAATCAAGAAATGTATCCATGTTCAAACTCAAACTTTCATTCGGCCAAACCCTTCAATAATTCGAATTTTATTCAAAAATTACATTTTATTATGTAATCAATTAATTTAAACAATAATCTTCATAAAATACACATACAATATTATGGATTAAACAACATAAAGATTCAATTTTGGAGACATATAAAATACTCGACCAACAAGCAAGAAAATAACAACATAATTGCAAACCCTAATTGTACATATGATCATGACTTTTAAGTTACAATTCAACAATAATAATGATTATCATCAAAATAAGTATAGATTAACAAGAATAATTGCAAACAATATTAAAGAAAATAACATACATAATCCGGCCCTATTGAATATTTATGAACAATTTTAGTTAATTATTATTCTATTATCTTTTAATCAAAATTATTATATGTAGGTCTAATTTAATTTCCAAATTATTAAATAGGATCAACTAGTTATCTTAAATTGATGATTAAAAAGCAAAACTTTTCCTTTGTTGCACATCCAAAAGTCGAATCAAAGATCACCCAAGAACTAAATTGTTTAATTGTTTTTTTTTCGTAGATCGAAAATGTTTGATTAAAGACTTTTGATGAATAAATCTTTAATCTTGAATTGATGATAGAAGGAGAAAATAATTTGAGAGGGAAATAAGGGGGTATGCCGTGAGAGAGTAAAAAGAAAGGGATTATTTAATACTAGACTAGTATTTATAGGAGAAGTTGATGATCAATATGCTTAAGGGTTTGATATTTAGTTGTCAATTAAAGATAGGATAATCAAAAAAAATAAAATAAAGAAAAGGGGAGGAAGTTGTAGCAAATATTTGATCAATAATTTGGTTGCAAAAATTTAGAGAGAACAAAACAAACTAGGATCTTAGGTGATTCTAGAGAATTCATTTTATTAGATATGTTTTGGATTAAATATTATCCAAAAACTAAATAAATTAATTGAAATTTTAGCCATAGAGGCCGTTTGGGCTTAGGAGTTTTAGGAGGATTTGGGCATGGGTTGAGTTATAATAAATCTATATCTATACTTAAATATTTAAAATTAGAACTTTAAGCGCCACGTGTCACTCATTTGTCACTTCTTCTTACTTTCTTTCTTTTTTCTTTTTCCAAAAAAAAACCTTAAATGTCTACTTACTCCTAGAACAATCGAGTTTCACTTTGATCCTCAATCTTGTGAAATCATATATCACAACAAATCAAATCGCCATACTTGAAATAACTCAAAATCAAAATAGAAATCATACATTTTGCTTCAATTAAGAAAAAAAAATCCATAAATTTACATAATAATTGGTTTAAATGATCAAAACCCGTGCTTAGCACCGGGTTAAAACAAGTTTAATTTAAATTGAGGTTTTAATGTTATTAGAAATTTGGGCCTTAATTGTTAATTACTAAAGTGATCATATAAACAAGCAAAGGAAAATTCCACCCAAAATTTCGAGTTATTACAAATAGAGTGTGTGAGAGAAAATTAACGTAAAAAACCATATTTGTGATGAAGGAGGCAACAATTGATATGAAAGAGAAGATGAAAGAGGCGTATGAAAAGTATTTTAGGGTAACATATGAAATGAATGTGTTTGAGATGATCATGAAATGAATGGGTGGGTAAGAAAAATCAGTTGGAAATTGAATGGTAAAATGGACGGAGTAATTAATAAGTGTAGGGAGGGAGTAATTGTTCTTAGGTGGAGTAAAAAAAAAAATTAAAGTATGTAAAAAGGTAGAATATATATATATATATATATATATATATTTTTGGTAAATGAACAAGATAGAATATTAAATAAATTTTTTTTTGACATGAAAGGGAGAAATTTTAAATTAAAATAGTGTTCTTACAAGCTCATGAAATAAAATGAGCCAACTAAACCGAGATAAAACCATAGTCATTAAAAGTGCAAAATTATAAAAATACAACAAAAATAAAATGTAGTAGTACAACAACGTGAAGCTATTCAGCTTGAAAGCGAATTCCCGCCATATCATGATCCAAAGCCGGTTGGATCCAAGCAGGAGGATCCTCAAAGTTTCTAGCACAGAAATTCGATAGTTATCCTTCCTTTGCAAGGGTATGTGCCACCACATTCGCTTCCTTTCGAGCATGCAGAATTTCCATATCCGGAAAGTGACTAATGAGGCGGCTTACCTCGACCACTAGTGCTCCGAGATAGTGAGTGAAGTGTTCTTCCGCATTATCCATCATGACTTTAACCGCCTTAGCATCAATTTCAAGTTGGAATCTGTTTAGATCTTTTATAATTGCTACCATCAAACCTTCTCTCATTGCAACCAGTTCTGCCTCAGCCGGGGAAGACGCTTTCATTCTAATGTAGCTTCCATACACCCACGAACCGCTAGAATGACGGACCACGATTCCAGCTGTAGAGGAATTAGCATCCTTCCAGCTTGCATCAGTGTCAATTTTGAGCATACCAGGAGGTGGTGGTTTCCATAAAGGAGAGTCATAAGGAAGCATGATTGATTTTCCTTTACCCTGCAAACAGAGGTTAGTTTCAACACAATCCACCCATATTTTGTTGAATTCCATATCCAAGGTGTTAGAGATTAAAATTGTTCTCAACTCTTACCCTTTATATGCTATGCAAACTACCCTCATTCCTATAGCTGTTTAAATGAACTAGAAAAATCATGTCGACAATTCCTTTGGAACAAAGTCAATAGCTCACATTACCTAGCTAGAAGAATATTAAATAACGTTAAGTAAGGGTATATATGTAAAATTATGTGTGGGCCAAGCTACCAAAAATAGAAATAGATAAAACGGACGAAAAAGGAAAGTGGAGCAGTTAAATAGAAACGGAAGGAGTAGTTTGAAAATAACACTTTTATCATTTTTTATAATGAAAAATAGTTATTAATACCGCTATATTCTTAACCATATCCTACCATTGCAACAATTGTTATACTGTGCACTCGGGACCAACTACCTTATTTGTGGTCCCGCGCATCAGTGCGTCAGTTTTTTAGCATGTGACAAACTAACAACACGTCCTGGTCTGTCAATCTTCATTTACTAAAGTGCAATGTTCATTTAAAAAAAAAACTATAATCTTCATTTTTTAAACTACAATCTTCATTTTTTTAAAGTAGAATCTTCATTTTTTTAACTAGAATCTTCATTTTTTTTTTAAAACTGTAACCTTCATTTTTTTTAACTAGATTCTTCATTTTCTAATTAAATCAGAATCTTCATTTTTTTTAGAATCATCATTTTTTTAAAAACAGAATATTCACAATATTCATTTTTTAAGGTGGGATATTCAATTTTTTATTGCAAAAACAAAAATATTAATTTTTTCATATGCTAACATTTATTTCACAAAAGTATTCCTTTTTGCAACTCAATATTCTTTTTTTTTAAACTAGCATCTTCACTTTTCAAAAAACAATCTTCATTTTTTTAAAACAAGGTTTTGTTTTTTGTAATCTTCATTTTTAAAAATTAAAATCTTCATTTTTTTTTTTAAAACTAGAATATTCATTTCTTAACATGCAATATTAATTTTTGTAACTACAATGATCATTTCTTAATATGCAATATTTATTTTTGTAAATAGATTTTGAATCTATCAATCAAAGCCTTATTCCCATAAGTGGGGTCGGCTACATGAACCAAAGTGATTATTCCGGAAGGTCATCCACATAGATTTTTCTCCTCCATCTCGTACGGTCGAGAGCCTCAATCTCTTGTAAATTCACCTGCTTCATATCTTTTCTAGCTCCCTCCAGCCAAGTTACTTTTGGTATGCAAAGTACTGCGTCCTTGACAGACATTTGAGGAAGCTGCAAGGAAGACAACAACAAATAGATGAGGTTAGAAAATGGAAGAATAAAAAAGAAAAGAAAGAGGGGGACTGGGGAGGTAGGAAAAAGCCCAATCTGGTGTTCTTGTAGAATGTATTTTTTTAAGAGCTTTTGTTTCTCTAAATTTTGTAAACATAAACCCCTTAAAACCCTAGAAATTAAAAAAGGAAGAAGAAGAAACCTAAACCTTCTTGGAGTCGTCAGAAGTGAGGGCCGTACGTAGAGATGCAGAGACGATCTGTATCAGGAGTAGGGGCCATAAATGTTGCAAAATTTAGAAAGAGAGATCGTGTAGGGTGGGATTTAGGAAGAAGAAGCAAAGTTTTTTTTTTTTTTTTTTTCTTTTTAAAAATAAAATATAACAGGACAACAGGAAGCTAGGTGGTCCCGAAATCACCAAATAATTTGCGCCATTTGTATATGACTAACAAAGAGAAAAAAAATAAAATTTAAGGCTACCGTTTAATTTTTTTATCGATGGATTAGACTAGGGTCTCAATTACAATTCAATATTAAAATTTAGGGAGAACTAGAGTAGTTGATTGAAAAGACCAAATTAATTAATTGTAACACTTTTTCTGTCCCAATTTACTTGTCCCAGTTTGATTTTGGGCACTGTTCACATGTGAATTTTGACTAAACATAGTTATTATGGATCTAGTTTAATTCGTCTAAACATGTACTTTTCAAATATATAATTTTTATAGTTTTTTATTATATAACATATTTTTATTTAAAGTTTTGTCTCGATAGATGTGAAAAAGAGAATGTAGTAAGTAAATTGGTACGGACGGGCGGGGTATAATTTTCAAAAGCACCCTTCTATCTTGTGCAGATTTCCGGAATTTGTAGTTTCCCACCATCAGCCATTCTCCATCACCGTAACTCTCCAGTTTTCCTCAAACGCCATCTCATTTCGACCACCCTCTGTACGCCATAAACAGACATGACTTGAGCTGAAACCAAAAATCATCATAACAAAGAAGCTACCAAAAAAATAAAAATAAATTCAAACCCCTCCAAAGAAATGTCATTATTTAGCAGTGTACATATTTGTAGCACTAATATCCCACCATCAACAAGATATAGTAGTAGTAATAGTAGTACTAATAATAGTTGTTGTTCTTTCTTATTGGGTTCTTCTATCTCCTTTTCATCTTCTCTAATTTTATCTCTTCCTTTTGTCTTTCATCCCCAAAAACAACATCAAAATCGTTGCTGTTGCGCCATTAAAACTGGTAGTCATGATTCATTTGGCCCTGATTTATTGAAGAAACCTGTTATTTCTTCACCATCATCTGGTAAAGAAGATGATGACACTGAAAAATTTGAGAGAGTTAATAATTATGAGAGGGGAACTGATGCTGAAAGATGGGTTGATTGGGAAGACCAGATTTTGGAGGATACTGTTCCTCTTGTTGGATTTGTTAGAATGCTTCTTCATTCTGGGAAGTAAGCACCTTTCATTTTGTTTGAATTTCATGTTTGTTTCTTTAATTTTATGTTTATTTGTTTGGCATAATGGTTAGATTTTTTGTGGATATTGTTTTCTTAGTTGGGGTTTATCTTGAGTTTGTGGCCCTTATTTTTAATTGATTAATTTTGTCAATTTTGTTGATTTTCTTTTGGCGATGGCAAACTTCTTTAGTCTAATAATTGTTTGTTCAATTGGTTTTTTTTTTGTTGCATTATCAGATACCAAAGTGGAGATAAACTCTCTGCTGAACATGAGAGAACTATTCTAGAGAAATTGCTTCCTTTCCATCCTGAATGTGACAAGAAAATTGGATGCGGAGTCGATTATATCACTGTAATTTTCTGTCTTTCTCTTCTCTTTTGATTTATGAACTGTTGCTAAATTCTTATAAGTGCAATTTCTAGCTGTCTTACATTGTTTTGTTTTACCTTCTCATTCTTTTAACTTCACTTAATTGAAACTAGAATTATAGAATGTTGTTTTGCGGACGCTGATACCTTTGTGAACCCATATTGCTAATCTTCATAGTTTTAATTTCGATTAGTATTTATCACTTTAGTGAATATGGTTTTATTGCCACTCCTATGGTTTGGAAATTGATATAATTGCATGCGATAGTTTTTGGTGTGTACTGCGCTTGTGTGATGTCCGAGATTGATGTGATATGCAGAAGTAGATGTGTTTAAGTATTTGATGTTCTCCTATCTTACGGTTCAATGGTATGTTTTTTTTTGAGATGTTGGTCATATAAGGCATAAGCTGCTTGAGAGCATCTATGATGCAGTAGGGGTTGAAATTTTGTTTCTTCTGCAACTTTAGTTAGTGCTGTAAGTGTAACAATAACTGATTTTGTTTACGCTGACTAAAATTATTAGCAGTTTTCATTTTTCCTTTTGTTAATTTGAGTGGCTTGTAGCTTTTTTTTTGGAACATGTTTCCAAAATGATCTACATTGTAAGACAAATCTGAAAATTAGACCAGTGCATAGAGTTATTTTGATTTGTTCTGGGCTTACTTTTGGTGTATATAAATTTATTATTGATTCTTAACTAATTTTCCAATTGTTCTTTTGATTGGTGTCAATTTAATGTGTTTACTGGGTGTTCTTATTTCAGAGGAAAAAATCTTGACTATACTAAAGTTGGATATAATAATGTTAGTCAGTGTAAACAAAGTTCTTATTTCAGCTAGCATGCACCAGAGGGCTATACTCTAACTTTGTTTACGATAGTTGGACTAATTAACTGTTCTTTTTGTAACAATAACTGATTTTGTTTACGCTGACTAAAATAATTATATCCAGCTAGCATGCACAGGAGGGCTATACTCCCACCAATCTTGCCTACCAATTTAAATAGTATGAATCCACTTAACCCATAAGGAGTCCTTCTTGGTAGCAATTTGCCAAACAATCTTCCCAATTGCCAAGTGGTTCCAAGTAAAGCTATCCGTAACTCTTAATCCTCCAAATTTTTTAGGGGTGCTGACCTTACTGCCCTCACACAAGAATTTTCTACAAATTCTATTAATCTCCTTTAACACAGCAGTAGGCAAGATAAGGATCTGCGTCCAGTAGCTGCAAATGCTCATCAAAACAGAGTTAATAAGCTGCAAGCGCCCAACAAAGGATAGGTGTCTAGCCCAGCTCTTGATTCTTTTGACCATTTTGTTAATTAAACCTTGGCATTGTTGCAGATAGGAGCTCCAAGGTACCTGAAAGGCCAACTTCCACAAGAAAACCCAGCATAGTTGCAAATCACGTCAACCTCCTGCCACTCCATACTAGCATAATAAAACTCAAATTTATTTCTGTTAGTTTTGAGAACAGAGGTGTTTTAAAAAAGATTTAGGCCTTGCAAGTTGCAACATAAGCATAGTTCTATACTTCTCACCTTTAGAAAAAAGCATGAGGTCATCAACAAAGAAAAGGCAATTGAACCTCAAAGTCTTACATCTAGGGTGGAAATGAAATCCTTTTTTACTTCCAACATACTTCATGATTCTAGTGAGATACTCCATGCGGAGCACAAACAAAAGAGGTGACATAGGGTCGCCTTGTCTAAGGCCTATTTTGGCTTTGAAAAAACCATGATTAGCACCATTAATAAGTAATATGAAAATAGTTGTGGTAATACAAGTCATTATCAGCTCCCTGAAATGTTCAGGGAAGTTGAGAGCCAATAGAAGGTTATGCACAAACTCCTATTCTATAGTGTCATAGGCCTTTTGTAGACCTATCTTTAAAAGACAACCTTTAGGAGCATTCTTCCTTGAGTAGTGCCTCACAATGCCTTGGCAAACAGAATATTATCAATAATACTTCTTCCACTAATAAAAGTCCCTTGATTTTCATCCATCAGCTTTTGGAGAACCATCTTGAGCCTAGCACAAATCAATTTAGCAATGCATTTGTAGAGCACTGAACAACAGGCAATAGGCCTGTAATGCATCACTTTAGAAGGACAGACCACCTTGTGAATTATAGAAATGAAGGTAGAATTTAGTTCTTTAAGAATTTTACCATTCCTGAAAAAATCTTGCACAACCTTCGCAACATCCTGCCCAACAATACTCCAGGCACCCCTAAAGAAGCCACTCCCATGTCCATCAATGCCCGGGGATTTATCAATAGGGATATCCAAATTACAGATTTAATTTCTTCAGTTAGAAATCTAAATCCACTAGGGGCCAATCCTCTTGGGATAAGGTGCTACCCATGCCAATGATTTTCTTCTCAATAGGAGCTATATTATCTTTTTTATTTTGCATAAACTGAGAAAAGTGAGTAACAAAAGCAGCACTCACTTGGTCAGGATTAAAAATCCAATCACCTTTTTCATCCTACACACTGTATTAATTCTGTTAAGGTTACCCCTATGGAAAATTCCTGTGTTGTCATCACCACCTAGAGCCCAATCTTCTTTAGATTTTGGTTTTAAAAAGGAGAGACAAGCCTCATGGGTTTCTTTGCATACATTAGAAGCCATAACTCCAGCATGAACCAAATCTGGATAAGAGGGGTGAGCATGTCTTCTATCCTGAGCCTTTTTCTGAATAATGTCACCAGAACATCAGAATTCAGTTTTTTCAAGTCATATTTCAGATTCTTAAGCTTCTGGCAGATTTGGAACATAGTTTGACCAGTGATTTGGCTTCCCCAAGTTTTAGAAACCAAATTTAGGAAGGAGTCAGACATGCACCACATGTTAAAAAAAAAATCTAAAGGGAGTGTTCCCTTTCAGCTCAGGAAAGCATATGAGAAGTGAGAACTGAAGGGGAGTGATCAAACAAGTTTTCAGGAAGGAACATGACCTCTACAGTACTAATCTGAGAAAGCCCTTTCAAATTAGCAACAAGTCAACAACCCTATCCAGCTTGCAAAGGACAACAGAATGCCCATCCTGCTTATTGGACCAAGTAAAAAATCTTCCAAAAAATTTAACATCTTGCGAACCACAATGCTCAAGACAATGCTGAAAATGCTTCATGCAAGTTTTACAATTAAGGTCTCCTGTTTTTTCATTTGGGTTCAAAATAACATTGAAATCTCCAGACATTAACCATCCCATATTCATATTCTTACCAATATTTTCTAGACAATCCCATAGAGTCACTCTCTCTGGAATGCCATTAAAAGCATAACAAAAGTGCAAAAGAAGCTGATTTTGCTTAGAGAAAGAGTTACCTTAGAATGCACCATTTGATTTGAGAAGGCAATAATGTTCACCACAAATGCATTAGGATCACAAGCAACTATAATTCCGCCCCTTCCATGCCATGGAATGTTCGAAGTAATACACCATCCAGGACAAATCTTGAAGGCCCAGCAGCTTGATGTTATTTTGAAGGATAAGATTCTTAACCTCCTTTTGTTTCTCTTTGCTATTGAGCCCTCTGGTGTTCCAAGTCATGATATTATCCATTAGGCAGGGGAGGAATCACCCTCCCTTCCCTATCAACAGCTTCATCACATTCAGTCATGATATTAGACATTATGAAACTCCTCTTCCTCTGCAATGGTATCAAATCTATTTAGTGTCTATCTCTTGAGTAGATTTTTGGTGGGTTTGAGTGTTAGATTTTTGGTGGGTTTGGCTTTGAGGGTTTGACAATCAAAGCCTTGCTATCAAAGGTCACCCAACTTTTAACAGCCCTATAAAACCCTTCTTTATCAGCAAACCGCACCATAAACGATCCCTTTTCTATTTGCGCAACAATATCCACTCCCATTTTGCCCCATATATGCCTAAAGAACCCTTCCATCACTTGCAGTGGTGGATTTGCTCCCAACACTGTAGAAATGACAATGGTTTTCCAGAATTCTATCTCATCCCTGATGTCCTCCTAATCTATCTTTTGCAATGAAGGTGGCGCATCCCTGCGAGCTGAATACTGTGTTGGAAAAGCAACATTCTTGTGAACTGTAGCATGCACCCTAGGGATACTAGCAGAGTTAGACTTAGTATTCTCTCCCTCCTTCCCAACATAGTCAGTATGATGCATATCACCAAACACAAAGCAAACATTCAAGGGAGATACGTTCCTTTGTACTATACCAATGGATTGAGCAGACCCAAAATTCAAGGATCAAATCACATTTGAAGTAGGAGGAGAAATACCTCTACGTACCTGTTTATCTGACTCCACCTCCTTAGCAGCTTTCGTTCCAGATCGTTCCTCAGCATCATCATTGGGGTCCTCCTACAATGATGAGACCTCTAAGTCTGAACACCATGAAGAGGCAGTACCGCCCCTTGTATTAGCAATACCCAGATCATCCTGTCCTTTCTTCCTACTACCAACCTGTACCTTCTTTGCCTTACTGCTTTGAGCACCACCTTAACCCCTCCCTGCACCGCCCTTCCTCAGCCTCCCTCGGCCCCTGGTCATAGCCTCACACAAAGCGGAAAGCGAGAGAGAATTTAGAGAGAGAAGTTTATTATTATTATTAATAGGAACACATCTTTCTTGAGGAGGAGGTATTCAAGTGCGTTACAACTAATTTCATTGATTTGCTTGAGTGAGAATATGGCATGTCCTTCACTTAAAAGTAAGCTCCATTAGTGACCCAGACAAAGTTCTTGGAGTTGAACCACAACTCTCTGTTTGTTCTAAAGGAGAGGAAGCTCATCGAAGGCTTCACCTTTCAAGTATGACTATATTATACGATGTAAAAATGTGCCCTTATAAAGATTGGGGAAACAGGGATCAAACAAAATATTATTTCTGAAATGAATTTTAAGATATCCAGTTCTTGTGCTTGTATTTTTTAAGGGTGACGGATTGAAGGAGAGAAGAATTTTTCCAGAGATAGGAGGTTGACAAATCTTGCATAGTGCTTTTTTTATACTCTTTTTTTTTTCAAAGCAATATATATTTTTATTCTTGAAAGAATAATAAGCGATAAAGATGATTAGTTCTCTTGCTTTCTGACTTGTCTTTCCAGCTAGAATGCTTTTTTTTTTTTTTTGTACTATTTCCATTGCAAATCCTTGTTTCATAGACATCATCTGCAGTGTCCTAATTGAGTTTGTGGACGTTTCTGAACCAATTAATATCAAATTATTGCATACACTTGATACTTTTGGTTTATTGTTTTCTCCTTTTTTGTCTGTGTTGTATCAGCAGTTTGGGTTAGTAGAACTTTAAAGGTGTCATGGCGTGTTTTAAGGGAATTTTGTATAGGTATAACCATATAAAAAAAAAACAACAGTGAAGTCTTCGTCCCAAAATGATGTGTGGTTGTCTAACACAATATCACAAGACGCTCCTGCACTGGTCGAAATGTTATCACAATTGTGAGTTTGTGACTATGTTCTTGACTTTTTTTCCCCTTTGTGTAGATGAAACCAAAAAATCAATGGATGACCAACTAACATGAGAAAGTCTTAAGAAAGAGTAATTTTCATGTCATTTACATTAATTCTCTCTCCACTTGGTTCTATCGTTCACTATTTTTCTCAATCCCTAATAGACTTTATAATTTAGGAAATTTTCAATGATAGCCCCAAGTTTTTGAGTTTTGTCCTTGGTAGTTCTTAATTGCAAATCTCAGTGGTAGCCTTGAGTTTAATGCAAATTTATGTTACTTTATTAGAAACCTTAATTAGTTTGAAAATAACATTTTTATCATATTTTTGTAATGAAAAATAGTTATTAATACCATATTCTTAAGTCTTAACCATAGCCTTAAACTTAGGGTTACCATTGAGATTTAAAATTAAGAATGGCTAGTTGGCTACCAAAGAGAAAACTCAAAAACTTAGGGTTACCATTGTGAATTTTCCTTATAAATTTTTTAGTACTTTTCCTGTCCCTCGCATTTCCATCATTTTACAACTCTTCAAACCTCCTAAACGATGCATCACAAAGTCTTTGTTCGACTAGGCAAAACTATCTTAGATGATTCTCTTTCATCTTATTCTCAATGAGTGTAACACTGTAACCTCTATATCAAACATCAAAGATAACAAAAAGTTTATTTAGGTTTGCATGTGCTTAATTTTCAAACTCAACAAATAAGTAACTTTTCTTAAACAATTTGTTGCCAAGATCAAGTTTTGCGCTTGGGTAACATCCAAAATGAGCTCCCCTCCCGTATTCTACCATAGCAAAGACCTCCATAGGCGCTCTTAAAACAAGCACATTTTGCCCCTACCTGCTAGTTATACTGCCCTAAACAATTTCTAGGATATACAATATGCAAAATCCTTGAATCATCGCTTCACAAATTCTCCTGGAATTGATGTTTCATTGTTGCATCTGCATATCACAACTTATTTCTTGAAGTGTATAAGCACTTACAATACTAACAATTGCTTTCCTTAGAAGAACTTGTAACAACCTATAACTCATCCTATATGCTTCAATCACATTTTTTTTCCCTAGCCAATGATCACCTCATTGCTAGTATTGTTAGTAAGACGCTTTATTTTACAAGATTTAATCTTTAATTCAATTCCAAAGTTCTTCTTTGAACTTTCATACCTAATACGTAGAAGCCTTAGCTCTAATGACACCACACTCATGTAATGTGGGATGTGGCATATCAAGGGTGCTAGGGTGGAACTTGGGGGGCGGGTAGGGCACATACCTTTTGACAACTTATTATTTTTTTCTTTTCAAATAGGTAAAAATGCTATTTTTGTTAAAAAAATAAGCTAATTTATATGTTCGGCCCCCTTCAAAAATACAAAATATCTGTCATGTGATTTTTTTTCCTGGTTGTACCTTTCTGGCACATTGCTTGGGGCAATGCCTTATCAACCCTTGAATACTCACCACTACACTAAACTGCAACACTTCACTGTGTAGGGAAAGCTTGCTACGAGAAAATAATATAGGTTTGTTCTCATTGGATGTGACAAATGCTTACACTACTCGTGTTGTACGACAATCCTCTTGCTTTGTGCGGTTTTGGGAGTTAGAATTTCTAAAATATTTAAACTTATATAAGTACTCAAAAACGGGTATGGGGTTACCGGGATATAAAGCGTTGAAGACTAATTAACAGGTCATAGCTCACCTCAAAGGGAGAATAAATGGGTAAAAATTGTAATCGTTGAGCTTGCAACTTATAGGGCTAAAAAGTGACAAAGATGAGTCTTAAGTGCTTTTCATCAACATCCTCTGGAATTTTGTGTTTGCCTATGAACGAGTGGAATTCTTTTCCAGTAAGAATCACATGAAGCGGCAAATGTTCTACACCATGTGTTAATTGAAGAGTATTACATTTAGAAATGTAATTGTGTGTGATTTGTGAGAAAATTTAAAATGAGCATATGGTAGTGATGAAGCTCATGCGTCATGACTTGTCGCTACTATAGTTTCAAAAGGCACGAGGCTCATCGAGGCGCAAAGGAGCTCTGGAGCCTAGACGCTAGGTGCAAGACTTTTGGATATGAGGTGCGCTTCAAAATTTAATAGAATGTAAGGTAGAAAAGAGATTAAAAAAAGGTATATAAATTAATAAAGTGAGCAGGCGATCAGATGGAGCAGCCACGGGTGTTGATCTTGATGGCAATAAAAAATATTCAAATTAGAGCTTTGAATGTTGAAGAGGGGAAAGGTTCCATGTGAATAGCAGTATAGCACTTGCACATTTGTTAGTTGATTATTGTTATTGGTTTAAGGTTGAAAGGCCTAGTGATACTATAAAGAATGTATTAGGTGGTTTTTGTGAATTGCGGGTTGTCATTTATAGGTGATGGCCACCTCTTCAGCTTTCGAAATCATCCCTAAACCTATTATCCATTCATATGGCACAATGTTTTGATTTGGTCATACATACATGCCAATTGTTATCGAAGATTGTTCGCTCAAAATGTGAAGCCAACAAACGTTATCAATGAAGGGGCCTTAGAATGTTTGGGTTGCTTTGATCAAGTTTGTGATCTCCTAAAAGTGTTGTGATGGGAGACTTTTTTTCCCCAAATGTACGACGTGGCTTATAGGCGCCCCACATTGGAGTCTTTTGCCATTTTGGAATTCACGTCAAAGCCTAGCAATTGTTGAAATCTAGCAAGCTTCCCAACCAAAAATCTCACTTCGATTTCAAATGTTTGACACAAGTCACAAGGCATACACTTTTAATGAGCTTAAAAAGTTTTTCACATGGTGCATACCAAATGTAAGTTTGGTTCCTTAGACTTTTTAGAGATTGAGATGAGAAATGTGATATCCACGAACTTTGGGGATGCATAACGGGTTACGAGCTTTTTCTGCACGTACAAGCAAAGCCTCGGCTATTATACAGTGCGTCCCATCGTGTGTTTTTTCGCCACCTTGTTTCAAAATCATGAAACGGGGACCATAAACATGGATGGTCTTTTGGGTTTTTATTTTATCTTTCATTACAAAACCTATTTTGTTTTGAAAAACTATGCTACGCACCCTTGTCCCTTCCTCTATTGTCGGATTTTCGGAAAGTAGAGAGAGAGCTCAATTAAGACCCTTAATCATGCCCTAATTTTTCCCAAAAAATGTCTCCTGTACAAAACTAACTCACTCCTAACTAGAATAAATTTAAATTAAAAAAAGTGGAAGATTTGAGCCAAAACAGAGTAGACACAACTTGATCATGCTGTATAATAGTGCATGGTCATCTTCTGAGATTGCAAGACTGTCCAGGATCAAGTAGCATGGTGGCTCTAGCAAAGCTCCTGTTTTCGGCCTCAATTTTACTTGTGTTCACACGATCATGTAGGATCAATTAGCAGGTTTGCTCTGAAACCTGCAATCCTTCTTGTTCTGCTCCCACTGTTTTGGGGGATAGCACAGAATTATCCTTATTTGCTCTAAGAAGACGACTAACACACAATTATATTTTGCCTAATATAATTGTTCCATAAAGCAAAATTAAGAAAGTAAGGTCTGAAACCACCCCAATAACTACTAAACTGGTAGGTATCAAGCTAAAAGAAGTCGGTAATATGGTCATCAAGCAGACCAATCAGTTGATACTAGAGGCTAGAGGCAGTGGAAGCCCGGTAGAGATTTTGCACAAGCTTCATAAGGGAATTTGGTTAAAATTCTTTCAATATCGAAGTCCATTTGTGCTTATTCACTTTTTAAGCCTTCTTCTTAGGTTATCATCATTCATCAATGTGATTGATTGGTCATGTCAGTCTCTTTGTGGTTTAAACTGCATTTATTAATTGAATGCTTCCCTTTTTGAGTGTTTGGAACCTGGAATTGCAATAATAAAAATCAAATACCCCTTTCAAGGGTGTTTTGGAAATGGTATGGAGCATGCAACCCTCGTGAAATGTGCTCTCTTGGCCATTAACAAGTAGAGTTTGCAGGGATGAGATTGGACATCTGATACATATTTGCCTGATATAATTGTTCCTAAGCTGGATAGTTTTACTTACGCGAAAAGGGCCTTGAATTCATATTCCATCACATTCCTAAAAAATTATCTAATTCAGGTATTTATAGATTTACAAAGCAATGATCCCACCAGAATGAGGAACACATTTATGATACTCGGGTATTTATAGATTCTTGTACTTTGGTTCCTAGAAAAATCATATGCTAGGGAACACATTTATGATACTCAGGCAAGATTTCAGGATTAGGCTGTGCTCATTTGGTTGATTTAAATTGATGTAGGAAATGGAATTCATGAACTAAAAAACTAAGTTTGTTTTGTTGACAAAAACATAGGAAATACAACTTCATGAGAAACTCTATTCCATACAAAAATGCAGGTTGTCTGCTCGTCTCTTTCTTAGTCCTCCCTAGGTAATTGAGTTTCCCATGGTCTAATATATGTGACCAACAATTAACTTTTCATGTAATGGAAGTTTCTTTTTAGTCCCCTTTGTTTGTTTGGTTACACATTCGTAATTTTTTTTTTAAATTTAAAATATACTCTTTACACATGAGGGTGTGGGTAGCTCAGTGGTTGAGCCTCTTGGCGGGAGTTTGATCCTCACCCCCAACATTATGTTGGGGCATTTCTACTCCCCCTTCCCCTTTGTGTTAGTAGACATGTACCTGTCAATGAACAAGTGGACAGTATAAAAAAAAAAGTCTCTTTACACATTTCACTTCTCTAATATTTTAATACTCTCTTCCTAATGCTGGAAGGTTAGTGTTGCGCACTCTCACATTCACATAAAAAATACGTTACTATAACCATGAATCTACTTTTTAAACATAACAAATCCCACTAAATTATATCATATCTGCGTTTTGAATAAAGTATCAATTGCTAACCAAACTACTTTAGTAAAATTATGTGCCAAAATAAGTGTCGAGAGTAAGTTGAGATCTAGGGAAAATAACTTTTCCCTTTATGCAATGTATTAATTTTCTTGTTCAAATAGCATTTAGAACAAAAGCAATTTTTTTCCCTTTTTTTCCCACTTGCACCAAACATTTAAAAGAAGGGTTTGTTGATGTGAGAAACTACTTGAAGGTGCTTCAGACTGTTTTAATTCGATCTTTGATCTTTATGCTCAAATTATAGAAGTGGTGTGTAAAATTCAAACTGTTGGCTGGTCTTGAGATTGTAAGGTTGATGCGCTCATAAAATATGTGGTAGAGAATTTATATGGATGCGTAGTATGTTATCATCACTTGTGCAAGAACATAGAGCTGCTGTACCGATTTACCTCTTTTGATGCCTTAAATTAGGACAGGACTCAATAGAAATATTTCTTGACATCACTTAATTGAAATATGTTTCCAATTATGAGACCATATAGCTCTGAGATATGAAGTGATATGCAGCTGTTGTTTTTTTTTCTTCTTCTTTGCCCTGGTGAAATACATATAGATGCCGTTGTTTGCTGCTTGTGGGTGCTAATTTTCATTTTCGGTTGTCAGATCGGATATCATCCTCAGTTTCAAGATTCCCGATGCCTGTTTGTAGTTCGTAAGGATGGTGAGTTTGTTGATTTTTCATATTGGAAGTGCATCAAAGGCTACATCAGGAAAAACTACCCACTCTATGCTGATAATTTTATTCTCAAGCATTTTCGACGGCGAAGACGGTATGAATGAAGTTGGTAACAAGTCCTGAGCATTGTGGAGTTACTAAGATGTATTTGTTACCTTGTTTTTGTTTTCGTATTGTTTATAATTTTTGTAATGATAAAACTCAAAAATCGGGGCAGTAAAGATTTTGAAGTGTTACATACATGTGATGTAAAATTTACTATAATGTTTAGGAATGTGAAAGATCTTAGTGGTTGGAAGCTGCATTGCATTTTGCTCCAATCCTCTAGCTTAACATACGCAATCAAGTTTTCTAGCTATGGTGGGAGGTTTTTGAAAGCTTATTTTTCTTGGAATCCAAATTTGTTTTGTGTCTGGAGCTGCTCAAAGCAAAGAGTAAAGGAAGGAACTTGTTTGTTACTCTTTGCTTCCTTTGTTGCTTGCTCCACCTGTGGTATACATGCATTTGCGTGCAGTCGTTGGTTGAATTGGTTACAAGTGCCCCGTGATCCTTGAGGTCACGGGATTGACATCAGCGCCCCCCTGCCCCTGTCAAAGTAATTTCTTGAAATAAAAGACTTGTGCAGGTATTATATACCTTACCAAAAAAAAAGTTCACTTTTCTTGAATCCTATATTTCTCTTCTGAAAACCAAGGTCACAAGAGTGTGTGGAAGTGTTCCGTATTTACTTTTGATTCTTGTTTTCATAGTTTTTTTTTTTTTTTTGGATTTTTAATAAAGCACCCCCGTGGTCTTAGTAATTCACATGGTACTGAACAAACTTTCAATTTTTACTTGGTACTAGGTTTAATAATAATTCATAATCAACGTAATTGCAAGTGTTGTTACTTTTTACATCACATGCCTTTATATGGCACCCTCAAATGTAAAGGTATTTAAGTAGAATAATGTGAAATGTAGTCAAAGTTTGGTGCTTAAACGCTTAAGTTAATGATAGTTGTTGTTTGCCTTGATTATAAATTAGGAAAAATGAAAACTATTAATCTCATCTTTTATCGGTATTCAACTAATAATCTGAAATTTCACAAAATAAGGAATAATCCAACTTTTGCACCACTTATTCTTTTATTGGGTCTTTTAATTAAGTTTCCTCTTTTCGCATGTTGTAAATGAATAATTAGGCTAATTTCCCATATTGTGTGTTTAATAATTAGTAGAGAAAGGTCACCTTTACCTTTTCTTTAGGTAAGAAGTAAAAAGACTCAATAAAAGAATATTGGGTGCAAAGGTATTATTCCTTATTTTGTGAAAGGTGAGGCTATTAGTTGAACATCGGTGAAAGGTGGTACTATTAGTTTTACCTTTTTCCTATAAATTTTATCAAACCTCAAGGGTACTAGTTGAAAATTGAATGTTTATTAGGTACCACATGAATTAAATTGTCAAGTAAATATTTTAAAAACATTAACAAACTCAATCCTAAATTAAATCTTCTCTCGAATAGGCATTAGGAAATCTTAGGAGATGCTAAATTAACCTCCTTGACTAGCAAGTATGTAGCAAATTCTAAAACCGAGTTTGTCAAGGTATTTTTATCAATTTACAATTCTAATTACTATCTCTGATAATTTAGAAAATTCTCCATAGAAAATATTGAAAACAATCATGAAAATTACATCAAAATCACTAGAACTCAACATGATTACTTCATCAAGCAACCATGAAAAACAACAATAAGAAATTTAGGAAAATTAGCAATCTAATAAACTCAAGCATTTATGGAATCCAATGAACAACCTCCAAAATCCATAGAATCAAGTCGTCAAATCCATAGAAAACCTAACTACTCAAGCATATTTGGGAAAAATCCAAGAGAAGAGATTAAAGGAGAAATTTAAGCAATAAAACAAGAATTAAACCTAAATCTAATAACAAACAAGCAAGTAAAGAAAACAAATAAATATAGTAATTACATACTAATCTACTTGTAAAATATGAAAGAGAGAAGAGTAAAATCGAGAGAAATTGATTGAATACTTTGAGAAGTGTAGATGACAAGAAAATCAAAGAAAAATTCAAGAATTTAGACCTAATTTAGCTTAATCTGCCCCTAATCTAGAGAGAGAAACTCCTAATACTACCCTAGGTATGACCTAAAGTTCCTAATGACTAAATGAAAACTCAATATAAATATTGATTACATGGTTAAAACAAAAGAACAAGTCGTGAAAACCTTCTGGAGACCCTGCACGACTGTGCAGTAATAAGTTGCACGGGCATGCTAGAGGGGAGAAGCTTTCTGGAAAAAACTGAGAAGGTGTCACGATCGTGCAATTTTCTACTACACGGTCATGTCATTTTTCTGATCTACGCACTAGCATATGATATATCAAATTGAAGCTATTGGAACAAGGAATATTATCCAAGTGGAATCACCTGACAAAGAGATGAAGATAAAAAAATATGAGTCTTTGAATTAGACTATTATGCAAAAGCACTTGAATTGCTTCCAATTTTAGCCCAATTATTCAATAAAACAACTAAATCACAACATTATTAAATGAAACCATGAAATAAACAAATTTTACGCTAAAAGACTAAAAATCAGCGAAATAAATTCTAAAATGCCCGAAAGATAAACGAAAAAAAGCCGGAAAATAGGTCCAAAATGGACCAATCAATTTTATTTTTTTGAAAAAAAAGACTGTCGAGTATGTGCAGCCAGTAGAATTTTACATTATTATCAAGTATTGTCAGACGAGATGGTCAATCTTTGACGCCGGACTCTATGTCCACATTATTATCAAGTATTATCAAGTATTTTCCGTTTTTTTCGAAAAATCTTTTTTGACAGAAAATAATTTCCGAAAATAAAAAAATGTGTTTAAAAATAATTTATACTTAGATTTACTAAGCTAATTAAAAATAATTCAAAAAAAAGCAATATCAGTCCATAGTCATAAGACCACAATAGAATTTTCACCACTCTTTCCATCATTGAGGAGTGCGGATAGTTAAAAAAGGAAGTGCGGATATCATCCCCTCAATAAGCGTGTTATGCTCAAGTCTTCTTGAATCAAATTTGTTATGAATAATAATGAACTGTTTTTATTAAAAATTAAAGTGTACTGCACTGTTTGGGTCGAACCAGAACTGAATGGCAAAAGAGAGCCGACACCAATAGACATCTATACTAGTAGACCACTAGCTAGATCGAGTAGCATTAAGTAATGAAGCTTTTTTTATAATACAAAGTCACTTTCACAAGATAATACCATGACGAGGGGATGAAGACTTGTTCTCGAGTCGTTACTCCCAGGGTGCGAGACCTTAACCAAATTGCCACGCTCAAGTCTTCTTGAACCAAATTTGTTATGAATAACAATGAACTATATATTTTTTAAAAAATTAAAGTCGATTGCACTGTTTGAGTCCAACCAGAACGAAATGATTTGTTATTAAAGAGAACCGACAACAATAGACATCTAGTAGACTACTAGAGTAGAGAGTAGCATTAAGTGATGAAGCTTAGCTAGCTAGCTAGCTTTTTATATATATTGTATAAAGTCACTTTCACAAAGAGGTAATTGGTGTACTTTGTGAAAAGAGTTGGAGAAGAATTTGCTGATGTACAGCAATATATGCCTCCCTACACTTTTAGAAGGTAATAAACCATAATATAAGCAAATTGGCCAACTAGAAAATGACCCTAGCCTCTAATTTATTAGACCATCGAATGAATACCTTCACCATGTGGGAAAGGGAGAAGTTCGTAGGACCACTTCTGACTATAAATACAATTCCCAATGAGATCAGATACATAGATAGATCATCATCAATCATCATCATAAAAACCTTTGGTTTTATTTTTCTTTTTTTAATCAATATTTACACAATTTATTTACTCTGTCTGTCCATTTTTAAATGCTATATAGAGAAATTCGGTGATTTTTAAGGTTGTAGTTCGTATATGTGAACTATGTTGGAGATTAATCCAGAAAAATCTAGATGTGTAATAAAGAAATTTAGATAAATATGTAATCTTGAAAATTGTTGTGTAGAGATTAAGTGATGATGTTTCTAGAAATATTTAGCATCAAACAAGTATAGAAATTCTAGAATATACATGTATATATATGTGATTGATGCATGAGATGTAAGTGAGCCAAAAAAAAAAGAGAGCAGTTAAGTCAAAGAGAGCTCTGTCAAAATATTAGGAGAGGTAAAAACAAAGGTTCTACCAAGAGAGTAAGAGACATGAGCTCTTACAAATACATGTGTACAATTTTTCACTATATATTAACAATAAAAATGTATTCTTGAAATAATATCAATTAAGGTCCCAAAAACTTCCGCATGCGCCCAAATTTCCATCAGTCTATAATATCAAATTAGTAAGTGTGAATTTATAATATCAAAAGTAGTAAAAGTAGAATTAACTAATGTTATGTTAAAAATATAACTGTATTATTGTAATTTTATAAGTTGTCATAATATCAAAATTAAAGTAGTAAACAGTAATAATGAGACATTTATTTTGGGATGGAAAAAAAGAGAAAATGGAGCATGCATTTATTTTGGGATGGAGGGGTAGTTTATTCTAAAAATATTACATGGAGTAATATTATTCTATGGAAATAATTTAGTCGTATTTTCATTAAATTTGTAAGTTTACATGATCTATTAATTAGTCTTAAAAGGGAACATTTATTAATTAATCTTGAAAGGAATCATTCGTTAATAAGTAAACTTGGGTGTTAGAATTAGAATGAAAGTGATGTCATTATTAGTATTGAAAGGAAAAAAATTTCATGAGAATTTGACATGTGACCCTTGATGACGACATCAACATATTATGTTATAGTATATAGGAGTAGTTATAAATGGGTGCTAGAATTAAAATGAAAATGATGTCATCATTAGTTTTGAAAGGAAAAAATTTCATAAGAATTTGACATAAAGATATTATGTTATAGTATATAGGAGTAGTTACAGTATGTTATAGTATATAGGAGTAGTTACAAATTTCATGAGAATTTGACATAAAGATATTTTTTTTTGTTTTTTGATAAAAAAGATATTCTGTTTTAGTATAGTTATAAATGGAAAAAAAAAAATTGAAGTTACAAGGAGTTTAATTTATAAGTTAGAAAATCATCAATTAAGTTTGTTGGATTGTATATATATTATAAAAATGTGATGTGGGGGTCCGAAGATAAGGGTGTTGTTGCCTTGTTGGTGCCCAATTGTGATTTGTAATTGTGATAATAATTATAGTTTTTCATCTTTTAGCAATTAGTAAAACAAATAAAAATAATGAAAATAAAAAATAATGCCACCCAACAAGAAGATCTGCTTGTCTTTGCTTCTTTTTATCCTATCGAACCTGTTCCTGCAGAGATCATGTCTCTTTTTATTCAATTCATTTCTATCTCTCTTATTTTTTTTATTTTTTATTTTTTATTTTTAGTTCTAGAAGGAAATTTTCTTAATTTTTAAAGATGTTTTATATTACTATAATAGCAAATCATCTATAAAGATAACCTTTTGTTTAAAAATCACAAATTTTACATAAAGCTTAACTAGTTTTGAAAGATATTTGATAAAAAATGTTTTGTAAAAAGTTGATTAAGAATATAAGTAATAGATTTTTTAGTTAAAAGTTATGTCACACCGTCATACCATCTATAAGAGAAATGGTATTATTATGATGAATTGCTTCGATACTAGCTGGCTTTCTTTCTTTTTTCCTTTTACCACTCGTATTTAGTTTAATAACTAAAATAAAATTTCATTAATCTTAATCAAAGTGTTATTGGGCAGTATCTACCCATATATTGTGACATATATTATCTTTCTCGTTTTGAGAGTTTTGGAGCTGTGTGCTTGTGTTTTAGATTTTCACCATATATGGTTTAGTAATGAAAATTTATGCAACGTTACATCAAAATAATTCTGTACATTTACAATCAATTGAGTTTGACTTTTGTTCGATATCAGAACTACACTAGATTGAAAACTCCTTGTATAGACGGCTGCATTAAACTGCGGTGTGAAAAGGGTATCCATTATCGTCAAATCTCATGCACAACAATTGTATTTTTGTCAAATTAAAATGTTATTTGATTCAATTTGTTTTGTGTTTCATGATGTCCATCTTTATTGTAGATGTCTTTTGACTTTTTTTAATGAATTGTTTTTATTTCAAACAAAGTATGCAAATACTGATACCAAAATTTTCGCGCTGCACTAAAACAAACTGAACACTCAATCTTCTAGAAATGCTAGTTCATGATATTAAATGACATTGGTCTGGAAAACCCGATACACTACTAGAAAAAAAGTTATTCACGTTGAAAAATTATGTCGTAAGATGAAAATGTGACCCCGTTATAGAAAATGAGGGGTTGTAAATGATTTTTTCCATCGTAAACATGTGACCCCTTCCTAAAAAAGGGAGGCCGTAAATGACTTTTTCAGTTGTGCGTGATCCCATCGTAAACGAGCCAAATTTAATAGAATTTGGATTAGGTATTAGATGAATTTTAACGACGAGCCAAAAATTATCATAAAACATCTACATTTACCATTTAATTTAGGCACGTCATTAATGTGTACATGTCGTTAACAAACCACTTTTTGTTTGTAATACAGTGATATATTGGTCTGAGATCCTTTCCCAAATACAACTGGTATTGCGGGAGGAAAAACTCCTAAACTATAAGGCTATGTTCTTTAGGACTGATCTGGTCTGATCTGATCTGATCTGATCTGATTTGAGTTTGTCTGATCTGATCTGATCTGATCTGATCTGAACTGATCTGATCTAATCTGATCGGATTTGAATTATTTTTATTTTTATTTTTTATTTTTATTTTTATTTTTATTTTTATTTTTATTTTTATTTTTATTTTTATTTTTACTTTTATTTTTATTTTTATTTTTTATTTTTATTTTTATTTTTATTTTTATTTTTATTTTTATTTTTATTTTTATTTTTATTTTTATTTTTATTTTTATTTTTATTTTTATTTTTATTTTTATTTTTATTTTTATTTTTATTTTTATTTTTATTTTTATTTTTATTTTTATTTTTATTTTTATTTTTATTTTTATTTTTATTTTTATTTTTATTTTTATTTTTATTTTTATTTTTATTTTTATTTTTATTTTTATTTTTATTTTTATTTTTATTTTTATTTTTATTTTTATTTTTATTTTTATTTTTATTTTTATTTTTATTTTTATTTTTATTTTTATTTTTATTTTTTATTTTTTATTTTTTATTTTTATTTTTATTTTTATTTTTATTTTTATTTTTATTTTTATTTTTATTTTTATTTTTATTTTTATTTTTATTTTTATTTTTATTTTTATTTTTATTTTTATTTTTATTTTTATTTTTATTTTTATTTTTATTTTTATTTTTATTTTTATTTTTATTTTTATTTTTATTTTTATTTTTATTTTTATTTTTATTTTTATTTTTATTTTTATTTTTATTTTTTATTTTTTATTTTTTATTTTTATTTTTATTTTTATTTTTTATTTTTATTTTTTATTTTTTATTTTTATTTTTATTTTTATTTTTATTTTTATTTTTATTTTTAATTTTTATTTTTATAATTGTAATACTTATTTTTTTATGAGAAATGTAATACATGATTATATTTACTAAAATAATAATAATAATTATTATTATTAATAATTAATATAATAATAATTATTATTATAATCATTAATATTATAATTATTATTATGATAGCCCGTTTCATTTCACCTCTTCATCCAATCTCACTCCAAAACTTCAAAACTTCAAATAATAATATTAATACTAATAATAATACTATTACTAATAGTAGTAGTAGTAATAATCACCGCCGGAAAAGTCATTCCGAAAACTGTCGCCGAAAAACTCGGCCTGAAAACCGTCGCTGGAAAAGTTGGCCGAATGATCATCGTCGGAAAAGTCAGTCCGAAAACCGTCGCCGAAAAACTCGGCCTGAAAATCGTCGCCGGAAAAGTCGGCCGAAGAAGCACCGTCGGAAAAGTCATCCCGAAAACCGTCGCCGAAAAACTTGGCCTGAAAATCTTCGCCGGAAAAGTCGGCCGAATAATCACCGCCGGAAAATTCAGTCCGAAAACCATTGTCGAAAAAGCCGTCCCGAAAATCGTCGCCGAAAAATTCGGCTTGAAAAATCGTCGGCGGAAAAGTCAGCCGAATAATCACCGCCGGAAAAGTCGGCCGAATAATCACCGCCGGAAAAGTCAGTCCAAAAACCGTCGTCGAAAAAGTCGTCCCGAAAACCGTCGCCGGAAAACTCGTTCGAAAACCGTCGTCGGAAAATGTCGAGCGGAAAAACGATGCTCGAAATTAATAATAATAATAAAGAGTAATAATGTCTGATCTGATCTGATTTGAGTTTGTCTGATCTGATCTGATCTGATTACTGTAGCTTTTAAGTCCAAAAGAACAGGGCCTAAGTTGTTTATTCTCTCATCTTTGTTGTAAAAAAAAAACTTGAAATGATAAATCAGTGCATTGAAAAATAATATAAATTTGTGTAGTTTATTCATTTACTGCGTCATGTGAGTTTCAAATAGGAAACGAAGTTTACTTCAAACTTTATGTAGGCATATGTTACTTCCTCCATCAAGGTATGATCCATTTTTTTTTTTTTTTTACAATAAGGTATGATCCATTGGTTAAATGGTTTTGTTTTCATTTTAATGATATGGGACCTTGCATGAAGAGTGCCAACTTAGGTACTATTTTGGTTTGGTGGTGGCAGTGTGTGTGTGTTGGGGGGGGGGGGGGGGGTTGGGTGTAAACCAGGGTGTCCATCGCCGAAAGCAGTGTTGGGTGTAAATTAGGTTGTCCATCGCCGAAAGCAGTGATTAATCTCCTCGCCCTGGGCGCTATACTTAAGGGTAAATGGCTGACCAAGGATCTCTTTTCATTCCCAAGGGTTGGGATTCGAATGAACTTCTGACCTCTTGGTTAAGAGACAAGGTGAGCGACAATCATGCCAAGACCACTTGGTTGGATTAAGGGGTTTTAATCCCCACCCCATTCCCTATAAAAAAAGCTCATGTCCTATAAACAAACAAGGGATTAACTTTAATAAGGATAAAAAATCCTTATCCTCATTACTTATCCCTCAAAACAAACGCTACATATAACCATAAGAACATAAGATATAACAAGATATAAAAGGACTTAACTTTCAATGTGGGACAATCAAGCAATATATTCTTTTGAAGCAACTATGAAGTTATATCTCCAAAATTAAAAATAAAATCATTTTCTTTCTCACTTATTTTCATTTCATTTTCTTAATTTATTATACTAATAAATTATAAACAAAGATGTTACCTAATATTCTCTACTTCCTTCTAATTTATCTTAACAATGATTTTTCTTCCAATTTCATTCCAAACACATCTTGGAGATTAATATTTAAAGTTGTATCTCGGAGATTTGAAAATGTAAATGAAACACTTATTTTGAGATTGAGAGAGTATCGAGTATCGATTAGATCGGTGTAATGTTATTTATTAAGAATAGTTTCTAACCAAGTGAGGAATTATCATGGGACATTTTTTTGGATTTAGAGGGGTGATAGATGTACAGGACAATGCAAATAGCATATAGTCGAATTCTGATACATCTATCACAGTGATAGATATATCACACAATAGGACAAAAATTGGGCAAACAGTGGCGGAGCTAGAATTTTTTTTTTTATCACGGGGCCGAAATTAATATCACACCAAATTTGTAACACCCCATCCTATTATAGCAAAGGTTTGCAGCGGATATAACATTAGAATGGGAATGTCACTCTTAGAAAAGTACAATAAATGGAAGGTTTCCCCATAATTAACCCTGCTTCGAGAATATTTTCATTGGAGGATCTGCTGCTATTAGACTTCAAGTAAAATTATATGTCCAAAATTATCTATTACAAAACTAAGTCATAATAAACTTAATTATTACATTTTTTGGCCAAAAATTAATATTTTGTTTACTTTTAATTAAACGAAAAAATAAATAAATAATTACCAATGAAAATAATATATATATATTTTAAAATGCGTGGAAATTTAAGGGTAAATCAAAAGTAATAGAATGGTACAGAGCAAAAAATCTTACTATTGAGTCTCGAACCTTAGTCGATCTAAGGGAATATAAACAAGCAATCAAACCAATTGAGCTCCTATATTTTTAATGTTTAGGTTCATTTAAAATTTATATATACTAATAATTTTGGGCCAAGGGGGAGGCCGAGGCTCCCGCCAGCCCCCCTTGGCTCCGCCCCTGTGGGCAAATAATATTGCAAAAGATGGGCTCTGATATTAAGTAATTGGAATCGGGTAATAGTATTTTTTTTTTGAATTTTAACTAAGCTTACCAATTAAAAGTTAGTTTTATTTTGGTTATATTGTAAGAGGGTCATTTTGCAAATAATAATAGTTGAGAAATTGCAAGTTAGTCCTGTTACAAATCTATCACTGTGAGTCGCAAATAATTTCTCCAGATAGTCTTCTGTCATTTCAGGATTCACAAATATACGTGATCCACGATGTTGGAGATCCAACGCAGTGGTGTTGACTTTGGAGGGTACCTTACAATTAAAAGGTTATGAGTTGGACTATCCTTGTCCTCTTGACAATTTTAATTAGATAGATAGCTTTTTTGTGGTACGAGTCTTATATTTTATGCTTGAATTTTGTTCTTATTTTCTATTAAGATCTGTTAAATTTGACAGAATATTAGAAACGGACCTAGACAACCCAATATAGAAGAGAAGAGTTCCGTCACTTACAAACCAAATGAGGTTCCTTTCTAAAATCAATTGGTAATAGGAGGAGTAACTCCTAAACTTATAAATTAGTTTATTCCCTCCTACTCATCTTGCGACATGGGACACTCACTAGTGCACATCTATGGGGTTCAACACTCCCTTCACTAGTGAGTGTCCTTAGAATTAGACCCAGTTTAAAGAGACCCACAACCTGGGCTCTGATACCATGGTGGAAGGGCGGTATTAGATGGAAATGAATATTTGTAAAGAAAATTGGATAAATTGGTGTTAAACTAGCACCACCATTGGAATGTATTTTGATTTTTCTTCCAAATTTAGTTATAAATTCATTCTTATTACTACCATTTATGAGTTATGACAGACTACCAAACAGACCGTACCATCTCCGGACCACCATGGCAATTACTTTTACCCAGCAAGCATAACATCCACTTTTCATTTAAATGCCTCCCAATATATAAGACTACTACTTAACTGGTTGTTTGAATTAATTATCTCTCTGTTGGTGCAACTAATGCCTGCGGCAATTATCTAAAGAGTGCACTTGGGCTTACAATTGAATCTCTGTGTGCCAGTTGCACCATTAAAATAATGATCTGGCAACATTTTTTCAACACACTTTTATAAAATCTATATACGTCTTCCGTGATAATAATGCTAACCGTTGTACTTTGTAGTAACTCACAGTTCATCGTCACCATATTAGTTGCCGCTATAAGTGTCAAGCAGGTCGGGTCGGTATAAAATAGTTCCGGTTTCAGGATGCAACAGATTGAGTGTCAACAGTTTCAGGTCGATATTAGTTTTTTTTATAATTTAAAGTCGTCGAGTTCGGGTTGACCAAGCGAATTGAGAAGTTTTAATTATAACACCCTTTAATTTTACATGTTTTAATGAAATGTATGTACTAAAATGTACTTTAAACTTTCTAAAAAATACAAATTATAAGAAATATCTTCATTAATAGCTAATTTATGACAAATAAATGATATTGTAGTCCAACAAAAGCAATGTTAAATTAAAGTTTTAATGGTAGGAAGTGTTTTTGCCTAAAATTTCAATTCTCATAATATCATAAGTTTGATACATTACTAATGATTTTCTGGTCGAATCAAGTTGAAAGTAGATCGGGTTGGTTTAAGAGCAAGTTATAATTAACAGGTTTTGAATGGGTTCAGGTCATTTTTTTTTGTCAAAACCCATTATTTACAGGTCGGGTAAAAAATTGACAGCTCTAGCTAGTTGCAGCATGCCCCTTTGACATTCAGTTTGAGGAAGGGACTTGAACGTGAAAACAAACAAGTTGTTCAAAAATTATTCAATCCTTAAAACTTTTGCTTTCCTCATAGGCTGTGTTAAAATTATTTTAAGTAATGTTTTTGTTCACACCCTCAAATTACTTCCTCGAAACCTCTTTATCAACTCTCTCCTTTCAATTGTATAGTCAAACTTAACTTTAATGTTAGTTTTATCTCTTCACCGGTTGCAACATATTTCATCATTGAACACTCCCCAAATGTTGCCGCTGCCAAAATTAAACTTTCTACCTCAGCACCACTACATCTCTATTAGTTCGTAGTAATTATTGCCATGTATAATGGGAGCCTACTACTCTAGGCCACAAATGAAAAAATTGAGGAGAAATTATTTTGGTTGCAATCAATACTGTCAACAATATTTTTCGAGCCCCCTACAAGATCTAGCCTAGTTATAGAAGATCGCGACTCTATTTGCGACTTTTTTCTCTTTCATAAAGAAAAGGCTTTAAAATTCTAAATTCACTTTAAAATTCTGCGTTTATATTCCCTCAACTTTTCTCCCCATCTCGAAAGAATTTAAAGATATGAAGGGAGTATGATTTTTTATGTTCAATTCATAATATGTTAAGGGTGATGTTTTATCTTAACTAGAGGCCTCAGGTTCGAACATTAAGAACGCACCAGTTTGTGTTAAGAGAGTTTTTCCCCAATTAGAGCCTGACTCGACTTGAGTTTGGCCTGAATTAGTTGGATCCAAAATGAATTTTAAAAATCGGATAAGATATCCTTATAAATAATCATATTATACGTTAATTACAATCAAGTATTTCATTCGAGCAATAGTCCTAATTAATGTCCCACTTTTTTTTCTTTTTTTATCCTTCTGTTTCTCGTAGTATTTCATTCGTGCAATAGTCCCATCGCTGCTAGCTATGTGCTAGCTAATGCGATCATGAGTTATACTCCGTATATTCTTCAAAACAAACTCAATGCAACTCTTCTTGCTATGTGTTACCTTTGCTTATTTTGATTCAAAGTTTATTAACATGAACTTATTTTCTTACAAATACATGTATATCTCTATTATATAAGCCAAGGGGGGAGCCATGGTGTCCCCCCTAGAAAAGTCTGTATTACCCCTTGAAAATTTCCAATAAATCAATTTGCATCACTCCTAACTATTATGGAAAGTTATTTCAATTTTTAAAATGAAAATATTGCAAAATATAAATTTCGTAAAAATAAAATAAAAATATCCAAATTTGTATTTTTGAATTCTTTATAAGTTGATATCCATATTGATATAGTTTGTCACATAAAAATTTTACATTTCGATTATTGTAGAAATTTAATAGCCACTAGAATATAGTAAATAGATACATTGAAAAATCATGGGATGCAAGGCTAGTACTATATAGCCATGGACTCATGCCGGAACTTGTTCAATTTATCTTGTTTAATTGATGATGAAATAAGCTATGTTACTTCCAAAAAAAAAAAAAAAAAAAAGAAATAAGCTATGTTTTAAAAACATAACAAAAAGACATATATGTAATAATTTGCACTAATATACAAGTACGGACAAGCTCTACCAATCTTAAGATATTAAAAGCATTTTTTATATGGTTATTTTTTAGCGGTACGGTCAAAATGGAATGAAATAAGCATTTCTACCACGTATGCTTTATATTGGTAACAGATAGAGTGGACAATAGGTTGGCTTGAGTTGGGTTCGGGTTGACACATCCTCAACCTAAACTCAATCCATTTAGTAGTCAAATGTGTTATGACTATTCTCGACCCAACCCAACCTTATAATAAATGGGTTGATCCAATAACTCATCGTTTATTAGTAATATCACCTTTTAATCGGCATGAAATTAAATAATGCTATCTATACCACCATACACCTATATTGTTATATCCGTTAGAACAAGAACGTATGATAGCCATACAGAATACATACAAGCCATATTTTTTCATAATTTATTTATACATAACATAGCAGTAATTAAAAACCATCAACCTTTTGAACTCTAATGTTTAATATAAAAACATTAAATTTTAAGACATTACAACTATCGACATAACCCATAAAATAGCTATAACTTAATAAAATGAAAAACAAATTAAATATGAAAGTATTATTATAGGTTAGTATGTCAATTCAACTTCAAACAATTTATTATTATTATTATTATTATTATTATTATTATTATTATTTATTATTATTTTTTTTTGGAAAAAGGTAAGTAATATATTAAGAACCAAACATACCAAAATAGGCAAAACAAATTTAGACACATACAATACAACCATTGGAAATAAACCATTACCACCATTTCATTACCTTTATTTCTCAACCTTGTAATAACAAATTAATATTGATTCCTCTCTAATTTATTCACATTTTATTTTCTTAATTACATCAAACAACAAATAATGATATCACGCGCACTTAATATTAATTAGGGAAATTCCCATTGGTACTACCATGTTTTGGCGAATTTCCAATGGTACTACCGAGTTATTTTTAATCCCAACAGTAATACACTTTATGATTAAATTCCCAAATGTGATGTTACGTTATTAAACAAAAACCGTTAAAATTAACGAAAAGAAATACAGTACTTAACTATAATTAACTAAAAAATTATATCAAAAAAATTAACTAATCATAATTAACAAAACAAGCCCGTAAGTATTAAAACGTTTTGTAAAACCTTAAGCAAACTATTTTTTATACGTAGATCAAGGCACACAAATGAAGGCGAATTGGGAATGCAAATTAGGGCTAATCGCGATCAAGTGACTTTTTTGCAAATTTCGACCTTAAATCGTATCTCAAAAGGGTTAAAATGACCAGTAAAACCTTAAGCATACTATTTTTCTATACGTGTAGATCAATGCGCGAAAATCGAGGCGAATCGGGAACGTAAATTATTGCTAATCAGGTCGTTTTTTTTGCAAATCCCAACCTCAAATCAGATCCCATAAGGGTTAAAATAACCCATAAAACCTTGAGCAAACTATTTTCTTTACATCTAAATCAATGCGCACAAATTGAGACAAATCGGGAACGCAAATCGGGGCTAATCGGGTCGTTTTTTGCAAATTCCAGTCTCAAATCGGACACTTAAAGACTAAAATGACCCGTGAAACCTTGAATAGACTATTTTTTATTATTAGTTATTATTTTTATTTAATTAACGGAATATTCCGTTATTTAACATAATATTCATCCATGATGCTACATGTGAAAATTTTAATCATAATGAGTATTACCGTTGGGATTAAAAAAAAACTCGTACCATTGGAAATTCGTCAAAACACAATAATACCGTACCAATGAGAATTTTCCTATTAATTACCCTTTCGCTTTCTATTTTCTAATCTGTTTCCATTCCATTTACACCCCTAAACCTATACCAAACACCCCAACAATACAATCATTGGAGGAGGTCGGTATGTTTGTGTTGAATAAAATAATGGAGAAACAAACCACAAAACTTCTATTAATACCAACTTGCATACAACCGTGTGCACCAAACAACTACTAAAAATGGCATTCCCTTTATTTCCACACTCTATTATTTTACTAATTAAACATGCATCACATAATCAAGGAATTTAATCAATTTATTACTTAGTTAATTATTAATTAACTAATCATCAACAATACTTCTTCTATTCAATGGAACACTTCATTCCTATACATTTCACTTACTAATTTACAACTTCCTCAAATAAATCAAAATCAACTGCTATACATCCGAATGTGTGGTTGGGTAATTTTGCTTATTTTATAGTTTGTTTTTTTACTCATTTTAAATTTTAAAATGAGCAATAAAACACCTTGAATGCACATAACTCTACGTATATCCGGATGTATAATAGACTCATTGTTAACTTAACAATTAACCCCAAAACTAAACACAAAAACACGAATTCAACAACACAATCAATGTAAAAATAAAAATTGTCCTTATAAACTAAATTCAATTAAATTCAAATCAATCCCAATCTCAAATTTCATGCATCCGTAAACTGATGATGATGATGACCATCATGCGCCGCACCACCTCTACCCGCGGCTGGAAAATAACCCAAACCAGGCGGCGTCAACGGCGGACCATGCCGGCGGTTATTGACGGCAGCAACCCGCTCAAGCGACTGAACTTGAGTCTTCAAGAACTTGACGTAATGAATAGCTTCATCTAACATAGAAGCAGTATCCATTTTAGTACCACCGGGTACAAGTCTCTGGAGGATCCGAATCCGTTCACTAATCCTTTCTCTTCTATGCCGGGCCGCTACACTTTGCGGGTCTTTGGATATCCGAACATTCCGCCTTTTCGGAGGTTTCACCGCTTCCGGGTCGATGTAAATGGGCTGCATCGCCGCTATTCGGAATATCATCTCCCTCATCGCCGCCATCGACGTCTGCTTCGACGACGTCGATGGCGGTCCATAACAACTCCTTTCATTATCATCATCATTATTTTTGTCATCATTACGATTATCATTATTATTATTGGTATTTTCAAGGGTAGGATAAGAAGAAAATGTGGTAGGTAGTAACATATTATTATTGTTACTACTAGCATTGTTATTGTTGTTGTTGTTGTTAGAGAATGAAATTGTTGTTACATGTGGATGTAATGAAGGCGGGCTAAATTGGTGGGCCATACCACCGTCACCGCCACCGCCGCCGCTGCAAGCACTGCCGGAGAATGAAATAAGTGGAGGAGTTGGGCCCGGGTATGATCCGGTTGGCCCGGATTTGTTCATGTGCATCATCATCATCATCTCAATTTGGTCATCTGGGGTAGACTTCAGCAGCTCAATATCCATAGTTTTATTTTATTTTTTTTAATTTTACTGGAGTTTTTTTTTTTTTTTAAATAAAAAATAAAAACTAGGGAATTGAAGTGAGAAAGAAGGTGAGGAGAAGAGGGTGTTAACTGTTAAGACTGGGAGTTTGAATCAGAAGAAAGATGGGGAAGAAGATAGAGAGAAATTAAAGATATGGGGAATAAATAAAAATTATAAAATAAGGTGATATTTTGGAACAGTATTCACTAAATGAGGAAATAAAGTGGTATATATATATATACAAAAATAAAATATAAAAAATAAGAAAAGAAAAGAAAGAAACCAAATTAAACTTTGCAAGTAGAAAAAGGGTGTGAATAATATTTTATAATATCTTGAAGAAATAATTGAATTGTTTTATTAAATAACATAAATGCTCCTGTGATGTATGTGAATAAAAAATTCACTACTCGATTATTATTATTATTATTAGGGGTGAGCATTTTCGGATGCTGGATCATATTCGACCCGAATATTCAATTTCTTATATCATTTTTGTATCCTGATTTGATCAGAAAATTTTGATTAAATATTTTCGGATCGGATCGAAAATTTATATATGAAATTATAAGCCCACCTTAATCACTAACGATTTTTTTTAAAAGAAAGGTATACGGTATGAAGTTAGGTTGTCTTCCTCTCAAAGAAACAACCCAACTTGTTGGCATTTAAAAAAAAAAGAAAGAGAACTTGGCATCCATAAAAGATCTATATCGACGTGCTTAGGGCCCAGTGTCCGAAAGACGCTATATAATCTGCGGACTGATTGGCTTTACAATAGACGTGAGAAGAGGCATAATCACGGAAGTCGTGGAGGATGCTCCGAATATCGTCATTCAAAACTTGAATTTTCCAAGGACAACAGAATTTACTCTGCAAAACATTGATAAGTAAAGTTGTTGAGTCTGGAATTAATTATTGGTTTTGTTTGATTTTTATTTTTATTATTATTTTTTTTTTTGGTTTTGAGGGTTGGGGGATTAATGAATAATTTAGTGTGGAATTAATTATGTAAGCTCATGGTGTGTATGTAAAAAGGAAGGGAACATTATACAAACTTGGAAAATATGATGGCGGTTAGCCTGCAAACCTGCTACCAGAAAGGAATCAAGTGGAAAATTGGCATGCTAAGTTAATAGCAAGAATTCTTATTATTTATATATTTGTCGCGGGCCATGTAAAATCTAATCGCGTATCCTATGAAATTAATTATTCTATAACGATAATACTATTAAAAAAATAGATATTTATTCTTTCAATTAGTTAATAAGTTATTATATATTTATACACTTTTTTTGGTAGCTGTATCATGTATGTCAATGTGAGGATATATGATTGCTTAGGCCATCACTAACAATGACCAAAATAGAGTTTGGTCATGAATTTTCTGGGTCATGGCCCAGCTAGCAATGACCAAATATGGGTCATGGATGACCAAGGTCGAAAATTCGACCAGTTCACCAAATGGAGCAGGAGAAAGGAAAAGGGGGAAAAAAGGAAAAGAAAAAAAAGCTGCAGCTCTTTGGAGATTGTGCCAAGTGGCTTGTTCTGAGCCGTTGATTAAATATAGTCGTTGCAATTTTTGCAACATCTATATCTCAGAATTTACAAAAAAAAAAAATTAAAAAAAATACCAAAATTCATAATTTTTCATGCTCTATCAATAGACACCCATTTTGCTATATTTTCATCACAAAAAAAAATTAGCTTCTTCTAATTGCTATTTTTGTACTAAAAAATATCAAATTTCATACTCTTCATTTCTACAACACATTATATTCTAATTTTCTGAATATATTTTTTAGAGTAATTATGGAGCAAAATTATTTATTTGTAATTACATACATGTAAAAATAAATTACAACACTAATTAGAATAGTTAATCATAATTATTTATTGTTAATTACATTTAAATTAAAACACTTTATTAATTGAAAAAAGGATGAAGAGAGAAAAATATGGGGTGGGGTAAGTTAAAGTAGGAGAGAGAGTATGATGAATGGGTTATTGTTAAGAAGGAAAAAATAAAATTGGTGGGTCATGTAAGGTGGAGGAGAGAGAAGGAGGAAAAAGGGAAGATGAACAAAAAAAACTTGGTCATTGTAGGAGATGGTCTTAACACAATGGTAGAGCAAGGACTCTTCTGGACATTGTCTTGCAGCTCACACCTTCAACCTTGGTCGCTCTTCTGCAATAATTGTTGAACTGACCACAATGCGGAATGGTATTAGTCATCTGCTTGAAGCCGGCTACTTAAATGTGGAGATCGAAGGAGATAACTTACTAGCTATTAATTCTGCAAATAACATTTCTCGACCTCCATGGAAGATAGCACATTTGGTCAATAAAATACAATATCTACTTACTCAGTTTCACACCTACTCTGTTCGGCATATCTATCGTGAAGGTAATCGGGCGGCCGATTGGATCGCAAATGTGGGGCATCTAATCCCGTCTACTTTATGTGTTCAATGTATTCCTCCTTCTCAAATTTGTAATATTCTTGACAAGGATAGATTAGGTATAACCCTGGTTAGAAGGGCTACCTAATCTTCTTTGTAACATCTCTTTATCCTATTAAAAAAAAAACAATGGTAGAGCAAGGGATTAAGAGGACTAGGTAATGATCCGTGTTAGATTCTCACCATGCCACACGCTTTATCTGTCAAGGTTATTTTCTGAGGTAGGAGTCGTGTATGAGTCGTGTATACCTTTTATACTTTCTCATTTTGTTTTAAACGCAACAAATCCAATGACACATGCTTATTAGTGATTTTTTTTCATGTTGAGAGATGATTAAGAACGAAGTGTGAGCGTATGTGATTGAGTTAATAAATTAAAGGAAAAATTTCCTTAAATAAGACAACTTTTTCGTAGTATTCTACAATTAAGCCAACCTTTGTATAATCCAGAAATAAGCCAACATTATATTACCATCCCCTTTGAAGCCAAATTTAGGTCGGATAACCTATAACTTATTTTACATGTTAAAAATTTTCCTTTATTTTCCTTGAACTCAACTTGACTTCTCTCTCACCTCCCCTTTTCTCACTTCACACCCTTCTCACTCCTTCCTATCTTACCACCTACAACCACCGGTAAACTACAACCGCTGCTTATTGTTGCTGCTATTGCCGCTTATGACTGCTATCGTTTCTGTCCTCTCCCTTTTTTTTTTCCTTTTTTGTGATCCATTGGGTTTTAGGGTTTGAGGTTTGAAGGGGTTCGATTGTGAGGGCATGAGGTTCAATTGGGGTTGCGGTGTTGGGTTAGGTGGATTTCGATTGGGGGGTTGTTGGATTTGATGGAAGGGATGGTTTTTTTTTTATTGGGTTTGGGTTGTTTTCGAGCCAAAATTTGGGTGGTGGGTGGGTGTCCTTTGTCGGTTTGGTGGGGTAGCGATTTAAGGTTTAGGTGGGGTGGTTTATTAGGGGTGGTTTGTGGTGGCGATTCGTGGTAGGAATTCAGTGGCTTTGTGATGTGGGTGGATTTGGTTTAGGGATGGGTGGATTAGTGGCTGTGGTGGGGCAAGGCTAATGGCGGTGATGGGCTGGGTTCGATTGTTAGTTGTGGCGGTGGTAGGGTTGGGATTGGTGTTTAGTAGGTGGGTTATATTAAAAAAAAAATTAATCACAGTTAATTGTGATTAAGTATAATTAATGATAATTAACCTCTTATAACTTGTATTAACAAGCACTACAAAGAAAACCATCTTTTAGCGACGGAAAATTTCCGTCGCTAAAGAAAAAAAATCTGTTGGGATTACACTAACATCCAGATAAGGGTGGGAATAGAGTTGAAAAATATATTCCACCTCAAGGGTGTTGGGAAAAATTGGTACGAGAGCGGAAGCAAAATAAATAAATTGAAAAAATGAATAAAAAATGGACAAGAAAAGTAGAATAATAACACATAGCATAATTTTATCATGGGAAAAACCTCAAAAGATGTGAAAACCCCCAAAACAACGAGCGAGCATTAAAATATCCAATATATGAAAAGGATATGAGAGTACTGTACAACCCCAAAGGGTAAAGGAATATGGCATGACTCTCCTAGAATATTGAATCAAGTTGTCATAGAGAGCTAGGGTTCTCGTGAAGGAGCTGACAATCTCATGAATGAGATAATCTCTTTAAAAGAGATGAAATAATTAGTATTATCTCTATGAGCATGTATATATGTTTGTTTTTTTATGTGCGTATATTAAAACACTGGATTAGTCCCGTGCTATGCACGGTTTTATAAAAAAATATATGATAAATTTGAATTTTTTTTAGACTATATGTAATAACCCGAAAATCCGAGTTAGAAAATTTCGTGATTATTTTTTAGGATTATTCAATTCTAAGCCCGAACTTCGGTTTCAGGCTGGGTTTTTTTAATCTATCATTGTCTTAAACTGGGCCCGGAAGCCCAATCTTGGACTCAAGCTAGCCGGCCACCCTAGGCTTCCTTTAGCCAAGGGATTTGTTCTTATTTAGGCCCATATATCCATTTATTATTTTCATATCTAAAAACCTAAATTTTCTTATATAATTATCTTAACACCCAATTATAAGATCATAACAAACTTACTCCTATTCTCCCTCAACCTCCCACTCTCACGGTCCCCTCTCAAAATCTTTTCTTTAATCTCTTCTTGTTCTTTTGCAATTCCATAGAAGAACGAGGCTTGGAATTCTAAACAAACTTATCTTTCAAACTCTAAATTAAGAAGTTGATCAAGTGCCCTTCGTTTGTGGTTGTGCCGTGTGAAAACCGAGTGGAACAAGAAGGTTTCCTTGTTGTTTCTTCCTAATTTTAAGGTAACTAGACTTACCACTTAGATGTAGGATGATTAATTTACATAATTTGATAGAATGGATTGCTAGATTATAGAATTATGATCATGAAACCTTAGATTATTGTTTGAACCATGCGTGTAACATGATGATTATGTTCTTGATGAATTCTTGATTTGTTTACATGTTTCTATATGATTTATTTAATTGTTTATGATTTAATTCATGATTTATGATTGTAAATTGCATGTTTTGATTTAAAGAATTGCATAAAAAATTGATCTTTAATTATTATATATCTTGTTCCACTCGACATTTTATGTACTATAGCAAGTATTGATTTTTATCATGTTCTTGTTGGTTCTTGATGTTTTCAAATGATTCGATGTATTTCTTTAATGATCATTTGTTATAATGCATGATTTATTAATTATAATTGCATGCTTCTTTAACATTAATTATTATAGAATAATTATCACTTTGAATTGTTTTCTTGAATTTTCGAGTCATATGAATAAGAAAGTATGGATTTTTATTAAGTTCTTGAATTGATCTTTAATTTTCAAGCATGATCGTATGATTAAATTAAGTTTAGAATCCTAATCTTGAATTAATATTGTATCATGATCTTCTTCTTCAAAAAAAAAAAAAAAAAAATTGTATCATGATCTTTCCTTGAAATTGCCGTGAATTCCATGATGATTTTGGAGTTAAAGTTTCAATTTTTATTATTGGATTAAGTGCAAAATCGAATCTTTATTATGAAAGTTTATCTGCATGATTGTTTTAAGTTATAATTTATATTTGCATGATGATTTCTTGATGAACTTGAATGATCTCCTTGTTTGCTTATATTTTTCTTGCATGGCCGAATTTTCGCATGATGAAAGGTTGAATTTTTATTTCTTATTTGTGATGATAAGCATGATTACATGATGATTACCTGATTACATGATTACTAGATGATTTATTACGTGGCTTAAAGTATTATCTGGACTATTTACGTGGTTGAGTCAATTACATGCCTTGCATGGTTTCGAATGATAAGTTTCATGAATACTTATCATTCGTCTCTGAAGCAATGTATTTTATGTGAACAATTTACGCGTTTAGATTTAATCAAGGGTTTGATTATGTGTTATAGACTTCAGTCGTGGCGATTATGTATTATCGACTTCGGTCGTGGCGATTATGTGTTGTCGATTTCGGTCGTGGCGATTATGTGTTATCGACTTCGGTCGTGGCGATTATGTGTTGTCAATTTCGGTCGTGGCGATTATGTGTTATCGACTTCGATCGTGGAGATTATGTGTTATCGACTTCGGTCTGGCGATTATGTGTTATCGACTTCGGTCGTGGCGATTATGTGTTTGGTCGTGGCGATTATGTGTTATTGACTTCGGTCGTGGTGATTATGTGTTATCGACTTCGGTCGTGGCGATTATGTGTTATCGACTTTGGTCGTGGCGATTGCTTGTTTAGATTACTGTTGAGTCAATTGCATGATTAGAATTCAGTTGCGTCGGTTGATTGTTTAGAATTTGATTGAGTGATTATTGATTTCAGTTGAGTATTGTTAAGCATACTATGATATAGTGTTATGAAGGCTTTATGTCATTTGTTGTTAAGTCTTGCGCTGTACTTTTGATGACTTGATTGAAGCATGATTGATTTCGAACATTTTTAAACCAGACATTTTTTAAATTTACGAATGGTAATAAGAAAGAAAAAATTATGAATAAAATTCAACTTGATATCCAGTTTCGGATCTAGTTCCAATAATTTCGAACTCGTGATCTGTTCAAGTTTTGAACAAATCCAATTGAATAACTTTAACCATTGATTCACTTTGGTTTATAAGGAATAACATTATCATATATTCATATAGGATATCATTTGATTGGCCAACTTTTAAATATATAAATCTTGTAATTGTTATTAATACACAATTAGAGATCCCACATGATTATCCTATAATATGATAACTTTGTAAACCCTTCAAAGAATTTTGTAACCCCGTCTTAATTATGTAGGCCGTAATTCAAAATTATTAAATTGTTCGACAAGTTGCAAAAAAGAATTTGTGTAACATTTTAATTCATAAAAGGGTTTATTGGTAAACTGTCATAATACCTTTGAGAATCTCATAAAACTGGAGGCTGAGTCACTCCATTACAAAAATAAGCGTGTGGAGTTCCTTGACCCTATTTGAACGTGGAATTTTTTCTTTTGCAAAATTTAGATTTTAATCCCATAAAATTTTTATTTTTTATTATTTATATATGAATCCGTCACTGATGTATGTATTTGATAGAATAACTAATGTATTGTAAATTTTTTTAGATATTATATAGTGAGACCATTTCACAATATTGACCCTTCTTGAATAATGTGAAAATTTTCTTTTGTAAAACATAGATTTTGATCCCATATTTTCGAACTTGCGGGTTTTGGTTCATGTTGGGGGGGAGGTTGGGGTCTGTATGGTGGTGGACAAGGGGCGGCGAAGGGGGCTGGGTGGTTTTGGGGTGGTGGTGGTGTTTGAGGCGGGTGGGGTTGTTTTTTAATTTTGGTGGTTAGGGTTAGGGTTTTGAGTGGTGGGGGAGGGGAGGAGGCTATTGTGGCGCCAGCAAGGGGTGGGGAAGGGGAGGGGGTGGTTTCGGTGGTGGTGGAGGAGGTGGGGGTTGTTTTTGAACTTGGGTGGTGACTTTGGGTTTGGGGTGGTGGTGGTGTATTCTTTTTTTTTTTTAGACAAACAACTTAATAAACTTAACACTTTTGCTTTTCATTCCCCCTCATTTCCATTTTTAAAGTTATTCTCTTTCGCTTTTGATAATCAAATGACCCCTAAAATTACTAACTTACTAGGCTGGCACCCATTTAAAATAACAAAATCCATATCATATATGCATATAATAATAATAATAGCTAGGCACCGAAATCTTGAGGCTTGGTGGTGAATATACGCAGAAATAATTGCATAACAAATAAAGTAGTAATTGAAACTAGGATGTAAAAACAGGTCAAATGGTCGGAAACAGGTTCGGTAAAAAACGGTAGGTAAAAAATAAGTCATATGAGTTCTTTCGGTATCGGTCGTTAACGGTCGGTCTTATTCGGTATCCGGTCGAATTCGGTATTTTCCAAAACAGGTGTCGGTCGGTTTCGGTCTGGTACTTATCGGTTTGGTCGTTTTTCGGTAACAAATCACATTCGGTCGGTCAAAACTGGTTTTTTACAGGTCGTAATCGATACACGGGTCATAATCGATCGGTCAAAATCGGTATGCAGGTCATAATCGGCCGGTCAAAATCGGTATGAAGGTTATAATCAGTTGGTCGCGGTCAAACGTATGTTGTAATCTGTCAGTCTTAAACGATTGATCACAATACAATCGGTCAATTCAAAACTTCGGATCAGATTTTGATATTTCGGGTTAGTTGGCCTAGAATTTTTGGCTAAGAATTTAGAATCGAATAATTATACTTAATTTTAATTTATATTAAGTTATAATTATAAGTTTATTTATATTAAATTTTATTTATTTATTTATTTATTTATTTATATTAAGTTTAATTTAATTTTATTTATATTAAGTTTTAATTAAATGAATTTACAAAAATTTCATCAATTTTTGTCAACTTAGAGAAATCATGTAATTAAGTTCAGTAAAAAACGGGTTCGGTTGTAAACAGGCCAACGACTTCGGTGATAAGGCCGATCCAAAAGGTTCGGTACAATACGGTTTCGGTCAAAATCGGTCGGTCAAAAATCGGTTTTTGGCAGGTTGAAAACAGGTTCGGTTTTAAAACAGGTTCAGTAATGGTCGGTCTCGGTATAATAAAAACAGGTCGGAAACGGGTTCGATTTTGAATTGGGTCGGTACCGGTCGGTTTCGGTATGCGTAAAAGCGGTCGGAAAACCGTTTTGGTATAATTCGAGTTCGGTAGCGGTCTGTATTCGGTCACTAGAAATTAAGTCAAAAACAGGTTCAGTATCGGTCGGTAACGGTCGATCAAATAGGTTTCTGGCCCACATTTACACCCCTAATTGAAACAAGCTAGACTGTACAGGCAGTGAGAAACAAGTATCTAGTGAGGGGATGAACTATGTATACATATTTTTTTTGAAAGGTAAGGAAAATTACTTTTAAAGGTATAAGAGATCCAATGTTAAAGGTACTCCCTCCGTAACGAATTAGTAGCAACATTTGGACTAGCACAGACTCCTAAATGAAATAGGTTAATTGTGGTTTTAGGTGGTATAATGATTAAAGTAAGAGAGAGAAAAGTAAGAGAAGGAAAAGTAAATGGGGTATTATGTGATATGATGATAAAAGTAAGAGAGAGAAAAGTAAGTGAGGTATTGTGTTGTTGATTTTTTTTTTTTTTGCCAAAAAAGGAATAAAATGAAATTGAAAAAAAATTGTTACAAGTATTTTGTCACACCTAAAAATGGAAATTATTGCTAGTAATTCGTTACGGAGGGAGTATAAACTTTCATTTATACATGAAAAATATCAACTATAACATTTATTTGCAAAGAGATGTATTAGTAAGTTAGTAACATGCTGTTAAGGGTTAATGTGGGTGTCTTTAGTAATAAACTAGCATAGTGCCCGTGCGATGCACGGTTTATAAATCTAATTATTAATCCCGTAGGAAACAATAAATTAATTTACTATAAATGGCTTATTTACACACAAAAATTAACCATTGAAATAATAGTCATTAGTCGAAATTGTGGCTAGATAATGCTATTTATTAGATTACAAAAAAAATTTAATAATCCCGTTATTACAAGGTTATTTATTTAATCTAATAGAATGATTTTTTGCCCGTCATCGCATTCTCTAAATCTATAAGCACAATAGTAACGTAACTTTATATCTTACCCACCATTATGGATAAGTATAATATTACCACCACTTATAACCGGCTACCAAACGGGCCGTAAACCGTCATCACATTAGCCCTTAACATCAATTTAGAAACTCACAAATATCTCCCATTACAAGTAAATGTCATAGTTAGTACTGTTCAGATATAATTGAAAGTTCATAGCTTAAAAATTGAACCGCGTATTTCATATCTTTAAAATTAATTTTTCCAAAAATGTAACTTTAGATGTGATCAGTTTTTTCTTTTTAAATTATTTTATTTTCGGCAAAGATGTGATGAGTTCTACCACGAGTTGTTGTCTGCTGTTTTATGGAGTCATGGGCTGAAGTTTTCTAAGAAAATACATACTCGTACTAAATTAGTGTACGTTTTCTGCAGATCTATCTGATCTGCTGCACCATCATCAGCATTCCAGTTTGGACTCACCCTTATATATTGGTAACACCCTTTTTTTTCCAAGGAAAGTGGATAGATATACGTGAGTAATAGCATTCGGTGTCGTGGCGAACGCTTCAGTCTTTTGTATCATTCACCATGTCTACTACAACCTCACTGTACGTATTTGTCAGGATTCTTTATTTTCTTCCTAACAATCGTGGATATGCGTTTTTAACAAATATTAATGTTATTTTTGTCATGCAAGAGGAGAAAAGAAGAACGTATTTGGTAGTAACTTTTGAAGTCGCAATAGAGGTATGAGTAATTGTTTGGGAATATTATATGTGGATGATATATTATTGGGCCTAATGTTGTTTCTTCTATATTAAGCCCATATATTTGATAGGTTGTACATATATAACACAGGAAAATTCACCCAACAAACTCAAATTAATGTTTAACCCAAAACAAGGATATGAACTTGATATTCAACCCACATATATAGAATTAGTATCAAGAACTAATTAAGCATAATCTAATCAAAACATTGAGTAAATGAAATAGAAAATGACTTACAAACACCAAGTTAGTAGGATCTGTTCATCCACTTAGGAAAGGTTTAGAAAGCACCAAGTAGAGGGAATTCTTGACTTTATGGCTAATTAGAGCAATAAATACTAAGGTCATAACCCTAATTAGGTGTCTAATCTTGGCCCTTAAAAGTAAGAAAATGTATGGCCAAGATGAGAGCTTCATTAAACTCAAAATAAAAACATAAGCAGAACCCCCATAACACATTGGGCAAAAGCAGCGATCACTCTCTCTAAGGCTCCGTTTGTTTTGATGGAAAACATTTTCCCGGAAAACGATTTTCCTCCCTCTTTCCATTTTCCTTTGTTTGTTTTGGAAAGGAATGGAAAACAATTTTCCTTGAGATGGAAAATGTAACTTTGGAAAAGGAAAACAATTTTCCTTTTGTGGAGAAGGAATGTCACATTTTCCTTCCTACTCCTTACATCTCCCTTATTCACTCCTCCCATCTTTCCTTCATTTCTATTTCATTTTTTCTTAACTTCAGATCACAAGTTTTCCTCTAATCAAACAAACAAAGGAAAACTTTGTTTATATCTATATTTTCCATTGAAAATTGTTTTCCGTAGAAAATGATTTTCCACAAAAATTGTTTTCCTTCAAAACAAACAGAGCCTAAATTTATGAGCTCTCCTCCGATTAGAGCATTTTGCCTAATAAATTCAGAAATTATATCAGAGAAAAGGAGCAATCTATCTATGTCTTTGCAAGGTCGATCCTTAATTATAAGGATCGGCCGCTCCACCCTCTTGTAGGTGCGCTCCTCTAGAACTACACGTTTTGCCTCGAACCTGCTCAAATCAAATCATGCTACAACATTGCTCTTACTCTCAGCTCCTAATTCAAGCGCAAATTATTAGCTGGACCCGGGACCAGCCAGCTGGCTGGTCCCGAGTCCAACACGACGTCGTTTACATGGTTTTTTTTTATAAAAAAAATAACGCGTTTTATATTTGAAATTTTGCTCTTCTTCCTGCTCTATTTCTCCATTTTTTCCAGCGCGCCATTGTTGCTTCTGCATTTTTTTTCTTATTCTTTAAATCTTCATCATTTTTTTCCGAATTCAATTCTTATTCATCTTTATCAAATTCTAGGGTTTTCGAATTTACTTCATTTTGATTTTGTTTACACGGCTGATAATTTGACTTGTGGTGGAGTTATTTCTAATAATTCTTCGTTTGCGATCGATGATTCTACATTGCAAATTGATGATTCTGCGTTGCAAATTGATGATTCTGCGTTGCAAATTGATGATTCTGCATTGGCAAATGATGATTCAGGTAATTTTTAATTTTTTTAAAAAAATTGTATGACGGTGATGTTGCTAAAGAATATTTTTACATGATTATAATTAATGTTCACAACAATGTTCACATGATTATAATTAATGTTCACAGAATTATATCTAATGTTCACAGAATGATATGTAATGTTTACAGAATTATATGTAATGTTTACAGAATTATATGTAATGTTCACAGAATTATATGTAATGTTCACATGATTATATGTAATGTTCATAGGATTATGAGTAATGTTGACATGATTGTAATTAATGTTCCCAGAATTATATGTAATGTTCATATGATTGTGAGTAATGTTCACAGAATTATATGTAATTTTCACAGAATTATATGTAATGTTTACATGATTATATGTCATTTTCACAGGATTATGAGTAATGTTCACATTATAATGAGTAATGTTCACATATTTGTAATTAATGTTCACATGATTGAGAGTAATGTTCACTGCATTATATTTAATGTTCACACGATTTTCATTACTCTTCACATGATTTTTATATTTAGTTGTAATATGCCTATAATGCAATTGGTGAACATTCTTATTCATTTTGATGAACATTCTTATTTTAGGTGGTAATCAAGAAGTTGCTGTTTTGGAAGTTGATTCTTCTGAGTTGTTATACAAAACTGTTAGGGGTGATGATGAAGCTTATAATTTTTACAATGAATATGCTTTCTCAAAGGGTTTTAGTGTAATGAAGGGTAAGAATAGACGTCGTGCTGGTGGTGAAGGTTGGACAATGAGGAGGTATTTGTGCTCAAATGCTGGGGTTAAAGATGATTCCAAAAAAATGGCACGAGGTTATGATAGGGTTGATATTAGAACAAATTGTAAAGCATTTGTCCAATTTAGTATTGCGACAGATGGGGTTTGGACTTGTTCTAGGCATGACATGGTTCATAATCATGAAATGGTTCCCGTTGATAAGAGACACTTGCTTAGGTCTCAATGGATGATCAAAGACATTTCATGAGTAACTTGACTTCTAGTGGTATTAAAGTGTCCGATGCCGTGCGTGTTATGAGCAGAGAAGCTGGGGGTTCTCCTATGATTGGGTTTACTAAAAGAGATGCGTATAATGCAATGGCTGCGGACAAGAAGAAAGAGCTTGAGGGTTCTGATTGTAAGCACCTGATCAAGATTTTTGCCCAGAGGTATGGTGAACATTTGATAGAATTATTGTGAATATTTATTTTATATTTTGTGAACATTTAGAATAACACAATTTAGGCAAGCAAAGGAATCTGATTTTTTTTACGAGTTTGAGCTTGATGATGATGGCCATTTGATCAGTTTTTTTTGGCATGATTCAAGGATGAAGAGGGACTATCAAGTGTTTGGGGATTTACTTGTGTTTGATACAACATTTCGCACTAACAAATATGGTATGATTTGTGCTCCTTTTGTGGGCATGAATCATCATTGTAATAATGTTATGTTTGGAATGGGATTTATTCTGAATGAGAGAATTGAATCTTTCATATGCTTTTTGAGTTCAGTTGGAGGATCATGTCCTATCACAATGATGACTGACCAATGTGCTGCCATGGCTGCTGCGATTAAGTTTGTCATGCCTAACGTTCACCATCGATTATGCACTTGGCATCTTGGTGAAAATTCGGCGAAAAATATTGGTGCATTACGAGCATTGGAGGGTTTTTGTGAGCTTTTTAACTACCTCCTTAAGTATGTTGAGACGACAGCTGAGTTTGAGCACTACTGGAATAGGTTCGTATGTTTTTCACTTTGAATAAAAGTTTGTGAATATTTGTAGAAAATTGGTGAACATTATTCAATTTTATTGTGAACATTAGGTTATAAAATGTTTTTCAAATTTATGAATTAATGTTCACTTGATTATGAGTAATGTTCACAAGATTATACATAATGTTCACTTGATTATGAGTAATGTTCACAAGATTATACATAATGTTCACATGATTATAAGTAATGTTCACAAGATTATACATAATGTTCACATGATTATAAGTAATGTTCACAAGATTATACATAATGTTCACATGATTATAAGTAATGTTCACATGATTATATGTAATGTTCACTTGATTATAAGTAATGTTCACAGCTTTATAAGTAATGTTCACAGTTTATATGTAATTTTATTTATTGATGTTAAATATTGATTGATGTATTTCAGAATGTTATTGAAGTATGGGTGTTCAAGCAATGGATGGCTTCATAATTTGTATATGATTAAGGAGAAGTGGTGCCCGACATACTCCAAAGATCATTTTTCGGGAGGTGTTTTGTCATCACAAAGAAGTGAATCGACAAACCATTCTATTTCTCATCGGTTAAAGGCGACACATGGTTTGTCTGACTTTTATATTGTTTTTCTTGATGTCATTTCTGATTGGAGAATTAGGGAAAATGGACAAGATTTCAATTGCTTGAAAGGAAACCGTCATTTAGCTTTTGCAAATGTTTCGATACTTAGTCATGCACGTGAGGTGTACACTATTGAGGTTTATAAGATTTTTGAGGAGGAATTTATTAAAGGAACTGGTTGTGATCATGACAATAATAGTGTTTCATTGCCTGAATATAATTATTATGTATGGAGGCCAAAGATTGATTTGATAAAGCATCAAGTGTGCTTTAATAAGGAAAGTCTTGTGATTAGATGCACATGCAAGTACTTTATTGAGATGGGAATTCTCTGTTCCCATTCACTACGTGTGTACCACTTGCATTGTGTCGGCCGCATACCGGACCAATATATTGTGAAGCGTTGGTGTAAAACCGCAATGACGTGTCAATCTGTTGAGGAATTGCGTGACAAGTCAAATGTTGTCCAACCTTCTGTGTGGAGGGCTCAGAAGATGAGATTCCTTTCTCAATTTGTAATGGCTTGTGCTGATATTCCTTTGTGTAGAGATGAATTTGATAGTGGCATGAATTGGTTGAGGGAAAAAATTGAGAGTATTCGTAGACCAATAAAGATTAGTGAAGTTGATGAGGAGGAAGTAGGTATTGAAATGTCGCATTTAAATTGGATTTTATAGGTATTTCTGCCAGGTGATTATGTGTATTTATGTGATGCTATGTATAGTTCAAATTTAGTTTGAACTATTTATTTTGTTTTATGTGAATAATTTCGATTTAATTCGAATTATTTTATTTTGATTAGTTATTATTTATTTTTATTATTATTTAATTAATTAGAATTTTATTATTTAATTTTCTAATTAATTATTTAATATTTTGGGCTAAATCGATTTAAGCATGATTAATCATGCAATTTTTGTAAATTAGCCCAATTAATCACGAAAGCCCAAATTTGGCCCATTTTGCAAGCCAAAAACCGGCCCCCTCCTTGTGCATGGCAAGTTTTGCCACTTGCCTTATGTTCACACCTTAACTAACCTCTATAAATAGAAGAGTTAAGAAAGGCTTGATGATCCTTTTGCTCATTTGCCCATTTAAACACACTTGCCATCTCTTGCCATCAAAAGTTTAAGACACAAACTCCCTCCATTTGCTCCCAATCCACACGCCATTTTGGCTCCATCAACCCCAACATTTGTTCATCATCCATTCCAACTCCAAACTTAAAGATTCAACCTCTATTGATCTTTAAGTATCAAAACACAATCTAAACCTCTTAGTTTGCATTCAAGATCACTAGTTTGGGTTGTTTTCCGGGTTTGTTCATGTGGGTGTTCGTGTGTGAGTTCGTGTGGTGGCCGTGAAGGTGGGTCGTGCTCGTGGTGGTACAGCCGTGCTGTGTTGCTCGTGTGGTGTTCGTGTGCAAGGACTGTGCCGTGCGTGGTTGTGCCGTTTGTGGTTGTGCCGTGTTGCTTGGCCGTGTGTATTAGTTTTCCGGGCAGCAAGTTTGTGTTGATTTTGTGTGTTAATCTTCAATAAGGTAACATACTTTCTCAACTTAATTGGTGTACTATGACTCATAATATAGATTAAAAGATTAGAATAGTTTATTATGAAGTTTTGATCATGTTTTTATGTATGAATGTAATCTGATTTTGGAATGGTTATATGATGATTTTATGGTTGAATATGATGATTTTGTGAATGGATATGTTAGTATTAAGTTTGTTGTTTATCATGTTCAAGTTTGATGATTTTTGGATACTTGGAAGTTGATGATTTTCATTGTTGAAATGTTGAAGTTATGCGTGTATTTTATGTAGTTTGGGATGAGTTCTTGATTCTTGAATGAGTTCTTGGTTGAAGTTCTTGAATCTAAATTGAGTTCTTGATTGAAGATCTTGAATCTTGGATGAGTTCTTGATGAGTTCTTTGAGTTCTTGGATGAGTCTTTATAAGTTCTTGTTTGAGTCTAAAGAATTAAAGAAAGTTAAAGAAAGGATTAAAGAAAGTGATAGGATGTTGTAAGTTGTTGGTTTACACGTTATTTTCTTAAGTCAAGGCGTAAGATGCAACTTAAGAAGTAACTAAGAATGTAAACTTCGGATTAAAGTTAAAGAATGTAAAGATTAGCTTGATTTCGTTACTAGACGCCTGAAACTTAGAGTAAGATTCAATGTTTTTCGGGTTAAGACGTTGCCCCTATCCTAACCGCGGTATTGGGATAGTGATTACCACTATGTCGTCTTTGACATGGATTTCCAGTAAGATTGGTTTCATGGGGTTGGGAGTAAGATTCTCAATCCTGGCATAGTTGGAAAGTTCGATCGCGTAAGAGGCATTCGTACGAGCATAGTCCGGTCTAGTTTATGAATGATTGCGCCAAAGATAAGTTTGGATAGGTTAGTTGAGTCGAGCATGTATTTGGATGGTTTCGCATGATTTGATGTTGTGATTTGCATGTTTGGTTTATGCTATGTTCTTGTGTATTCCCGTTAGGGTAAGACAGTTATGTTACTCGCCACTGACGGTGGACTGTTGTTATTTTTCAGGTAATTCTGATGATGAGGTTCTTGCTTAGCTTTGGGTTAGGCGAGCGCCGTTATTATGATATAGTTGTATTTTTGTTGTTTTATGATTTTGGATAGTATTGAACTATAGTAGTGAAACTTGTATACTTTTGTTATAACTCTGACATGGTTTTGGAGTTACATTTATTAATAGTAGTAATTGACTTTGGTTTAGTAATGTAAAAACTTGTGGGTATTTGTACTTATTGGTTTAGTAATACAATGATTTGAGGTATTGTTTTAATTTTTAAGTATTTAAGTTTGTTAGTTCTGACTATTCGACTCGTCGGTTTCTTCCGCGCCGGTTTAAGCGAGTCGGGTCGTCACATAAATATCAAGGATCCTCCCGTGGTCACGAAAAAATATGAGAGGAATATCAGACCTAAGGGTGCTGTTGAAAAGGCACGAAACAAGGCAAATGCCTGGAGGAAACGAGTGGGTGTATATGCTGACTATCTTAAGAGTACAGCACAAAGTTCAGTTCAGGTATGTTTGAATATTTCAACTGTAATTAGTGAATATTTCTTATGTTTTCAGTGAACATTTATCATAAAAGTGTGAACATTATCAAATAATTATAAGTATTTTCCACAGCAATGTCCACATGATTATGAGTAATGTTCACATATTTATAAGTAATGTTCACATGATTATTAGTGATGTTCACAGAATTAATTGTAATATTCACATCATAATTACTAATGTTCACATGATTATAGGAAATGTTCACATGTTTATAAGTAATGTTCATATGATTATAAGTAATATTCATAGTATTATTAGTAATGTTCACAGAGTTAATTGTAAATTTTACAGGTTTATAAGTAATGTTCACATGTTTATAAGTAATGTCCACATGATTATAAGTAATGTTCACAGGTTTATAAGTAATGTTCACAGGTTTATAAGTAATGTCCACATGTTTATTACTTTTTTGTTGTTTTTTTTTCTTTGATTTATGTGAATGTTTGTTTTGAAGGGTTTTGATCCAGGTGTTGTTGGTTATGTGCATCCAATGGTCGAAGATTCAGATTTAGTTGGTATTTTAGACAATGGTGGTGTTGCTCCTGTTCAGAAAAAGGTTGTGCGTCCTCAGAAGAAAAGGGCACGAAAAAAGAAGGCGCAAGCATCAGGAAATTTTGCAAATGAAAGATCTCAAGTAGTTCATGAACAAGGTCACAATGTTGGACCAGAATTTATACATCAGGATAGAGTTCATGATACAGATAGATTTCAAGCATCAACAAGTAGGCAGAGTGTGGATGGTGATTGTACTTTACGTGATGAAGTTCATAGGGTTGATCCTTTTTTGTTTGATGTAACGCTTTCTTACTTTGAATCATAATATTGTAATGTTCACATGATTTTTAGTAATGTTCACAATTCTAAGCCATGTATAATAACTTTTGAAGGTAAATGTTAGTTCTATCCATATTTTCATTCCACAATATTATCAAACATATCAATTCTAAGCATTTTTTTTTATATAAGATATCAATTCTAAATCCAACTACTAAGATAACTATATATACATTAACCAAAATATATTGTTCATAGAAATACTATCATTATGCATCTTCCGAAGAACCTGTGTCTTTGAAATTGATCTTCCTCAGCCTTGTACATTCCATTATTTCAACCTTGTTTCGATTGCCCCTGTTGAGGATGATTTGGCTGCAGTATTTGGACCTCATGTTCATTATAGCAGTGTCCTGTGAATATTGCAAGTATAATGGTGAACATTTTAGCCAATAGTATGAACATTCGTATACTAGAGCATTTTACTTGAATATATAACACTATTTTATAAAAGATTTTTCATTAAAATTATAACAAAAAATGTTAATGTACTCGAGCATCTTACTTGATCCTTGTTTTTAAATTCACATTCCCAATCATCTTCCCCATTGAACGTTTCCATGTGATGCATCAAATATATGCCACAGTTTGTGATATCTGTATCCAACTTCCATGACATTTCCAATAGCTTCTGTTTGAAGGAACTTACAGCTTTCCAGTTTTCTTTCTTCTTTGTCTTCAACCATTGAGAAACAACATTGAGCTGGAACAAGGAATTTTTTTTTGTTATAATTTAAGCATTCATTTTTTATTTAAGTATTATGTATATGAATAATTAGCATCTTACCATTTTTTTGGCATATCCCCATATTTTGATTTTTGAGTCACTTTTTCTGGCAATAATCGGTTGTCAATGATGAATAACAACTTTTGTTCAATGTCAACACACATCAGATAGAAGTGTCCCTCATACAAACAGGGGAAGAAAAACTGTAACAAAGAGTAGTATGTTAGATATCAAGTGTCCCTTATACACTTATTGTTTACTTTAATTTAATTTTTACTTACCTTATTCAAATTATTGATGGAGGGAATCCCGGAATTTTCAAATTCCTCATCCATTCGAGCAAGTGCAATTGGTATCTTATTCTTCATTGCCATATTTGCTGGACAAACTTTGTTTGTGCAAATTTGGATCTGTAAACATTTAATATTGTATATGTGAACAGGTTTATAAGTAATGTTCACATGATTATAAAAAATGTTCACAGGATTATAAGTAATGTTCACATGATCATAAGTAATGTTCACATGATCATAAGTAATGTTCACATGATCAGAAGTAATGTTCATATGATCAGAAGTAATGTTCACAGAATTATATGTAATGTTCACTAAATAATATGCAATGTTCACAAAATAATATGTAATATTCACATGATTATAAGCAATGTTCACAAAATAATATGTAATGTTCACATGATTATAAGTAATGTGCACAAAAATGTTTAAAGAATTATAAATTATTTTCACATCAATGATCAAACAATTATAAGTAATGTTCACAACAATGTACACATGTTTATAAATAATGTTCATAGTATTATTTGTAATGTTCACATGATTATAATTAATGTTCACAAGTTTATTAGTAAAGTACACAGAAATGTTCACATGTTTATAAGTAATGTTCACAGGTTTATAAGTAATGTGCACAATATGAGTTGATGATAGAAATATTCATAGAATTCATACAAGATTATAAGTAATATTCACATGATTAAATATACCATTATATAACTAATGTTTGAATATTAGAAAATGTCACTTACAAAAGGCAATGTGCCAAAGTAAATCCTGTCACGCTTCTTTTGACTTTCACTAATGACACCAATGTTGAGAATTGTGGCCCATGAGTCAATGATAGAGTTGACTACTTCTTCATTTGGTGCCATTGTTCTAATCTCCTCACGATTTATCGCATTCTCACCATCAAAGTAAAAAACTTCACTGTATTTTGATTAAGGAATGTCATTAAACAATACTAGTAATTGAGGAATTAATATTTTTAGAACAAAGTAAGTAGTACAATAATACATCATGAATTACCCGTCATCACCATCTGAAAAGGTGTAGTCCATGACAGCGGTTTGTAATGCGTCTGCATTTTTGAAAAAATCTTTATATCTCACCATGAAAGGTGAATAGAAACTTTTAGGTTTCTGAATAGCCCTTTGTGGTCTGGTTGATCTGTTCATTGGTGAATACTTGATACAAAATTAGTGAACATTTTATAGTAGTTAAGAAATATGTTTTGTAAAATTAGTATTATGGATTATGTATTACCCCTGAAGTTCTTGATGTTGTTGTTGGTGTTCATCTTGTTGTTGTTGTTGCTGTTCATCTTGCTTTTGTTCTTCCTGTTGCTTCTGTTGTTGCTGTTTTTCTTGTTGTTCCTGTTGTTCTTGGTGTTGCTGTTGTTGTTGTTCTTTCTGTTGTTGTTCTTTCTGTTGTTGTTCTTGTTGGTGTTGCTGCTGTTCTTTCTGTTTCTGTTCTTGTTGTTGTTTTTGCTGGTGCTGGTGCTGCTTTTGTTGTTGGTGTTGTTCTTGTTGCTGCTGCTGTTCTTGTTGCTGTTGCTTCTGCTTTGCTTGTTGTTTTTGTTTTTGTTGCTCATCTTCTCCAAGATGAGTTTCAGGTTCTTCATAGTTTAAAAATCCTTCTTGCTCAAACATTTTGAGAACATCATTTGTACTTGACATTGGTGTTCCCAATCTCAAATCTGTGTCAACCCTTGGCTCTGGTGATAGATTTTCTTGCTTCTCTGAATCGGGAGTTGGGAGAATCCTGAATCCAATGTCAAATGGGTTTTCAGGATCAAATTCTTTTTTTTCCACAAGAACAACTCTTTCTTCTCTTTTGATATGAGCTATTATGCTCTTTTCAATCCTTTCGATTTCTCTTAGAAAGGAAGGACTTTCATATATGTCTTTGTCCTGTGACAGTGAATACACTTGTTCTACTCCTTGTTTCTTCATTGTTTGAATGAAGTCAGTTGCTGTTTGTGCTAGTGTATTGTCTGGTATTACCTCTTGAGCTTCAATAATCATTGAAGTCAATTTCCTCACATGAGGTCCAATCATTTTTAATTCTTCAAGGAACTCATTGAGGAACCCCTGCAATTATAGCAAATGTGAATATTGTTATCAATGCATTGAACATTGTGAGCAATATAGTGAACATTGTTAGGAATATAGTGAACATTGTAAGCAATATAGTGAACATTGTAAGCAATATAGTGAACGTTGTAAGCAATATAGTGAACGTTGTAAGCAATACAATGAACATTGCTAGGTAAAATAGTATTACCTGAACAGTTCTTTCAGATGGTTTTTGTTGTTTTTATTGTTGAGGTGTGTTGTCTTCAGGCTGGTTTTCAACACCCTTCTTCTCAGCATGTTGCTTTTCAGCAGGCTTGTTCTTATCATGCTTCTTTTCAGCAGAGTTATTCTCATCAGACTTGTGCTTTTTCTTTTTAAGGGCTTCCCCCTTCCCAAAACCTTCAACAACTTCAATTGATATCCTATCATATATCATCTTTTTGTCCCATGTTGCTATCAGTGGGAATGTCCTTGGCTGTGAAATTCCTTGTCTTTTAACTCTAACAAAGTAGCAGAGCTATATAAAAAAGTAAAAAATAGGGATTATGAATAATGTTCACATGATTGTAAGTAATGTTGACTAAATAATATGTAATGTTCATATGATTGTATGTAATTTTCACAAAATAATATGTAATGTTCACAGATTATCTGTAATGTTCATATGATTATGAGTAATGTTCACAGAATTATACGTAATGTTCACATGATTATAAGTAATGTTAACAAAAAGCATACCATGAATTATAAGTTATTTTCCCATCAATGATCAAACAATTATAAGTATTATTCACAGCAATGTACACATGATTATAAGTAATGTTCACAGATTTATAAGTAATGTTCATACTAACCTAAGTAATATTTGCATGATTATAAGTAATGTTCACATCATTGTAAGTAATGTTCACAGCATTATGAATGGTTTTATGAATAATAAAATAGGTAGTTAATGTACTTACAGTTAAAAAGCAAATCGGTCCTTTGAAAAAACTTTGTTTCTTAGTCTTGAAATCCTTTGTTGTTTGTATGAGCTGTTGGTGAACAAACTTGCACCAATTTAGGTGTGGTACAACTTGCAAGTCCATCATTGAGTATAAGAACTTGAAGTTGCATTGTGAACTTGCTTTTGAGACCATCAGGCAGTTTACAGCACATACAATAAAGTTGTAGAGGAAGTCTTCATCAGCCGGTGCATCTTTCAGTTCTCCAATGTATCGATTCACTATCTGATTGACTGAAGGGCTTCCAGCTTGTGGCCCAATTCCAAATGACTCCCTCCATCTTGCTAAGAAAGTTTTGAATTCTTCTGTGTAGAAGTCTACTTGTGGCTCAATTATGTCTATCTCTCCTTTTGGAAGACCCATTACATAATGAACGTATTCCTCATCTACCACTACTGTGTTGTTGCGTTTCAGATGAAATGCAGACCCATCTGGATCATACGCTGCAATCAATGCAACATTGAATTTGAGATTGCTAGAAGGGAAGTCAATCTTTAGCAATGCTCCAAGGCCAATCCTTTCGACCGCCTCTATTTTTTCCTTTGTTAGTTCAGGAGCCAGTTTCATGAATAGCAAGTATCCTCCTCTGACTCTTGCCTTTGATTTTTTTTGCTTGCTTTCTTCAACATCAATATCATCATCACGCATGACCTATATTTAATACATTAGGAAAAAAAAGGATTAATATTGTAAACAATATTTTGAAAACAATTTGTGATAGATTTACTACCAAATGTTTATAACAATGTTCACATGAATATAAGTATTGTTCATATGTTTTTAAGTATTATTCACAGGATTATAAGAAATGTTCACAGGCAATGTTCACAGATTTATATGTAATGTTCACAGAATTATGTGTAATGTTCATAGAATTATATGTAATGTTCACATGATTATATGTAATGTTCACAGAATTATGTGTAATGTTCACAGAATTATGTGTAATGTTCACATGATTATTAGTAATGTTCACAGAATTATATGTAATGTTCACATCATTATATGTAATGTTCACAGAATTATGTGTAATGTTCACATGATTATTAGTAATGTTCACAGAATTATGTGTAATGTTCACATGATTATTAGTAATGTTCACAGAATTAAATGTAATGTTCACATGATTATATGTAATGTTCACATGATTATTAGTAATATTCCATGATTATTAGTAATGTTCATATGATTATAAGCAATGTTCATACGATTATTAATAATTTTCACATAAATGTTCACAAAATAAAATATAATGTTCACATGATTATAAGCAATGTTCACAAAATAATATGTAATGTTCACAGCAAATGTTCATATATTTTTAAAAAAGTATAGTTAAACATACCACTTGATGTTTTCCCATTTTTACAATTTTTTTCTTGACTTCATATTCTACCAAATTCTTGTCCTTCTTTGGTTTTTTTGTTTGTTTTTCTTCTGGTTGTTCAATTGCTTTTCTTTTTTTTTTGGTGTTGTTTCTTCAATTGGAAGCTTCTCATCTTGAGCTGCATCTTTAGATTTCAGTGGTTTGGGATTTGGTGCTCTCACCAACTATTTTTTCTTAGCAGCTTTTTGTTGCTCTTCTTTCTTTATCTTTTTCATCACAACTTTTGCTTTTTTGATTGCAACTGATTTCATTCTTTTTTTCTTTGGTGGCTGTTCATATTCATTGTCTTCTTCTTGTTCTGGTTGTTCATCTTGTTGTTGTTCTTGTTGTGGTTGTTCATCTTCTTCTTCTTCTGGTTGTGGTTGAGCATCTTCCTGTTGCTCTGATTCTTCTGAATTTCTGTTTAATATTTTCATATTAGTTTGTATAATTATTATCATAATAGCAGAGAATTGTTTAAATATTATTTTGTAAATTATAGGAAATACATGAACAAATATGGATATGTACCTTGGAAGAATATTTTCCTTTTTGTTTTGTGCCCTAGTTCTTATAATTTTGACAATGATTGGTGGCCTTTTTTTCTTTGGCTCTGAAGATATATGTCAACATGAAATGTATATTGTTTGAATGAGTTGTGTGTATAATGGTGTTAAATTGGAAAATGCAACACAACTAGTTTATCTTTATGTTGCAATGTTGACATGTTCATAAGTAATGTTCACAGAATTACATGTAATGTTCACATGAATAATATATTTCTTTGCAATGTTCATAGGTTTATATGTAATGTTCACAGTTTTTTAAGTAATGTTCAGAAGTTTATACGTAATGTTTTCAGATTTATAATTCAAAGAAATATGTTTAATTTTCACAGAATTACATGTAATGTTCACACAATTAATAGAAATGTTCACAGTTTATATGTAATGTTCACATGAACAATACATATTTTGGTTAATGTGTATATTGGAAAAATGCAATACAACTAGTGTTCACAGAAATATGAGTAATGTTTACATAATTATAAGCAATGTTCACATAATTATAAGCAATGTTCACATAATTATAACCAATGTTCACAGGTTTATAAGTAATAATCACATGAATATAACAAATGTTGACAGAAATATGTGTAATGTTCACAGAATTACATGAAATGTTCACAGAATTACATGTAATGTTCACAGAATTATGTGTAATGTTCACAGAATTACATATAATGTTCACAGATTTATAAGTAATGTATCAACCTTAGGTTTTGAATTTGAAAGGTTAGGGTTTATAATATTGTTAACATTTATGTCTATTACTTTGAACATTTACTTTTAATTGATGAACATTTAGCACAAACATTAGCATTTGAATTTCAAAAGTTAGGGTTTTTTAATTTTATACATGCAAAAACATTAGCATTTGAAATGTTATACATGCAAAAACAAAATGAAAATCATGCTTTATGTTGCAATGTTCACAGATTATCTAAGAATTTTGATATAAAGAAGATGATGTTATCTTACTCTTCTGCCTCTTGTCGTTTTTGAATTTCATCCAAAACTCTTTGAACCGTGCTTTTTGGACTTCCGGTCTTTGTTTGTTGTTTTTTTGCCTTTGCTCTCATGAAATCTACAAGTGTTTGTTTTGAAAGTGATTTTTTTCCCTGCATGTACAAATAATTATAATTACAAACACTTTTTACAAAAAATTCATAATGTTATTAAATTGTTCATGAATTTACAGTAGAACAGTAAGTAAAGAGTAGGGACACAAAGATTTAACGAGGTTCGGCTTCTAAACAAGCCTACGTCCTCCACTCTCTCACCAATATTATTAATCAACTCAGAATAATAACAAGGTTACACACTCAATTAAATGCTACAACTATGTAACACTTAATTCCCCAACTGTTAACTCTAACAGTTCACTCAGTGTTCACAGAACACTCCCCAACCACTTCCCTCTAAGTGGTTCAAATATTACAAACTTAAATCTCCGTAAGTTTTTCTCTTAAAGATGGATATGGAGATAGTTTTGGACTAAGGATAGACTCTCAGAAAATATGACTTGGTTTTCTTTGGAGAGCAAAAGTCTTCTAGGGTTTTTTGCAAAGATTGTTTATATAGGCAAGGAAAAAACCGTGCTCTAGAAGTGTGTTTGGAGACTTGCCTAAATTGTGCAAACCACTTCAGCTGACACAAGTGCAGTGTTCTAGTTTCAGACTTTGTCTCTTTCCACTATGGGAAGAGAGATGTACACTAAAGTCCAAACAAAGTACATTGCATTTAATGAGCAGATTTGGTGTATCAATTTGGCAGATTTCCAAAATACAAGTGATCCAAATTTTTCAAATTATTTTCAAAATGATTTTGAACTCGAAAATCTGTACGGATCACGTGCGTAATACTGAGGTCTGTTCCCACAGTGGTCTCAGTACTACTAAGTCTACATCTGGTAAAGGGAACTGTTCCAAGCTTGTTCTGTGCCTGTTCTTAACTTGTTCTTGGCCTGTTCTCTTTACTGGATGTAAACTTAAAGTCTTTTTGCTCTTTACTTAAAAACACTAAGAATATTTTCCTGAGCCTATTTTACAAGAAGATCCTAGAAATGTAAAAAATAAATAGTTCCAAGCTCTTGGCTTCTGATCTTCAAGTATCTCAAAGCCTTCATGGTTGCTTTGATGAGTCCTCACTTGATTCAACTTGTTCATATACAAATATACATAGACATCAAGTATAGAGGACTGGTTTGTCATCATTCAAATCAAACATGGTTCAACAAAAGTTCTATGGGAAATTCACTCCATTATCATTCAGCACATCAAATTAGAACTAAAAAGATTCAATTCTTTTCATATTTGTCATCCAGTTGGAGAAACTAATCAAGAAGGGGAAAATTTAGCTCATAAAGAACATGATTGTATTAATTTAACATGTTGGTTCCAATCTTTAGAGATCAAATTTTTAAACCACCTTTTAAATTTGTGAAAAAACCACCTTTTATAGGAAATTTTTTGAAAAACAACATTTTATAACACTTTATTTGCGAGAAACCACCTTTAATTTTTTTTGTTGTGAGAATAAATCTTTTTCAAAATTTTTTAAACAAACCATAATCATTTTAAGAGTCTATATCTAAGAATTACAAATCATTCATCAAAAGTTGTCACTTCAAATTCAAAAAATGATCTCACATCTTTATGAGACCATAATCATTTTCGGTTTACTATTTTCTTCTTCATCTAATACTATGAATCGTCTCTACATTTGCCTTTTTTCTAATCACCATTAATGCATCTTCAAGCTACTAAACGGACCTTACATGCAACCAAACAATGGAAATTAAATTTGTAAAAATTATGCTTTTTCATTGTTAATTATATTTCATGTAAAGTCAATTTATCTTGTTAATAAATATCACAAAATCCCTCATTATTTTAAATGTAATGTTATATTCTTATATACCTTAGTTTTTATGCCAAAGTTTTAGATGAAAAAGTTAATAAAATATCGAATTATATCCGTAATTTATTAATTACGACCAATGAGAATGTACATAAAATAATTACACTCCAGAAGAATACAGTAACACAGTCTACAAATAACAGTGAAACTTTTGAAACGAAAAGATACAACGTAGAAAACACAAAATATGAATGTTACTATAGTAAAGAAGAAGAAAGTAAAATCTATAAGAAAAACATGAAGATATTGAAGATATGATGTACATGAAACACCTGAATCTTCTTCAATCTTTATATAACAAAACATAATATGGATGATGTTTGTTATCTTGTTGCCCTGGTGCATTAGATGATATAATAATAGTTCTAAATCTACCATGGTTTCAGGATAGGTACAATGAATTAATAAGTATATAATTACACAAATGGCCAATTCATTGAATTATACACTACTCAGTCATCTTTGACTACAACTTCTCAATATCTTCAATTGGCTTTATTGATCCATTGATTGAATTGGACCAACCACAAATCAACACCTACACACCCCTCATAAACAATTTTCTTTTTTTTTTAAAAAAAAAAAAACTTTACTTTTGAATTTTTTTTTGGAGGATAAAAAGAATTGAAGGAGCCCCCACTTCACATGAAAGAAGTTAGTGTTACAGAGGCACCTTTAATTTGATGTTTATGATTTTACTCCAAATTTTTCCCGGTCCGTGGTCGGAATCAGGTGCTATAAATAATTATAAGACCCAATAATAAAATACCAAGTACTAACTATGGATTATTCTTTTTTACTAGTTTTTTTTATGCAAGCAATTCCTGCTATCTTAAAATAACAATGCAAGTGCGAACTTTGGATTATTCTTTTTTACTATTTTTTCCATTATATATATGCTGATTTAATTTTTTTTTTGATTTATATATGAAAAATTTAGATGTATCTGCTTAATTTATATGTTTTTTTCGGTTTATATATGCTAATTTCTTTCGATTTATAATGCGAAAAAACAGAAAAAGTTAAAAAAAAACTATTGCGGATCATTGGATCAATCCAATATCCTATCTGATAATTTCGAATTTTTCGGATCAAATTTAAATTATGATTTGACCGATCCGAATTTTTTAGATATTTGATATTTCGAATCGAATCCGATTGAGCAGCCCTAATCACAATACAATACATGCTAGAAAATATTGATTATACATCTTCATTCATACTTCGTACTACTATAAAAGGTTTCTTTGAGACACCAAAAAAGCGATGAAAAATATTGGGTGAAGTGCCCAATAATATGGATAACCGTCATCAATTGACTATAATGGTTGTTACATTTACACAAAATTAGATTATATGAGTTTGATATACCAATCACAACCAAAAGGATTAATATATATATATTGAGTCAAGAGTAGATTGTAATTTATTTAATAGCACACATAAGAAGAAGATTAATAAACTGCAAGCAAAAATAACAATAGACATTCTTCTGGTGTGATCTGATCTAATTTTTTAGATTTGATGTAATCTTAACATATTTTTTCTAACATAATTGATATGAACATCTTTTTTTCAGATCTAATATAACCAAATCTAAAATGATAAACAAAGTCTTGAAATAAAGTGAACCAAACATAGGCTATGTTTCCGAAATCCTTTGATTTGAAAGATGTTGTACGTAAGATATACTATGGTACGGCTTGTAAAGATGATTTTTGAAGCCAAGCTAGGTTGCGAGACTTTGCGACTCACCATTCTTTGTCCCATTTTCATGCAAAGAAACATCGCCTTTTGTTTTTCTTTTGTAGTGGGACTCTTTTGTAATTAGTTTTAGGTCGTATATTTAATTAATATATTTACAAGCATATTAGCAGAGAAAAAGAAAATGAATTCATTAACTCAAATCATACCATTTGATTTTCACTTTGTAAACCCTAGCCTCTATCATCCTCTTCTTCTTTTTCTCTTTTTCCTTGAGAAGACTCTATTGGAGTACTACTATTGTAGTTGTGATGATAGATTATTTATTTTTATTTTTTACGAAAAGGTACACGAATACCCTTATACTCGTCTTTTCTCAGGAAACAAGTGCAAGGGGGGAGGGGGATACCAAGCCACTACCGACCCTTGATCACGGGTGGATCATGGGGAAGGTTTGATACTCACCAACGAGCTATCACTAGCTTAGTGTGATGATAGATTATTACTACTCCCTCTGGTAACATATTAATGGCAACGATTTGACATAAAGTAGATATATGGGGGCCTACCGGTACACCGGCAGGACCACCCTATTGACAACCTCACCAAGATGTCGAATGCCGGCACCAGAAGGAGCCGGCCCCTAAGAATTAAGACTGCCAAAAGGCAGCCAGCACATAGCGTACCCTAGAGACGCCATCCTAAGGATAGAGGGCTTATAGGCCGCCGGCCTCTTCAGGCAACAACTAAGAGCCAAAGAGAATCTAGGGCAGTGGTCCCCAGTATCCCACGTGGCACCCATTTAGGGCACCACTCAGGTACACGAACTCCACTCCCTAATTAACAAACTAACTAACTAAAGTAGTAAGGACCGTACACGTGACATCCATCCAAGGACCCACTCAGGTTTGTAACTAACTCTGCATACACGATGGCAAGGGCCAGTCCCAAGGGGACACGTGTCCATGCCGACCTTAAACAGGCCGACAGGGTATTAAACCATTTCCTATAAATAGGAAGTGACCTTACCACTAAAAGGTACACATTCTTTCACTCACAAACACTCTCTCTCTTTCTTGAATTGAATCCCCTTGCCGACTTAAGCATCGGAGGGTCTTTTCCCGGGAACACTCTGGGGGTAGCTCACCGTTTGTTCATTTGTGCAGGCCACGGTCGTGACCACCACTTTGGATCACCACCATTCACGGAGGAGACGAAATTTGTCAGAACAGTAGAGAGAAAAAATGTCAAATCGTTGCCATTAATATGTTACATAGGGAGTAGAATTGTGGATTATTGTATTGCTATATAATGATGTCTCTTTTCATATGTAGCAACACATATAGGGTTAACATTGGAATACAATGATTTTTCTACTCCCTAGACCCTAAGGAATTCTGATATGAGGTTATATATACAAGTGGTGCAACTATTATGACCCTTTTTATCATTCTCATTTCTTATTGCTCCTCTGATAATGTGTACCAATATATGCTCATCAGTTAGGGATTTCTAGCACGATGCTATCAGCGTTTTAACTTTTCGTTAAGCAGATTAGGAGGTTCCACTGCGCGTACGTCTTCTTGATTGAAGATATGTACAAAGGAATAAGGGCTCGTTTACATTAGATGAATACAGATGAACTGAACTGAACTGAATAGAAGTATATTATTTGAACTTAATAGAGATTAACTGAACTGAATAGAAGTGTATTAATTGAACTAAATAGAGATGAACTGAACTGAACTGAACTAAACTAAACTATACTGAATATAATCTGAAGTAAACAAACCCTTAAGTTAACTCAGACATATTAATTAGAATCAATAATTAACTTCCTTCTTTGACATAAAACGCATTAGTTTAGTAATGAGCCATTTTAGAGTTAAAACATATTAAAACTCTCTTAGTTTCCATTTTAGTTGAATTACTTTATTATTCATATAAGAGTTACTTTAGTTTTAGTTTATTTATTAAATTCATTAGTCATGACAATTACTATTATCATCAAGCTACCCCTTTCTATATTTTAGTTTATTTATTTACATAATTTATTTTAGTATTTAGTTTAAGTAAAAGTATTGAGTTAGACCAATTACCTAATTATACACAGCATCAGTGGGATTAAATAAAAAAAAAAAAGGTTTTTCTCAGTTATACCAATGAGGTATAGGGATTTTCTAGCTGTAGCTATGAATTTTGAAAATTTTCTATCATACCCATAACGTTTTTAAAAATTCTTAACGGTAGCCAACAAATATAATAATACTTAACATTGTTAAGTCGTTATCAATAAACTAACATTAATTTTTCACCACCACAACTACCAAATCAACCTAACAAAAGTCCACCACGTCTCTACCTATTTTTGCAAAGTAAACGGTGCTAATGTTTGTGACCTATAATTATGTTTTTTGGCTACAATTGAATTTTTTTACAAACCTCGTGGGTATAACAAAGAATTTTCAAAATTCGTGGCTACGGGTGGAAAATCACAATACCTCATGGGTATAACTGAGAAAAACCCAAAAAAAAATGATGAAATGGACTAAAATTTTACATGGACGTAGATAAATACAACGAGAGCTTTTGAGATATGAAGTTGCCCAAAATAAGATAATACAACACAACCCAATTTCAAACATTTGAGGTAGAGATCTGGTGCACTAACACAGAACCACCGTAACACGATGGCCACCAGCTGCCGCAACAGAGCTCAAGTAGGTGGACGGTTATGAAAACCCATCAGACTCTCCTGTGGATCTCGTCTATTTATTTTAGTGAAGTGTCTCTTGAATGCTTGAGGAAGGATCGAACCCAAGGCTCAAGAACAAGAGATTGAGAGAGAAATACCTAGTCACATAGATGTTGACAAATGTTGATGAATTAGAATTTTTACAGGTAACTAACAACTTTTTTCAGTTGGTTTTTTTTCTAGGTCAGTTTTTATTTTTTCCATGTCAATTTTTTTCACTTTTTTTTAGGTCATTTTCTGTTCTTTCCAGGTTAGTTTCTTTCTAGGTCAGTTCTAATTTTTTCAGGTGGTCGTCTGATAATTTGTATTTGCTTAAAACGAGCTACGTTTAATAAAATAGTGGATATTCTCCACTGGTAAATATCGTCTTCTTTGAGCCCAACCCTCAAGGATTTGTTTTGTTGTAGAACTGAAGTCCTACCCAAAATGCCTCAATTAGATTGTGATATTCACCTCTATATATAGAAGGTTTCGTTCTTTCAAACTTTTGATGTGAGATAATCGAGATAATAGGCACCTATGACAATATCTACTACTGAGCTCCTGTTCAATCAAGGATAGGGTTGTTATAGATGGTATTAGAGCCAGGGCCCATTTCGGTGTCCTATAGTGCCTTCGGGGACGCAGGCTCCTTGAAAGGAGGGGAGAAGATGCATTTATATCTTGGCTATCCCACATCGAAAGTTTAGAAGAACGAAACTTTCTATACATAGAGGTGGATACGTCAACCTAGTAGAAGCCTTAGCTTTTGGGTAGGATCGGACTTCATTTCTACACAAAAGCAAATTCTTACAGGCTATGGCCCAAAGAGTAAAATATCTACTAGTGAGATCATTCACCCAAGGATAAGGGTGTTACATTCACTATGGAAAAAACCAACTCCATCCTTTAGTTGCATTTCTGTGTGATTCACAAGCTGCTATTGTTGTTACAAACAATCAACCCTATAATCATGCATTTTCTTTTGATTTTTGGCACAAGGCCGTCAAAGATTTTTTTTTGTGTCAAATGAAGTGATATCACTAGATTATATAAGGTTTATGAAAAATGTTGCGGATTAGTTGATAAAGTTCAACATTGTAAAACTAGGTTTTGTAAAGTCGAAAAGGTTAGGGTTAATGCTAATTGTATGAATTTTAAGTAATGAAGACTTATTTAGTCACTACAATTCAAAGGGAACATTATGATAATTCGGAAGCAATTTTTTTTTTCCCAATCCCTGCATGTTTTTTTTTTTTATTTTTTTTTATTTTTTTAAACGTGATTACTACTTTTGTGAATGAGGTTGATTGAGCATGCATGCAGGTGACTCTTAATGAATTGATAGCAATATTTTTAGTGATGTAGTTCACTTGATGAGATTACCTACTTACTTAAATTAGATGTGGCAGTGTGGAGACTTTCTTTGATTATGTATTCCATATGGGCTATGCTCTAAATCGCATCTATGAGCTTAGCTTCCAGGTTGAATTGGTGAAGTTTGGCTAGTACAAGTTGTCACTCATTATTCGTGGAACTTCAAAATATTATACAATATTCAAGTGTGACTTAAGTGATGGATCTTTTACTCCCTTTCATGTTCAAGTCGTATGTCGATTAAAAGGAATTAGATCATATAACATAAAGCTCAATATATATGTGTTTATTAAATTCGTAAGACATTGACATTTATAGATCAGAGCTGTTTGTTTTACTCAAAAATAGTTGTCTCTAGCTCTTTCAAATCTTCGAACGAGTGGGGAATTGTTGGAAGTTCTTGATGCAAAATAACAGAGGGGAAAGGAAAAACCAAATGAGACAAGTCCGTACATTGAAAGGTGTATCTTATTTCTACCTAGTTGCATTGTGAAAGGATGGTGAGTAATACGTTACGTACGCCACACTCTTGCGTGCTAGGCTAGGTTGGGTTGGGTCGAGCTGGGGCTGTGAGCCCTCTTTCATTTTGGTACACTTATCCTCATTGAAACAAAGCTCGCCATAAAAAAATTTGAGTTCCAATCAGGTTTAAATTGTGGCATTTGAGATAAGTAATTATTGTTTTATTACGTTCTTTTTGTGCTAACAACTACCATTAAGAGAGGGTTATTAGTAGTTGTTGGTAGCTAGGAATGTAAAAAGTTCATTAAAAAAATTTGACTTTTTATTCATGTCTGGCAGGTACATAGAAAACAATTAATATTAACATAAGAGAAATACTAATATATATAGTGAAGATCAAGATTACAAGCCATAAACGTTATGCTTTATAGAAGCAGTTCAAATCAAAAGGATAACAAGTTTTATTGAGTAAAAATGACATATTCTTCTCAAAATAACATAACAAATAATCATAATTGAATAAATAAGTTTAAATTGAAATGAATTTGTTTACTTTTCAAGTAAAAGAAAACAAAATAAAGGACGTTTTTTTGGAATGAAATTAAATGCAACAAATAAAAGCTGTCAGCTTCAATCCTTCATATTGAATATCATGTAGACATGTTAATTAAGTTTAGCAGGGGCAGTTTGAGCGCTTTCATAACGTGCACGTCCTTCACCTTGGGGTGACCTTATGTACCGTAGTCGTCTTTCCTTGGATAATATCTCTGCTAGCCTATATGTATATCATGCCAAAAAAAAATAATTATATGTTACAAACGTTAGCACCGTTTACTTTGCAAAAAAAAAGTGGGGGCGTGCTGAACTTTTGTTAGGTTGATTTGGTAGTTGTGGTGGTGAAAATTAATGTTAGTTTGTTGTTAACGACTTAACCATGTTAGCTATTATTATGTTTGGAAAAGAAATTCCAGGTCATTCAGAGGTGCTGACTACCATTAAGAATTTTTAAAAACGTCATGGATATAACAGAAATTTTTCAAAATTCATGGCTATAGTTGGAAAATCTCAATACATCATGAGTATAACTGAGAAAAACCCTTTTTTTTCTTTCAAAATTTTTTTCGGAAAAAAAAAAAATCAAAAATAGGAAAACAAAAGTGGTTTACATACACTTTTCTGTTGTCAGTTTTCAAAATTATAATTATGTTAATTAATATGTTTAACTAGTAAGTATTTAATTTTGTGTAGCTTTAAGGATGTTTCATAAATCAATAAATAAGGTATCTTATGAATTTCGTTAAGCAATCTAAGTTATTTTGTGAAGTTTCCTTGATTGCTTCATTGGAAAACTAACCTCTTGAGTATTTGCCCATTTGTTCGACGGCTAGCAGGTTCGGTAGTACCAATGTCCAAATTCACCTTTGTAACTGGTTTTTCAAGCAATTCTTCTCCAACTTTTACTAAGTTTTCTAAGTTTTCCTCGGTTGCAATGTCAACTGATGATAAATCTCCAGATAACGTATCATCCTGCGTTGCATGTAGTAATTTTTTGATGTTAAAATTTTTACCATAATTTAATTTCATACAATGAGCTCATCATCCTAGCTAATTGTTCCTTCATCCTCTATAGAGAGTCAAAGTTATCAAATGAACAGTAGTAAAAGTTAATATGGGACAATCTTTAAGGGGCGGAAGGAGTATTATTCTAACATGAAAATAGTATATGGAGATTTTTATTGAATATTTGCATGCAATCTTAAAATTTATATATAGCAGGTCTCTCGTAAGATAATTTGATGGTATGACAGTCTGATGAAATAATTTTTTCCCTAAAGAATAATAATTAATTATCGTAAAAAGTTTTTTTTTTGTTTTTTAAATTACAAATTTAACTAATTATACAAAAGTTATATACTTATGGTAGCACGTTATAGACCGTGCGTACTGCCAGCCGGTGTAATTAGAAAAATGGTAAAATATTGACAAGTAAGTATATATGTACCTGGATTCATACCAGATGATAAGTACTGCCTCTGTAACATAATAACGACAACAGTTGTACTGTTATTATTTGTGATAGCTGAGGTAAAATATTCAATTGTTACCATTATTATGTTACGGAGAGGGTATGATATATCATACAATGATACAAGTGCGTAGTATATACCTGGATTCTAATATAGTTTTTCTCACAATGGAGAGCTTTGAAGACAGTTTCAAGATGAATATCAACCATATCACCACTTGCTTGGGAAAAGACATCAATCAAAGGGGATGAGCCATCATTAGTGAGCCAACCTAACACCCCCCATTTTGCTGCTATCTCTGCATTGTATTTCTCTTCATATTTAGGAGTTCCAGTTCCTAAGGACAACACTAGATATCTATGATAATCTGATGGTTTTATGGGGAAGAAATCTGGGCTCCCACTATATATCTCATTTGACACTTCATTTATTGCTGCCAATGCCTATAAATAAAAACACATAAAACCAATCAAAACTCTTCATAGTGATTGAAGCTCTATTTAGGGCTCGTTTACTTTAGCTGAGGGTTCGTTTACTTTGGTGTAATACGTTTTCAATGTAAATTGGAAAACTCATTTTCATAGAAATTTTCCAATGTTTATTTGCACGGAAAATACGTTTTACTTCCAAATTTGGGGGAAAAGGTTTCCACTATGGTGTAAAATGAGTTTTCACTCCAAATTTTACATTTTATTTTTTCACCCAAGGTAAACGATGTAAAATGGGAAAACTATATTCTAGGAAAATATTTTACGCTCTAGTAAACAGAGCCTGAATACAAAACTGAACTTAATTGAACTGAACTGAATGGAATTGAACTGAACTAAATTGAAGTGAATACAGCTGAAAGTAATATTTTATAAGAGAAGAAAATTGTGAACTAAACTGAACTGAACTGAATTTAAGATGAAGTAAACAAGCCCTTAGTGTCCGTTTACTTTGGTGTAAAACATTTTCGATGTAAAATGATTTTCTATGAAAAACATTTTACGTTGAAAAACTCATTTTCATATAAATTTTCCAATGTTTACTTGCACAGAAAACAAGTTTTATTCCCAAATTTGGAGGAAAATGTTTCTAATAGGGTGTAAAAATGAATTTTCACCCGAAGTTTTACATTTTATTTTTTCACCCAAAGTAAACGATGTAAAATAGAAAAATTGTTTTCAGGGTAAACATTTTTCGCTCTAGTAAACGAAGCCTTAGTTTTTCAGTTGAATTAATATAGAAGAAATTTGCATTTTAGGGTGACATGGGATTCGAACTTATGATTAGTATGTCACACTGGTTCTGATACCATGTTAAAAGACATCTCAATCAAAGCTTAAACTAATGCTATTATTCAAAAATGTGAGGGCTAATTAATTAATAAAGTGAACAATACCGGATTGTTTGCAGCAACACCACCATCAATAAGATTAAACTCTCGCATTTCTCCGTTGAAGCCTTCAGTCTCGAAATGATGGGCAGGAAGATAAGTTGGTGCTGCTGATGTTCCGATGCATATGTCCGATAGTTTTGCATCCAACGTTGCATTTCTTTTTACCTATTCATTCATAGTATGTATGATACTATATATTATATGTCAACTTCATTCAATTACTACATGAATAGTCATATTTACACACATTCATTTTGCCTATATTCTATTTTTGGAATTTTTTGAAAACTCCCTTATGTTTAAAACGTTTGTGAAAAATAAAATATCGGCCCCTAACATTTTGACACTCAATCAAATGCGCCCCTTGATTTCATAATTACGTCGAATTTAATAGAGATGGGTCCACTTTACCAATTTTCATACTAATGAACGTGTGAATTGACCTTTATAAGCCCTAGTAAATACACACTCCCAACTTGATTCAATTTTAATGTATAGCTTATTGAACTTGGTAAAGTGGGTTCATCTCTATTAAATTTGATAGATTATGACATTAATAGGGTGTATTTACTAATGTCTCAGCTCAAAACAATGTGGGGTTTTATTAAAAAAAAAAACAATAATTACATTAAACCACATGTAATTTTTATATACATTCTTAATTCATAAACACATATAATAACCTTAGGATAATTCATAACCATATATAATAACCTTAGGATTTCATTAGTTTTTCATTACAAATAAGGGTTTTCAAAAGTGACAACTTTAATTCATTTGAATAGCTAGCAATGCCTAGCATGGCAAAAGGAAAGGCCCTAAACTAAATTGTCAACGCAATTATAAGGTAAGGTAATGCTCTATACAGGTCTATGGGTTATATGCACTATCAGAAAAGATACTATTTACGATCAGAATTTCTGTCGTGAAAATGTGACCCTGTCCTAAAAAAAAGAGGCCGAAAATGATTTTTTTTTTTTTGTCGCGATCCCGTTGTCAATGACTCGATTTTAATAGAGTTTGGGTTTGATATTAGGTGAATTTTAATGATGAATTCTAAAACTGTCATAAAATATCTGCTTTTAGAATAGAATTTAAGCCTGTCATTAATGTATACTGTCATTATTAATGGACTAATTATTTTGTAGTGATATAAGCATTAAATATATTTTCGAATCAAAGAAAAATTGTAATTTATGAAATATACTGTAATAAATAAATAAATAATTAGACTAGTTCTTATCTATTTTGAGGTACTTATATACAGCCTTAAGGTTGTCGTTGTAAATATCATTATCTTATTGAAGTAATACATAGTTTGTATTACTCAAGCCAGTTAAATACCGATCCAATTTATAAAGTTGAACCAAGAATATTACTAAAATGTAAAACAATGACGTTTTAATTAATTTAAGATAATATGAGGTAGCTTATGGCCCACTTAAATTATGTTGAATTGCCAATTTAGAAGTTCATTTATCATTAATTGTTATTCCGTTTAATGGTAATGTTTTTTATGTTTGGAATTTTCAATGTGTAAGAATTAAATTCTCTAATGTTATATTTGGATACAAGTATTTCATTTGAAATGATGGATTTAGGTCAAATTACATGTTTGGCAAGTAAAAAAAATTAGAATTGGATTTGGCCCAATTCCCAACCCAAATGCTTAACAAGCAAATGTTGTGTATTTTCATTTCAAATACTTAACAAAACCATGTCATTTCAAATCATAAAAACAACCCAAACAAATAATTTTCATTTGAATTGTAACATTTCAATTTCAGAAATTGAATTCATCAATTTGAAATGAATTCCACATATCCAAAATGACCTAACTACATTCAATTCATAGGAATTTAATAAACTTATTTGGTTGGTAATGGGGGAAGTAAATTCCTATGAGAATTGTAACTTATCAAGAAGGGTGTGGTAATTAAATTCTCATGTTTTGTGGAAATTCAAAATTCCCATGAATTTGCATTGCCCCCATTTTTACTTTTTTGTGTCAACCAAACAACAAGTCAAAATGAAATTCATGGGAATTTTGAGTGCCTATAGAAAAATTGGGCAACCAAACAATCCCTTAGACAGGATTAGAGATCGAATTTGAAATTAATCTTGCAAATATTGTATGAGGTTAGTTATGACGAATTTGAAAGAGACCTATCGTTAAGAACAATTATTATGATTTTATAACAAAATACTCTCTATATATGTCCCATTCTAATTGCATCATTTTGAATTTTTGTATTATAAGATTGCTACATTCTTCTAAAATTGCACTATTTCCGTTTTGGGTGTCAAACATTGTTAACTTTATTAACAGTAAACTACGAAGTATATTACTGCACAAAAAAATCATAATTATTCATGAAAATTTTTGTCTCTAAATGAACACAATCCTTCTCTATATATACCTTGATTAGAGATGAATTTGACGTGAAATGTTTGTAAGTCTCTATAAATGTCGTCCCAAAATTCTTGAGATGAATTAAACAATTTAATTTTGTCAAATTTGAGACATTCATGTTAAATAAGCATTGAATTTTGTCTCTAATTTTGTTTGCATATAAAATTTTTCTTATACATACATCTCAAACTTTAGAATTGAGACGTTTTTATGTCTAATTTAAAACCCCTCACTATATGTCTATATCACGAAACATGTGTTGTACATTGTTATACATAATTATAAACATAGTCATGTAGGTAGTAGGATCTTATTTGAATCATCTTTTCTTTTAGGATCTTTTTTGAGGGGATCTTACTTGAATCATCTTAACGTATATATTATGATTGATTCGCATAATTTTCATTCTAAATAGGATTAAAGAATAGGTGATCAAATATAACTTTACGATACTGTCTGTAGGGATTTTTTTTATTGCAATTTTAGAGGGACGGAGAGAAGATATATAATATTCAAACTATTTCTCGAAAATTGAATTATAAATGAAGAAATAATTCTTTTTAAACGCGCGAATGAAGCAAGTAGTTAAATTTCATAGTTAAAAGTTATCTTCTAAACATTATACGATATTACATTATACCATGCATGATTACTATTCATGTGAGAGGGAGAGGGGTGCCAAAATTAAATTGAGGGGTACCAAAATAATTTTTTCAAAAACGGCATGGACATCAATATTTAAAAGAGGATTGTATGTACCTCATAGCTTGAAAAGATAACTGGCTGCATATGTTTAATGTCATACGTGGGCACCACAATGTTAGTCAATGTTTGACTTAATCTTGTGTTTCCTAACTTTTCCTTAGCGAGTTGATGCAAGTACTCTCCATCATACTTGGGTCCTTCAAGAGATTTCAACACTTTCCTTGCATGACCAAAAAATGACCTACATCACACATACATAATAATAATAATGTTTAATTTTATACACCATGAATCATGATCTTGACTTGTTTTTGCCCCTTAAACACCAACCATTCTTTTCACTGTGTTTTTCACCATATTTTGAATTCTACATATGTCACCACGTACTTGTTTATACGTTATATTTAATTTTCATGTACATCTACTAAAGATTATTAAAAAAATGCAAATTAATTAAGTGAAACTATTTTACTTGTCCAATTGTCTAATTAAAGGTTTAACATAAACTTTTAATAATGAAATTGCAGCTTTGAACATTCAAATCGTAACTTGCTTTTACCTTGACAAATTAATTATGTTTACTTGTCCAATTAAAGTTATTATTGTTGTCTTCGATTAAATCAGAATATCAGATGACCTGATATGATACTTGTTGATTATTATTAAATAAAAAAAAGGAAACAATTAATCAAAGCTTCTCTTTTATCCATTTAAAAATAAAAGATACTCCTTATATTGGTATAATGCGTGGTGTTCAATTAAAGTTGTTACCATATATATTATTATGAGCTTATTATTGTTATAGTTTTTGTCCATAATATATAACTTGTAAAGTGAATGATGGTTGTTTGGTTGAATGGAAAACGAGTTATGAGAATAGAGAATAGAGAATGAAAAACAATTTTTCTTTGATTTTGGGAGGAAAACGTTTTAAACTATGATGAAAAACCATTTTACACTCTAACTTTTCCATTTCAATTTTCAATCAATTTTCATGAAATCAGGAAAATAATTTTCAGTAAAATCATTTTATTTACGCCCTACCAAACGGAGTAAAGGGAATGATCGTAGTTAGATAGTGTTAAATTTATACGTTTCTTGAGGGAAGATGCCAGGGCAATGATCCAAGTAGAATTGTTTGATGTCTTTGGCAGCAAATAATGGGCGTTTATTGTCATTTGGTGCGGCTAGCATGGCTGTCACCAATCCTCCTGTGCTGGTTCCTGCCATTACATCGAAGTAATCCGCCAATCTTGCTTCCTCCCCATCCAATATCTGCGCAATGTATTAAATTTGTGAATTCTTCGCCAAAACGACCACCGAAATCAAGTATATCTAGATCGTTGATTTTCTATGTTAATTAAGTTGATTTTGGTAATTAGATTTGACTTTTATTTTAAATAAAAATTATACATTTTTTTTTTATTTTTTTTTGTAATATATATTATTCATTCTTAATATTTTTGGATTTATCTAAATTATTTTCAGATTTTTAATTTAATTTTTAAATTATCATAACTTAAAACTAATTTAGGTAAATCCAAAAATATTAAAAATGAATTAATGTAACAAAAAAAAATTAATGTTTATTTTTATTCAAAAAGACAAATTTAATTACCAAGATCATTAGTCTAGATTATTTTGACTTAGGTGATCGTTTTTTTTCGACGACCATAGAAGAAACAACCAAATAATTAACATTTTTATATAATTCAATTGCAAGTTGCACATGTATAATCCCTTTTAATCATGCTTTAAAACATTTGATACACTTAAAATCATTCCAAAAATTAATAAACACAATTACATTATAAAGTATTATATAATTACTCCTCCATTTGTATTACATGTGCATCGCACCATTATTTTATTAAATGGTGCGACATATTATTATTATTATTATTATTATTATTATTATTATTATTATTATTATTATTGTTATTGTTATTATTATTATTATCCAAAAATAAAATAAAATAATACCTGAAGTTCATGTTCTAAGAAAGCAAGCATAGTTCCAGGAATAAGCCCACGAACTCCACCTCCATCAATGCTAAGAATAGTAATCAAATCACCATAAGTTGGAGATTGTAGAAGCGAATTAGCTCTTTCCATTATTGCCGACGACATTATTGTTTCAAACTAATTAATTAGTACGTGAATATTTTTGTAATCGTATTAATTAAACTAGTAGGAATTAAATAGAGGAAGATCGATCGAGTTTAATTAATTTTGCCAAAGAAAATAATTAATATTCAGTGTGATATGATAAATTGATAATAATACCATTAGGTCTAAATGGCTTCGGAATTTATAGACAATTTACATCAAAAAAAATAAATAAATTATGATATGATTGACTAGGTAAAATAATGTTCATCAACAACTACAATTAAAAAAAATTCTTTGCTTTATGACTAAATAAATATAGTGATGTTGATACCTCTTTCAAACAAAAAAATGTGATGTTGATACCACTCTAATTGTATATAATTAAAAAACATTTTGGGCTCACTTCATCGGTTGATCATATGCAGACGTTTATCTTATTGGCTAGTGGGATTACTCGTTTACTTGTGGAACAAAAGATAGAAAAGTTAAAAGTTGAATGGTTCCAATTACAATGGAGACACAATCAAATATTATATGTGTAGGTAAAAGTAAATTTGAGACTATTTATTTATTTTTACATGGTAATATAAATCGAACTTTCGTGTAATGATTCTGCCACAAGAATACCCAGCTAGTATTGTCCGTAAATGGAGGGGACATCTAGCGTGTATCAAACTCGTAACATCTCGATTGGTTGCAATGTTCAATCCCCATGCTACTGTACTAGAGCTTGTTCATAAAACTAAGACACTCTATCTATGTAAGTGGAAAGGAGATAATAACTTTTTTTTACATGGTAGGTTAAACCAGACCCTAGCTAGCTAGAGAAAAGACTCCTATTACACTCCAATCTAGCATTTTTCGTGAGACCGTGGATGAGTGGCGTGATCAAAATTCACAATTTCTCAGTTACAAGTTGCACATACATGTCATCATTTCGGTCAAACCCAGCCCTAAAATTCGCAATCTCTCAGTTACAAGTTGCACTGGACAAAGTATTAAAAAGTTGAAATAAATTACATTAATTACACAGATCGAGGCTTGATTTCTTCATACTAGAAAGTATAGTAAAATGGTTATATAACATCCCAATTTTGTTCCTTAACAAGATCTAAAACATATATCAGTTTTTTTTTTATTTAAAAAAAATTGAGGATGCCACAAGTTCTTTCATTACTTGTATACGAATTTTAACATATGACCTTTAATTACGACCAGATATTCAGATGTAGAGGTTATTCCATACGTCAATCCTCAAAACAAACATTGAATGTGCTTTGCTACATTATGGTGAGGTCTAACTAAGGCAATAGCGCTAGAGTTACTCTTTCATCCTACATATGAAGATACAATTCTCATCAACGACTAATCCTCGCACCCAATTCTCATATAATGTCAGCGTTGCGATTCTCAGAAAGCATATATAAATTGTGTTCAATCTACCTTATTAAAAAAAAAAACTACATTATATATATATTTTTCCGAGAACAACATAGCCATCTTTTTTGACCCTTGTCATGAATAAGAATCTTGAATCGATATTGGTCTTGCACGAAAGGGGCAATTACGCATTCAACGTTATTGCAAATAATTTAAGGTAGTGTTTGGATATGTGGAATTCATTTCAAATTGATGAATTCAATTTTTGAAATTGAAATGTTACAATTCAAATAACAATTATTTGTTTGGGTTGTTTTTAGAATTTGAAATGACAAGCTTTTGTTAAGTATTTGAAATACACAACATTTGCTTGTTAAATATTTGGGTTAGGAATTGGGCCAAATCCAATTCCAATTTTTTTACTAGCCAAACATATAATTTGACTCAAATCCATTATTTCAAATGAAATACTAGTATTCAAACACAACATAACAGAAATCGTTACTGCGTATGTCCTTATCAGTTAAAGAAGAAAACCATAAGTTTGGTTGATTATGCGTAATGTTTTTTTAACATGGAGTAATTTTTGTAGGAGACAATTAACGACCGACAAATAATTATAATTGTAGTGTTTTCTTGCTTAGTTTCACAGGACTAGATTGTTAGAAGCTAGATTTTGATAGTAGATTAAATATATACAAGGAGCAAGATAATTAAGTGAACCCTTACAAACACGTGCGGTGTGTTGGGATAATCTCTCCAAATATCAAATACATGTTGTATTATTTATTATGTATTGGAAAAAAAAGAGAAAATGAAAAGATGACATGAGAGGGTGTGGTAACCCTTGGTCTCCAACTCCAAGGTGAAGTAATTGAGTAGTCTTCGCATTTATTACTCTAGGTAAGGGCATTGACTATTGAGGATAAGATTGTTGATAAGGTTGAAGAGACCTGTATGACAAACTTGAGAAAGCCTATAAATATGAGTATTTGGGCACAAAAATAGAAGATGGGTGCACAAATATAGAAGGGTGCACAACAACAACAGAAGAAGGGTGCACAAAAAGGTGTGTACCAAATGTGCCAAAAGTAGTACCTCAAGAAGAGCACAAAAAGAAGAAGAGTGCTAAAGTGAATAGTGTAAAAATGTGAGGGCACGGTTGGGTTGTGTGGGTGTTCGTACAAGTGATGTTTTTGTACAACACCGAGTAAGTGAGGGTGGTGCTAGTGGCGGTATAGTACAAGATGTGTTCTTGTGTCGAAAGTCTTCCAGATATGTTCGTCAGGCGGCGTGCCTCGTTGGCTAGATGATTGTTTGTGGTGATGTTGTGCTAGTAGCTCCACCGTGAGATGGTGTTGGAAGATGAGAGCACAAATACACATGTGTAAGAGGGAGTAATTTTGGTGTGAGGCAAACACAATATTAGTGGGGAGGTGTTTAGGATTAGATTAGCGAAAGTACCAATGTGAAGGGTAAAAGTAGCACTTTATTCTAAACACATGTTGTCTAATATTGTTGTTGTAGTGGTATCAATTGTACTCCCAAATATATATTATAGTGATCGAAGTTTTGTCTCTGGAGATCGGGACCGTGGTTTTTCCCTAGTTTAAGAGGGTTTTCCACGTAAAAATATTGTCTTATTTTCGTACTTTATTTTTCTTCCTGATGGTATTTTTATTAGTCACTCATTTTCTAACATGGTGAGAATCGATCTCATTAGCTCATGCCTGAAATTATGAGGCTTTGTCCATTAGGCAAAGACCCCGTCTTCATATTGTTTTCTTTACTTGAATATAGCGCCCAAAGAACTAATATAGCACCCGAGCGATACACGGTAAATAAATGTAAAAATTAGTTTTACATAAAAATTAAACTAATCTCATTTTATAAGTATTGATGTAGATATTTGCACCGAAAATTTGATCATTAAATAATTACGATATCAAATACCAAATTAAATATGAATCATTAAATAAGAAGCACTAGTATCTATCACATGTAATCTATACCTAGTCTATAAAAATACACATTTGGCTTCCGGATCCTCCCATTCAATCTCCTAAAAAACCTACATTGGCATCATCTTATTCAATCATCCTCATCAAAACATACACCTTACACACTCCTATGCAAATATGCAATCCTTCCCGCTCTTATTAATTTCAAAAAACTTTTTTTTTTCTCTTTAACGCATGTTGTTTAATACTCTAGTGTTCATCCCAATTCCAATAACATTGTATTTCACTAATTTTATCTTGGATGGAATCCCTTCACCTTCTTGCAGTTACAATAATGCGTATGGTAATGCCTTTTATTTTCCATTTGAAGTCCCTAATCTTTAATTTCTCCCTTCACCTTCAATATCTATCCAATACTTAAATTATTTGTTAGATCCAATTTTCTGATTTGATATGAGCGTGAGTATCAATTATTGGTTATATATAGCTTTTGCTTAATTAACTAATTGTAACATTGTGCGTGGTGCCTCAAAAGGTTTTTTGTATCTCAAAGGTGTATAACTAAAGGCTGTATACTGATATTAGATCATGGTACAAAGTAATAATGGCATGCATTACCAAGATTAGACCTGGTTATTGGGCGGGTCAGGGTCAGGCCCGTGCGGGTCGGGTCAAGGCCAGGGTTGATTAAAAAGGTTCAATAGCGGGTCGGGTCGTTAGCGGTTGGACTATCAAAATATTACTCCATAAATATAAATAAAATTTAAGGTAGCCATTAAGGTTTTTTTTTTTTTTTTTTTTTTTGGCAACGGTAGACATTAGTTAAAACAAATGTTTACGAATATATTAATGTAAATTTTTTTTTCAAAATTTTTTTTTTTTGAAAAATTTATTAGGCTATTATTTTTGGCCCTATATTGGCCCTGGTCGATAAGGTCTTGCCCATTAAAGACCCTGTCCAGTAAATGCCCTATAACCTTGACCCTAACCGCATGTCATTGGACTACCTTGTCCAATAACCAGGTCTAACCAAGATTAAAGGTTAATTAAGTAAATGAAGCTAGATAATATGTTCCAACAATCATAAATAAAGTGGCTGGAATAACCTATATCCTTCATACAAAATGTAATTTTAAGGTAGTATATCAGAAATTTAGGGCTCGTTTACATTAGTTGAATAGAAATGAACTGGACTGAACTGAATAGAAGTGTATTAATTGAACTTAATAGAGATGAACTGAACTGAACTGAATATAATCTGAAGTAAACAAGCCCTTAGTTGCAAAATATGCACCCTGCCTAAGCACTTTTTATTTTTTGAACCATGAGAGTGCTTTTGTTTAGTGCAGTTGTTGGGCCAACTTGGATCAAAAACTCTTTCCCATGGATTTTGTCAATTACATCACAAATTAAAAAAAGTAACGAGCGTTCTTCGCTAGTGGCGTATCCATAAATTTATATAATGGGGTCATGTTATAAAAAAGATGCACTCCTCTCTCAATGTTGACATGAACATATTTAGAATAATTTTATATTATGGGGTCACTTTTTACTATTAAATGGGATCCCTTATACTACAAAACATAAAAAAATTTACCAAATTTTATTAAAATAAATAAACATGTTATGTGGTTTCTCAGGTGGCTCCTTCTCCGTTCCAACATCAGTCGGCTCAGCCAACTATCAGCTTATTGTAACAAACATTTCTTAGGCCCGTTACAATAAGTTAACTTAATGTAACTGATATATCCATTACAACAAATATTAGTTTTTGGAACAGGGGCAATTGTAACGACCAATTACCATTACAATAAGTCTATTTTGCCTGTTATAATAAGTCTTTTTTCGCTAGTAGTGCATTTCTCTGGGGGTAGTTGTAATGAAGTTTCTCAGGTGGCTTAGCTTCCTCATGTGTCTCTCAAGAGGCATTTCTCCGACGTATCTTACGAGTTCTAAGTTGTTCGAATTGGATCTTCGTCAGGGGTTTGATGTGGTTCGTATTGGTTTGAAGTTCTGAGTCGGCTCAGGTTATTCTTTAATTGTCCTCACCTTCTCTTCGCAAATTATTATATGGTCCCAGGACCACATAGGTTTATGTGGTCCCTGGCCAAAACGACGTAGTTTAGGAGTAAAAAAAAATTAACAGACTTCCTACTTTCAAGGATTATATTCTGCAAATAGAGTGAAAAGTAACTGTTTTTAATTAACAGACTTCATACTTTCAAGGATTATATTCTACAAATAGAGTGAAAAGTAATTGCTTTTAATTACATATAAAAAAACTAATTAGTAGATAACAACTAAAATCTTTGCTTCCACTTCCCTAAGAACAATCTGCAAATACATTTTATGGTTACCTGCACAAGCTAATCTTTTGCTTGTATTCAATATTAAAAAAAATGAATATTCATATTTTTAAAAAATGAATATTCAGTATTAAAAAATGAATAATCATTTTAGTTATCGCAAAAGTGAATGTAAATTCAGGTTCTTTGTGGTAAAATGAATATTTCGTATAACAAAATGAATATTCAGTATTAGAAAATGAATATTAAGTTATTTGGTGCAAAGTTGATTGTTGGTTCAGAGTCTTTGTGATACAATGTATATTCAACATTAACAAAATGAATATTCAGTTTTAAAAAATGAATATTCAATATACAATAATTAATATTCATTTTATTTGTTGCCAACGTGAATGTAAGCTCGGATTTTTTTGTGGTAAAATGAATATTCAATATTAAAAAAAATGGGAATATTTAGTATAAAAAATGAATATTCATTTTAGTTTTAAAAAAAATGAAGTTTTTATTTTTTTTTTTTTTTAAAAAAATGTGGTTAAAAAATGAATATTATAATGTACAAAAATGAAGATTAATGATTTTAAAAAAAAAATGAAGATTGATCACAAAAACTAGGTGGTCCTGGAAGCACCATATAACAATTGTTTAATTTCACTATCAAGAATATCAAAGATACTATCAACATTACGAAACTCAGTGAAGCGAAAAAGAAGAATAACATTGTGGAGTTCAGAAGGGACCAAGTTCGATGTGGATGAAAGAGCTGCTCTCCAATCTGAGATTATCAAAACTCGACTCAACGATCACGACGACGACGATCTCGACAGCATTTTCCCACTTCATAAAGTCAAAGCTGCTTCTTTGCAAAAGATCATTGAATTTTGCGATCGACCAACATGTTTTTTTCACCGAAGCAAATGAAGAGCTTCTTCTGCAATGGGATCGAAATTTCATCCAACAATTTGACACTCCTGCTCTTCTTGATCTTTTAAATTAAAAATAAAAAAAAATAAATATATAGTATTTTCTGCCCCCGGAATATAATGTGTTGATCTTTAATGTCGCACATGTTCAAAATTATAGGTCTGCCATTGCACATTGTCACATACTAACTCAGTAAGCATGCATATAAATTGCTAGATAGAACGAGAAGGAAAATAACGGGCTTTAAAACATTTAGCAAGCATAGAATCAAGATAGGAATGAATACGTCACACTTGTTTGGCAAGCAAAGAATCATTAAAAAGCTCAAAATCCCTAAACCGCCCCATTCCACCGTCCTCCTTAGAATTACAAAGATCCTGTTAGAATAATGGCTTTAAAAGCCTAATTATATACTTAATGACTAACTTTAGGATTCCATACATTGGATACCTTTTGAGTGTTATGGCTAAGTTGTAGCATTAGTAACCCCTCATATTATGAGGAATATTTATTTGTAAATGAAATCAATATGCATATTCTTGCAACAATGTTTGGTATTGATGAGTATCAAACTTGTAACATCTACAAGTTCTATATAAATAGGTCTTTTGTGAGGGCTATATGAGGAGATAGAAAAGGAAAAATGGTATTGGTTCTCCATCTCATACTTTATGAGTTCATAAAATTTTCCATACTTGAGCAAAAGTGTGTGTCTCCAATCCCTCACTTTCAAGTACATGATTGTGTGGGAGTGATGTTAACCTTGGTAAACGAATCGGCCATAACGTGTTGTACCTCGGACAGACCGAATCTCGTTTTCAAGACAGTGGTTTTTCCACGACATCACATGCCCAATTTTTCTAATCATATTTGTAATTTATCCTCCATTTTTTATTCATCCCCACTCTATTTGTAGCCTTAATGATGTAGGATGGGGTCTCAAAATCAAGCAAAACAAAACAAATTTCAGAATTTTCGTAGGTCTCTAATAAGCTCCCAATATGAACACCAAAACAAACATAAAAATGGGATATGAACTTGAAAATTAGCTCACTAAGGACTAATAATCAAGAGCTAAACATAATCTAATCAAAATCACAAAGGTAATGACTAGAAGATGACTTACCAATCACAAAGTTTAGCAAGATTTGCATCCACAAAGGAAGTTGAGCTCACAAAGAACTTCATAAGAGAGAAAATCTCAGATTTTAATTTCATCAAAAGTTGATTACAAATGAGGCAAATCATGCTATTTAAAGGCTAAGCAACCCCTATTGAATCTTCTAATCTAGACCATTAATCTCTAAGTAATCAAGGGCGAAGATTAGAAAGTCACTAAACAAAACAAGAGAAAATAAGCAAACACGAAAATATACGTGCAGGGCCGTGCACGGTCGTGCAGTACAACCATGCACGATCGTGCAAGCCAAAAACCCCCCTTCTGGATCGTGCAGGGTTAGCCTGCACGGTCGTGCAACATAGGTTGCACGACCGTGCAGCCTAACTTGCACGTTCGTGGCGAAATCCTTCGTGCTTGCACGATCGTGCAGCTTTATCCTGCACGGTCGTGCAAGCCTGGATCTTGCCACTGACTTCTGCACGGTCATGCAGAACATAACTACACGGTCGTGCAGTCCTTTCCAGGCCATTCTGAATGTTGCACGACCATATGAACTGTAACGACCCGACTCGCTTAAATCGGCGCGGAAGAAACCGACGAGTCGAATAGTTATAACTACAACTCGAAAAACTTAAGAATTAAAACTAATTCCTCAAATTATTATTATTGAACCTCAAAAGTACAAATACCCACAAGTTTGTACATTACTAATCCAAAAGTCAACTAGAAATACTAAAATACGAGTAACTCCAACCACACGTCAGAAGTCCAAAAACAACGTATAAAAGTCCATACAACAGTCCAAAACTATCTAAAAACAATAACAAAATAAAAGTACATCCAAAACATAAACAAACGCCGCTCGCCCAACCCAAAGCTAAGCAAGTACTTCGTCATCAGAATTACCTGTAAAACAACAACAGTCCACCATCAGTGGCGAGTAACATAACTAACTCACCCTAATGGGAATACACATGAACATAGCACAAATCAAATAATCAAATCATCAATCAAAAACATGCGAGAACATCCCAAAACATGAACTCGACTCAACCATCCTATCCAAACTATCTTTGGCGCAATCATTCGTATACTAGACCGGACTATGCTCGTACGAACGCATCTTACGCATCCGAACTTTCTACTATGTTAGGATTGAGAATCTTACTCCCAAACCCCATGAAACCAATCTTACTGGAAATCCATGTCCCGTGACACCAATCTTACTGGAAATTCAAAGGATAACATAGTAAGACTCCAACTATCCCAATACCGCGGATGGAATAGGGGCAACGTCTTAACCCAAAAACAATGAATCTTACTCAATGTATTAGGCGTCTAGCAATGAAATCAAGCTAAACCTTAATTAAACATTTTATCAATTTAATCAACTCAATCATAACATAATTATATTCAAGAATTGCCTTTGCGCCTTGATTCTCGAAAATAATTAGTTAAACACGAAGTTATTCTCAAGATTGCCTTTGCGCCTTGATCTTGAGTCTAACCAACATTAATCCATTACTTTAAAATCCATTCTTTAACCAATTTCAACTCAATCTTTAACTTTCTTTATTGATTAAACCACTTTCTTTAATTATCAAGACTCAACCAAGAACTCATCAAAACTCATCAAGAATTCAAAGAACTCAACAAGGACTCATAAAGAACTCATTCAAGATTCAAGAACTTCAATCAAGAACTTCAATCAAGAACTCAATCAAGATTCAAGAACTTCAATCAAGAACTCATCCAACAAACTAGCATCACACGCACATCACCAAATAACCATTCGAAAATTCCAACTTAAACTTATCCAAAATTCACCAAACTTTAACACATTTATCATGGTTATAAAATAACATATTCAATCACAAAATCATCACATCCATCATCAAAATATCATTAAAACAACATAAAAATCAGATTAGAAACCATACACAAAACCATGATCAAACTTCACCAATTAACCCATACATGCATTTAATCTATACTATAATCATAGTATACCAACTAAGTTGAGAAAGTATGTTACCTTATTGAAGATTACACACAAAATCAACACAAGATGCAGCCCGGAAAATCAAACCACACGACCATGCAACACGGCAACCACACGGCTTCAACACGGGTGTACCACCACCTACTGCACGGCTTCACTGCTGCACCTGCACGGCCCAATGCTGCACTTTGCATGGCCCACTGCTGCACCTTGCACGGCCCACTGCACACACGTCCTTCTCTTGGACCACGTACCAAACCCCAACCAAACCCGAACACCCGATCTTTGATCAACGGCAATGAAGGATAACATTGTGTTTGAATACTTAAAGATCGAAGGATGATGAATCTTTAAGTTTGGGTTTAGAAAAGATGATGAACAAAGTTCGGGTTCATCAAGCCATATAGGCGTGTGGAGAAATGGAGAGCAAATGGGAGGGAGTTTGTGTTTTAAACTTGGTGGCAAGAGCAAATGATGGCAAATAACAAAAATGGTCTTAAGGCCTTACTAACTCCTCTATTTATAGAGGTTAGTTAAGATGTGAACATGAAGCAAGTGGCAAAATTTGCCATCAACACAAGGAGGGCCGGTTATGGGCTTAAACAAGGCCACAATGATCACTTGGGCCATTTGCACTAATTCATGACTAATCATGAATAATTTCGCACTTGGCCCAAAACTAATTAATTAATTTAGAAAACTAAATAATAAAATTCTAATTAATTAAAATAAAATAAAATTAAGAATTCATAAACCATTTAAATAAAATGGTTACAGTCAAGCAATAAAAATAGTCTAAATAAATTTAGACCATGCATCGAAACAAAAATAACTACAAGCAAACCAATCACGAAAATAGCCGAAAATCTGGGGCGTTACATGAACGGTCGTGCAAGGGTCGTGCATGCTCCGTTTCGCTTCCTTTGCTCGTGTTTCTAGCTCCGTTACACATGTCAACTTAACTAAGGCAATAAAACGAGAGTTTAGGCTACTTATTACTACCCGAAAAACACGAAAATAAGCTAAAAACAAGAGTTCAAAACTATCCAAGTAAAAGTGAACAAAATTGAAGTCGTTGAGCGTTAAGTCGCTCGTTGGACCATCCCGTTCTGCATCACTTAATATACCTATTATTTCCAACAGATCCTTCCAATTTTTCCAATGGACACCCTCAAATTCTCTTGGGACTTCAACCAAAAATTTCGAATAATCTTGACCAAATCATTGCAAAAATAAGAGGTAACACTCATAGCATAATTAGAAATAGATTAAGCCACGAACTTGATTAGGACTTCCTTTCCCGCTCTAGAAAGCAAAATTTTCTTCCATGCTTTACATTTGTTCCAAACCCGATCTTTAATATAAGGGAATTGAACTTTTTTGGATTGACAAATAAAAGTAGGCAACCCCAAATATTTATCATGCCAAGAAACTTCCCACATGTCCAAAATATTAGAAATAGAAGCACGAATTCCCCATTTAATTTTTTGCTAAAAGAAATCTCACATTTGTCTAAATTAACATCATGCCCAAAACATTTAATTCCCTTGTGCCCAAAATATTCAGGAAAAATTAAATAGAATAAGCCAACCTTTATACCATATTCCCAAAATAAGCCAACCTTTTCATTAATCCAAAATAAGCATGTACCCTTTTTTTACCAATACTAAGTCAGTCAAAATTTTGACCTGCTATAACAGGTTGAACTGGTTAAAAAATTTACAATATTTAATAAAAAATATTTTTAAAAAAAAACCCAATCTTATTTATTTAAAAAAAAAACACGATTGTAAGCATTTTCAAAGAAAAAAATAATAATAAATTTTTAAAAAAATTGATTTAACCGGCCTAACTTTTTATAGGAGTTTCAATTGGCTTATTTTCAAATAATGAGAAAAATAGCTTATTTTGAGAAGGCGGCACATCCAAAGGTTGGTTTATTCTATATAATTTTTCCAAATATTTATCATTTCATTTTTTTGTAGGATCTATAATGTGAGGATTAATTTAAATAAATATCTAATTTCAAATTAAATCTTTTTTAAAAAAAAAATTAAATAAATAAATAAACAAAAAACAAACACTGAATTTTTTTTTCGGCTAGTTTTTTATTAAAATAATAATAAAGAGTAGCTAGGGTGTTAGCAGTTGCACGAAAGTCGGGATTAGGGTTTTGAACATGGGTTTTGTTGTTGTTGTTGCTGCTTGTAATTAAAATGTAAAGAGAAGAAAATATTATTGAAGAAGAAGAAGTAGAATACAGAGATAGAGATATAGTACAGAGAGCCGTATACTTAGCAGAGTACTAACAGAGAGGGAGCAGCCGCATATTTATAAGAAAAGAAGAATATATATGCCACCCCTTTCACTAACTACTCTTAACTTACTAAAACTAAAATAAAATAAACTTAATATATAACAATATCCTCCCTTCAAGCTAGACTGTGGTAATAAGTCCTAGCTTGTCACACAAAAACCTATGTTGCTTGGAAGATAGAGGCTTGGTTAAAATATCTGCAAGTTGATTTGAAGAAGAAATATGAGTTGTATCTATGTAGCCTGCTTCAACTTGCTCACGAACATAATGCATATCACGCTTCAAATGCTTTGTCTTCTCATGATATATGGGATTATGAGCTAAGTGTTGAGCTGATGTATTGTCACAGTACATGATGATAGGCAAAGGAATATGTACTTTTAAGTCTTGCATCAAGCCTTCAATCCAGTTAACTTCACTTGCTGCAGCTGACATGCTTCTGTACTCAGCTTCAGCTGAGGATTTACTTACTGTTCTTTGTTTCTTGGTTTTCCAAGAGACCAAGTTAGACCCTAGGAACACTGCATAAGAGCTTAGAGATCTGCTAGTTTTTGAGGAGGATTAATAGGTCTAGAGGAAGTTCTAGTTGAGGAAGTATTTGATTCTTTTAAATTTACATTAGTTATATCATGAGGAACTTCTACTACATCATTATTATCAATAGAAACAGTAGGATTTGAAGAGGATATACCTTCTGTACTCTGTTCTGTCTCAGACTCAATATCTTGACTATGTTGAGTTTGTTGAGAATTCTGAGCAGCATTTTCAGACTCAAGAAGTATGGACTCAATGGAGATCTCAGTAAAAGAAGGCTTATCATCAGCCTTGTAAACCTGTTCAGAACCAAATGGCACAAGAGATCTAGGCACCACTTGCTTAGATTTATCAGTATTGTATTTTTCAGAATAAGGAAAAATTTTCTCATTGAATATGACATCTCTAGACACTATTATTTTCTGAGTTTCAAGATCAAATAGTTTATAAGCTTTTTGCCCAAATGGATATCCAATGAATAAGCATTTCTTAGATTTAGAATCAAATTTATCTTTGTTATTACTGAGATTTAGAGCATAACATAAACACCCAAATATCCTCAAATGATCATAATCAGGGATCTTATTCATTAGAACTTCATAAGGGGTTTTCCAATTCAATACCTTAGAGGGCAGCCTATTTATGATGTATGTGGCAGTAAGAATGCATTCACCCCAAAATGTTTTAGGTAAGGATGCTTGAAATCTAAGAGCTCTTGCCATTTCAATAAGGGTTCTATGTTTTCTTTCTACCCTTCCATTTTGTTGTGGGACTTTAGGAACACTTTTCTGATTTATAATACCTTTATCCAAGAATAATTGATTGCATTCCCTATTTATGATCTCAGTACCATTATCAGATCTAATTTGTTTAATTTGTTTATTAAATTGAGTTTGAACTAAATTCATGAAATTCTTTATAGTAGTAGGAACTTGTTGTTTATTATGTAGAAGAAATGTCCAAGTTAATCTGCTATGATCATCTAAAATAGTAAGAAAATATTTAGCTCCTGATATAGCATTAACCCTATAAGGACCCCATAAATCAATATGTAATAAGTCAAAAGAAAATTCAGCTTTATTCATGCTAATAGAAAAAGGAAGCCTGTGTTGCTTGGCTTTACAACAGATTTCACACACCATATCCTTTGTGTTCATGTCTTTACATATTCCAATATGATGCATAGTAGAGATACTAGCATGCCCTAGTCTAGCATGAGAAACATCTATATTATTTGATTTATTAGAATCCCTAGAAACAGAAGACACAAACTCTGGTTTATTCCTATCATTCTTACTACCATTACATACTCCTACATTACAAATCTTTGAATTTGTTGTTGATCTTGAAGCTCTTACACAGTACAGTCCATCAATCTTTCTTCCAATTGCAAGATTATTACCTTTACAATCCTGGAGATAACAACCAAAAATTGTAAAATTAATCCTGACATTGGAGTACTCTATTAATTTTGCAACAGGCATTAAATTATGACTAAAACCTTGCACAAGTAACACATTAGGTAATATTAATGATTCATTTAGTTTTACACTACCAATGGTATTAACTAATTGAAACTCACCATTAGGCATTCCTACTTTAATAGGTTTTTCAAGAATTCTTTTATTAAACATAATGTTTTTATCATAAGTCATATGATCAGAAGCTCCACTGTCAACAATCCAATTCAAGTGGTCATATTGAATTTGAGTAAAAGATTGAGAACAATTAAAAACAAGTGTAGATATACCTGCACAGTTAGTGTTCAAGATTGGAGGTTCATCATCCAAAGGTGAATCAAATTCCTCATTGTTAGTTTCAACATGTCCTGCAAACTTGGCATTGCTCTTGGAGTTTCCTTCTTTTTGAGCCTTCAAGGAGTTGTACCAATCAGGGTATCCTATGATCTTGAAACATTGTTCAGTTGTATGTCCATTTGCTTTACAATAGTCACATTTCCTTTCATATTTTTCCTTTTTCCATTCTCTCTTGAAATCATTTGATCCATCACCCCTACTATACCCATATGAGCCATTTGATCCATTACTTCTATTGTAGCCAAATGTACCATTTGAACCATTTCCCCTACCATAACCAGATCCTCTTCCATATCCAGACTTAAATTTATTTGCTGCCAGAGCACTACTGTCCCCTCCATTTTCTTGACTTCCACACACTTCTTTTTGCTTTTCCACTTGTTGAACAATGGATAAAGCCTTGTTCAAAGGAGGTAAGGGATCTTGAGAGATTAAGTTTGTTACAGTGTTCTCAAAACCATTGTTCAATCCAAGTAAAAATTGCATTAGTTTCTCTCCTTGTTCTTCATCAGCAATTTGCTTCAAAAAATTACAAGTACATTTGCTTAAAGCACCACAGCTACATTTTGGGCACTTCTTGACACTCTTAAGATCATCCCATAGTCTTTTAATCTTGCCATAATAGGATAAAATTGTAGAATTTTCTTGTTTCAAGTTGCTGATTTCTCTTTTCAATTGCAAGATTAAGGGACCATTTGTTTGCCCAAATCTCTCTGTGACATCAGTCCACAGTTCCAGAGCTGTCTCAGCATAAGAAAAGTCCTCTGCTATCTCACTGCTCATTGAGCTTGTTAGCCAACATCCCACCAAATAGTCAGCCCTCTGCCATTTAACCATGTCTTTGTGTCCTTCTTCAGGTTTCAGAATAGACCCATCTATGAAACCAATCTTGTTCTTGGCACCAAGTGCCTTCTTGATATTTCGACTCCATCTTACAAAGTTTGTTCCATTAAATACCACTTGAGTTAATGATAATGCAGGATTATCATTATTAGAAACATAATATGGATCAAGTAGAATAGAAGATGTTTCAATCTCATTGGAAGTCATTATCTAAGAATCAAGAAGTTCAGTCAAATACCTTTAAAATTTCAGAACCTCACTTTGGCAAATCCTCAAACACCTTGTATGCAAGAATCACTTGAGTTTGCTTTCATTCAATTTGGTCTTCCACAATCACCGAACCTCAATCCAAAGTTGGATTCTGCTCTGATACCATGTAATTAAAATATAAAGAGAAGAAAATATTATTGAAGAAGAAGAAGTAGAATACAGAGATAGAGATATAGTACAGAGAGCCGTATACTTAGCAGAGTACTAACAGAGAGGGAGCAGCCGCATATTTATAAGAAAAGAAGAATATATATGCCACCCCTTTCACTAACTACTCTTAACTTACTAAAACTAAAATAAAATAAACTTAATATATAACAATACTGCTGCTGCTGTTGCTAATTAAATACCTTCCTCCCTTGAAATAAAATGTTATATCATCTCTAATCTTTACACTTTGTGAAACTCTTTCATATATACAATCAACTATATAAGCATTAAATTGAATAATTAACCTGCCATATCATTAATGGCTGATAACAACATTAATATTCCACCAAAAACAATAATAATAACTCTGTGTAGTTCAGAAGGGACGATCTTGAATGTTGAACAAAGTGTGGCTGTTCAATCTGAGGTAATCATTAACCGAATGATAAACCATGAAAGTAACGAAATCGTGATATCGTTCCCTGATATAAAGGCGGCTACGTTACAAAAAGTCATTGAATTTTGCACTCACTACAATACTTCTGATGCGTTGCATCAACAATTCATACTACCATTAGACACTCTTAATGTCGTCGATATCTGTTATGTACGTAATTTGCTCACTCTCTATCTCACCTTCTCTTTTGTTTTTGTTTTTGTTTTTGTTTTTGTTTTTGTCTTTTGGTTTTTCGATTAGTGCCTATCGTAACACACAAAAATTACTCGCTATGATCCGTAACATAATAATTACGGAGTACAACAATTTATTTTTCACACGCTTTAAGAAATTGATTTAAAGATATAAACGAACAGATTGATTAAAAATAACATTAAAATTAGTAACTTATGATCCCAATCATATACGCCCTTAAATCGTTACCTTAAACACGTTAAATTGCGTACAAAATTAATTGTTGTCATTAATATATTACTGAAAGAGTAATAAATGTTATCCTCAGCTCATAAAAGTTACTCATCCCAAATTATTTTAATGTGTTGTAACCTAAGGATCGGAATTGGGGTGCAAACAAAAATAAAAAATAAAATATTCATGCTTTTAAAAATTAAATCTTTTTTAAAAGTTGTCCTAAAGTAGTTAATGAAAGTGAGGATAATTTTAATATTAGCAACTTGTAATCACATTCTTGTTTGTATTAAAATCATTTTGACTAATTTCTTCGTTTACACCCTTAAATCGCTTCCCCAAAATGCGTGCAAAACTCAATTGTTGCTAGTATTATGTTACGGAGGGAGTATAAAGCTGCCAATGATTAGATTATACTTCCTTGTTTTTTTAGATGTAATACTTCACTTTTCACACTTGCCGAGACACAAATTTGACTCTTAATATATATATCTCTAAATATATAAATGTAAAAATTATATAAATTATATATTTAGAAAGTGTATTTCGAGGTGAATCCACCAAGATCTTACATGACTATGTTTTTTTTTCTTGATATATAAGTAACAATTAACGGTCAGAGTGAGTCAAATGAATAGTGTCAAAGTCAAAGTGTTACATTGGGGGAGTATTTTTTTTCCCCCTTTTATATTGGGTTGAACATTACTAAAATAAATGGTCTTCGATTCATTATTTTAAAAGATCAATTGCTTATACTTAGGATCTAATTAGCCTATTTTCTTGACACAAGCTAAGAAGTAATTAACAACTTTAATTAAATTCTTATTTGATTTATAGGCTGCAAAATCCTTGGAAATTAAGAGCTTGATAGAAGTATCTGCTCAGCGTGCGGCTGATCTGATGTTGGACATGTCAATTGATGACATAAGGAAAGTTTTTAATGTCACAAATGATTTTACACCCGAAGAAGCCGAAGAAGTTCGAAATGAATATCATTATGCTTTCGAATAATTAATTTTATAGTATGTAGGAATTAAAAATGGATGCTTGATCGTCTTGAATCTTAAACTATATATGAATCTTTGTGATTATTATTAATCGTGTTTATTTATTTCTTATGGTTTAGCTATGTGTTAGCTTAGTAATCATGTGATTATAATTTCAATTGCTTAACCATAAATAAAGTGTTATATTAATTACTTGGTTTATGTGTCAATAATCCAATCATTTAGTTTTATTTTTGCTTCAAGTTCATTCTTTTATTATTGAAAAAAAATGGAATTTAATAATCCCACATTTTGGTGGTTTACTCAAAATAATCTCACCTTTAATATTTATTCTCAAAATGGACCGATTTTTCAATAATATAGTCCATTTTAAGCGGATGATGTATAAGGTCAGGTGAGATTATTTTGGAATAAATTAAAGGTAAGATTATTTTGAGTAGACCACCAAAATATGGGATTATTAAATTTCATTTTTTTTCTTTATTCTTAGCTCAATCATACATTATAAATTAATTCAGGCGTTTATTTAATTTTTGCCACCGGACTTTAAACTATAAATCAACTCTTCACATATGTCCTCTAAAAAATACGTTGTATTTGAAAATATATATATATATATATATATATATATATATATATATATATATACAAACTTAAAATAAAATCATTATCAAAGAAAAATATAATTTATATTTTATAATAATTGATTGACTGAATGAAATATTCCATGGATTAATGTTCACATTTCTTCCAAAACATTTGCATTATGCGTGACTTATTAGGATGGATTATAAGATACTTGCACAAATATTCATATAGGCGTCATTTTTTCCATACAATAGGTACTACAAAATCAGTAGGTGTATATACCTTTAACGGACCTCTAGGTATCCTGTTTAAGCTATTCTTGCAAATCAGTGTCCGGATCCCATTAGGACATGTCCGAAGATAAAACTGGATTAGCGTACACATCCTTGTCCTAGAAAAACATATGTTGGCTGAATAAACATTGTTTTTTAAGTAGAAAGAATAATCATATCATGCATATGTATTTACACTATTCAAAAACACATCCTTAACACAACCAAAATACACTTTCTCATTTAATATCACATGCTTTACTTAAATCTCAGTTGAGTAATATTTAACAGTTCGAGAGCATTTCAAATATATTTGCATCGTAAATAACTTTATATGTTTCCATAATTGGGAAAAAAAATAATTTAGTTAACAGATATATTTAGGTGTGAGAAGGAATGGAAAAAAGGTTTAACCCTTAAACCAAAATGACAATTTGTAGAAATTAATGGCACACACAAAAACGGCTTGTTCTCATTATGCTTTCAATAGTTCAATATATATGATACACATGAAAAAGGAAAACCTAGGAAAAAGATAAACTAGGCAAGAGAAATATTCTGAGAAATATTTACCAAAATATGTACAGCATATATATCTCAATAATAGCATATATATCTCAATAATATCTCAATACCCCCCCCCCCCCAAGTTGGAGCATGGGGTTCAAAAATGCCCAACTTGGAAATAAGAAGATCAAACTGAGTCTTCCCAAGTGCTTTGGTGAAAATATCCGCTAACTGTGACTTGGTGGAGACGTAAGATGGCGAAATCAAACCTTCGTTGATAGCATCACGACAAAGTGACAATCAATTTCAATGTGCTTTGTTCGTTCATGAAAAACTGGGTTCTTGGCTATATGTAAAGCCGAATCACTGTCACAAAACAACTGCACTGCCTTGGGATGATGAATCCCTAAACTCAACAGTAAAGCCTTAAGCCATTTCAATTCACAAGTAAGTGAGGCCATTGCCCTGTATCCGGCCTCCGCAGAAGACCTAGACACTGTATGTTGTTTTTTAGTCTTCCAGGAGATAGGAGACTGACCAAGAAAAACAAGCCAACCTGTAAGAGACTTACGAGTGAGTGGACAAGCTGCCCAATCGGAGTCACACCAACCTTGTAAAGTTAGGTCAGAATCTGCACATAACAAAATACCTTGTCCCGGAGTGCCCTTCAAATATTGCACAACACGAAGGGCCGCCTCCCAATGTTCCATTCGAGGGGCTTGCATAAATTGAGCCAAAATATGTACAGCATAAGCCAAATCAGGCCTAGTGACTGCAAGATAAATCAACCTACCAACAAGTTTACGATAAGATTCTGGTTTTGTCAAGAACTCACCTTGAGCTAAACCAAGTTTGTGATTTTGTTCAATGGGAAAACCACTTGGCTTGGCTCCTAACAAACCTAATTCTGAAATAACATCCAGAGTGTACTTTCTTTGACACAGAAATAGACCTGCAGAACTACGAGCTACCTCGATGCCCAAAAAATATTTCAAAGAACCCAAGTCCTTCATCTTGAAACAATCACTAAGATAAGCCTTGAAAGTAGAGAGAGCAGCGGAATTATTACCAGAGATAACCAGATCATCTACATATATACTAAGACATTTATCTGAATATTAGCCCTAGTGAATGTAAACAATGAATAATCCAAATAGGATTGAAGAAAACCATACTCTTTCAAGGTGGAAACAAGCTTTGCAAACCAACATCGAGGGGCTTGTTTGAGACCATACAAAGACTTTCGTAATCTGCAGACTAAAGATGTATCGGATTTTTCAAAACCGGGAGGAAGCTTCATGTAGACCTATTCATCAAGATCACCATGAAGAAAAGCATTGTGAACATCCATCTGATGAAGCTCCCAATTTTTGGATGCCGCAATTGTAACGACCCGACTTTTTAAGCTGTCGTTTGACGAAGGAAAACGACTTGCGGATCATTACCTAAGCATTAAATTAAACATTAATTATATATTTAAAAATAGAAACATCTTTTATTATCTTAAAAGTCTGAAAATAATCCCAAAAGTCATTAAAGGTAAAAATACCTAAAGTATTACATAAACTGAAAATATTGTCTCCCCAACATGCTGGGATCATATATAAAATAAAGTAATGTTGTCTTAAATCACTCTAGTAAAAACTAAGGTAAAACTAAACTCTGCCACGCTTAAGCCCAACCATCGGAAGCCCGTTCTAAGCTGCTGCATCGTCACCTGAAACTGAGGGGGGGTCCACCGTCAGTGGCGAGTAACTAGGCTGTCCCGCTTAATTGAGGGACCGCTAAACACATAGTATCATAGAATTATACATGAAAATCGCACATAAACTTATTACATCTTATACGAAAATTCATACGGAATACGTATAAAAATACGTACATAAATACGTATAAAAATACCTGCAGAAATACTGTTAGAAATACGTACAAAAATACGTATAAAGTACGTATAAAGTACGTATACCATACGTATAATAACACCTGCAAGATACGGTTAGGAATACGTACAAAAAGACACGTATACTTCATCATGAAATACGCATACATACGGATTCTTGTACAGGTATACACATACTTATACATACTCTTATACGAACTACTCAGGTCATACGAATACAGTAATACACAACGGAAGACTTATACAATTCATTATACGTGTACATTTCATACCTAGCTTAACTTGTACATATGCTTATTTATCATTATTCTTATTGAAACATATCCTATCTTATATCATACGTAACATCTCATCATCTTATCATAATCATATCATCTTATCTTAACTTCATATCGTATCATATCTTATCTTCGTATAATAACATAAATATCTTATCTTGTCATATCATAACATAACATAAACATAACATAAACATCTTATCTTATCTTTGCTTAATCCATGGTCGAGTCAACATGCTAGTAGGGGATCTCGTGTGCACCCCAACTTTCCTAGAATATGTCGGGTCAGACTCATGTGTCTTTCCCAAAGTCTAAGTGGGACCCTCACTCCCGAATTAACGACTCATGTGCCACTAATTCGGACGACAACACAAACTAGAATCAGTAAACCGACCAGAAAGCCTCGGCAGGTCGGTGGCAAAGACTTAACCCCGGTAACGAAGCGTGCATCGTCGGTGGGGTGACCACTTCATAAAACCTTAAAGAAAATATCTTATCTTATATCATATGAATCATCTTAACATCTTATCGTATCATATCATAACATTCATCTTTACTTCTTAATGGACCGGTCACTATAACTCGTTGTGGATCCCGTGTGCACCACAACTTTTCTAAAACATGCCGGGGTGAACTCGTGTATTCAACCCGTAGTGGATCTCGTGTGCACCACTAAGCCTAAGCTATGGCCATAACCCCTAAATAGCAGCTCGTGTACTACTACTTAGACGACTACATATTCTAGAACCAAGAACTGCGCGGGAGAACTCGTGTGTTCGTCCCATTGAGCAGTGGCTTCGACTTAACCCAATCCGACGACTCGTGTATCATCGAATGGGCGTCCTTATCTTATCTTATATCTTTCATATCTTATATCTTTCTTATGTCGGGAAATACTAGGTGGCCGTAATCGGAAATGAAATGTTCGAAGTCCCAGGAAAGAGAGGTGCGGCACGTGTATTGGCCACCTTAAATACCAAGTCTTTCCTAGCCAGAGATCGAAACAATTCAAATTCCTTTTACTCTGTTTCCTTTCTTTCCCTTTTAATGTCTTATCATCCTCAATTCCTTATTGTAACTTATCCCTACTGACTTCCTTACTTATATTAATAATAATAATAATAAGTAATAAATAATAATAATAACAATAATTCCTAAAATTATCCCAATATTATTATAAGTCCCAAAATAAACTAAAGTTGATCAAAATAAAAAGGCCACTCGACATTTCTTTAATTATAACATAATAATCAGATCAGCTCATTAACAATCATATAAACAATTTAACAATTAGCAACATATATTACTCAAAATATGATAAAAATCCTATTTTTATCACAACAAGCCATTCGACACTCTTGAATAAAAATACCAAAATTATACTTTTAATCAATTGAATACAATTAACAACAATTGATCAAATAAACTTAATAATAAACAATTTAATTTACTTTAAACATTAAATCATAAAACATGGATTAAAACAAGATCAAAATCATTCCTTTATTTACATCACACCACACGGCTATCATAGGGTTCAAACAAGATCAAGATTGAATTCAAGAATTCAAAATAACATGTTTTAATAATTTAATTACACTATTTTACACAATCTGATTTTTTAAAGAATTAAATTAAGAACGACCCTTTAAAGGTCTCGATTAATCTGGAAATTTTAATGAAAGTTAAATATAGGTTCAAGGTTTAACGTGCATAATTTTTGTCCAAAAATAAGGTCATTTACTATTTTTAAGGGATTTTATAACTAACAAATCAGATTAGGCTAAAATCAGTTTCAGATTTTTCTTCCATAGCAAACGATCTTTAAAAATTACGAAAATTTAACACAAGTTGTAAAAAAACTATTACTGACTTCCACCTAAAATTTCGTAGCCATACGAATTGATTAAGTATATTAATAAATTCGTAAACCAAATCTGGACAGTTTTACCGGTTTGAAAGATTAAATTATTTCAAGCAAGAGAAGGACGAATTTCGCCATGAAATAAATCTTGATTAAAGATCAAACAGTAAAGAAGCTCCTAAAATTATTCTAAGTCACTCGACAAATTAGAACAACAAGAACAAAAATATTCATGCAATTATTCATACAAAATACATAAATAAATAAATTAATTTATGCATAGAATACCTTAAAATAAAATCAAGAAATATCATATTCATAAAATTCATAAGGTTCGAAATAATTTAAACCTAATCATGATACTAATTCTTTTACAATTTTCATGTTTTTAATCCTAATTTACTATGTGTAAAACTTGTACCAGAATTAAACAAGATAGCGTAGTTACCTGATTACGCTAAAAATTCACCAATTGGTGAATGGGGGTCACGGCTTTCTTGAGAGGAAAGGGAGAAAGTTGTTCTTTTCTTTTTGTAGGGTTTATGAGCCTTTTTGAAATTAGGAATTAACTAAGTTGCATAAGTCCTATTTATAGAAGAAAGAAAGAAAAGAAAACAAACCCTAATGAACACTAAGGGGGCCGTGAGGTTAGAGCTAAAATAGGGAAAGTTGAGCATATTGGGGAAAGACTTAGTTAAGCTTAGACTAAGTTTTAGGATCTAAAATAATTGATTTAATTAATTTAATTAGCTAATCAATTAAATCCAAAAAGAAAAATAATACTTGGCCCAAAAGAAAAAGGGGAGGCCGGCCATGCTTAAAAGAAAAAAGAAAATTGGGTCATTTGGTCCAATTTTAAATGGGCCTTTGGACTTAGAATAAATAAAATAATACTAATATCCGCGAAATTTTCTGGCCCTAAATTTCGGGGTATTACAGCAATAGCTAGGAAGGCCCGAACCGTTGTCATTTTAGCCACTGGTGCAAAGGTTTCGGTGTAATCGATCCCTTCTTGTTGATGATTCCCCAACACAACCAAATGAGACTTCAACCTTTCTACATCACCGTTGGACTTGAACTTTGTGCGATATACCCACTGACTACCAAGTGCATGTTTGCCCGGAGGAAGAGGTTCTAAGGTCCATGTGCCATTATCTTCCAGTGCTTGAATTTCTTCTTGCATGGATTTCCTCCAACTTTCCGAATTCATGGCCTCTTTGAAAGACCTAGGATCATCACTCTTAACAATAGCTGCAACAAACTTTAGATAATTTACAGAAAAATTATCACATTTAATGTAGTGTGCTAAAGGATACGGGGTACCTGAAGAGTGATCGGAACAAGAAGCGGAGAGAGACGGACTGTTAGCAAACACATTGTGAGCCACAAAATCCCGATGTTTCACATTCGGGATTTTTGTACGAAGACCACGACCCAAAGCGGCAGCTGGAGGCTGCTCAACAGCGCTAGCAGCAACCCCGGGCTCGGAGGCAGAACCAGCGGACTGGGCAGACGCTGGCTGAGAGCCCTGCAGCGCATCAGTAGTGGGTGCTGGCTCCGGCACGTATTCTTGCACACTGTTCTCACACGCCTCATTTTCTTCCTCATATACAACATCATTTAAATCATAACCCGCAAAATCTTCATGCACATTATTATCATGAGAAGAACAAATATTCGGGTCAATATTCACATCCTCCGGACTACTAAAAGGAAAAACATCCTCCACAAACTTCACATCCCGAGAGACAAAAAAAACTTTAGTATCAAGATCATACAATTTCCACCCTTTTTGACCAAACAGGTATCCAAGAAACACACATTTACGACTTTTAGTAGCAAATTTATCACCATGAGTTTTCTGATTGTGGGCAAAACACAAACAACCAAAAGTACGGATAGCATCAAACAAGGGAGGTTTATGAAAAAGGAGTTCAAATGGAGTTTTATTTTGCAAGAGAGGGGCAGGAGTTCGATTAATAAGGTGAGCCGCAGCGAGTACACACTCCCCCCAAAAATAAATAGGTAAATTTGCTTGAAACCTCAAGGCCCTCCCAACGCTCAAGATGTGTTTGTGTTTTCTCTCAACTCTCCCATTTTGTTGTGGGGTTCCGACACAAGAGGATTGAAAAAGGATACCCGTGGCAAAAAAATAATCAAACAAACAATTGAATTCAGTACCATTATCGCTTTGAACAATTTTAATTGTTTGAGAAAATTACCTATCAACCATAGCAACAGAAGTCATAAAAGTACGGAACACTTCTGTTTTATCAACCAATAAATAAATCCAAACTGCACGAATAGTCATCAACAATCGTCAAAAAATAACGTGCCCCGCAAGACGAAACATGTCTATAAGGGCCCCACAAATCACAATGTATTTTCTCAAAAATTCTAGAACTTCTATTCTCACTTATTGGAAATTTGTCCCTATGATGCTTAGCACGAAAACACACTTCACATCCATGATTCAAACTACATTTATTATTACGAACATGAGGAAGTAACTTAACTACTCTCTCGGACGGATGTCCCATACGCCTATGCTACAACTCCAAGCTCGAAGAGGCTTCAACCACAGACACTGAGGGCACCACATCCGGTTTGCTAAAATAAAACAGTCCATCTCGCCTAACTCCCATTCCAATCAGCTCCTTCGTTTGGTCCTGTATTGCACACATAGATGAATTAAATTGGACAATAGTTTGTAAATTATCATTAAGTTGAGACACTGAAATTAAATTGCAACTTAAATTGGGCACATAAAGAATATGATTAAGAATGATTTTATCCGATAATCGAACCGAACCCTCTAATGTAGCATACACTATTTCACCATTAGGCAAGCCCACGGGACAATTTATTAATTGTTTATTAAGTAACCAGGATTTTTTACCATTTACGTGATAAGTAGCACCAGTATCAATGATCCAAGAAGTGGTATCAAACTTACCATTCAAACGGTTATCGGGAAATGCACTATTACCAAATAAGCCTGTGATTGCTTTCCACTGTGCGGCAGTGAACACCTGAGCAGGTGAGGAGGTGTTTGTTGCTGTGGTATTCAAGGAAGAGGGGCTACTAGAGGCAGCAGCGTGAGAACTAGATGCAGCAGCGTTGGCACGAGCATGACCTCTCGAAGCATCGGTAGAAGAGAACCGAGCACCCTTGTCCCGATCAGACCAGCCTTCTGGAAACCCGTGAAGCTCATAACACACACTTTGATCATGACCCTTTTTCTTGCAGCGACCACAAGACTTGTCACTCCAACAACGTGAAGCATCATGTCCACGTTTATTGCATTTTTCACATACTGGCACAATGGAGCCGCCACCAGTAGCACCACGGCTCTTGGCTGCTGCTGCTGTACGGACAGCAAAACCAAGGGCAGATGATGGTTGTTGTTGTGGTACGGCCTGTTGTGCGTCATCCTTGACCCGGGCAATACCGCGAACTCATTCTTCTTGAGCAACAGATTGAAAGGCCCTGCTTAACGAGGGCAAGGGGTCTTGAGAAAAAAGATTAGAGCGCAAAGATGCATAATATTCCGAGTACAAACCCAGCAAGAATTGTTGGAGACGATCCGCATCACGCCGAGCCGCGTGTTGCTTACCAACATCACACGTACATTTACCACTAGTGCAACTAATCAAAGGCTCATGCTTGTCCAATTCATCCCATAAAACAGACAATTTGCTAAAATAAACCGCAACGGGCATAGTTTTCGATTGTTCACAACGATTTATTTCTGATTTTATTTGTTGTATTCGAGGTCCATTAACAAGGCAAAATCGTTCGTGCAAATCATCCCACAACTTTTTAGCATTATCATAATTAGAAAGCATTGATTTTACCTCTGAATCGATGGTGTTCATAAGCCAAGAGACAAGCATACAATGGATCGTCACCCAATCATCCTTCGTACACGGTAGATCGAAACTCATAATGGTGCCGTCCAAAAATCCGAACTTTCTCCGAGAACACAAAGCAATACGTATGGCATGAGACCATTCATTGAAATTATCAAGTTTGAGGCGAATATTGGTAATGAAATCTCCCGGCCGATCTTGCGGTCCGAGATAAAATGGGGAATTAGACAGAATTTTCGAAGATGGTGGTGAAGAATCATCCACCATGGTTGCACGCACAAGAGAAACAAGGAGAAGAAAGAAAGAAAAAAAAATTAATGTATTGGCTCCAATACCATGTAGAAATTTATGGCACATAAAAAAACAGCTTGTTCTCATTATGCTTTCAATAGTTCAATATATATGATACACAAGAAAAAGGAAAACCTAGGAAAAAGATAAACTAGGCAAGAAATATTCTGAGAAATATTTTCCAAAATATGTACAGCATATATATCTCAATACAATTACCAGATCCATTATAATGGCCACCGGGACCAACAATGACCAAGACGAAGAGTTACGCTTGCAAGACTTACCGCAGTCAACTCCCAAAGAAGGGTCATAGTGATAACGACCTCAACGGCCTTAATTCCATTCTCCCCAATTTATCATTTGATTTAGCAAACCACTAATCACACCAGCGTGTAACATATTGTTAATTGTAACGTATTCATAAACCTTAAATCCAAACTAACATTTTTTTTAATCATGTATGATTGCGAGTAGCACTGTCAATTCAGGTCAACAGTTCAGTTTTGGTTTTAACCAATAAGTTTGGGTCGTTTCAGTTCAGTTAATTTCAGATAAATTTTTTTCCAGTTCAGTTCAATTCAGTTAATTTTGATTTCAGTTCAGTTCATTTTTTGTACGGACATATTTCAGTTCAGTTTCAGTTATATTGTTCAGTTTAACTAATCAGTTAAAAATTCGAACGGGTGCAATTCAGTTCAGTTCAAAATGTCGACAGTTCAGTTCAATTTTGGTTACAGTTTTTTTGGTTCAGTTAGCTTTAGTTCAGGTCATTTGAGATTATAATTTTGTAACTTCAAACCATCCTTAAGATTGACATTCAGTAGGAAATTTCCTACCGCTAGTCGATCGCATGCAAATGTCTAAAATCGGTCGCAAATCACCTACCCATATTTCCAGTAGGAAATTACCTACTGCATTTTCGGTCGGAAATGTTGAAAACTACGATAGCAAATCACCTACCAATATTTTTTATTTTTTGGTAGGAAATTACCTACCACTAAAAGTCGGTCGGAAATGTTGTAAAATGCGGTAGCAAATCACCTACCAATATTTTTTATTTTTTGGTAGGAAATCACCTATCGCTAAAAGTCGGTAGGAAATGTTGTAAAATGCGGTAGGTAATTTTTCCGACCGAAAATCTGTCGGAAATGTACAATTAGTGACCAATGTATTTCCTAGCGCTCAATACCAACCGATTTTTCTACATTTCCTACCGCTTATGGTGGTAGGTAATTTAGCATTTTCTTGTAGTGTTCAAAACAGTTCGGATAATATTGTATTATTTTTTATTCAGTTTAGTAATATTCAAATTAAATTAGTTTCAAGTCATTTTTAGTTTCAGTTAGATCCAGTTATCATCTTTTCAGTTCAGTTTCAGTTAGCTTCAGTTATCCTCTTTTCAGTTCGGTTTCAGTTACGTTCAGTTATTTTCAGATACCCAATTTTCAGTTCAGTTTAAGTTCAGTTCAGATATTTAGCAGTTAACTTCAGTTTTAGTTGGTTTCAGATGGTTTCAGATTCAGTTTAATTCAGTTTGATATTTTTCAGTTGACTTTTAGTTATCAACTTAATTCAGTTCAGCTCATTTTCAGTTTCAGGTAATTTCAGATCGACCCAAAACAGTTCAGTTTCAGTTAGTTCAATTCAGTTAAATCAGTTATGACCCAATCTGACAGCACTAATTGCGAGTACATGTTTACCACCCTTAAATCTAAGTATGTTGCAGTAAAAACAATCCAAGGACCACAAAAACAAAAGAAAAAGAACACAAAACTAAAGAAAAATCTTGCCATAATTGACACGCATCAAACACTCCCAAGCTTAGCTTTTTGCTCGTCCCGAGCAAAACGTAGGCTAGGGTAAAGAAAAGTAAATGATGAAACTTAATAGAAATTAAAAAAAACAAACATATATACACTAACTCACTTTCGTATGAATCACGATTGCTTTTAGCATAATTAACAAATCATATCATTTAAAACTCAAAGTCGTCAATATGGACGAGTGTGCTGTTGCAAGGATTTTCAAGGAGATTTACCTATAACTCCTAACATCGGAACGACACTAGATTAATTAAGAAAAAGGTATGTAAAAGAAAATAGAAGAAAGGAAAACGAAAAGAAAGACAAGAAGAAAAACAACATTTTTAGCCGACTCCAAAGAATCCCAAATTTCTTAACTCCTACTAAAATTGGCATGAAAAGGTCCTACTAAATTGACCAAAAGGGAAAATAGAAGGGAAATAGAGAAAAATAATGCACAGCCTAATATATAGTCCTAGATCGAGTTAGTTCTAAAATCTTACCACTAATCAACCAATAATGATTTCAAATCTACCTAGCTAGGAGCATTTCAAGATTCCGCGAAGGAATCGGAAAGAAAAATTAAAGGAAAATCAGATCTGTTGTGAATTGATCGATAGTGTGCGGTTAACGCGAAATTTCTCCTTCTTTATCAGCTCAAGATATTTGGCTAGCTCCCAAAGGTAACAAGCTAAGTAGAAATCAACCCCACATTGGTCGAAATGACTTCTTATAGATATGATGTAATGTTAGGCTTAGGGGAAGCTTAGGTGCGGAAAAATTTGTTTATGTGGTGATACCTTAGAAGTGAAGTACGTAGACAAACAATGCATAAGGGATCACAAAGAATACCAAAAATCTGGGAAAGAACCACATACAAAAAAAAAAATTATTCCTCCCCCCAAGCTTGAAAAAAAAAATGTCCTCATTGTGAGAAAATGGGTGAGGGTTTTTTTATTTTATGTTTTTTTTTCAACCTTTTTTTTTCTTTTTTTGTAATATTTTTATTTTCTTGAATTTTTATTGCAATCAAACAATACCTAATAAGCTACTCCCTCTGTCCATTTTTAAATGCTACATAAGAGAAATTGGGTGATTTTTAAGGTTGTAGTTGATATAGGTGGGCCGTAATATCAAAAGTAGGAGTATGAATTTATAAATGGGTCATAATATCAAAAGTATTAAAAGTAGAATTAATTAATGTTATTTTAAGGGTATAAGTGTAATTTTATAGGTAGGTCATAATATCAAAAGTAATAAAAAGTAGAAATGAAGTATTTATTTTGGGATAGCCAAAAAAAGAAAAGGGTATTACTAAATGCAGTCTTCATTTTACTTACTAAAATCCGCATTCGGAAAATTTTGCCATTGGCTACACGTGTGTGCTGGACGTAGAAAAAAAACACGACATATACCAGGGCGCATAGGTCATGTGCCCTGACCTAGGCTGGGGCGCATGGCCCATGCGCCCCTGCCATTATTCTGATTGTGCACTTGATCTTCAAATGTTCATATCTCCTTCATTTCTCAGCGAAATTTGACGTATAATATATCAAATCGAAGCTCTCGGAACAAGGAATCATAGTAAAAAGTTATAAGCATTTGAATAAGACCATTGTGCAAAAGCACTTGTAATGCTTTCAATTCATAATTTATATTTTAATTCATGATTTTAGTGTAATAATATGTTTTATTGTATGATTAATCTTGATATAAAATAAAGAATTGTTATGTTTTTAGGTGTCAAGGGCAATTTCGTCCATAATGGGGGTTTTAGTAAGTAAAATGAGGGCTATATTTAGCAATTCACGAAGAAAATGGAGTACTTCCTCCGTGTGCATATTCTCGCAACAAAGGGGTTGGGCACAGACTCCAATTTTATTTTTTTTGTAAGTATATTTAGGCCCTGTTTGGAGAAGAGCTTTTTTAACAGAGTTTAGAGTTTTTGACTGATTTTAGAGGTTTGACTAGTCTAACCTCTGTTTTTGTTGTTTGGTAAAGAGAGTTTACAAATAGAGTTTTGGAATTAAAACTCTGATTTTCAAAAAGCTCCATGGAGCAGCGTTTGTAATAGAGTTTTGAGGTGTTAAATTTTAATTGACAAATTTGCCCAATAATTATCCTTTCTTGTTCATTTCCTCAGCCAAAATATCCAGCTCTGATCCTTTTCTTCTTCATCACCAGACTTTTTTTTTTTTCCCTAACAATAGTATTTTTTTTCTATAATAGTAGTAATTTTATGTTTTTTTTTATATTTTATTTTACCAAAAGCATGGTGATGTGATGATTTAAAGATAATAGATGGTTATGTTGGCTATGATTGTTGATAATACTTGATGATGATGCTGATGCTACTAGACGTGATGATTTTTTATGAAAATTGATGTTTTTGTTAAGCGATTGATGATGATGAATTTTGATGATAATATACTTGATGATGATGATGATTGATGAGGAGGAGGAGGAGGAGAGGAGAATAAAAAAGGGGTTTATTTTGATGATGGTGAGATGAGGAGAGATAAGGGTTTTATTTTGATGATGGTGATGAGAGGGAAGGGTGAGAGAACAATTGATGATGATGAGGAATTGTGGGATGAAATTTGAGAAAGAGGAAAGGTAAGGAGGAGAGAGGAGTAGTAATAAAATAACCTATAAAAAAATAAAGAAAAAAAATTTTATAATGATGATGATCATAATAATAATAATAATAATAATAATAATAATTATTATTATTATTATTATTATTATTATTATTTAAAAAAAAAGTAAAATGATGATGAGTTTTGATTACTATTGTAGATTTGTGCGTAGATGTTATGGACATGAGGATGGTTCAATTTATTACAACAACAACAAAAGCAATAAAACAAATTATTAAAGACCACTGTCTAAAATTGTTATTTTACCCCTATCAGCTTTTATCAAATAGCTAAGTTTTACCAAACACATTTATATAAATCGCAGTCAAATCCGCAGTCAAACCCACTAAATAAAAAAGTAAAAACTCTAACAGCAAACTCTAAACTCTAACAGTTAAACTCTAAACTCTGTTTTCCAAACAGGGCTTGAATTTGTAGATTAGTTAAAGTAGGAGAGAGAAATAAAATGAAGTGGACCCGCTTAAGGAAATTTGGTGTTTATTAATATTTTGTTGGTAAATTAGTAAAAGTATGAGAGAAAAATAAGTAAAAACTTACCAAATAAGAAAAGTTGGTATTTTATTGTAAAAATTTAAAAGCATCTTAAAATAACAAATGTTGCAAGAATTTATTTACGGAAGAAGTATTTATTTTGGGACGGATAGAATATTTGTTAATGGTAGTAGTAATATTGTTAGATTGTTAAAAACAAAGTCACGGGTTAGTCTTGAAAAACCCTTTTTCTAAGTAACAAATTTTCACAGAGTCCTACACACGACAGACATACCAGACAGACACTTATTCTTCTCTCTTTCTCTCTCTCTTATTTCTCATTACCTCAAAATACCCAAAAAAAATCCCACCCACTTTTTTTACCTCCTTTTTCTCTCACTAACTTTTTCCTTCTTCTTCACCAAGCCAAACACACCTTCTTCTTTCTTCTTTAATTTGTTCTTTCTTCTTTAAGTTGTTGTTTGTTTGTTTATGCAGTTTGAAAGTGTTGTGATCAGATCAATGGAGCAAATGCTGGAGAATAATAACTGCGAAGGGATAATACTGTCATTAGACAGTTCGAAAGCATTATCATTATCATCAACAACAACAGCAGCAGCAGCAGCAGCAGTAGTACCAGCTCCTTTTCTTACAAAAACATATCAGTTAGTGGATGATCCAGTTACAGATCACATTGTGTCTTGGGGTGATGATTACTCTACCTTTGTTGTTTGGCGTCCTCCTGAATTTGCTCGTGACCTTCTTCCTAATTACTTCAAGCATAATAACTTCTCCAGCTTTGTTCGTCAACTCAATACCTATGTATGTCTCTCTTCTCCTTCTCCTTCTTCTTCTTCCTTTTTTTTTTTTTGTTATTTCATAACTTCTCTTATCAACCCACTTTCATTCTTCTTAAATGCTCCTTAAAATAAAATGCTCTTCTTTTAACTTTTAAATTAAATAATACTCCCATCATAACAAAATAACTGCAATGATTTATTCGATTTGAATTAGGATCCTCTCCATTTATTTCCTTCCATTTCCTATCCTAAGATTTTGGCACCTCATTTAGCATTAAAATAAATAATTTAAAAATCCTCTCCATTTCTCTTTTCATACAATCTCAACCATTGATTTAGAAAATGGACCATCCGTTTCTTATAAGAAATGGAGAGGATCTTTACTCGATTTGATATAAAATAGAAAGAAAAAAATGTCAAATCATTGCAGTTGATATGTTACGGAGAGAGTACAACCTTATGTCATTTTTATTGCAATAATCACACATTTTCCGAGAACCCAACCAGCTTGCTGATTATATTGTGTTGCTCGGACACTGAACCCGATATTGATCCTTTTTACAAGTTAAATTTTCTTATTTTTTTTAGAGATAGATAAGTTAGGCTATTTTTCGTTTCGTTGTAACTTTTACTTTATATGAATTAGAAGTAAAAATAATAATATTATCTGCTTTTTTTTTAAAATGCAATAATTTGATATAAAATAATAGTTAAAAAAGTCTAATCGTTGCATTTAAAAAGAAATGAAGTTAGTGTGTTGTGTATGTTGGTGTTGGGTGTCGGTGAAGATGTGGTTTTAGCAAACTAGCACACAAAAAGTGTTAGTTGTTCAATGTTTGATTTTTTTTATTATTTTTTTTTGGGGGGGGGGGGGGGAGGGTATAGGGTTTTAGAGTTTTAGGAACAACAAAGGGTGTTTTGTAATCACTAATATCTCTTACATTATTGTTTGATAGATGTTTCACATTCCTTGCAACTTCACTTTGTAAGTTACACTTTAATTAATGTAAATATAACAAAAAAGAGTGAAAAAGGATGTTGTATAAACAAAATGACAAGTAATAATTTTATTTTATTTTTAAAAAAAAAAGAAAAAGTACACCAACAATAATTATTCAACTTAAGTTTGTTTTGTCATAGATTTACAACTTTTTTTTTTCTTTTTTAATTAATATATTTAATTAATGCCTATATTTATATACACTCCCCTGCCACAATATAATTTGTAACGTTTGTCATGTAAACAAATATATATAATAATAATGTGACATCTCATTAAATTTGTTTTAATGTATTTTTTTTTTATATAATTTTTATAATTTTTTTTAAACGAATATAAATTATACTCGGTATATAGACAAAATCAATGCTAAAAATCCTTTTTTTTTTGCGGTACACTATATGCTTTTTTTTAATAATGTAACATCTAACATGCATGCAATCAATTAATAATTCATTGTTTTTAGCTTTGTTATCATTTCATTTCTTCCATTTTTAGTGTAATGATGTGATAATCATTTAATCAACAAACCCTTGATTCCATTTCTTTAATTAATTAAAACAATTCCTTTTTTTTTTTTTTGTGGTTTTACAATATAGGGTTTCAGGAAAATAGTACCAGACAGATGGGAGTTCGCAAACGAGTTCTTCAAAAGAGGTGAAAAACACTTATTATGTGAAATCCACCGTAGAAAAACCGGCCAACCACATCAAACACCCACACACATTAACTTCAGCCACCCCGCCTCCACCACCACCGCTTACTTCCCACAATCATTCTTCTCCTCCACCACCACCCTCTCTCCACCACACTCCTCCTCCTACGGTGACTGCGACTACGACTACGACTACGACGACTCCTCCCCACCTCCCTCCTCCTCTTCTTCCTCCATTCTACTCTCCAACAACAACAACAATATAATCTCAAACATAACACTTGATAATGAACGATTAAGACGGTCCAATACGATGCTAATGTCAGAACTTACCCACATGAGAAAACTTTATAATGATATAATTTATTTTGTTCAGAACCATGTTAAGCCGTCTGTTATTAATAATGCAAATGCTATTAATGCTAATGCTAATGTTGCTTCTCATTTTGTGAATCAAAAGTCTGTTCATTTTAGTCAGTTCATCAAGAAAACTACTACTACTACTGCTGAGACCACAACTGGTGCAACTAATAATAATGATAATAATGATGACATTAATAATGATGGTTGTAAAAGAGGAGCAACAAAGCTGTTTGGGGTTGCGATTCAATCAAAGAAGAGATTACATCCTGATCAGACGGTTGAGAATCATTTCAAGACTCGGTTTGTTCTTGGAAAACATGATCTTGGGTTCAATCTCATGCCTCCTTCTCCTTCCTGTTAATTATACCTTGATAAAGTATATAACATATTATATTCCTGGGCCTGTACCATCAGCTTAGCTTAAGCTTTTGGTTAAGATAGTCATTTTGCTCTGATACCATGTCAAAGGAACATTTTAAACAAAAGCTTAAGTTCATGGTTGAAGCCCAAGAATAAATTATATACTCTATCAGACCTTCTTTACTCCAACAACAACAAGAAAAACAAACAAATGATGGTTTCACTTTTCTAAGTTTGAGAAGTGGGATTTTGTCTTTTCCTGTCAAGAGTATATTAGTACTATCTATGTGATTTTGTGTACATATTTTTTATTTAAAAAAAAAAAAAAAAAGTAGTGTAGTACTAGTTTTGTTTAGTTTAATCTTTGTCTTTTTATTTTGCCCTTTTTGTAATCATGTTTTTTCCCATCCTCAAAAATATTCATCAATGCAGGTGGGTTTAGTATGATTTCGACTTTCGATGAAAGGTGTACTCTTTACGATCAATTAATTGAATGTACGTACTTATATCATATAAATAGAAAATGATTTTGTAACTCCCCAATTTGATTTTGTCACTCATCTCCTTTTACAGGAATAGTAACATTGAGAAGTGTTAAAATCAAATTGTGGAGTGTCAAAATCACCACCCCACATAAATTGGTATTACTCTTCGTTCTTAATTACTTGCTACATTTCTTTTAGCACATTTTTTTACGAATAGGAGATACATGTGAAATGATAGAGACCATTAAAAATGAAGTAAAAATATTTATGACAAAAAGAGTGTTTGTAATGACAAAAATAATGGTAGAATAGATTGAAATTAAGTCAGCCCTACATTCCAAAAAATGAAATGTAACAAGTAAATTGAGACACATAAATAAGAAAAATGTAGCAAGTAAAAAAGTAAGAGGGATGGAGTAATTTTTTTGGAGATTTTTTTTTTCAAAAAGGAAAGGGAAATAATGGTCAATCAAAATATCTTCCTCACTAAAAAAATTCTAATCTATCAATAGCTAAAAAACTAATTTTGGCATCTATAAATGGATCATTATCAGCGAAAATTCATTGGATAGTAAAAAATAAAAAAATAAATAAAAACAACGAAAATCTGGTAATCAAAGAAAAATCCTGATTTATCAAATTAGAACGAAGCTAAGAGAAAGGTACTCATGTGATCAAGATTATTAGGTCAATTTGAACGAACTTTAGCATAAAATATAATTAATGAACATTATTTATATTTTATAATTAGACCAAATTAACATTTATTATTATCAATGAACATGGTTCATTGTAAGTTGCATTTGTATGAGGATTATCTTCCTCTATGTATTCATGTGTGTACCTTCATTATTTGATTTCGATTTTGAGTATGATACAACTGACCAATAGAAATGCTCTATTAGTTTCTTGTATATGTATACGTTTATGCTACTTCTATTATTTTTCAATTGATAGTTGCTCATCTGACTTTATTAAACTTATTTTTTCTGATCATAATTTATTATTTGATTAACCTTTAGCTGCGTTTATAAACTAGTCCATATGAAAAAAGTATATTAATTGAAATCTCATTTTAAATATGTATTAGCAAGTCATTTTTAAATATGTAATTTTCGTAATTTTTTTGTTAAGAATTAGACATATTTAAAGTTTAAAAAAAATCTAAAAAAAGTTTTAAAAAACCATATAAAATTATCTAATCTGATATGATTTCTTTTATCTGATCTGAAATAAGTACGGAATAATAACTAATATTCCCTCCGTCCGAGTACTTGCTATAATCTCATTATTTTAATGTCCCACAATACTTGCTACAACTCTTCTTAAAGTCTATAAGTCGCACATACATTTTACATTATTATTATTATTATTATTATTATTATTATTATTATTATTATTATTATTATTTTTTGTCATTTTTTGTGTCCAAAATAAATGTAGCAATTAAAGGAGTACTTCCTCTCTCCCAAATTACTTTCTACAATTTCCTTATTTGGATGTCCTAAAATATTTGCTACATTTTCTTTTATAGTCTATGGACATTTTTACCCTCTTTTTTGTCATTTTTATCCCTTTTAAATCAATCTTTTTCTTAAACTTATCTTTACCAATGGTGGGCCCACATGAAAATTGTTTTACATAAAAAATTGTTCCAAAATGAAAGGTAACGAGTAAAATGGATGGAAAGAGTATTTTGTTACCGTGGTATAGTTATTTGATATGATTTGATTAAATTCTGATTTTGATGTCTGAAAGGGTTACGTTACAGAATGATTTAATGGAAGAAGAGATCAGAGATGTCTGACAAAATATGTTTTTGTTTTGGTGGGTAGCGTCTGATACAACCATGTTCTGCGCCAAAAAAAAAGCTGAGAATTGAAAAGAAGAGAGTTTCAGTGCCTGCTTTGCCAAATTGCCTCTTTTGCTTTTGCTAATTTGCTTGCTTCTTCTCATTAATGCCTCATTTCGATACTCACGGGCTACTATTTCATGTCCTATGTCTTCTTTTATTTATTTATTTATTAGTGAGAAGTGATACTATTATTCTCAATTTCACACTTATTCTTCATTTGACATGTGTCATAGGAATTACATTTAATAATATATATATATATAAAAAAAAATATATTGAGAGTGAAGTAGCATTCTTCTTACTCCTTCTGTCCCTAAAAGATTGCTCAATTTACTTTTTCTCATCTCCTGAGACACATTTTTAAATGAAAATATCTTAAGATACATATAATAAAAAATTATAAGCATTACATATTAAAAAATTACACATTGAGCCGAATCAAACGAAATCCCATTTTACTATATTTTTCCTTACATGTATAAAATTATAGAGAGTCGAAGTTACCAAATGAACAGTAGCAAAAATCAATATGGGGCAATCTTTAACAGACGGAGGGAGTATTTAATTTGTTGTTTGTTAGGCATTTTTTTCCATGTCGTATCCCTTTTCATTCCAATAAAGTCCTCTACCTTCAAATCTTCCTCGGTTCCTCTCCCTATCTTTTCCATTCCTTTTTCCTAATACTACACCACCATCATACTCTATCACTAACCTCCAACACCCAACCCTAACCTCCACCAACTCACCACCTAGCTGCCCCTCTCCTCCTCGAGAGGCGTGCCGATGAGGTGAGGCCAGGTGGGCGGCGTTTTTGGTTGTGGGGTCGGGTTAGGTTACGGTGGTGGAGTGTGGAGGTATATTGATTGTGTATAGGGTTGTTCATTCAGATTGATCCGATTTGAATTGTCGTATACCCAAAAGATTCATATCAGTTAAACCCAAATTCGAAAATATGGTTATCCGAAATATCCGATCCCCCAAATTATGTTTATAATATAATTTTCTATATTTTTTATCCTAAATATCCGAGTATACGATCCTAAATACTTGAAAAGCCACCTACTGATCCAAAGTATTTGATAACAATTTGGATATTGGATACGAAATATACAAAAATGTTGGCTTTCAATCTGAATATCCAATCCGATTAATAAAAATTTCAGATATCTGAAACATCAATTTTCTCGATCCATGCCCGATTCAAAACTTCTCGAATATCCATTCCGAAATGTCCGAAATTTTTTCACATAAAAATTATTCAGTTTTTTTTTTATCGATCTCCATATCGCATAGCTATAATCGGTTCATTTTGGACAACCTTAACTTGTGTGGTAGTCTCATTCCTTTTATTTTTTAAAACAATCAACTACCTAAATCTAAGGTTTTACCTTTCCATTCTCCTCCATTTTCATTCCTAGAGGCATTTCCTTTCGGCTTCTCCAACCAAACGAGCCCTAACCAGATCAGATCAGAAAAATAAGATCAAATCAAGTAAAAAACTTTCAGATGAATCAAACGTAACCTTAGTTAAATAAATGTACAATGAATTATCTTACATTAAATTAAATATGGAAAAACATCGTTTTGGGTACCTCGAATTTGACAAAATATCATTTTGGGTACCTGCTGACTGCTGTTTTAATAATATCTTGTTTTGGGTGTGTGCGCGATTGTGTGAAGGTAAAAAAAAAATTATTAAAAAAAAATTAAAATTTACGTTAAGTACAGTGAGACTTTAGATAGTGTGTTGATTAAAAGTTTAATCGGATAAAATTGGAATAAGGCCCTATTTTTTTGGACTTAAAAGATATAGTAATCAGATCAGATCAGATCAATTCATCTTTTTTTTTAATTTTATACTCTCACAAAATAATACCCCACCTAATCAGATCAGATCTGATCAGTCCTAAAGAACATGGCCTAAATAAATGATGTAAACAAATCAAAAATTAGAAAACTATTAAATTAGCCTTATCCAAATTTTAAATCTGTAACCACTCAAACACAAACTACAAGTCTTACTAAAGAGTTGTATTAAATAGTCAGTATATTATACAACAAGAGAAGGTATTGTGTCAGACCGGTCTGACAGTAATGTTTCTGTCAGACTAATACACTGGACCTGGACACATATTGTTGAATCTGGACACATATATGTTCAACCTGAACACATTTTTTCCTCTTTGCACATTATCTTTATCTCTACTATCTATTTTTATTTTTTGACCTCATACTCATCATCATAATATGAAATACATTATTTCTATTTCTCACCCAACTAGTACGTAAATTTACAAATGTTTGAGGAAGGAAGGGAGTATAATATAGGGATTTTTAATAAACGACGACTAAGAGCATGTTTTTTTATTATTTATTTAATTTGTAAAATCTCTATTATATAAGCCAAGGGGGAACCATGGTGTCCCCCTCAAAATGTCCATCTTACCCCTTAAAATTTTTTAAAATCTCAATTTGTGTCACCTCCTAATAATTAAGGAAAGTTATTACAATTTTTGAACTTTTTAAAATGAAAATAGTACAAAATATAAAATTTGAAAAAATAAAACAAAAATTTTAAAATTAATATTTTTAAATTCTCTATAAATAGACATCCATATTCATAGATTTTATCAAAAAAAAAAATTTGTAGCCAATAAAATATGGTAAATAAAACTTTTCTTTCGTTCATTGTTGTGGGATGATCGAATGAAAGGGAATTTTTTTTTTTATTATTATATGAAGTTTATTTAGACAGATTAATAGATATTTTAAAAATATCACCGCACAAAAAGCGTGCATAGAAGACTAGTATCAATTATGTTGAGTTGATACACATTCGTTTGAATTTAACTCATGTTGAATCTATAATTTACTTTTAATTAAGTTATGTTTATTTCAAGTTACTTCAGTTTTTCACTTTTGCATCAATTGCATGTAGCACAATGAGGGAGCTTTCACAACCATAAAGATAAGGTACATGACATGACCTACCCAACGGATAGACTATCCGCTACTAATAGATTATTAAAAATTAATATTTAAGTCAAGTTAAATTTCAGTTACCCAATTATGATAACTTTACATATAGGGGTGGGTAGTTTACCCAGTGGGTCCACCAATTTTTTTCCACATGACATATTGTGTTATTGACAATTGCCATACATATACATACATACATATTTTTCTGTTGGGTTTCAATGTTCTTTTTTTTGCCCCTTTTTATGTTTTGGTCACTTTATTTTTATTTTTCATTTTGGAAAATTTGTAAAAAATAAGTCAACTTAATATATATGTCTTCTCAAATTAAGTTTTTTCACTATTTACTTGCTAATTAAATTAACATTTTCAATGAAAAATCATATAAATAATAATATATTAATGCACTGTTTTGATTTTTCATTGAAGTTGTTAGCCTTTTCCACCGGTAAATTATACAAAAAACTTAATTTGAGCGAATATGTATAATAGGTTGACTTATTTTGAGTTAATCAAAAGGTTGACTTCTTTTGAGAAGACTCACTAAAGGTTACTTATTTTTGACAATTTTTCCTTTGGTTTTTGTATACTTTTGACAGATTCCAAGTACCAGAGTCATAATTACCGGCATTATGATCCCCATTATTGTCAAAAAGAAAAGTTACGCAATGATGTCAGTAAAGAAACTCGTCATCTTATCAAATAAATAAATAAATAACCAACGTTGTCTTAGTTTAGTGGTGCCAGGGGCTAGACTTGGTAGGGAGAACCACGGTTCGATCCCCCGCAAGCATGTTGGGAGGAGTTTAAAACCTTAACCCCGGGACGCGCTCCGAATCCGAATTAGCCCAAAAGGGTGAACCGGGTGGATACACCAAAAATAAATAAATAAATAAACTCAATCATAGGGTTATTGAGGAAATTATCGTTTAATCAAAGTTTCATTGTTGTCATATCAATAATCTTTTTTTTTTCACCTTTTTTTTGCCATAGACCAATTATATTCTTCTAGTGTCAATGACTCTATTCTTTGAAAAAAGTTGTGTACATGCATGAATGAAGTATATTAAATTAGTGTATAATGAATAAAAGTTATCTTAAATTATTACTATCAGGTTATTATTAAAAGTTAGCCCAAACCAACAAATAACAACACGGATTTTATTTAGAAACAACTCTTTATATATATATATAGAGAGTAACTTTATATCTTCTGTACACTAAATTAATGCATATTCGGTATGAATATTAGAATCTGTGAATTTTTATTGTTGTACAACGACATGTCTATGGTACACAATCAAAACTCTTATTAATTTCTAACTTTTGACCTACACAATCTTAACATTTGTCTAACTTTTTTATATACAACTGAATTTTAGTCTGATAAACAAATAATATATTTTGAAGCTATAATCAATTATAATACTACATTACTAGAATATAAGTATTGTTTCATTGGAAACATCCTAAAATACACTTGTCGTAATTTAATATTAACCTAATTATACTAATAGACCATTTGATAAAATTAATCTTTTTAAAATCAATTGATCTGATAATTTTTTAATAATTTTAGTACGTATAAATTAAATCAAATTTAAAATAATGTATACTAATTTAGTGGATATATCCGATATGCAAAAGATTTTTTTTCCCCCGATACACAAAATAAGCTCACATTCTTTCCCTCCAGTCACTGAGTCAGTACATTAAGCTTAGGGAAAAATCACAAGGAAAAGGGTTTTAATCTAATTTTTTATCCAAAAGCAAAAAATAAAAATTATATTCATTTATATATACTTAAACATCAGAATTACCACAAGTCTTCTTGAATTGATGAACTCTAACTTGACTTCACCTAGCTGGTTCGATTTTATCTACTAATCTCGAACACGTCTAGATCTTAATAAAATCTTTGTTTAAACTTGGAATAAATTAATTTCGTGTTTGCTTTGATAAACCATGTTAATGCGGTTAATATTTTGAATTAATCAAAATTGGGTATATAAAATTATGAACAATTATGAAGGATGAGTAAGGGTAGTTTGGTAATTCAATTGGACACTGCCGCAACCTCACCCCTTCCCTTATATAATAGAGATTATTGAAACTCATCGAACTTAACTATAACAAGAATAATTTCCCCAAGTGCCCCTTGGGTTAGGCATAATAGTCGGCCAAAATGCCACCCGGATTTTAGTTTTGGATCACATGCCGCTATTTATTAATGTCACTAATAATAGTCAAAATGCCCTTACTATGCGTTAACTATGATTCAAATCACAACATTAACAATAAAATCCCTTATAAAAGGGGAATTGCAAAATTCTTTAAAAATTTTGGCTATCATTTTATAAGAGATTTTGTTGTAAATGACGCAATTTTGAACCTTATTTAACTTGATTTGAATTTCTCTGAACTTATATATAAACTTATTAAACATAAAACTTATTTTTTTTAAAAGGTGAAGAAAATGCAACTTTAACCTTATACTAATCCAGTAGGTCTCTGGTGAGACTTTTACGCAATGGTGAGAACGTCTCACAACGCCGGTGAGACCGTAAGCCTTACAAGAAGAATTATGAAATTTTGTGTAAAAGTTATTAAAAATATATAAAAGGTTGTCATGTTGTTTTATACATACATACGTAACTATTTGTATGTTTTGTGTAACTTTTTCAAGTTTTTGTTTCATTTTTCAGGGTGAGACTTGGGGTGCATTCTCTTCAACGTTTTTTATCGGGTCTTAGAACTTATCAGGTTTAATCAGGTCAGGTCAGGTCAGGTAGAACAAATTATAATAAAGCTAAGTCAACTTTAATAGGTTTAATTAGGTCAAATAAGTTGAAGTGAATCTTACGGTGATACCGTTTCAACAAAGAATGTGTACGTAACATATCAATCTTCAATAAATTTTATCTTTATTATGTTTGATTGGCATCTGAAATTGTCTAGTAGCTCTTTTGTCCTAGAAATTCCAAGTATGTTATAGTATAATATTTAAAGTACTAGAAGTGTAGAAGATTCGCACAGATATTGGAAGAGGGTATCGTCGTTTGTCATGTGATTACGTGAAGAGTATCATACGAGAAAAAAAAGGAAAACATATGTTATAGGGGTTTGTGTAATGTAAGAACTATTTGTAACGTTATGTTTTGTCATAGTGCATTATGTCGTATTTGGGCATTCTATCTTCACTTTACTGATTATAGAAATTTTTAGAAATAGAAGAATGCTTTGGAAGAAATCACAATATTAGGCCATGTAAAGTTTCTTCTACTATGGATTTTTATCCTTTGTCTTCTTGAATATGGAATCTCTTTAGTTTCTAAAGAGCTAGCTAGAATAATATTCATTCCTCCATAAAGTGATTCCATAAATATAATGCATGGTGAAGAAAGGGGATTTTGGAAGATTATAAATAAACATGTAGTGATAATTTTTCCTTTACATAATAAAAAAATTTGTTAACTTACCTTGATTAGGTTACACTTTTTTCATTTTATAATTTTCATTTTCGGATTTCAACCGAACAAGTATATTTAATTTTTTATGGATTATTACGAGATGAGAACACTACTAGAAAAATAGGCTAAGGCAACACTTCAAATACGTTGCTATAGGGCTCTAAAATGTTGCATAAGGCCAAATGCAACGCTTGTAAAAGTATTTCAATAAGTCGTGTTGCATTAGTGTAATGCAACGCTTCTGAAGGGATATTGCAACATTTTGTAGAAAGTGTTGCATAGCTCACAAAATGCAACGTTTCTATAATGCAACGCTTCTAAGAACATAAGGCAACACTTTTAAGAATTCATAGGTAATTAAATGCAGCATTTCTTTTGGATAATGCAACACTTTTGAAAATTTTATGCAACAAATTGCAACACTTTTTTTTAATTATATGCAACACTTTTGAAAAAAATTATGCAACATATTGCAACATTTTTTTAATTTTATGCAACACTTCTGAAATATTCATGCATGTTATGTGCAACCAATTTGCAACACTTGTTTGCCAAATTGCAACACTTTGTTTATATAATATAACGTTTGTACTTGCTAATTTCTGTAAATACAATTAAAATATATTTCTTAAAAAGTTAATAATATTATAGAAGATGCCAAAAGATACAAGTACTAGTTTGGATCAGTAGTAATTACAAAATTAGATTCGTATCCCCAAAAACTTGTCCAAAAAGCTTAACACTATTACAAATTGACAACTTGAAACATAATAATCCCCAAAAATTTGTCCAAAAAGCTAACATGATATGTCAATTTTTCAATTTCACGATCCATATATACATATATCATATATGTACAACAAAAATTTTGGATCCCTCCTTAAGTAAGCTATCTTGCATCTTCATTTGTACCCTGCGATAAAGAAAAATTAAATTGTAAGGTATTGGTTTGATGTCTATTCATTGCCAAAAAAAAAAAAAAACTAGTTACAAATACACCTATATATTGTAGCTGCTATAGTGAAATGCATTATTAACTAGATGGGAACATTATTGCAAATAACATAACTTTTGTAATGAAATGCATGCACATTATTGCAAATAACATAACTTTTGTAATGAAATGCATGTACATTAACTAAATGGGAACATTATTGCAAATACCATAACTTTTGTAATGAAATGCATGCACATTAACTAAATACACTACAGTCCCCCCACCCCTATAGCTCCCCTTCCTCCACTGCAATTCACCCCCACCCCCTTGCAGCCCGCCCCACACCCCCCTGCAGTCTCCCCACCCCCCTACAGTTCACCCCCACCCCCATTGCAGTCCCCCTCCCCCCTGCAGCTCACCCCCACCCCCTGCAGCCCCTCACCCCCCTGCAGGCCCCCCTCCCCCACTGTAGGCCCACCCTCCCCCACTGTAGTCCCCTCCTCCCCCCTGCAGCTCCCTTGCAGTCCCCCCTCCCCCTAAAGCTCCCCCCACCCCCCTGCAGTCCCCCCTCCCCCACTACAGTCCACCCCTCCCCCTAAAGCTCCCCCCACCCCCACTGCAGTCCACCCCTCCCCCCTACAGCTCCCCCCTCCCCCTACAGTCCCCCCCTCCCCCACTACAGCCCACCCCCCTTGCAAGAAACCTTTGTCAATGGTTTCCAATCTAGCCATTTATACTCTATAAAAACTTCAATTGTACATTCAAAAATCATAACTCCAACCCAATGTTCTCAGACTTAAGACTCAATAGAAACCAAAAAAATACTATGCATCTTAGAGCAAAGGGACCCAATTCAGTTTCATGCACAAATAAATATATTAGAGACTTTGTAAAGAGGTTAAGAAATAAAATCACTACGACATAAGTAGTCTCAAATCTCTTCCATAACCAATAACATGCTCACTTTATAATCCGTTTTGATTCGTGAACAACCCAGATTTCACCATCATGCTCCAACTCAGCATCCTAGGAACGATAACAATAATTAAGTTTCTCAAATAAACTCCAAATCAAATCAAAGAAATGCCAATAACTAAAAAATTAACGATACAAATTACCACTAATTCACCCACCTCAAAGTAATCCTTTATCTATTTTGTTCCTCATTTCAGCTTCCTTTTACCCCTTTTCTCCCTCAAATAAGATATAAACCTGAAAATCCATTTCAAAAACTCTAGATTATTGCATAGATAAATTTAAAACAACAATGATTTATTGCATATATAAATAAAATGAATGAGTTAAACCTGAATTGTACACTTGTTCTATAAATGTGAATTACAACCCAATTATAATTACTTATTCAAACAACAATGATGTATTACTTGCTTATACAATGAAAAATTAATCATATATAAACACTTAAACTAATAATATTTGTAATTAGATGAAATGAAATACCTCAAATCAGATATAAACCTGAAAATCCATTTAAAAAACTCTAGATCATTGCATAGATAAATTTGAAAAAACAATGATTTATTGCTTATATAAATAAAATGCATAGTTAAACTTGAATTTTAACAGAAAAAAATTCTAAGGTTGAAATTCCACCAAACCTAAGATGGAATACGAACAACTTCAAACCCCAAAATTTGAACAGCTTCAACGATAGAATATTCCAAACAACCCTAGATACAATGCATTAAAATGCGAACAACATATCAATACTCAAAACCAAAGAGCAAATCAAGCAACAACTAGCATTTTTTTTAAAAAAAGGAGGTTACTAAGCATTGAGGTATTGACCCAAATAATTATAATCCAAAATATATTAATATGCATACATAATTGCAGTCAAACACACATTAGCGGCAGCCAGAACTTGCACCAACAGCCGCCCGCATGCGCGGCAGCAGCAACCACCACGCAGGGGCAACAACCACCACATAGCAGCAGCCTGCAACAGAACCAGTGGACAACAACAATAAGCAGCAACAGCATATCACAGCTCGGTTAGCTTCGACTGCCCTTCGGGGCTCCGAATTCGTTCTCGAAATCTTTTATCTAATTATTTATTTCATTATTTATTTATTTCAAACACAAATCATTTCATGGCATGAAGCTAGACTTAGGTGTAAATCAATGATTTTTACATCACACAACATTGTCTAAATCTTCCCCAATTGGGACCAAACTTGCAAAGGTCGTGGGCTGCTATGCCCGGCCACTACTACCACCACGCCGCTGCCACTGGAGGCATCCACACAGCAGCCACGCAGCAGTGGCAGTAGCAGGCCCATCCACACAATAGTGGGCAACAGTAGGCAATCAACACACGTACAACAAGTGCTTTGCTTCTTTTTCATGCAATTTCTAAGTAAAACTAAGTGTTTCATGTATTTCTAATACCCATGACATGAAACAGGACTAAGTATAATCAGAACTTATCATTCATTAGCATCAACAATCTTCCCAAATCATAATAACAATTCAACAAAATTTCAAGTGGGCAACACTTGTACTCAAACACTTGTCAATTGAACTTCATATCCATAAATCCAACGACCTTGCTACTGCAATTTAACAGCTCAAGCTTAAACAAAATCATTTAATGAATTATTTTAATCACAAAATCATATTATATAGTCTCAAATCTGAAATCGGTTATGGATTAAGTTGAGTACCTTCAAATGCTCTTGCTAAACCTTGAGCAAGCTCTCTAAACTTACTATCTAAAAGGAATACCCAAATTCTCATTTAAACAGTTGTTAATTACTCAAAATCTCAATTCAACAACTTATACTATAAACCCTAACTTTGCTTACCTTTGGGGGGGGGGGGATGCTTGATTATTGAGACATTGGTTTTGATTCTTCAAATTGAGTACTCTAATAACTGAAGGGAGAATCGAAAATTACTTTTAAGGTTTTACATGAAGAAAATCGAAAGAAGTTGAAGGTCTTACCTCTTACCTTCAATGGCGGTATGCGTGAGTGTGGGAGGAAGAAAGAGAAGCTGATTCTTTTCCTTAGGAAGGTGAATAGAAGGACATTTGTTTACTCATTTGTTTTTGTATATGCACGATCAAGGGGTTTCATTTAAATCCCTTGTCCTTGTGTCCTCAAATTTATACATGTTGGACAATTGTCACAACCCACACATAATCTATCGGTTTGTGTTTAGTCTTGCTTATTCATTCGTGGAGGATATTAGAATAAAGGAGAATGATACATCCACCCTCAGGGTTGCTGACCCTGCTGATGTGGCAATGACGTGGTAGATGTTGTAGCAGATGACGTTGCAGTGATGTGGTTTTTTTTTTCCTTTTTTTCTTTACCTAATAATTTAGACATCTATATTATTATTATTCTTAGAAAGAGTGTTGTGTCCATTTAATACTTTATCAATAAATTTGTCCCTTTTATACAATTTTCTATAATAGTTTTATCTATTTTCATATTCAATGTACTTATAATTTATGTTCATTTATGTGTTTGAACTAATATGTATACTTTATTAGGCAGATAATATGTCTTCTTATACATATAAAAAAATACAAGAATTTTTTTAGGAACAAAAATAATATTAAAAAAATTGTACGAAATGCGTATATTCAAGGGAGTTTGTTATTGTAATAATTAAAAAAAAATTATATCACGCATATGTGTATGTTCCAAGATTAAAAAAAATTGTATCTCAAGCATATACATATTTCAATATTAAAAAATACAATAACGTCAAAAAAATTATTGAAAATACAAAGTTTAAAAATTGGACTTCCAAGATTTAAAAAAAAATTAATAACCCTTTGCCAAAAAAAATATTCGATTACCACATTTGTTTCCATATTTTGAGTTAATTTCTTAGGATACCCTTATTATAACAGCACCCAAAAAAAAGCTTAATACTTAACAAAAATTCAAAAAAAAATCCTAATACTTAGAAAACCTAATTTTGACTTAACTAATTTACAAAACACAATAATATATTTACATCTTTTAAAAAAAAAATAACTGTCAAATTTTTTTATGTCCATATTCGTTTTGTTTCAAGATTTGCTTGTTTCCATCAAAAAATTATTTACAAAATCCTTTTTTTAAATGAAGAAATTTTTTAATAAAATTAACAATAGTATAAAATAGGACCCAAAAAAGCCTAATACTTAACAATAATTCAAAAAAAATCCGAATACTTAGGAAACCTAATGTTGACTTAAATAATTTACAAAACACAATAATATATTTACATCTTTTCAAAAAAAAAAAATCACGGCAATTTTTTTATGTCCATATTTGCTTAGTTTCCAGATTTGCTAGTTTCATTCAAAAAAAATATTTACAAAATATTTTTTTTAAATGAAGTATTTTTTGAAGACTAAATGAAATATCGATATAGAATTAAATTAAATGAAATTATAATGGAACACATATTCAATAATCAAAATACTAATTCGTCTCATTTCATTCCATGATGCAAAAAATTACAAAATAGACTACCTCCTGCCATAAAAATAAGATTAAAAAAACTACCACCAATATTTTTAAAAAAAAAAACACTTACTAACATAATCGATCTCTAGAAGAAAAAAAATACTGACGTAGAAATGTTATAGATAAACTAATTAATACGATAGAAAATGAACTTCAAATTTCCACCCATTGAAACTTGCTTGTTAATCGATGTTAACAATCTCCAGAGTATCCTTGCTCCCAACATTAGAATTACCTTCATTCACAACTTCATCTTCTTTTGAAGCAACAACCTTCTTCCCAATTTCAGTAGCAACGACTTTGTTTCTAGTGGAATAATTCCTCATTTCAACAGGGGACATGGATTGCTTACTCTTTTTGTGTGAAGGAGGGGTACCGGAAAAAGGCTTCTTTTTTGTTTTAGGAGTAATGGAACCAATGAGAGAGGTTGCACAAAGTTCTTCATAAATTTCATTCAAATTCACCAAGGGGTCATCCATGGCTATAGCTTTCTTTAGATTATGACCTTCCTCGCATTCCATAAACCTTTTGAATAATTCTTTAATTTCAAGCTTTAGTTTAGTATCATTATCAGTGGTTGCTTGATACATACTACTCATTGCATTTGGAGAAATAGTAACAAACACTAAACTATTCATTTTTTTTCTTTTGAAAAACACTGTTGAGTAAAATCAGAATGGAGCTAAGAATGATACATCAACTCTTGGTTCATGTCAAATTTATAGAAGAAAAAGTAAAATTTTAAGTTTTGAAAATGGAAGGATTAATGGTTATTCATTTATGAGTATGGTTGGCAAAATGCTTTGGAACTCCATCACACTTTGAAATGCCAAAGCCTTCCATGCTTACCCCTAATCTAGGAAGGCATGCTGCTATGTTCATAATTAAACCCCCTAACATCCCCTACTTAATTGACCTAACTCCTAACACCCCCTACTTAAGTGATGAAACCTCTCTTCAAAAAAAAGTGATGTTTACGGAAAAAGGGAGTAACAAAAAGACTAATTAAACAATATTTATGTAAAGCTAAACCAAATTAAACTATTTTTTTGAATTAATTTAACCTTTTTTTCAATGAAAATTAACCTAGTTACGTTACTAGTTAGTAAATTTTTTTTAAAAAGAAAAATGATACAAAGGACTCCCCATACATAATATAATTTTTAATTATTTATTTACTTTTTATTGGAATAATTTTTTACAACTTATTTGGATTGGAATATGACTTGTATTAAACCAAAAACTCTTATGCTTTATGTATAAAATATATATCTCAAGCTAGAACCAATAATATGACTTATTCTTGTTTCAAAAAGTATTATTAAAATATTTAAAAAATGATTAACTGTGGCAAGATAAATTAAACTTATTTGGATTGGAATATGGCTTGTGTAATTTGCATTATTATCAATTTGATATGAAGTAAAATGGGAGAGAAAATATGGATGAGGATGAGATCATGAAAAATAAAAAGTTACACAAATAAGTAACTTGAATAATTGAACAAATAAATGGTACGTAGTCGCCTAGTTGGTCAATAATTGAGGTATATATAACGACTGATATACTGTCGGTAAAATTCATCAATCACTCTTATGAGAATAACCGACCGCCAAATCATATGGTAATTACCAACCATTGGATGTGAGATAAGTAAAATTTACCAATCGCTCATATGAGAATTACCGATCGCCAAGTAATTTGAATTACCCTTTGTTTTGCTGGAATGAATGAATTAGAGAGAACCAATTAATTGGGCATTAAGTAAAAACGTGGTGGTAGTCACTGATGGATTTACCGACCGCTACCAATTAATAAATGGTAGTCGCTTGGTGGGTTAATTGAGGTATACATAACGAATGAGTACCGTCGATAAAATTCATCAATCACTTCTATAAGAATAATCGACCGCCAAATCATATGGCAATTACCAACCATTGCATGAGATACAAGTAAAATTTACAAATTGCTCATATGAGAATTACCGATCGCCAAGTAATTTGAATTACCCTTTGTTTTGCCGGAACGAATGAATTAGAGAAAATCAATTGGGTATTAAGTCAAAACGTGGTGGTAGTCAATTATGGATTTACCGACCACTAATGGACAATAAATGGTACGTAGTCGCCTAGTCGGTCAATAATTGAGGTACGTAGTCGCCTAATCGGTCAATAATGGACAATAAATAGTCGGGCCAGACCGGGCTGGGTTCGTGGGTCGAACCGGGTTGGGACGGGTTCAAGGGTTCGACTGGGTTTGCGGGTTTGCGGGTTGGGTTTGTGGGTTTAAGGGGATTTAGGGCCATTAGGGGTTTAGAGAGGGTTAAGGGGGTTTGGAGGGTTTAGGGGGGTTTTGGGTTTAGGGGGTTTGGAGGGTTGGAGTATTTGTAAAATTGTAATATCTAATATGAATATAATTATATAAATATAATACATTAAAAAATTAAACAAGTAACAAATTTAATTTAATAAATCATAGTGTTGACGAAATAAATTAAGTTGCAATATATATTGAATTTATATCATAATTTACAAATTACAATTATAAAAATGTAAAAGTTAGAAATTTAAAGTATTAATTACACAACTAGAATTCGTAACTAATAATTAATTTGTTAGTTATTACAATTGTGAAGAATTTGGGGTAAATTGGATGGGTATTTATAGGGGGAAATTGGGAGGGAAAATGTAAAAATTTAAATAAAAAAAAAAAAAGATGGAGTAGCCGTTGCACTCCCAGCAGAAAAGGAGTGGACTCAATTTTTTTGCAGGTAGCCATTGCAGTCTGCAGGGGGAGCAGAACCCGTCCAGGCGGGCCGAATGGGCCGGGCCTGGGTCACGGGACGGGTTGCGGGCCAAATACGGGTTGGGTCATTGGTCGGGCCGGGTTATCCGAGTCAAACGAACGGGCTGGGCTACGGGCCAAATTGCAAAAATCCAACCCATGACCCACCCGTTTGATACTGGGTCGGGCTGGGCTCAGCGGGCCTGACCCATCAGGGCTGATTTCCGGGCCGGGCCAACCCGACCCAGTGGCCAGCACTATTTTCATCACTTCAAGAGCATAGATGACAATGACTACGGAGCACCGGACTACTAACAGGCTAACAGCCCTCCGCGAGCAGACCAGGGCATCGGAAGGCCGACGAGTCAGCGAGACGAGGAGACGAGTGATCCGCTAATTTGTTCCATGTAAGCTCTGGTTTTGTATTGTGTTTAATTGCTTTCTGTAATGTAGTTCGTTGTTTATCTTCAATTGAAGGCAAATTATTTTGTCCATATTTGATTCCATGATGAAATGAAATATTTTGCTTTTATGTTTTTTTAATGTTTAATTTTAAGCTTTTGCGGTTTTTTTTTTTTAAATAAATTTTAAATGCTTCTTTTACTTATCTTTTCTTATGCAGGATAATGCTTCTTTTAATTCCATAGTTGACCGCAAATTTGTGTTTAACTTGAATTGAAGGCCAATTATTTGAAGACTGAAAGTGCATTTTTAAAAAATCTGAAAACACTATATGTATCTGAGAATACTTATACAAAAATGAGTAAATGACCATTACAGGTTACATCATACCAAAACAGCTAAAAAAATGACTAGTACAGAGTATCCACTGTATACAAAAAGACCATTACAAACCATTACAAAAATGACAATACAACCCAATACAAAAAGACCTCCACTCCTATACACCAGCAGGGTTCACAGACCTCCACTCCCATACACGGATACACCCGTTACATGTATTTAGAGACTTGTGGTTGCTGAAAAGTTAGAGAAGGACCCTGCATATCAAGAGTTACAACATATTAATAACACATTTATAATTAAACTTTTTTTTGGCAATGATAATTACACATTAATAAGACTATTACATACATCAAAGCTTTAGTTTCTTACCGGTTTGACTTGGTACGGAGGATTGTACACGACATTGTGAAACTGATATGGTTGAGCAAACTACATTGCACATGAAACAACATAATCTTGTCAAGAATTAATTGTACACATGATAAGCTAATGTGCAAGATATTGGAGGAGGTCAGTAGGATTAGTAATGAATGAAAGAATTGAAAGTAAATGTATTTTGCTTTTTTAGGCTGAGTATATTTTTTGTCTCTTGTATGAACATGAATTAAATGATGTATGTGGGCCAAAAAGGTCTGTAGCACTCAGAGGGCCCATGATCCAAGGTACGAGGGTTATGTGGTGACCTCATGAGATGAGGTATATATAGCTGGAAAAAGCCAGCAGCAGCCCCAAGAGAACGGAGGCATTTTTTGCCAAAAGAAATCAAATGACCAAAAATAGAACAATTGCTCTGAAATTACTGTTGCATTAATATTTGCTGCTACATTAAAATACAAACACAAATACCGCAAAACTTTATACAAGACATTATGCATACCTGATTAAAATATATCCCATGAGGAACATTAGGAGGGGTACATGTATTTGCTGACTTTTTTTCTCTTTTTGTTGGGCGGTCATGATCATCATAGTAGCCTTTTCGCTTAGTTGGTGGTCTTACCTCTACCTCTTCGATCAACAGGATCAGTCACTGGCTCTTCATTAATGATGCTCCTATTTTCTTCCAATTCAATAGTTTCTCGAGGAGTTTCAGTTGTTTTCCTACCATAAACTCGTCCGATACAGTTCAAATTTTGCAACATGAGTCCATGACCATCCTCGCTGATGGATTGTGCTTTTAAACTTAAGTTAGAAAGAACACTCATCACTTCATCATAGAAGGCATTGTTGGACATTGCTTTTGTAGAAAGAGGTTCAAAGGTACTACGCATTTTTTCATACCTCTTAATCTCCACAGGCTTCTTTTTAAGCAAAGAATAGTAAGGAACTAGAACCTTGAGATGTTCCCTTGGCAAGTCTTTTCTCCATCGATCTAAAATGTACCTCTCGGGAACATAAGTCAACTCCTCTTCATGAAATATACACAATGAGTGGCTACAAACGATTCCTTTGAATTCGAAATTTTTACAATCACAACGTACAACCAAACTTTCTCTATCGATTGTGACACAAAAAACATTCCGTTTTGTTTCACCATGCCATTGCCTCCTAACAACAATGTCATAGGAACATACCTTTTCATCATCACAAACCTTTGTAGAATTATTGTAAGTCATATATTTGACTTGTTTTTGAAATTCATGGAATTTCCTTGAGGTGTATAACTTTTGAAAAACATGCTCAAAGGAATGGTAAGTCGCACATTGAAGTGGTGAATCATTCGATCTATATGTTTCCTTATCCTCCTCTTTCACTCTCTTAGCCAATGCAAATCCAAATTGTTCCAAAAACTGTTTTAAAGTTGTGTTGACATTAACAAATCCTTTGAAGAAGAAGTTCATGCCCTCACTCCTTTGGGTGGAAGACATACTAGCCCAAAACTCATTCTTGAAATATATGGGAACCCACCTTTCTCTTTGAGCATACATCTCTTGACACCAAGTGTAATTAAAAAGGTTGTAGGCACGAATCCATTGGTCCCAAGCATTTTCAAACTCGGTAATGGTAAGAGAATCATGGAGGGTATTCTTTAATCCTTTCATAACATCTTCATATTTCTGATGCTTCCCCAGATTCTTCTTTGCATTTCTCATTATATGCCAAATGCACCATCTATGTCGAGTATTCGGAAATACCTCAGCCACAGCTTTACCTATTCATGAGAAAAATAAAGTAACTATGCAAATAAAAAATTTGACGTTTATATAACAAAATAATTAATACAAAATTAAAATATAACTAACCGATGGATTTGCATTGATCAGTTAGAATAGCCTTTGGATGCTTCCCGGACATACATGTCATCCATGCGTTGAACAACCACACAAAGTTAGACGCTTCTTCTCCGGCTAATAAGGCACAACCCAAAATAATAGATTGGCCATGGTTATTTACTCCAATAAAAGGAGCAAATGGCATCCTATACCTATTTGACACATATGTGGTATCAAATGAAATCACATCTCCAAAGTCCTTGTATGCAGCTCTGCTTCTTCCATCAGCCCAAAACACATTTCTCAATGAGCCTTTATCATCAGTGTCATACATATAGAAGAAGTTTGAGTTACTTGATAACATCTCACAAAAATGTCTCCTCATCGCAACAAAGTCGCCTTCTTGCAAACTTAGTCTTCGGACTTTGCCAATCAAGTTACGACAATCCTTCTCATCAAAGGGAACCTTTTCATGGCCACCATATTTCACAAAAAATGAATTGTAGTTCTTTGCAATTGGAACACCGGCAGTGTCATTTTCCAAAATTCTCCTCTTATCTTCCTCACTAATATTTTTATAGTTCCGCATGAATTTAGAGTTTTCTGGATTACAAGGGTGGTTATGGTCTAACACAACCCATGTTAACTTCCATAATCCATCGTTACAAAGTGATGCATTTACTTTGAATTGACATCCTATAATGGTAGTGGTTGTTGGTCGTCGAGGATCGTTTGACTTTGAAGTAAATTTCCCCTCCTTTGAACATACCAACCTTAATCTTACACAATCACTGTAGTCTACAATATTACGTTTCTTTTCAATGCCATTCTCCTTTCCTTTACTTTCACTTTCTTTATTTCTCTCGGAGCTTCTAATTCTAATTTGAAATCCACTCTCACGTGCATATTCATGACACTCACTAATAATTTCATCAACTGATCCAAATACCTTACCCACATATGGAGGAACTATTTTTTCAGCATGATTAGGTTCAAGATCTTTAAACATTTCATTGACCAATTCATCACCCACCCTATCACTATCCCCTTTATCAAAATCATCATCTCTCTCGTTAATTAAGGGATTTTCATCATCATCAAGAAATATGCGAAACTCATCACTAGAATTTTCGGAGTCATATGCCAAGCTATTCCCTTCATTATTTTCATCCAAACTGACGTTTAGATCAATCATCTAGAATAGATTCAAACAAGAGCAACATACAAACAAGATTTAGCCAACATTTCAATGATTTACAAACAGAGAGTAATACGTATTATTAACAGTAGCATAAACAAAACGATATTATAAGTTAATTTTATTAATTTAACAATAATGTAATATTAAAAAAAATTGTGTGATATTCAAGGGAGTTTGTAATTGTAATAATTTTTAAAAAAATAAATTAACTCACGCATATGTGTATGTTTGAAGATTAAAAAAGATTTATTCTCAGCCTCTCAGGCATATACATATTTCAATATTAAAAATACAATAACGTTAAAAAAATTTATTGAAAATACAAAGTTTAAAAAAAATCCTAATACTTAGGAAACCTAATGTTGACTTAACTAATTTACAAAACACAATAATATATTTACATCTTTTCAAAAAAAATCACTTAAAATTTTTTTATGTCCATATTCATTTTGTTTCCAGATTTGCTAGTTTCCTTCAAAAAATTATTTACAAAATATTTTTACAATAATATATAACAGTACCCAAAAAAGCCTAATACTTAACAATAATTCAAAAAAATCCCTAATACTTAGGAAACCTAATGTTGACTTAACTAATTTATAAAACACAATAATATATTTACATCTTTTCATAAAAAAAATTCACGTCAAATTTTTTTATGTCCATATTCATTTTGTTTCCAGATTTGCTAGTTTCCTTCAAAAAATTATTTACAAAATCTTTTTACAATAATATATAACAGTACCCAAAAAAGGCTAATACTTAACAATAATTCAAAAAAAATTCCTAATACTTAAGAAACCTAATGTTGACTTAACTAATTTGCAAAAAACAATAATATATTTACATCTTTACAAAAAAATCACGACAATTATGGAATGTATAAATGATTTTTTTGGTTCTGACATTATTACAATATAGTATTAACAAGCATAAGAAACTAGAATAGGTGTGATTATATAGTATTACAATATAGTATTACAAACAACAAAGTTTCCTTTCAAAAAAAAAACAACAAAGTTAAAATATGAGATTTAATTCTTAAACTTCATACCTTTTTTAATGTACAGTGTGAATTGAATTATTTGGAGAAATTGCAATTTCCTCTTCTTCTTTTTTGACAGAACTTATTCTTATTCTTTTTTTTTTTTGGTGTTCAATGGTATAATTACAATTCTGATGTTGTTTTTTTGTCCTCATAAGTGTATTAGAAGAATCCATTAATGATTATGTTGAGATGAAGAAAATTGGGTTGGGAATTGTAGTTAGGAGAGACAAATTTAATGAAGTAGTATTAAATGGAATTATGGGAAGAGGTTTGGGAACAACAATAGGAGCTCCCAACAGCAAACAACAAAATAAAAAAAGGTAAACAAAAAAAGGAAAAAAAAAACCACATCATTGCCACGTCATCTGCCACATCATCTACCACGTCATTGCCACATCAGCAGGGTCAGCAACCCTGAGGGTGGATGTATCATTCTCCTAAAATAAATAGTCATATTGTTTTCATAGTCTCAAATTGGTTCAAGCATTCACCTACTTGGCAACATTAATGGAATTAATTTCAGAAAATATCAGGCTACTAGCTATTGTTGTTTCAATTATCTCAACTGAGATCAGGTCACAAACCTTTGTCCTGAAGATTCTAAAATTTCTCTTAGTTGACTTAATAAATCCCTGATTGTCAAACTAAATTATTTTTTTATTCCCGAAAATTTTAATTTTCCATGAAAATCCTTTATTTAGACTTTATAAACATTGTTTAGAAATGACGTCTGTTTCAGTATTACTGTGTATAGCTGTTTGTTTTAAACTTTAAAGTCTGCCTTCTTTTTTTCTTTTTTATATTTTTTTGTTTAGTGTTGTATAATGCAACGTTTTTAGAAAGTGTTGCAAATAAACGTTACTAAAATCTTGTAACATGCAACACTTTTGCGAAAATGTTGCTTTAATTGTTCAAAGTGTTGCATGCGATTGAAAAATGCAACGTTTCTATTGGAAGTGTTGCAACATTATGTTATTTGTTAAAATATGCAACACAAATAAAAAGTGTTGCAACCAAAGTGTTGCCTTAGCCTATTTTTCTAGTAGTGGAATGATATTTATGTTACTTTATGTTAGGAACTTGTTATAGTCTTTTTTAGATGGACGTTAACTACATACTATCATCCAACAATGTCTTGTGTCTAGACTACGTCTAGTGTCATTGTCAACTTGTATTTGCATTTCGAAACAAGACACACAACCACTTGCAAAATTAGGTCAAATATAACTTTTTATATAAATTATTTAATAGTGTAACCACCTACTTATATGTTATATTTCTGCCTCAAGAAACCTAAAATAAATGTAAACAAATATTTCGGGATTACCTCAACCGATAGTCGAACTAAGTCCTAGTTGACTGAGTGTAATGCTAACTGACCGAGCTCTAGGTTTCTTAGCAAAACCAAGGGAGGTAATTGGCCCAAGCTAATGGTTACTCGGGAATGTCCTTCCAATACTTAAGTTATCATAGTGAGTTAGAGTAGAAAGAATATTCTGTACCTACACCAACCTTGGGCCCTAATTTTAGGCATAATGAATAAGATCCAATAAGGGTATTTGAGTAATTCCCCATGGTACTCGACTTTTGGACTTGCAAGGTTCCATACAATTAGCCTCACACGTGATGCATGCCCAACATCATATATGGAGAGAGTGAGTCATGCAAAATCATGAAAGGATTCAAGGTAGCATCATTTAGATCGAGGTTGTCAAGCACCTCCTGTCTCATGGAGGTCTTTCACTTAGTTTCTTCTACTAAGACTCTGTTTGTTTCGAAGGAAAACAATTTTCAAGGAAAATCATTTTCTAAGGAAAACAATTTTCGAGGAAAATCATTTTCTAAGGAAAATCATTTTCAATGGAAAACGTTGATTGGAGAAAAGTTTTCCTTCGTTTGTTTGATTAGAAGAAAACTTATAAAGGAGAATAAAAATGGAGTAGAAATGAAGGAATGATGAGAGGAGTGAAGAAGGGAGAAGTAAGGAGAGAGAGGGAAAATGTGGCATTCGTTCTTTACAAAAGGAAAATGATTTTCCTTTTCTAATGTCACATCTTCCACCTTAAGGAAAATTGTTTTCCGCTCCTTTCCAAAACAAACAAAGGAAAATGAAATGAGGGAGGAAAATCATTTTGCGGGAAAATATTTTCCATCAAAACAAACGGACCCTAAGTGTAGGAGTGGAGAAGATAGCCTAGTCCTGGCACCAATGATTCTGAACAATGTCATCGTTTGTCTTGTACAACATCAAATATAAACTCATTTTGGTCAAATTCATCGTCTTTTGGAAATTTTATATTTTGAGTTGAAGTATTATAATATGGTTAATAACTTAATATGGAGTAATTAGAGAGAATAAAAAGGATGTGAGAGATTTTTTTAAACCTAGTAAATGAAGGAAGTTTAGGCATTTTGGTAGTAAAGTTAGTTTGCATTTAACATCCCTCGATTAATATAAAACTAGGTTAACCCCGTACGTTGCACGATTTATATAGATTGTTTTGTTTTTAATAAGATATGATAACTTTTTATTTTATCGTATAAAATTCTCAAAGATGCATTTATTATTTAATTTTGAACCTTTGGAAGATTAAAAATTAAATAAAAATGATTTCATTTTGAATTATGGAGGGAAAATATTTCATGAGCATTTGACATTTGGCCATTAATGACATCAACAATGGCTTACATTAGTACTAGCTTTCTTTGCGCGCGATGCGTGCGATAATTTTGAAAATTTTATATTATTATTGTCAAGTTACACAAAATTATTTTGTGTATAGTGATTTTGTTTGTTACCCAATTTTGTGATTTATAACATCCGTCCCTATATATTTGATGCATGAACTTTTGTCACTATTCATTGTATAACTTTGATTCTCTGCAATTTTATACATATAAGAAAAAATATAGTCAAATGTGATCTCGTTTGATTCGGCTTAATGTGTACTTTTTTAATATATAATTTTCATTATTTTTTATTATATATATATAAAGATATATTCATCTAACGTTATGTTTTGTCAATCATGTCGTGTCGTGTCGATTTCGGGTCGACCCGCATACATAAGCGGGCTGAACCCTCTAACCCAAACCCAACCCATTTAATAAATGTGTCGTCGTGTTGTGTCAACTCGTTTACTTAAACGTGTCAAAGTCTTTGACCCAAATCCATTAATTTCGTGTCGTGTTCGGGTCATGTTAGCGTGTCAAATCAATTTTTCACTATAAAGTAAAATTAATATTCAAGTGTAATCGTGTCATGTCGTGTCAACCCGTTTACATAAACGGATTGAACCCCTTGACCCAAACCCAACCCGTTTAATAAGTGTGTCATGTCTTGTCAACCCGTTTACTTAATCGTGTCAAAGTCTTTGACCCAAACCCGCTAATTTTATGTCGTGTTCAAGTCATGTTATCGTGTCGTGTCAGTTTTTATCGACAAGTATAGTTTTCTTTGTTATTTAATAAATGTAGCAAACTTGATGAAAGAAGAAGTATATATGTTTTTTTTTTTTGTTTGGACTTTCAACATAATTCACACCTCAGTCTAACAAACATCCAAACAGACAACACACATGAAGTCACCGCTAGAGTTTATGATAAAACTAGGTAGGCCAGAAAGACTTTAGCACCATCTTGGGCTTCGGTTGAATTGCCCACCCAATGACCGCTGCTTTCAAGAATAATGGATTCAATTAAAGCCTTATCTTTATAGGTGGGTTTCTACTTTTCATCAAACATATTTACATGCTTTTCAAAAAAAAAAAAAAAAAAAAAAAAATCAAACATATTTACATGTAACTCATTTATATTTCATTATTTCCCTAAAATCAGTTATATTTCCCTAAAAACAAACTTCTATGAATTTGATAGTTCCTCCATTTTAATTTTAAATAAATTTTAAAATTGTCATTATTCAAATATTAGGTCTGACAATGCATTATAACAAATGTATAATATCATATGCTGTTAACTTGTTATTTACTATATGGTTGGAATTGTACAAAATTTTTCTATGTACAATGTCGAAAATCAGTATATATTAGGGACTACTATTTTTTTTAATGTGTCTGAGAGGATTGACAACCTTAAGATTTGTTCAATCATTTTTCCCTTTTTTAGCAACCTCTTTAATGATCAAAATAAAACCTCGGGGGTGTTTGGGAGTTAGCGGTTTGAGGCAAAAAGAGAGGTTTGAGAGGAAAGAAAGGTTTGACCAACTCAAAAAGCTATTTTTGGGTGTTTGGTAGTTAAAGGTTTGGAAGAGAGTTTTGGGGTGAAAAAGTTCTTTTTCAAAATTCTCATATGAGGAGCTTTTTAGAAGAGTTTATAGCTTTTTAGTTCTTTTTACTCTTAACGTCTAACAGCTATCCACTATTTACCAAACACTTTTATACAAACAACTAATGTAATCAGTTAGTCAAATCAGCTTTCACAATCAGCTAGTCTAAACAGCTAACTCAATCAGCTAACCTCTAACAGCTATCAGCTAACTCCCAAAGAAGGTCGAGCCACCTTTTTTTCTCATTTATTTAAATAAGATGTAAATGTCTAATGCTTTGTTTGATTTAATGAAATTTGCTTATCTGAACTTATTTTTCTGATTTGAGCTTATCTGAATTTATAGTCTAATTTGACTAAACTTTAACTGTGTATATATGCTAATCCATAAGGAAAAAATATATCAATTGAAATCTTACTTTATTTGTATTAATGAATAGTTCTTTAATAAGTAATTTTATTACTTTTTTTTGTTACAGAATTAGTGATCTAATTAGAGCTTATTTTTTCTAATCTCTATTATATAAGCTAAGGGGAGCTATGGTGTCCCCCTGAAAAAGTCTGTGTTACCCCTCAATATTTTCCAAAAATTTAATTTGCATCACTCCAATCTATTATGGAATGTTATTACAATTTTTCAACTTTTTAAAATTAAAATATTACAAAATATAAAATTCGTAAAAATAAAATAAAAATACAAAAATTCATATTTTTTTATTTCTCTATAAATAGATATCCATATTGATACTCCCTTTGTCCCAATTTACTTGCCCAGATTGACTTTGGGCACTGTTCACATGTGAACTTTGACTTTATTTAATTTAATATACGTAAGAAAAAACATAGTTATGATGGATCTAGTTTAATTCATCTCAACATGTATTTTTCAAATATGTAATTTTTATAATTTTTTATTATATATAATTAAAGATATTTTTATTTAAAATTGTGTCTCAGGAGGTGTGAAAAAGAGAATGTACCAAGTAAATTTGGACGGATGGAGTATATTTTTTCACATAAAATTTTACCTGTTGTTTCGTAGCAATTTGATAGCCGATAGAATATAATAAAAAAAAAACTTTTATTTTTTTGTTCGTTGTTGTGGGATGGGTTGATGAAAAGAGAAAATTTTGTTATGATTATGTGAATTAGTGTTGATTTTAAAAATATTTAATTTTTCAAACAAACAACCCTCATTTTTTGTTTGCTTATACAATTTGAAAGATACATTTCAAATATCATGGCTAATCTCTATTATATAAGCCAAGGGGGAGCCATGATGTCCCCCCTCGAAAAGTCTTAATGTCCCTTATAAATTTATTAAAAATCAAATAACATCACTCTTATTTATTAAGGAAAGTTATTATAATTTTTGAATTTTTTAAAATTAAAAAATTACAAAATATACAATTTGGAAAAATAAAATAAAATAATCAACATTCATATTTTTGAATTCTCTATAAATAGATACCCATTTTAATATAGTTTGTTACAAAAAAAATTACATTTTGATTTTTGTAGAAATTTGATAGCCGATTATGTTCATTTTTGTGGAATGATCGGATAAAAGGGGAAAGTTTGTTCACGATTATATGAATTTAAAAAATATTATAAAAACCTTCGATTTTTTAAGATACATTAAAAATATCATCGCACGCAAAGCGTGCACAAAAGGCTAGCTTGATATAAAATAAGGAGTGAAGTGCAAACTTGGGTACCAAACTTTGATAAAAGTTGCAATTTGAGTACCCAAGTTGTAAAAGTTGCAAAAGAAGTACTCTCTACTAACACCGTTAAAAATTTCGTTAGTTTCTTTTGTTAATATTACTACTTTAATATATAACCTTTGCATTATTATATTAAAAAAATATGTGTACTGTCACTCTCTTCATTTTTTTCACTTTCCTTTTTTGTTTCATTGTTTCATGTTCCTCTTGATTTCACTGCAACCCTCATTTTTTCAAATAACTGCTATATACTGGGTAACAATTAACAAGACTTAATTGATGCTCTTACAAAATACAAACCAAACTTAGATACTTTACCCGGTCGGCCATAACATGGCTAATAGCCTAATACCAAATTCAATTATTGCCTTCCAGCCCTAATCAAAAAGATTATTGCCTTCCTTCGATCATTAACCAATCAATTAAATTTATTTAATATTACATTCGGAATAAATTATTATATAAATAACAATAATAATACACTAAAATTACAGTACATGTATGAGTAATGAGTATAACATGACTTCAAATCATACTCTTTTATGTCACGCCTAATCATATCTTATATATATAAAAAAATAAATTCTTCCGGATTCCATAAACAAAGCGCCGTCTCCACCTATCACCGACACTCCCACTCCCATCACCACCGACACTTGCCAGTTACTTTTCCAGTCACCGACACTTGCCAGTAATTTCCAACTCCATTACCACCACCAGCTCATGCCAATTATCTCACTAATCCTTTCCTTTCCAGCTGTATTTCACCATTTCCAGGTAAATCACAACCAAATCCAAACAACAACAACAACAACAAAAAAAAAAAAACCCAAAAACAGAAAATTCTGAATGCTCAAATCACTGATAAGTGCATCGTTTTTTAAGTGGAATTGAAGAAGTGCGTTTTTTAGGATTCAAGATAATATTACAATCAATGGTTTTATAGAATTTGGGTTTCACCAGTCTTCCCAGAACATAAGCTCTTGATCTTACTGTAAAACTTAATGTCATGTTTACCGGCGCAGTCGGTACTCCGGTTGATGTACCCACCAAATTCTGCCCACTTCCATACAACGGCACTTTATCCCCAAGTATCTCTACATTCACTGTTTTCTGACTCTTTCTTGATTGATAGAATTTCTTCAGCTGCCATTAAAATCAACAACCACCCCACAATTCTCAATCAATCAATCAATCCATCCATCATTCACAATTAATTAAAAAATATTTAGATTGAAAACTACAGTACTTACATTCCCTGTTGCAACAGTGATCTGAGAATATGACAGATCTAAAGGAGAAGATGTGACATGAACCCCAAAAAATGTTGCTGTATTTCGATACAGGAATTTCAAGGTTGCATTCACTGACGCCATTTCTGTTGCTACTCCCGTGTGATCTGATCCAGCTGATACTATAAATCTATCGAACTTAATACTCTGCCCAGAATTAAAATCGAACAAATTAGTAGAAATATTGGATTGGGTTAATAATTGTGAGAATTTATTGAATCGAGAATTAGGGTTTTTACCTTGACATGGATAGCGGGTTTCTGAGGACGAGCAGCACCCCATAGAATCAAGGAGAACAAAGAGAATAGAACGAAGAACCCTAAAATAAAAGCAAGAACATAACATCTTCTAGGAAGTGGTTTCTGGCTTTCTTCATCTTCAATCAAACCACCCTCTTCTTCAATGGCATCAAACTCTTTCCAAGGATTATTCTGCTGCTGCTGCTGCTGGGACTTGTGTTGCTGCTGCTGGGACTTCTTCTTACTGCCGCCACCAGTGCTGCCGCCTTTTCGGCCGCCGGTGACGTCATTAGGGGAGATCTTGCGGGATCCGGACCCGGGTTTGAGGGAGCCGGAGAAGCGGGTGGAAGAAGACTCGCGAGAGTGGCGGCCGACGGAAGAGTGGGAGTGGGGGGGAGAGCCCATAGGGCTGAGAACAGGGGTGGATTGGAAGGAGGTGGTGGTTTTTTCGCCATCGTGGGAGTCGCGAGATGGGCTTTGGACGTAGTAAACGGGCCGCCGTGGGGGTGATCGGTTAGGGGAGGAGGCTGCTAAACTTGTTACCTCTGAATCGGTTTTTGCGTGCATCTTTACTTTTCCTTTGTGTTTTCCCTCCTGTTGAGTTTTCTTTTAAGCTTTTTTTTGGGAATGTGATGGTGAAGATGGAGATTTGCTTTTTTCTTTGATGTTTAATTGAGTTTGTGTGTGTTTTTAAGGTTTGTGTAGTGAGAAATTGAGAATATTAATTTACCATGTTAAGTTGATTCGGATTATTTTGTCTACTCTTCATTGTATTATTGTGTATATACTCGCTTTGGCTACTAACTGGAGTACAACTCACACTTAGGGACTTAGGGGTATTAAAAAAAACCGACCCGCTTGACCCGATGTCACAATTGCTACCCAGTCACTAACGACCCCTCTGTTAGTGACAAATACAAAAGGTTTTTTTGCGAAAATTGCTTTTAAAAAGCTTACAAGAGATGAGGTTATGAACTGAGATGAATGCTCTTGTATTTTGTGGATTGTACTACTTGATCTTTTGTAAACTCTAAAATAATTCACTCAATATGGTATTGGAGAGTCTTAGAGAGTTTGTGTTTAAGTGCTATGTATTTATAGAGCATTATGAACCCTAAATATCCCAGTCGAATTATTTACGTGGCCTGCAATATTTCTATATTTGTTCTCAGCATGTTTTAGGAAAGTTTTCAACCAAATATATATTCTATGATCAAAGATCTTAGAATATTTGTTTGTTATTCCCTAAAGTTTTAGGTTGTTTTTAGCACTTAAAAATCCTTGCCATACTGACTAGTGCTCGCATAAAAACTCATGGAATCAAAGATGAATCTTGTAACAAATTATTTTACAAGTCAGTTTATCAAGCTGAACTGTTCATCAGATCAGTCATGTTGCAACCATTAGACACTGGTCTACTGTTTGCAACACACAAAAGATCAACCGTTACAAATCTACTATTTTACTAGAGCATTCTTTACAACACAAAGACTAGAATAAAAACCCTAAGGCTAAGCTCCAATCTTCATGATCTTCAATACTTGGACACCTTGATTCTCCATTCTGATTCACTCCAGTCTTTTTGAAGTAGTTCTTCATGTCTCAAGTACTGGAATACCTATATGTCAAACATGCAAACAATATACAATATATGGCATATAAGTATTGATACTCGAGGTGAGTAACTGAGGAACAGTGCTCTTCAGCTGTTCCATAACAACTGTATGAACTCATTAATTATCAACTGTTTCTTATTAACAGTTTGTCATCACTCAAAACACTAAAGGGACTTAACAATACGTCTATTACTATGCTTCAAAATTTATTTAAAACCTTTTTGAACTTTATTTTGGATAATTAGTTGTGTTAATTTAGAAATATAAATTTGACCTTGTATTTATTAGGTTTGTTATGCACACTCTTTATTTAGCATAATTTATATTAGTAGGGTTATATTGAGACTACTTACATATCTATTGTGTAGTAAGCTTTGCGATTATGGTAGTTTATACTTGCTCAAATTTGAATTAGGAAAAATTGATAAAAACAGTCTGAACTATTGTTGGTCTTTTAAAAACAGTTCCAACTATCTATTTTCGATCTCATAATAATCCTAATTTTAAGGGCCGGGGTGTTTTACAAAGAATAATCCCAACTATTGACTTTCTTTTTAAAAATAATCCCAATTTAAGGATGTTTTTAGAATAGATATATACATATTATAGTTAGGACTCTTTGTAAAATATCTCTTAAATTTAGGATTGTTACAAGATAATCAATAAATGGGACTGTGTTTGGAAGACCAATAATACTTGGGATTGTTTTTATCAATTTGGATTAGGTAAAACACTTGAGAAAGAGACTAGAGGTTAAGTAAGTGTTTGTATCTATCCGAATCAGGATAATTTTAACCTCAATTTGGAGGATAAAGGGTCGTATATGAGGTTTAGAAGCTTCATAATTTGGTACAGTCCTTATTCCTCTTCATCGATCATAGAGCTAAGGGGTCGTTTGGTTGTCAGAGGGGAAAGAGAATCACTTTAGGAATGGGGATGAAGGGAGAATGTAAAGGAAAAGTGTTAGATTTAGTTAGTTGTTTGTTTTTTAAAAAAAAAGGAATAAATACACACCACCATACCACATCACACCACCACCATAGGGGTCCACCACCACCGACCCACCCTCACCCACCACCACCGACCCACCCTCGCCCACCCAGTTCGAAAACCAAATTATATATTTTTTCGTGCCTGGGTTTTGTGGGTGGGGCTAGGGCTGCGGATACGTTGGGGAGGGTGGGTCGGCGCCAAAGAAGGGTGGGGGAGGTGGGTGGAGTTTTGTGGTTTTTTGGGTAGTTAGGGTTTCGTGGGTGGGCGTGAGGTTGGGGCGAGGGGTGGGGGAGGGGAGTTGGGTGGGGTTTTGTGGGTTTTTTTGTTAGGGTTTTGTAAGTTTAGGGTTGCAGTGGTTTGTGGGGGGCTGGGTGGGTTGGGTGGGTGGGTGGGTGGGGTGGGGGTTGGTGGGTGGGTGGAGTGGGTCGGTGATGGGGGAAAGGTAATGCAAAAGATTGGGGGGAGGAGGGTTTGTGAAAGTGTTAGAATAGGGGAATGGAGAGAAGAATGGTAAAAGTGACATAACAAACACAATTAAAGTAGCCCATTTCCTTTGATTATTAGTATTTATTACCCCAGCTAAACACACCTTAATTATTTCTCATCTCGTCTCCCCGGCCAGATAGTAAATCCTAGCTCCACCACTACTCAATTCAGCTTTATTTCAAAAAAAAGTATGAAATTTTATGATTAAGTAAATCAATATGCTTGAAAGTCAAAACGAAATACAACTTAATCTGGGCAGAGAATAAATGATTAAATAAATTTACAACACGTAAAATATGAGTATCAAATGAGTAAAAAAAAGAGCAATATGGTTATATAAATAAGCGAAAATTTCACATTATATCCAATATGAATGCCAAATGAGTAAAAAAAAAAAAAAAAACAAACAAAAATGAGCAATCACAATTGTGAAATGACTAAACAATTCACATTATATCCACTATGAACATTGAGCAATAACAAAATGAGCAATATGGGTTGAATTGAGTAAAATTTTGACATTATATATTTAATATGAACATCATCAAGTAAATACAAAAAAAAATGAACAATCTGGAGTTAATAAATATTAAGCAAATGAATAAAATTAGCCATAAAACAAAGAAATTGAAAAAATAGCAAACTTAGGTCCAACAATGAGTACCTAGCCATACACGAAATGGGTTAAAAACAAATAAAACGAGCAATTGGGGGGGGGGGGGGGTGGGGTGTGGTGTACTATGAAAACAACTTTGGGAAAAATGGGCTATTTGAAAAGAGTGAAAAATCATAAAGAATCTTAAAGAAAATTAGCATTTAGGCCCCAACAAGCTTTGAACTTGTGACCCATTTCCTCATAGCTATGCTTTTTCATCATCTCCATGTATTTAAGAAGATAGTTTGTATTTAAGAAGATAGTTTCAATTATTGTAAACAATTTTCATTTGATGTATACAATCTGTCTACAAATATTTGTTCCAAAGTAATTTAGGGTGAATTTTAAGGAAGTATAATTTTTATCTTCTAGTTCCGATGTGAGTGCACTTTTTACACCATAAGAGTTTCAATGTTTGTATGTAGAGAACAAATAATGTTGGTATAAGGGTATAAATATTTTTGTAAGATGGGCCCTATTATTACTTAAAAAAGAAATAGAGCAAATTAAGTTGGATTAACGAAAAAGGAATATGGAGCAATTATATTTGGACGGATACCTCCCATTATTGAAATTCATGACAGTCCATTTATCATCCTCTTATCGATTTATCGAGTGTAACAAACCATCACACAACCAGACGACCAATTAAATTACTCCATTGTCCCTCTATTCTTCGTCTTCCCCAAACGAAAAGCCACTTCAACTGATATTTCCCATTATTGAAATTAATGGTAGCCCATCCATCATCCTCTTTCCGATTTATCATTGTATTCAATTGTCTCCCCAGTTTTGAGACCGAAATAAAGATGAGAGTTCAAACCAGCCATATATATTTATCACCCCCACTATATATGCAAACAAACACAATTTCAATATCTCTTCCTTCTCTCTTTTCTCTAATCTATGTTTATGTAATCTAAATTGCCAATTTCTTAATTAATATGGGTAAGCTAATTTCTCCTTCTTAATCCATATATGTCATGTAGACCCTACAAAAAGAAAAAATGACTGTTATTTAGCCATCTTAATAACACTAGTAGAAAATTGTCTATTAGTATCGCCCCAATAGTATCGTTTATTTGAAAAACGATAGTAATAATGATATAATTGTTTATTGGTATCGTTTTTGGTAAAAACGATAGTAATAGAGAAATTATTAGTATCGTTTTTAATAGAAACGATACTAATAGTGTATGTATTAGTACCGTTTTAAAAAAAGGGTACTAATAGGTCTCTATTAGTACCCTTTTGTTTTCAAACGATACTAATGAGCAGCATTGCAGGAGTGTATAATATCCGTCCCAAAAATAACAAATGAAATTCATTTCCCAATTCCATTTCCTCTGTCGACCTAACTCCATCAAATACCCACCACTCCACCAGTAACCCTAATTCCATTTCCCAGCTCCCACTAATGACAACGGCGGGGCGTCCCTCCTCTGTCGACGGCTGCCACGAGCCGACAACGCGTCGACGCCCACAGCTGACGGTTGTCGTGGCCCTCCCATTTCCCAATTCAGACCAAAAACCCTAAGTAGCAAGGCCACGACTGACTCGGCACGGCTGACAGCTGACGGAGCGTTGGCCCGGCAGACGGCAGCAAGGTGGTCGATCATTCGACCTTCCCCACGCTCAAATTGTCAGACCCACGCTCCTCCGGGCTCCAACAACAAAGGTATATATGTTCGAATTTTTTTCAGTTCGAATTAACTAAAGCTTTGTTGCTTATTCATGGACAAAAAATGAAAAATCTCTGGAGAACAAGAAGGTTTGGGGTATAATCTTTAAATTCTGTTTTGTATGTATAATTGGGTTCGATTTGGGTTCAAGATTTTTGGGGTTTAATTAAGGTTTCAATCTGTTTTTGTTTCGAATTTTTGAGGTATAATCTTTAAATTCTGTTTTGTATGTATTATTGTTGTTGTATGTTGCTGAATGTATTATTGTTGCTGAAAATTCTGGTATTATTGTTGCTAAATGTTGCTGAAAATTTTATAATAATGTTGCTGAATGTAGTGAATGTATTATTGTTGGTGAAAATTTTGTTACTGTATGAGAATTGCATTTCCCAGTAATTCATTGTTGGTGCTAGATTAGGTTTTTGTTGGGATTACATTCATGTGCGGGTTCTAGGTTTTCTGATTTGAGTTGTTCAATTTGCAAAGTTAGATATTCTGATTTGAATTCTAGTTGTTCAATCATGCTTATTGGCTGTAATTTGTTATGCAATTGTTCGAATAATTTCTCCTAACTGCTAGTATACACAAAATCAATTGATAGACATTGGCAAGGTTGTTGAATCGAATGGCATTTAAGGATTAATTCCTTATACCATGTCAAGGAAGAATGCTTGTTAGGATATGTAGGAATTCGATCTGTTTATGTTTTAGGAATTCTACATTAAAAGGGTTATATTATGTTTTGGTAATAAAGCATCTACAACAGTTTACCTTGCTTCATGCTTTTTAGTTAATTCAATCCATGCTCTAAGTTTTGAGAATGCATTATGCTTTTGACATTAGTATTAGAGAACCTCATGATTCAGTTTCCTATTGAAATTAGCATCAGGGAATCTCATTATTCAGTATCCTCCTATTCATGGAACTATTTGAAAGGATAACAACAAATTATGTAAATGAAGTATTTTCCCTTTGCAATCAGTCCAATCATTTATATGTGTCAATGTGTGTTGCATCGAAATGCTGATTCTCTAATCTGAACTATAAATAATGTTGTTAAAGATAATGTGTTGCATCATTTGTATCCCTCCCTGCCAGCCCCCATCCCCCCTGTTACTCTGTTAGCCCCATTCCACCTTTCCCCATGTCAGCCCCCATCCCCCCCTTGCTGCTGGCTGGGCGTTGCTGCCGCTGCCTGGCGGTGCAGCCGGGTTTGCTGATTGTTGAATTTTATAGATCGATTTGCTGATTGTTGTTGTTTTTATTGCTGCGTTTTGGGGTTTCGAATGTTTTTATGGATTTTTATACCTTTTTGATGAATTTTTCAGGTTTTACATCTGAAAACTCAAGCATTTACTTTAGGTTTATCTCTTTCTTTCATTTTTCAAGTTGTTGCTTTGATTTCTTCAACTCTTACGAGGTATCTTTGTTTCAAATTTCAGGTGGTAGAGAGCTTTTGAAAGATGGAATCGAGCTCAATGATTCGGTAAATGCTGTCAGTCCTTTTCTTATTTGGGTGCTATCAGGTGGTGTTGCTGCTGCCTGGGCAGCGGTGCTACTGCCTGGGGGTCGGGTGCCTAGCTGCTACCCTGGGTGGCTGGCTGGGTGCTCGGCTACTGGCAGCCGCGCTGGGTAAATTGACATGTGTGTGTACTTTGGTGCTTTATGTTTTAATCCCATGTCCTTATTGGTTTTTGTTTTTTTATTGATGCTAGAATGAATTATGATTTTCGTGGGTAAATTTTGATTTTTTTTGTTATTTAGTTGAATTGTTTGATTGATAGTTTAATTTATTGGTTAGATTAATTGAGTTTTTATTCTTTAAATTATTCTTCATTTTCTTGTATCTATATTTCAAATAAAGAATGGAGAGGGTAAAACAGTTGAAGATGGTGATGCCTCGGTGAGTTCTTTCCAACTCCCCTTTTATTTCTTGGTTGCTTAGTTTTTTAGGATTAGATATAGGATTGAGACGATAGTTTGAGGATGTTTGCTTTGTTAGGGGCAAGAGGTTCCCGACCTGAGGACACTGGATGGTTGATGGCGTTATGCCACAACCTTATTTGATGATTTTGGGAATTATGTGCCTAATTTGCTTGCCTTGTGGTTCGATTCTCTTGATTTGTTTTGATTTATTTTGAATTACTCCTGTTTTATTTTGTTTTTGTTTTACTTTGGTTTTGGTTTTGTTCCTTTTGTTTCACTTGCTTTCTTTGCTTTGCTTTTGCTTAAATCAATGTAACCAATCACTTGCTTCTAATTTTAAACACTCTTGCTTATCGCTTTATACAATCTCACTGTCGCTTGCGTGGGCTGTCTCAAGGATCTAAATCTAACTATGTCAATCATGAATGGGGGATGGGTGCCTATTGACATGGTAAATGATTAGATTCTTAAACGGGGGCGTAGTTGTGGCATGAGATCGTAATCGCGTCACTCTAATAATTAATAAACATGTAACCAATCACATGATTTTAATTTTAAACACTCTTGCTTATCGCTTTACATAATCTCACTGTCGCTTGCGTGGGCCGTCTCAAGGATCTAAATCTAACTATGTCGATCATAAATGAGGGATGGGTGTCCATTGACATGGTAAATGATTAGATTCTTAAATGGGGGTGTAGTTGTGGCATGAGATCGCAATCGCGTCACTCTAATAATTAATAAACATGTAACCAATCACATGATTTTAATTTTAAACACTCTTGCTTATCGCTTTACACAATCTCAATGTCGCTTGTGTGGGCCGTCTCAAGGATCTAAATCTAACTATGTCGATCATGAATGGGGGATGGGTGCCCATTGACATGGTAAATGATTAGATTCTTAAACGGGGGCGTAATTGTGGCATGAGATCCCAATCGCGTCACTCTAATAATTAATAAACATGTAACCTATGCTCCTTGTTTTTGTTCCAAAACGCCATATCTTCCCCCAAACACATGCAAATAAGTCATTTATTGCTTACAAGAATAATATAGAACATGGATAAACCTTAAAAACAATATATATTGATTGGTAGGAAAATGGGAACTAAAACACCTAAAAACTAGCCAAAAATGACCTATGTTTTTTTTTTTGTTCCAAAATGCCATATTTTTGCCCAAACACATGCAAATAAGTCATTTAATATTTACAAGAATGATATTGAACATGGATAAACCTTAAAAACAATATTTATGTTAATTGGTAGGAACATTGGAACGAAAACACCAAAATCTTACCAAAAATGACCTATATGCCTTATTTTTGTTCCAAAATGCCCTATTCTCACCCAAATAGATGCAAATAAGTCATTTAGTGCTTACATGAATGATACAGAACATGGATAACCATAAAAACAGTATATAGGTTGATTGGTAGGAACATGGGAACGAAAACACTAAAAACTAGCCAAAATCACTTATATGCCTTGATTTTGTTCTAAAACGCCCTATTTTCGCCCAAACACATGCGAATAAGTCATTTAATGATTGCACGAATGATATAGAACATAGATAAACCTTAAAAACAGTATATAACTATAAAAAAATGTCATATTTATCTTGTTTTTGTTCCAAAACATCATTTTTCCGCACAAACACATGCAAATAACTCACTCAATGCTTACAAGATTGATATAGAACATGAATAAACCTTAAAAGCAGGATATAGGTTGGTTGGTAGGAAAATTGCCATGAAAACCCCAAAAATAGCTAAAATAACTGTGTTTGCCTTGTATTTGTTCAAAACACCCTATTTTCTGCCAAACACATGCAAATAAGTCATTTAATGTTTCTTGAATGATATAGAACATGGATAAACCTTAAAAAAAGTAGCAAATCAGGTTTTAAGCTAAGATTACTCTAAGTTTAATTTAATGTAAATTATCTTTCATTTGCCCGTCATAGCTTAGGTAGGTCTACAACAGAACATCTTTTTTTTTAGTTTGCAAATATTGTGGCCCTAAAAGTCTAAGCAAGATGGCGTCTATAACATTACTTATATGTTTTTTTTTTCAATCTTTGATTTTGAAGGACTACATTCGAAGATCTGCCCCATATACCAAAGGAGAGTTGGATGAGGTTCGCGAGCAATGGGCGAGGTTCTTCAGGCTAAATTTCTTATTGCATGTCTAATCCTAATTAAATAAAATTTGTATTAGTAGCACATTATTTATACATTTTATTTATAGTTACTTCGTAAACATCGATCGTATCCAACGTTCTTGTAAACTATATTTTATATGAATATATACATCGAACTTCTATTATATGTGTTGTTTAAAAATTTTAATTAATTAAAAAAAAATTTATATTATTGTACATTATAAAGAATTGAGCAGGGTTGCAGATAATGCCAAAAGGATGCATATTTATATATATATTTTTTTTTGGCCCAAAAATCAAATATAAATTTAAATAAAAAAAATATTAGTATTATATGGATTCTAGTAGTATCGTTTTTAGTGAAAAACGATACTAATAGACTCTCTATTAGTATCGTTTTTTGCTAAAAACGATACTAATAGTATGTATTACTATCGTTTTTCACAAACTATACTAATAGAATTCTCTATTACTAACGCCTCTATTAGTATCATGTGAAAAACGATACTAATAAGCTAAAAAAAACGATACTAATAGGGGATTTTTCTACTAGTGTAAGAGCATGCAACCAACATCAATTACAAGAATGTCATATACATAATGATTATATAACATTTACATGTTACATATTGATTGTTTTATGAGCTACAACTCTCTTCTAAGTACTTTCAAATTTTCGTATTTATATTAAATTTCAAAACTTACTTTATTATCGTCACAAACTCTAGTCGCTATATTGCAAATTGCATATGACGTGCCAAAAACAACACAAAATCAGTGGATCAACGACAAAGAAAATATAAAAGAAAAGAAAGCTTGCAACCCACGACAACATTTAAGCCAGAATACTAGTATTTATATTTGCAAATAAGTCTCTTGGTGCATGTACACCTAGGTAAAGAGTATAAATCTATATCTATAATCTATCTATAATAAATATTATTAAAAGGCGCTCCTCGCGCCTTATTGCGCCACGTAGGCGCCCAGTTATCATGCTCCGTCATCTTATTGCGCCATGTAAGATGTCCATGTGGCTTTCTCTAAAACATATTCGCCATGTAAGCATCGCCACATCATTTTAGCAAAATAGATAAATTATGCTTAGAATAGGATTTGAAGCTATTATCTCTTAGGATTCAAGAGCACGCACTTACCATCTCAACCAAATTTTATTAGTGTTTTAAATTTACACATAACATTATATATTCCTCTCCTTTACTAACTAAATTAGAGGTTGGATTTTTTAAAATGAATTTCACAAGGGTTAGGGCTTGTTTACTTCAGATTATATTCAGTTCAGTTCAGTTCCGTTCAGTTCATCTCTATTTAGTTCAATTAATACACTTCAATTCAGTTCAGTTCAGTTCCGTTCCGTTCAGTTCAGTTCAGTTCATCTCTATTCATCTAATGTAAACGAGCCCTTAGACATAATCACATAATATTAGCTAAAACAAGTAACACCCGAGCAACGTCGGGCCGACAAACTAGTTTAATATTTAAAACAAGAATTTTTTTTGTCAAGTGTCATTTTTTTCAACACATTTATTTTTTTAAACCTTTTCTTTTTTTTTTTGAACAATATTAATTATAGCTCTTTTGATTACCCTTTCATCAATTATCATATTCTCTCCAATTTATAATGTTTTATGCATTAATTTTGAAGTCAACTTGAGAATTTTCATAGTGATCATTGGTTGATTTGGCGTACTGTAAACATTAATAAATAAAATACAATAATAATAGAATCTTAATTATATCATTTTCTAAAATTAATTTTTGTTTTTGATATTGTTTAAAAGATAATCCGTGCCTTACACTGGCTCAAAAACTAATTGTATTGAAATGGTGATTTGTTTGTCGAATCAAAATTAAATTAAATTAAATTAAATTGTAAAAAGAATAATAAGATAACTGAGTAAGTATAAATTTAGAAAAAGTTAAAAAAAAATAAGTATATAAATTGAAAGGAGTGGAGGCACTAGTGAAGTGCCTGGAAGGATCAAGGATCTAACAAAGTGACAGCTTAGAAAGAGTTGGCAAGACCTTTCTTGTATTGCCACAACTCCCACTAGTGCCAACGTCTCCTTTTCTTTTTTTTTTCTTTAAAAATAATAATTATCAACTAGTTTTTTGGCCTGTGGATAATAAAGATTTTTGTACATATTGATTAATAGTTGTCTGTTTTAATTTTTTTAATTATAATAATTTTTGAAAACTGAAATTAAGACTAACAAATTCATAAAAAAAGAAAACAAAATGAATTTTCAATAATTTTTAAGATTATAACAAATACTAGGTATATATTCTATTTTTTTTTTTATGAAGGGGGACCTAATCCATAATGACCCTAGACTTTTAATAGATAATGGCATTGCCTTGTAAAATACTAGGTTAGCACCCGTGCGGATGCACGGTTTTTAAAAAATAATTGTTAAATTTTATTTTAATAATGATAATCTATATTTTGTAAGAAAAAATCGAAATTAAGTAAAATGAACAACAATGCCCATATGTAGAGATAAATATTATTATTGTTAGTAGTTCCCGTTTTATTCTGTAGCAAGGGTTTTTTTTTTTGAAATAGTAGCAAGGTTACACTTGAAATGTACAATCTTGACAAAAATTTTATATTTCTATTACACTTATATAATTTTAATTTCATTGTAATTAAATTATATGTATACTTCATTTTAAAAGATTAGTGCAACAACTTTAACTTATGAAATGTTAGTAAGATTGAATATTCTTATTAATAAGTTGTAACTAAAAACAAATATTTATTTATATTTAAGCACAAATAAGGGTGTCTTTGATTCAACTTATTAAACAATATAGACATATAGTACTTATTTTAGAAGAGTTTAGATCAGATAAAAAAATTCAGACCAGATTAGATAAGATCTGAAAAATTCATATCAGACAAGAAAAGTTAAAATAATTAACTATAAAAACTGCAAAAAAAAAGCAGATAAGATTAGTTCAAATTAGAAAAGTTCAAATCAGATAAAAAAAGTTTAGATAAGATCAAATCAGAAAAGTTAAGTTTAGATCAGATATAAAAATTCCCGTCGAATGAAACAGATCCTAAGTACTCCCTCTGTAACTCAAAACTTTCAACAATTGTACTTTTCACCATTCCCTAGGCAAAATTTCCAAAGCTTTGATTAACAAGTTGATTAATGCATGGAAGATGTTGTAATTAAGGTGTGGAGAGTGAAATTGCATCACCAAGAAATCAACCACCACTTTCACCAGCATTGCACCACCTTCATTGCTGCACCACCCAAATCGACCCCACCCAGACCGACCTCCACCCATGTCGAACCCACCCACATCGCTACAACCCACCGAAAATAACCCCCACCACCCCAACACACCCAAATTGAACAACCTGCTGCATTGAATTCGAACAACCCACAACCCAAATTGAACAACCCACGCCCAATTCGAATGATGCTCAAGAGTTTGGTGATTCGAAGGGTGGTCGATCTGAGTGGGGCTGATCTGGATGGTCAATATGGTTTTAGGGTTTGTCGATTTGGGTGTGTTTGATTTGGGTATTTTTGATTTGGGTAGTTGGAAGGGTGGTTCGATTGTGTGGTTGAAGGGGGATTAAATGGTGGTTCGATCTCGGCGGTTCGATTTGTGTGGTTCGAAGGGTGGTTCAAAAAGTGGTTCGAAGGGTGGTTCGAAGGTGGGTACGTGGGTGGTTCGAATGATGCTAGTCGGGTTAGGGATGGTGGCTGCCTGGGCGGGTTAGGGTGGTGGTTGTGCTGTGGTTGAGGGTGGTTGTTCATTGGTGGGTGCTGGTCATAAGGTTAATCAGTACATGGTTTAATATTGTTAATTATGTAATGTTAATGTTTAATAAAAAATTATGTTTGATAAGTAATGGCAAATATGTAAATTTTGTGACTTTTTTTACCATAAATAGAAAGTTTTTAAATTGTTGAAAGTTTTTTGTTACACCTATTTTTAGCAAATGTTGAAAGTTTTATGTTACGGAGGGAGTATAAACTTTTCAATAATATATAGAGAAAAAACTTTGGAAAATAGAATATTGGGGAAAAAAATAAAATAAGTTTTTGAAAAGGAAAAAAAAGTCAAATAAAAGTTTGGAGGGAAATTCTTTAATGTGAAAGTGACATGTGGCAAATGCTGATGTCAGCGGTTTTTGTTTTAGTAATAGTTATAGATATATATAGATTTATACATTATTAATCCCCCGTACAAGGGTTTATTTATAATTTATCAAAAGTTACAGTACCACTTTACATAATCATAAAGGTGTAATATAAGATGTCATTGTTATATGAGATTCATTCTATGTTAATATATTATCATGCATATATTTTATATTATATAGTCTATGCAACAATTTAACTTGTCTTTGTAATATTAAGGACGAGTTTGCAATTTACTAAAATTTGAAGGATTAATTTGTAAAATTTGAATAGGGAATTGTAAGTTGCGTGATTATGTGTACTAAATTACTAATGTTAGTTCTTGTGGGATCTCAAATGTATTATCGTCGGAGATAGCAAATCAATGCCATAGCCGTTGAGATATGCAACATCCAAATTCCAAGCTTTAACTTTGAGTTTTGCTAAAATTGCAACTTAGGCCCTGTTCTTTTGGACTTAAAAGCTACAGTAATCAGATCAGATCTGATCAGATCAGAACAGATCAGATCAGATCAGAACAGATCAGATTAGACATTATTACTCTTTATTATTATTATTATTATTATTATTATTATTATTATTATTATTATTATTATTATTATTATTATTATTATTATTAATTTCGAGCATCGTTTTTCCGCTCGACATTTTTCGACGACGGTTTTCGAACGAGTTTTCCGACGATGGTTTTCGGACTGACTTTTCCGGCGGTGATTATTCGGCTGACTTTTCCGCCGACGATTTTCAAGCCGAGTTTTTCGGCGACGATTTTCGGGACGATTTTTTCGACAATGGTTTTTGGACTGACTTTTCCGGCGGTGATTATTCGGCCGACTTTTCCGGCGACGATTTTCAGGCCAAGTTTTTCGGCGACGGTTTTCGGGATGACTTTTCCGACGACGGTTTTCGGACTGAATTTTCCGGCGGTGATTATTCGGCCGACTTTTCCGGCGACAATTTTCAAGCCGAGTTTTTCGGCAACGATTTTCGGACTGACTTTTCCGACGATGATCATTCGGCTAACTTTTCTAGCGACATTTTTCAGGACGAGTTTTTCGGCGACAGTTTTCAGAATGACTTTTCCGGCAGTGATTATTCAGTCGACTTTTTCGGTGACGGTTTGGTCAAATTTTTCGGCGGTGATTATTACTACTACTACTATTATTATTATTAGAATTAATATTATTATTTGAAGTTTTGGAGTGAGATTGAATGAAGAGGTGAAATGAAATGGGCTATCATAATAATAATTATAATATTAATGATTATAATAATAATAATTATTATATTAATTATTATTAATAATAATTATTATTATTTTAGTAAATATAATCATGTATTACATTTCTCATAAAAAAATAAGTATTACAATTATAAAAATAAAATAAAAATAAAAATACAAATACAAATAAAAATAAAAATAAAAATAAAAATAAAAATAAAAATAAAAATAAAAATAAAAATAAAAATAAAAATAAAAATAAAAATAAAAATAAAAATAAAAATAAAAATAAAAATAAAAATAAAAATAAAAATAAAAATAATTCAAATCAGATCAGATCAGATCAGACAAACTCAAATCAGATTAGATCAGATCAGATCAGATTAGATCAGATCAGTCCTAAAGAACAGAGCCTTAGTCCTACTTTTAGGTTTGTTTTAAAACTTAGTTGTGAGGTGATTCTTTTTATAGTAATATTTTTTTTGAGGAAATTTTTATGCTAATAATATTATTATTGTTATTTTTGATTTAATAGTTAATTATTAAAAGATAATAGATATTAAATAACTAATTAACTTTTAATTAAATTTTGATTAAAAGATAATAGATATTATTAATAGATAATAGATATTAAGTTTTGACTGATACCTGAACTTAGTCGGCACATGAACCTCTGACGTTCCTAAGCTTCCGGCTTTACTGTGGCAGCTAACCACAACCCTGCTTCCCTTAAATCAGGCATAGCCGCATAGCACATATCTAATACATTTCATGCCTTAAACCATAGTCTCACTCTATAATATTTTGTGTTTGGATGATAAGGTTTAAGAAAGATAATTAATCATTTAAGATATATGGTTTGAAAGAATAACATTCTCTTCTAAAAAATTTATTAAATAAGAAAATATTACAAACTTAAACACTCAGAATGATTTCTAGAGATGTTTTGGTCTTAGGGAAATGGAATCGCATTCTTTCTCTTAAGGTTATCTTTCTCTAGATGACTTGATCGGGTTTTCTCTCTAAATTTCTCTAGCTCAAGTCTGCCTTTCTATGCTTCCTAAACTCTCTATTTATAGAGGGAGTATCCTAACATTGGATTCCCTTATGACTTATGAGTAGTTACAATTTCTCAGCTAATACAAACCGTATGCTAAAAGTAAAAGTAAAAGTAAAAAAATGAAAGTGCCAGTACAAAATAAAGTTACTGGTATTTTACACATGTTTTTATTTTTCTGGTCCTACTCCATCATGATGTGTACATCCCTTCATCCCCAACATTGGATTTCCAATTTTTATGATCAACACATAAAGCCCCAATCTCCAATAGGTAAATATATATTTCCAAATTTTTATTTACAGGTACATAAATATTGATATGTAGTCACTACTATATATTTTTTTGGTTAAAAGGGGTTAATTAATTAATTAAAATGTACCAGCCAAACCACAACATCCACACCAAGTCACTAACCCAACAATACAGTTTCTAGCCCTGATCATCAAAAATAAAATTATACCCTGTTGGCCTAAACCAATCAAAAATACAGTTTGGGGGATGAAAATATCAAAGTCGTTTCTTACAAAGTTCATATTAACTACATTAAGATTATCCTTCGCATACTTCACCAGCCTGTCTGCCACCTTGTTGAGCATCCTATCGTCGTACTGAATCTGAGAAGATCAACAGAGACTTATTAGCTCCCTACAATCATGAAATAAATTAGCCAAGTGAATATATTGTGAGGCATAATTTGAACACTTAATACCATCAACAGCTATCTTGCAATCAGACACAACTCTACACCCTTGGAGGCTATTGTTGGTAACCCACTGTAGACCCATTCTAATTGCAAGAGGCTCTGCCATAAGTGCTGAAGATGAGTAGCAATGCTCTCATTTGCCTCGAATCCACATTCATGAATTACTCAATAAGAAGAAAGCAATCCCTGTATCCCAGGTACTTGACTCCCAAGAGGCATCCACAAAACAGACATGGGATTGATGGAGAGAAAGAAGATGGAAGATAGAAGTTGTGGTGGAAGGATTGAGGGAAGAAGAAAGAGCTGGAGGGGTAGAACCAGGGAGATGTGGGTGAGTAGAAGGGAGTTTAGGAGGACCATGGAGAAACTCCCACGATTGGAAGAGAGCTTTGATTAGACAGTCATTAGCTTTGCAGTTGACTTTACTAAAAATCCAAGTATTCCATCTCTTCCAAAGGCACCAAAGACAGCGCAAGAGAAAAATCGATTAAAAGGTAAGCCATCAAAGTTTGAGTCATTAGAAAGCTGATCCTTAAGCCAGGCAAGAGTAAGATTGGGAGGGATGGGCAAAGAGGGAATATGTAGTTACTACTATATTTGCTAATAATCCAAACTAACTAATACTAATCTCTCCACAAAGAAATTGTGTCTTACATCAAAATATGAATCAAAATACTACTTGGAGGGTAGCAAAAAATGAATTCGAAACAATGAATTACTAATCTCTCCAAAAATCTTCCTTCTCCCCCAATTGATGATTCTATTATGTTCAGAACGAACACATCCCACTGTTGCTGGAGACTTCTTGATGATCTTGTTGTGCTTCCATGCTCCATCGACCTATACGACCGTTAATATCATTTTTGTTGGTTTGGAATGCTAAGACTTAAAGAGTTATAAAATGGATTCTAAACGATTTACAAGATCCCGACTACAACATAGAATACTCCTTCCGCTTTGAAGCAATTAATGTGTAATTGTTTTATTTTTATTTTAAAAAGTAGTAACAATTAATTGTAAAAGATAGTAATTGCACTGGAAAGTAGGCAAAATAATAATGTAAAATAACACAAGGTAGTAACTGCAACCAATGAAATGATATAATTATATTATGAAGTATAAAAGGAAATAAACATCAAAACCTCATAGAAACAAGATTAGGTGGGCACATGTACAAAAGCTGAAAATTGACGTGGGAATCTTGAGTGCCGCATCTTTTTACAGTTAAGGTGAACTGGACGCCAGCGTACAATTCTTATCTCAAGATAATCGAACTGGCAATATCCGGGGTAGGGGGTGTCGATCCATGGTCTCCAAGGAAACCAGTGGACTTTGTCACCACGGAACCAAGTTCACTTGACAAACAGTGCCGCATTAGTGGAAGCCAAACAACCCAACAACTATATAAAACGTTAGCTATACAAATACAATACTCAACACATTCAATGCTCTTCCACAGTTTCTTGCTTTCGCAAAGGCAACCTATGAACAGACACACCACTTTCATATCCGCTACTATCTCCTGATTCAAGCGTTCGATTGTCCAACTTCCGACCTCTTTCATCACCCCGGGAAGTTCTACGATCCTATATAAAACAAATGATTAACTTATACAAGCTTAGATAAATGCATAGACCACATTGAATAGGGGTGTCCAAATATTACCTATGCATCATATGATGTATCATCTCATCAATATCATGTCTTATGCTAGTGATATTATATTCTAATAACCTTAAATAAAGGGTCTATAGTTGTTTTTTTTTTTAACACAAATTATTATTGACAAGTTTTGTGTACAATCAACCAAATACAAAATTATATATGTTGATTCCAGCATCATATCCGAAGTTGTCAATACTTAACATCGTATTCATACATTATCTGATTTTGGACAAACTTTCCAAAGACCGCCTATGCGGCTATGCATATACACTTTCTCTAAGTTATATAGACTTTACACAAATATCAGCCATTGCCTCTTGACTCACTATTGGCTTATAGAGGGAAGTAAAGAATGATTTACACAAAAGTGACAAATCTTATATTGACATGGATATTCAGATATGTCCCCAAGTGCTAAATTACAGATATCTATCTGATTAACTTTAAGTAGCATATTATTCTTGCCTTCTTGATTTCTTTACCCTCTTTTTTAGTCAGAATATTCTTGCCTTGTAAAGCATACTTAAGTTGTGGACATATAGAAATTGTAGGTCAGTGGACTCTAATACAAAATTGGAAATAGAAAGTTAGGGCTTAGGAAATGCCAACAAAAACAAACAATAAACAAGTAATCCCCTACTATATATACTAATAGAAAAATTAATATAAGAAATGTAATCACAAAACAATACTGTTACCATATATTTGTTATGGGCTGTGGGAAACGGCACCAAATTTGTAAGGGTAACAAATCTCCTTACCCTGTTACCCTCCCATATCTAGAGGAAACAATTACCATTTCTGAATTGTTGTAACTCTTGTAAGCATATATTTTTCCTTAATGATACCAAACCACTAGTAAGCGTAACACTATGTATTACTCTTTCCACCCATTATTTGTTTCCAATCAATTACCTTTACTTATATCATCATACCAAACACCCCCTTAGTGCGTTCCATATTAATCGTAGGCTCGAAGCATACCGTTCACATTTGAAGGAATATAATTTAAGGTATAATGAGTAAACTAATCCAAACAATTTTACACTAATAACTTATAGTTCCCCTTTTGCTTGTATTATTTTTTTAAAATTAATTTGTATTAGATAACTTTTCATTAAAATACATGTTTCAGGGTATGTTGTGAGTAATATGATGAAATTGAAAGTATTAAAACACGAGATCACAAAGGATATGGAAATATTCCCAAAACATAGAATTAAAGTGTGCTTTATAGCAAATTAGTTTCTAGATTTCTATACAAAGTGGCAGCAACTCCCAAGCATCAACCAAACACAACAAAGATAGGCAGATAAGCAAGAATGACAGCATAATCTAAAATGAGAAATTCAATTGAAAATTTGATTTTTCAGTAACTTTATTGTCAATCTAAATTATTTCTCAAGAAAGACTAAGGCACTGTTCTTTTGGACTAAACTGCTTGAAATGAACTTAACCGAATTTCTCTGAACTGAACTGAATTAATCTAAATCCTAAACTCAACAGGAGCAGAATTGAACTGAATTTGTCTGGACTGAATTGAAATTTCAGAAATTACGTCAAAAAAAAAGGCATATTTCTGGTTTCAAAAGATAAGAAAAGAGAGATTAACTTACATCACGAAAAGGGAGTTCTTCTGCCTCCAACATATGAACTATATGACCCATCTTTGGACGCTTTTGTGCATTTGGGTCTACACAACGTAAAGCTACTAGCAGGACACGCTTTAGTGCCCTTGAGGAAGGCATCTCAGGTAATTTAGGATCCAACACGCCTTCCGTATTTCGGTTTGAAACCATTTGTTTAAGCCAATCAACTAGGTTAACCTGAGAGTGTTGCAGTCAAAAGCATGAGAAGGATCAAAAAAATAAAAATCATAGTTACAAAGATTTCATAAAATCATTTAGTATGTTTCTAAAACTATGCTAACCTCTCCAGGCGGGCGACTGTAATCCACAGGGCTTCTCCCAGAAACAATCTCCATAAGAAGAATGCCAAAGCTATACACATCACTTCTTTCATTCAACATACCAGTACTGGCGTATTCTGGAGCAACATAGCTTCAGAAAATATAGAATTTGGGTTACCCTCAAATGTGTGAAGAATTTGCATAGATGCCAAAACAAATTTGAACCCTCTCTGTTTAATTGAACTCAAACTTGAATAAGTTTCAACTAACCCGAAAGTTCCCATGACTCGTGTTGTCACATAGTTCTTTTCTGATCCCAAGAGCTTTGCTAGGCCAAAATCAGACACTTTTGGATTCCAATGTTTATCGAGCAATATGTTACTTGATTTAATGTCCCGATGAACAACTTTAGGTTCAAGCCCCTCATGCAAGTAAGTTAACCTAAAGTAATTGGTACAAAAAAAAAAAAAGAATTAACATAGACCGAGTTTTGCAGCTTTCAAGGCTGAAATTGAAGAGCTTACATACCCCTTTGCTGTTCCTGTCAAAATATTCATACGAACATCCCATGTAAGAGGACTAGAAGGACCCACGTCTCCATGTAGCCACTGTTCTAAGTTGCCGTTGTCTACATATTCATATACAAGGACCCTAAATCAAAAAACAGTCACAAAATGTGTTAAATACTGAGATTGAGTTCGACCCTTTTGCAGTTGCTTTCGGAGATAAAGACACAACATATGGATATTGAATTAATACGTGACCATTTCAAACATAATGAGATCAGTGTAGTTGCTTTCCCAGAGACAAAGACACATTGTATAAATTGAATTAATATGTGACCCTTTCATTTCAAATTGAATCAATAAATAAGCACATTACATGTTAAATCAACGTCGAACAACATTATTATACCTATGAGCTCCTTCAGCACAATAACCCAACAACCGGACTAAATTCTTGTGGCGAACGCGCCCAATTGCTTCCACTTCAACTTTGAACTCCTTTTCAGCTTGACCTCTGGAATTAAAGACCAACAAAGAATATAAGAAGTTTCGATTAAGAAACAAGCTCCCTACAGTTGTCAAATCAAACATTCAATTTGGGTTGGATCATGCTACTAATCAACTAGTTAATTACTTGTACACTCCTATGTGGGGTCAATTCATAACAACTTGAAGCCCCACTAATCAAATCAGACATAACAAGTTAACAACCTATCATAAAGCAGTGCAGTGCTGATTCTTTAATTTTATGGTGCTGACATCAGTAACTGCATCAGACATTATATTTGCAACCCAGCAACATAGCAATTAACATCTTATAAGGACCCCACTAGCTACTTGTATGTGTATGATACAACCAAGGAACTATTTTCAGAACAAGGAGAAGACAATTTTCCAACATAAACGAACCATTTGAAGGGCTACATGTTAGGGTAAAGGGGTATGCTTACTTTTTTACATCAAAGTTGTATGCTTTTACAAATATGCCATTAAAATCACACTTGTACCCCCCTTTAAGGGTCCTATCTGCTATCTCCTATGTAGTGATTTTCATGGTAAAAACAGTTTTCGCTTGATCCTCTTATATATTTGTACCACAAATTAATTGTCATTTTCTTCGACTTATATCCACTTACAAATTACATTCTAGTTTTATATGTTTTGGCTATCCACATGTTTGAATCCTGAAAACTACCTCTTTACAAAGATAAAGGCTAAGCTGCAAAACCTTTACCAAACCCTGAAGCCTTGAGCATTGAGCAAAATTGATCTTTCACCACAGGACCCACATACAGGTTTACTAAATACTAATTATGAAAGATGTAATCTCCCTGTTTCTCTTTGTTCCTCAAATTTGAAAGAGAATCTCCATATTATTCACCTCACATAAGAAAACACACAAATCTGAAGTCACGTTCTTTTGGGTTTCATCTATGAAATTTCATCATTTCAATTTGGCTCCTAATGACTCTAGAATTTAGCTCCATTTTTATAATCTAGTTCATGAAGAGGGCTTTGCAGTCAGTTTAATAACAAGATATGTGAGCAAGTCCCATTAAACGACTTACTAGCGACTTTTACTTCCACATGTACTTTTTATCCCACCAACATGTATTCACACTACATTGCAAGCTAGACCTCCAGAAGTCACATGTATTCGCCTGCGGTCCACACCATACAATTTGGCTTTTCTTTTCTTTTTTTTTTTGACGGTATCGCCCATTTTTCAAAAAATAAATATTTTCCGCTATTGTGGTACCGATTATTCCAACATGTACCAAGTACTAATATGGCAGTATCTTTGATTTTTCAATAAAGAAAAAAAAGTTGCCTCTACGGGCAGTAATGTTAATGGTGATGAATCTGATGATGATTGTTCCAGTTGTAATAGTTGGTTGTAAGACTTGTGGTGGAGGTAGATTTAAGTAGTGGTGAAGAACAATGCCCAAAACAATAGGAAAAGGTTAAGGAATGAGAAAGTTAAATTCAAGTTTACCTAAAATCTAATTGTTGAGTAGTCCAGTGCATTATTGAGGGTAGAATAAGATAGGACTTGCCAATTAATTCATAGTAAACACAATAAATGCTTCCTCCAAACCTTCTTGTTGGTTGAAGACTTGGAGTACTTCTTGTTTGGTTGACAACAACTTGTGGAGTACTTTATTTTTTTTTTGCAAAAAAAAAAAAAAAAAAAACAATAAAAAAAAAAAACTTATGGGGAGATCGAAAATCTTAAAATGACAGGTTGTTTTGTTGAGGAAAAAATGAAAACAAAATTGTAAATTCATAGAAACTTCAACTTTCCACAAAATATGAGACATAAATTACGAGGTACCCTTGTCAATTAAAATCCATAAAAATTAATTTTCCTTACTGTATAATCCGTTTGTTTGTAGGTTTTGGAATCTTAATAACAAAAAAAAAATTAAACTTTGACTGTGCAAAATCTTTATTTAGTGGCGGAGCAACATTGAATTGAGTAGGGTCCCTGGACCCCACTCGAATTTTAAAATGAATCATTTTCTCTTATAAAATTTGTAATTTTCATTTTTTTATTTATATAATTTTGATTAGTTGACCCCTACGAAATTTATCAAGTGCATTTTGACCCCACTAAATATATTAGCTAAATTCGCCATGTCTTCATTATTTTAATTGTTTTGGATAAGAAACTGTCTTTTCATTATAGGTAACTTGGTAAGATTAAAACATATTTTGAAACTTGTTAAATTAATCCCCATGTATATTTTTTAATATCAACAAAATTAAATTAATTTATAAAGTATAACAGAAGATACCAATGTTTGAATATGTGCATTTAAGACTATACAAAAGACAAAAGTATAACCAACATTTTAAAATGGAGGGAGTACCAAAACAAGGTTTACAAATCCCTAATGGCTCGTTTGGTTGTTGGTAATAAATTGTGATAATTGTAATAAATTTATAGTGTAATTTTGTTAAGGAGGAACCTTATAATCTCCATGGAAAACAAATTTTCATTCCCAAGCATTAATTTTCTTCTCATTTTTCATTCTCATCCATTACCATTAGGGAGGGTAGTATTTGATGGGAATGAATATTTGTGAAGAAAAATTAGACAAATTGGAGATAAGATAGCATCACCATGGGAATAGATTTTGATTTCTTTTCGAAATTTAGTTATAAATGCATTCCCATTACCATGATTTATAACCGGCTACCAAACGGGCCGTAAGAATTTAATAAATAATCCCACATAAAATAAAATACGATTTTCCAATGGAACTTAATTCCTATGCAACGATATAAGCACTTTTGTCCACTTTACTTTTGGAAAACTTCCTACTCCTTCCCTCACACGTAGAATACTCGCTTTCTACTTGAGTAGCAGAAACCCTCATTAGGAAGTGTTTCACTCTGTTTTGGAGTCTGATACTTTCCCCACTTCTTTTACTTACACCTATTAGTGACGAATTAAACAAACCTGGACTTATTGCAAAATACGGTCCGATAAGAGTCTATTTACTTCAACTGAATAGTGAATACAACTGAATTGAATACAGCTGAAAATAACATTTTGTAAGAGAAGAAAATTGAGAACTGAACTGAACTAAAGTAAATTAAACTAAATTTAAGCTGAACTAAACAGTCCCTAAGTTACTTTAAAAGCCCTAAAAAAAAGTTACTTCAGAAAAAAAAAAAAAAAAAAAGGGCCAAATAGTAATAAATTGAACTACTCACTTTGATTTTTTAGTGTGCATTCTTTTCGATATATTAAACCTTAACTTATTTGAATTGATCTTATATGAACATATCTAAACTTATTAAAGCTAAAACTTATTTTTTTTAAAAGATAAATAGAACGCACCCTTAGTTTACTGACTTTACTCACTTGGATATTTACCAAAATCAAAAAAAAATATTAGGGTGGGAAAAACAAAAATGATAATTAAAAGTTGTACATAAAATATAGAGTATAAAAAGGAGAGAAAAAAATAATTTTATTAAAGTTAATAAAAACAAAACAGACTATAGAACAAACACACGGGAACCATAAATTAATAAATGAAAAAAAAATATCACTTTACTATATTTAATATATTTTAAGTAACTTACACCTACAACTCATTTCAAACCGAGTTCAGATCCTCTAAATTTCAATTTTGGTAGATTTCTAAAATCTGGACCACTGAAAAATAATCAATGGCTAAGATAATTTCTGCAAAAGACAAACAAAAAATATTTAAAAACTTCCACTCTCACAACTCTACCAATCTTAAACTCTAGAGGATCTCAACTCTTTCAAACCTCACTTTACTACTCCCTCCGTTCCCATACGTTTGTCCTGTTTTAACTTTGTACATATGTCAATGCATTTGTTTGACCTTAATATCTTTTATTGTATATTATAATAATTGGATATTAATAACGTACTCATTGAGATGATGAATCAAACAAGACCCCACATGTCTATATTAAGTTTTATATGTTTGGAGTAAATTTAGAAGATTTTTCTATCTTATGAATATTGATTCCAAACAAGACAAACAAATGGGAACGGAAAATACCAAATAATTTATATAATTAAATTTAAGTTAAATAACAAATAACTTAGTATTAGACAAATACGACGAGCAAACTAAATCGATATTCACAGTCCAAATAAGTTAGATAAGTTCCCTAAAAAAAAACATAAGTAAGATAAGTTCACAGAAAAAAAAACAAAAGAAAATGAAGTTGATGACCGAGTGGTTAGGGCTTTAGAATTCCAAACATGATATCCTGAGTTCGATTCTCAATGCACGTATTTCCAAAGATTACTTACCTTACCCAAAAAAAAAAAAAAAAGTTACACTATATACCATAAAAATTTTATAACCTGTTTTATTTAATTCGTTTTTAAAAAAAAAAAATCATATATATCTAATTATTATAATTTCCACTAACTAAAGATAAACCCAATCAGATTAATATAAAGTGGAAGTCACACACTCACACATCTGTAGATCACTAGCAAGAGGACAAAGAACCTGTTATTTAGCAGATTTTTAACAGCCACATGAGTAGTATCCTCCAGAATCCCGTGATACACAATCCCATACCCACCTTCCCCTATCACTTTCTCATCTCCAAATCCATTCGTCGATTCTTCCAACTCTCTCAATGTGTACCAATGTCCCCACCCCAAATGCGAAATTTCCGGCCCCGATAACCCATACCCGAACTGCTCCCCACTCCCATGCGATGCCGACCCGTTTACCCTCTCCGGGTACGATATCCTATGGTCCTTCCCTATCTCGATGTGAATTCGCTGATGCCCGTTTGCGTTCTCCTCAATGTGTGATCGTATCAGCAACGAACTTCCCGAGTCCGGTACCGGGTCGGGTATTGCGTGTCGGTTGAGGCCTTGGTTTTCGACCCGGATTTCAGTGATTTCTTTTGAGATGTTTGGGATTGTGGGTTTTAGGGTTTGAGAAACACCATTTTTGCTAATGCTACTGGTGTTGTTGTTATTGTTGAGGATGGCGTTTAGGGATTTTCTGTTTTTGATGTGGTTGCGTCTTGAAGTGAACCAGAGTGAGATTATGAAGAGAACAAGCACAATGGCTGTACCTACGCAAATTCCTAACACGACCCATAATCTTAACCCGAAAATTGAGGTTCGTTTTGAGAGCTCGTTGTTGAGAATTCCTCCATTGTTGTCGTTGTCAGACATTTTTAATGGTGTTGATCGAATTGGTTGCAGCTTTATTAGAAGTTTTGTTTGCTAAATTTGCATGTGTAGAATAGGGAGAATGATTATGGGGAGAAAACAAGAGTAAGAAGAGAGTGAGTGAAGTGCTGTGGAATAGTGCATTTTTGGAAGGTGAGGAGTGAAGAGAGAAGGGTGAGTTGAGTGGAGTGGAGTACTGAGTAGCAATTGCGAAAGCTGTTTTGATGGGGACAGATGAAATAGGGAGATGTCGTCGTCTTTGTATTAATTAAACAAACTACTACACTCTGGGACCCACTTAGATTTCTTAGATTACCCACCCGTTGAGGGGGAATTGATTTTGGCACAACTAAAATTGATATGGGCACAACTTTTGTAAGAGGAGCATGAAAAGATGTTCTCTCACAATGGGTTGTGCCCATATCAATTTAGTTGTGCCTTTATCATTTCTCGTTGAGGGTTCAGCCGGATCCAATACTCGTACTAAATGTTCTTCTTTTTACTATGTCTATGTCTACTGTTCAATTTGTAACGTTGACTTTGTTTAATTTCATATATATGTATGAAAAAATATAGTCTTGCGAATCTCGTTTGATTCGTTTCGATACGTACTTTTCAAATATGTAATTATTATACTATTTTATAATATAAAAAAAAGTATACATTTAAAGTTATGTAATTGAAAATGTGAAAAAGTAAATGGAACATTGTATTTAGGATGGAGGGAGTAACACCTATTCAACCTCGACTTTATCAAATTCGGCTCGGCCCGACCCGACCCGACCCAACCCAACCCAACCCAGCCAAAATATTTGGGCTTGCAATAACTAGATCAAGGTCCGTGTAACTATATAAGGATTCATGCACCCTAAAAACTTATTACTATCTCCGTTCCAAAAAAAATGTAACAATTGTCAAGGCACGGACTCCTAGGCATTTTTTTTGTGGGTAATTAGAAAAAGTGAGGGGTAGTTGATTAAAATAAATGGATAGAAAAATGTGGACAATTAAATGAGTTGTGAGAGAAGGTGGGGACAATTAAAGAATTGGAGAGAGAAAAGGTGGGGACAAATAAAGAAATAGTAAGAGTATTTATGTCTTTTAAGTATCAATAGTTTACTATATAAGGAAAATAAAAATTTGTTGCATTTATTTTGAAACATCCAAAAAAGGAAACTGTTGCGTTTTTTTTTTTAACGGAGGGAGTATTATACATTGTTTTAAACAAAATGGCATGGAATCTCTAACCCCTAAAAGCTAAAATGGATTAATTCTCTTCAATTTATTAGACCTAAACTCATCTAAACTTATTTAAAGTAATAAAAATTTATTGAGTTTGTTAAACCTAATTATAATTTATTGAACTTATCAAACCTGATTAGCTACCATTGTAAAAAAAACAATTGGTTCTTATCACTCCTTATTGGACCTGATCAAATCTTATTGAATTTATTACACCTGATTAAAATTTATCTGAACTAAAACTTTTTCTAAAGGCGAAGAGAATTCATCCTAAGTGTTTCCTTTTTCAAACGACTAAGTGTCTCTTACAATAAAAGGTAAATAGTGCTTTCAACTGATATGATGAATGATGCTACACAACTGAGTGATGCTCTAGGGCCCCTAATGAGTGGTATGGAGTTGGCAAAAATGAGTCAACCAACCAAAGAAGACTTCAAACACTTTGAATTAATGAAGTCTACAAGACAGGAAAGACTACAACCCAATGAGAGTAAGAGAATTGTACATGATAAGAATAAGTCAATCCATAAAGAATATAATTTTGCAGAGCCCAATTATCGGTTTACAAATCGAAGGAGACAGGGTTCTTGTCTTTCAATAGCAAAGAAAGATTACCTTTTGATGTAGCAAGGTAATTCAATCCAGTATGTGGGCACTAGGGTATGGTTGGAGGAAGTTCCTAGTGAGCTTGGAGACCTTTATAATTTATTTCAATTTGCTTTAATTTTGTTAAATGATTAGGAAATTGTGTTGCTCATGCCCTTGCTAAGATGAGTTCTCTATATGTGGGCACTAGGGTATGGTTGGAGGAAGTTCCTAGTGAGCTTGTAAGTTTGATTGAAACTGATCTGTTTATTCCTAATGTTTAAGAGCTCTTTTAGAGATTCATGCCAAAAAAAAAACCATGAAATAAGATAATTCTAGGTTAAAAGACTAAAAACCAATGAAATAAAGTCAAAAAAGGTCGAAAGACAAGCGAAAAGAAGCTGGAAAATACGTCCAAAATGGACCAATCAAATCCATAATAAGAATCTGCCCTCTTATCCCATCAAAATTTATGGTGTTCAGCTTCATTAAGAAATCAATGATTTTGGCCTTCTCTTCCATCTTAAGTAGTTTGGCCATGATTGCACATGTGCACTTGCTCATAACCCCACATCCACAAATTGGAATCTCTTCAAGTTCATAAATTTCATCCCAATACTTCTTCAACTTTCCATATTATAAATTCTTAGACTATCATCTCACCTTGCTCAATCTTAGCAGCATCCTTCTTAAGTTGATGCAGCAGAGGTGCATTGCTTTGAGAGTATCTTTCTTTGTACTACTCCTCCTATAGTTGCTTGAATTGGTTGATTATTCAAACAACATAAAACCACTTGTTATATCTTCCTTCATAGATCCAAAAATCTAACATCTGACCATATGGCCAATCCTCATCAATTTCCTATAGTCTTTCCATTCTTTCAAGTTGTTGCACTATTTCATCAATAATTCTAATTTTGTTTTTAGCACCAAGAGCAAGTCTGAAACTTCGACTCCAGGGGATGTAGTTGTTACCATCAAACTCCATGGGAGCTAGCTAGCTTCATTTGAGTGCTCTCATTAGGAGCTAGATACAAGGTGATGGGGCATAATGCACCCATTAGCTGTTGGGCCAGCCACATACAAAGCTAAGGCCCAACCCAGCAATCAGCAAACAACAGAAATCCATCACAAGGAAGGCCCACAAAAAGGATCAGGTCCAGGTATAGGCCAAAGTCTGTACAGGGGCCCTGATCACCTAAATCCACGCTCAACACCTACCTGGTCAAGATCACATCTACCAGGTCCTGAGAACAGCAGCCTGGTCCAGGTCCAGCCTACCAGGTCAAAGGAACGCCTACCAGGTACAGGGTTACTGACCAGGTCCAGCCCAGCCTGCCTGGTCCAGTTCAACCTACCAGGGGCAGTTTTCCTCACATATTCTCAAGGTATTATAAATAGTCCTCATCCAGGCACATGCAAAGGTATCCAAAAAATACTAAACACACATCAAACTTCTCCCTCACTTTCTCTCTCTACATTTTCCTACTCTTACACTTCACTGACTTGAGCGTCGGAGAGCCGTTCCCCGGTAACACCTCCGGGGGTAGCTCACGTTTGTTCATTGTGCAGATTACGAGCCCATTACGTGGAATTTGGACTAGCTCTCAAGCCCAACACACATTTTACATTGTTGTGACCAAAAATCACCTCAACAATTTGGCGCTAGAAGGAGGGTACGAGTGCCATATTCAGTTCATCTTCCACCTTCGAACTACCTTGACAATGTCTCAACACGGTGACTCCGGTGACCATCCGAGCAAGCAACCACAACGCTCAAACCAAAAGAAGAGCGGTAGCGTGCACACCCCAGAGGTATCACGAAAGGACCGCAGTACAAACGCACCCACAAAGTCTCAGGTAAAGGAAGCACTTCGAGTCCTTCGAGCAGCTTCCTTGCTGAACAAGGAATCAGAAGAGAGCGAGCCCAACGCAAGTGAAACATCGGAGGATGAGGGTGAGTCAACAGACGAGGACTACTCAGTGTCCCCACCTCGACCATCCTCCTCCGTCGGCACGAAGAGGCCATCTACTTCGAAGGCTCCATCCAAGGACGACCAAAGGCCACCCCTCGTGCGTAGAAAGCTCAGCTACTCGCGGGGATCAGGCAACCAAAGGGTCTCAACCAACCAACATAGATCCACTCTACCCACATCTCTTCCAGGGGAGTGGGAAGAAAGCGAATGGGATACGACGAGGGAAGCAAGAAACCACCCAAGTTGGTTCTCAACCGCAAACAAAACAAGGGCTTTGGACGACGTTGTCCAAACAACTCATGAGGTGGCAAAAAGGTCACCCAATGCTCGAGAGGCTAAGCGCCGTCACCAGCGATCTCCGTTGCCTCATACCACTGTCCGGGAGGAAGCTAACACGGGGTCTTCCTACCGGACCACAGTGTATGACAGGCTAGGCGAGAGAACGCCTGTACATCAAAGGCTGGGAGCTCCACCATCCATCCATGACAGACTGGGAGAGCCTAGATCTGTCAGGGACAGGTTAGGACCAACCTCAGTCACCCTACCTGGCCCGGAGCCAACCCAACGAGGGGCTCCAGGGACGCCTACAGGTCTTCGAGTGACACGGCCACCAAGGCCAGAAGTAAGAACCTCCACGAAGTCACCATTCCATGCTTTGGTGATATTCGAACCCTCTCAAAGGGTGAAACTACCTAGTCATATCAAATATGATGGGACGGAGGACCCCAACGACCACATTCAACTCTACGAAGGTCATATGTACTTGGGCCCCTACACGGATGCTACCTGGTGCAAATACTTCCCCACCACCCTGACGGGCCTGGCCCAGTCCTGGTTCCAGAGTCTGCCACCAGGTACCATCTACGATTTCAACCAACTCACTGAACAGTTCACTGGTCACTTCATCAGTGGACGAAGAAGAGAAAAAAGCTCTATGGAGCTCATGAACGTCAAGCAAAGCAGGGAAGAAAGCCTGCGGGAGTACTTGGCGAGATTTAGCAGGGAGGCCATTGCTGTGTCTCCCCTCAAACCAGACATAGTAATGATGGCCCTGAAACATGGCCTGCAACCAGGGTCCTACAGGTACCACCTGGTCAGGGAAAATGTCTCCTCCCTCACAGAGGCAATGCAAGAGTCAGACAAGTTCATCAGGACAGAGGAGTTCAACAAAACACTAAGAACTCCCATGGTGAGAGAAGAGGACAGCAAGAAAAAAAAAAGAAATACCATGAATCTTGGGTGGAGCAATTTACGGAAAGAATTGTGGCCAAGAGACAAATAGTGGATGACTTGTTAAGAAGAAGTGCGGGTATAATTGCCGCATTCAGTGCGTTTCTTTCTCTTAGAGCCTCAAGGCACACCCAAGAAGCTTCTCCCAAAGGCACTGCATTGGTTGATAGAACTCGCGGGAGGGTCTTTGTTGGATCAAGATGAACCAAACAAAGTAAAAATGTTCATCCTCAAGTGACAACTTCTTCATCCTCAAAAGAGAAGACATAGAAGACACACCCCCAAATCAAAAAGATAAGTTCTTTTACTACCTCTTAATTATTTGTACAAGCTCATAATTTCTCTTAATTAGTTGGGCATAAAATGGTTTATTTGGTGAATTTTATTATTGATTTACCATTAATTTGTACTTCTCATGTACAAAAAGCTAGATCTAAAGTATAATGGTCATATGATAGCTAAGTATAATGGTAGTACACTAAGTGTTTGATAAAATGCTCAGGTGAATGTGACTCACTCTCACGCTATAAAAAGACCTGCCCAGCTGATCAAGTCCATCCTGGTCGGTCAATAGCACCCTGGTCGGTCAAAACCACCTTGATTGTGCAGTACCACCCTGGTAGGTCAAAAACACCCTGGTCGGTCAAAACCACCCTGGTAGTTCAGTACCACCCTGGTCGGTCAAAAGCACCCTGGTCGGTCAAAACCACCCTGGTAGTTCAGTACCACCCTGGTCGGTCAAAAGCACCCTGGTCGGTCAAAACCACCCTGGTAGTTCAGTACCACCCTGGTCGGTCAAAAGCAACCTGGTCAGTCAAAACCACCCTGGTAGTTCAGCAACCACCCTGGTCAGTCAACACCAACCTGGTCGTCCGGCACTGCCCTGGTCGGTCAGTATCATCCTGGTCCGTTGGCCACTTCCTGGTTAGTCTACAACACCCTGGTCGGTCCACAGAACAACGATCGACGAGCACCATCGTTATTAGTCGAGACTACCCTGTCGACGATCAGAGAGCTCCTCAAATAAAGTTGGTTACTAAAGCACAACGATCATTACCAAATGTTGATGGTGGTAGAATACACGCGCAAATGAAGAGTCAACTAGGCAACCCTTCCTAGAAGGTGGGTCTAGCTTGATACTGATGCGAATTCCCAGAATCATATGGATGCTATCAAGCACCTAGTCTACTTCATAAGCGCATCGTCCCAAGCAGCGCACGCCTGGTCATAAAAAGAAATTACCACTACATGGCTTGTCGTGTCAACCACACTACCACGTCCTCAGCATACTCCATCTCACTCACGTGTAAGGGGGGAAGCTAACACTGAGTCTTCCTACGTCCCAACCGTATACGA